>JARQOD010000001.1:828169661-828325524 GCA_033576555.1 Oophaga sylvatica | reverse complement strand
CTTTTAAAAAATTTTGGGTACAACCAATTAGATGTATGCAGCGAAAGTCCCGGGTATCTTTAGTCCTGATGGGAGTTGGGGATCTTTATCCTGTCCGTGGTCATTATAGATGTACAGGTCTTGCATTTCTTTTGTCTGCAAGGAAAGGTTCCTGCAGCTTTTGGGGGAGGACAGGGAGCTTCTGACAATGATGCTTTTTAAAGATTTGGGGGCTGCCTAAAACATAGTAGTGGGGGTCTGGAAATATGGATTGAAAATCGGCATCTTTTTGTAGTAAAGGGTTTGTAGTTTCCGTGCAGCCCCCCTTAAAGCACTCCAGACTTGGATTGTAGGTGACCACTAGAGGCACCGGTTTTTTTCTTCTTTAGCTTTGTAATGTAGCAGGTGATTCCTTGATATTCTGTGGCTCTTGTAATTTGGTTTTCAATTTTTTCTTGGATGGTAGCCCTGGTTCAAAAAAGTCTTTCTGAGGCGACCAAGGGGGTTCATCTCTATCCATGGGGTTGGAACATATACGTTGTATCTGATGGCTTGGCTGTAGACAATAGAGTTTTTTATGTGTTTAGGATGGAAACTGTCCCATTTAAGATATGTTGGACGGTCGATTGGCTTCTGATACAGGGATGTCTCTATTTCATTGTTCTTTAGCTTAATGGTGGTGTCTAAAAAGTTAATTTCAGTGCTGGAGTAGTTAAGTGTTAAGTTGATGGTGGGATGAAATTGATTGAACTGTTCATGGAACGTCTTTAGCTGTTGTTCAGACTCCGTCCAGATGATTAAAATGTCATCAATGTAGCGGTAGTAGGCCCGAGGCCTGATGGGGCAGGAGGACAAAAATTCGCTTTCAAGCTTGGCCATGAAAAGATTTGCATACTGTGGAGCCATTTTACTTCCCATAGCTGTGCCAGTCTCCTGAAGATAGATCTTGTTGTCAAATTCGAAGTAATTGTGGGTGAGGATGAATTTTGTGAGTTTCACCACAGAATCAGCATCATTCCCGGTGTTTCCCATGAAGACTTTGCAGGCATTTAATCCATCCTGGTGTGGGATATTAGAGTACAAAGATTCCACATCCATGGTGGCCAGGATGGTTCCTTCTGGTAGAGAACCTATTGCTGCTAGTTTATTCAGTAGGTCAGTTGTGTCCTGAATGTAGCTGGGTGTATCCTTTACCAGGGGTTTAAGAACACCCTCTACCCATCCAGATACTTGCTCAGTAAGGGTGTCCACACATGAAATAATCGGCCTCCCTGGATTTCCGGCTTTGTGGATTTTGGGAAGCATGTAGAATGTCCCTGTTCTTGGACTTTCTGGTATCAGGTCATCAGCTCTTATGGATTTGTCAGACAGACAAGATACCAACTTGCTTAGTTCCTTGTAATAGTCCTGTGTAGGGTCCGACTCCAGTTTTCTGTAGTAGCGTGTGTCCGTAAGTTGTCTGTTTGCTTCCTTCATATAGTCTGATGTGTTCATCATGACTATTGCACCTCCCTTGTCAGCAGGTTTAATGATGATTTCTTTGTTGGTTTTCAGAGACTGTATGGCCTTTCTCTCCTGGGCACTGATGTTGGAGGCTTGTCTATTGTTGGTGGCTATGATGGTGGATTTTATCAAATGTCTGAATGAGTCTATATATTTATCCAAATGAGGGTTACGTCCAGGTGGAGGTGTCCAGTCTGACCTCTTCTTGGTTATTGGGATCCCTCTTCCTTCAGTCCGAGTGTTATCTGAATCTTCTGTATCATTGAAGTATTCCCTCAGGCGCAGTCTCCTGAAAAAATGTTCCATATCACTGCAGAGTTCGGTTTTATCCAGGGCCTTAGTAGGACAAAATGAGAGTCCTCTAGAAAGCACGGCAAGCTCCACTTTGCTGGGTTTGTAATCTGAGAGATTGATGACACAGTTAGATGCTTTTGTGTCTGGAATGGAGTGGTTGTCAGAGTTGTCAGGTTTTGGTTTTGTTTTGTATCTGTTTGTATAGAGTCCGGAATGGAGGCGCAATCTGTGTAGTTTCTTTTCCTTGTTTTGAATCAGAAAGGTCCGTAGTTTGTTGTAGTATTGTTGTAATTTTTGCTCTGTGCTTTCTGTAAGTGTTTTCCTCAGAGTTTCCAATTGTCCTTGGACTTTACTCCTTATGCTGTAGCAGACATGCAAAAGATGGTTCCTTAGTCTTTCAGAAGTCCTGTGACAAAGGTTTTGTGCATAATGGGTATTGTAGGTGTGAAGAATTGGGTTTGTAATCCAGAGTCCTTTGGGAATTAGATTCTCCTTTTTGCATTTAGATAAGAAAAAAATGTCGCTGTCCATTTGTGCACGTTTCTTCAGAAGTGGTTTCAGTTCCATAAAGATGCGGTACATTCTGGTATCCTCCATTTTGATATAGGAAAGATGTGTATCTTCGTACCGTGTTAGCCAGTAGATAGAAAAATATTTAGACTTGAGAGTCCTCAGTGGTTGATACCTTTTAATGGCTAACTGAAAAGATGGTAACAAATTGCAAGCTTTCGAGACTACTCAGGTCTCTTCATCAGGCATAGACTAATACAACATCTGAAGAATCACATATTTATACACAAAATAGCACAGAAAAAATGCAATAGGTAGGACAAGTGACATGAAGCAGAACTGTCATTATGGCAGAGGGATTAACATAAATATGACTAGTTCATAGATAAGGAGTGAAGGTTTTATTACCCTCTGATTGGGGTCTGGTATTGTGTTGTGATGACCCTAAAAGGTCAGGGAGGCAGATTCCTTAATTGTTGTAGAACGACATAAAACTCTGGGATATATTCATCCCAGCACTAAGAGTGTCAAAGGTCATCATAAGTTTATATTCCCAGACTTTTCTATCCTTCTCAGATTTGAAGTTAGATTTTAATACAAGTAATTCCATATCTGTCATGCTATGACCGGGCATACAAAAGTGTTTGGCCACAGGTAAATCCATTCTTTGTTCTCTTATCGTGTGGCGATGAGAATTCATCCTTGTTCTCAGTTTTTGCCCGGTCTCCCCCACATACAGACCCCCAGTTGGACATTTAGTACATATAATTAGGTACACCACATTAGATGTGATGCAGCTGAAAGTACCTGGTATCTTGTAGTCCTGATGGGAGTTGGGGATCTTTATCCTGTCCGTGGTCATTATAGATGTACAGGTCTTGCATTTCTTTTGTCTGCAAGGAAAGGTTCCTGCAGCTGTTGGGGAGGACAGGGAGCTTCTGACAATGATGCTTCTTAGATTTGGGGGCTGCCTAAAACATAGTAGTGGGGGGTCTGGAAATATGGATTGTAATCGGGCATCTTTTTGTAGTAAAGGTTGTAGTTTCCGTGCAGCTCCCCTTAGCATCTCCAGACTTGGATTGTAGGTGACCACTAGAGGCACCCGGTTATTTTCTTCTTTAGCTTTGTAATGTAGCAGGTGATTCCTTGATATTCTGGTGGCTCTTGTAATTTGGTTTTCAATTGTTCTTGGATGGTAGCCCTGGTTCAAAAAGTCTTTCTGAGGCGACCAAGGTGTTCATCTCTATCCATGGGGTTGGAACATATACGGTTGTATCTGATGGCTTGGCTGTAGACAATAGAGTTTTTTATGTGTTTAGGATGGAAACTGTCCCATTTAAGATATGTTGGACGGTCGATTGGCTTCTGATACAGGGATGTCTCTATTTCATTGTTCTTTAGCTTAATGGTGGTGTCTAAAAAGTTAATTTCAGTGCTGGAGTAGTTAAGTGTTAAGTTGATGGTGGGATGAAATTGATTGAACTGTTCATGGAACGTCTTTAGCTGTTGTTCAGACTCCGTCCAGATGATTAAAATGTCATCAATGTAGCGGTAGTAGGCCCGAGGCCTGATGGGGCAGGAGGACAAAAATTCGCTTTCAAGCTTGGCCATGAAAAGATTTGCATACTGTGGAGCCATTTTACTTCCCATAGCTGTGCCAGTCTCCTGAAGATAGATCTTGTTGTCAAATTCGAAGTAATTGTGGGTGAGGATGAATTTTGTGAGTTTCACCACAGAATCAGCATCATTCCCGGTGTTTCCCATGAAGACTTTGCAGGCATTTAATCCATCCTGGTGTGGGATGTTAGAGTACAAAGATTCCACATCCATGGTGGCCAGGATGGTTCCTTCTGGTAGAGAACCTATTGCTGCTAGTTTATTCAGTAGGTCAGTTGTGTCCTGAATGTAGCTGGGTGTATCCTTTACCAGGGGTTTAAGAACACCCTCTACCCATCCAGATACTTGCTCAGTAAGGGTGTCCACACATGAAATAATCGGCCTCCCTGGATTTCCGGCTTTGTGGATTTTGGGAAGCATGTAGAATGTCCCTGTTCTTGGACTTTCTGGTATCAGGTCATCAGCTCTTATGGATTTGTCAGACAGACAAGATACCAACTTGCTTAGTTCCTTGTAATAGTCCTGTGTAGGGTCCGACTCCAGTTTTCTGTAGTAGCGTGTGTCCGTAAGTTGTCTGTTTGCTTCCTTCATATAGTCTGATGTGTTCATCATGACTATTGCACCTCCCTTGTCAGCAGGTTTAATGATGATTTCTTTGTTGGTTTTCAGAGACTGTATGGCCTTTCTCTCCTGGGCACTGATGTTGGAGGCTTGTCTATTGTTGGTGGCTATGATGGTGGATTTTATCAAATGTCTGAATGAGTCTATATATTTATCCAAATGAGGGTTACGTCCAGGTGGAGGTGTCCAGTCTGACCTCTTCTTGGTTATTGGGATCCCTCTTCCTTCAGTCCGAGTGTTATCTGAATCTTCTGTATCATTGAAGTATTCCCTCAGGCGCAGTCTCCTGAAAAAATGTTCCATATCACTGCAGAGTTCGGTTTTATCCAGGGCCTTAGTAGGACAAAATGAGAGTCCTCTAGAAAGCACGGCAAGCTCCACTTTGCTGGGTTTGTAATCTGAGAGATTGATGACACAGTTAGATGCTTTTGTGTCTGGAATGGAGTGGTTGTCAGAGTTGTCAGGTTTTGGTTTTGTTTTGTATCTGTTTGTATAGAGTCCGGAATGGAGGCGCAATCTGTGTAGTTTCTTTTCCTTGTTTTGAATCAGAAAGGTCCGTAGTTTGTTGTAGTATTGTTGTAATTTTTGCTCTGGGCTTTCTGTATGTGTTTTCCTCAGAGTTTCCAATTGTCCTTGGACTTTACTCCTTATGCTGTAGCAGACATGCAAAAGATGGTTCCTTAGTCTTTCAGAAGTCCTGTGACAAAGGTTTTGTGCATAATGGGTATTGTAGGTGTGAAGAATTGGGTTTGTAATCCAGAGTCCTTTGGGAATTAGATTCTCCTTTTTGCATTTAGATAAGAAAAAAATGTCGCTGTCCATTTGTGCACGTTTCTTCAGAAGTGGTTTCAGTTCCATAAAGATGCGGTACATTCTGGTATCCTCCATTTTGATATAGGAAAGATGTGTATCTTCGTACCGTGTTAGCCAGTAGATAGAAAAATATTTAGACTTGAGAGTCCTCAGTGGTTGATACCTTTTAATGGCTAACTGAAAAGATGGTAACAAATTGCAAGCTTTCGAGACTACTCAGGTCTCTTCATCAGGCATAGACTAATACAACATCTGAAGAATCACATATTTATACACAAAATAGCACAGAAAAAATGCAATAGGTAGGACAAGTGACATGAAGCAGAACTGTCATTATGGCAGAGGGATTAACATAAATATGACTAGTTCATAGATAAGGAGTGAAGGTTTTATTACCCTCTGATTGGGGTCTGGTATTGTGTTGTGATGACCCTAAAAGGTCAGGGAGGCAGATTCCTTAATTGTTGTAGAACGACATAAAACTCTGGGATATATTCATCCCAGCACTAAGAGTGTCAAAGGTCATCATAAGTTTATATTCCCAGACTTTTCTATCCTTCTCAGATTTGAAGTTAGATTTTAATACAAGTAATTCCATATCTGTCATGCTATGACCGGGCATACAAAAGTGTTTGGCCACAGGTAAATCCATTCTTTGTTCTCTTATCGTGTGGCGATGAGAATTCATCCTTGTTCTCAGTTTTTGCCCGGTCTCCCCCACATACAGACCCCCAGTTGGACATTTAGTACATATAATTAGGTACACCACATTAGATGTGATGCAGCTGAAAGTACCTGGTATCTTGTAGTCCTGATGGGAGTTGGGGATCTTTATCCTGTCCGTGGTCATTATAGATGTACAGGTCTTGCATTTCTTTTGTCTGCAACTGGGGGTCTGTATGTGGGGGAGACCGGGCAAAAACTGAGAACAAGGATGAATTCTCATCGCCACACGATAAGAGAACAAAGAATGGATTTACCTGTGGCCAAACACTTTTGTATGCCCGGTCATAGCATGACAGATATGGAATTACTTGTATTAAAATCTAACTTCAAATCTGAGAAGGATAGAAAAGTCTGGGAATATAAACTTATGATGACCTTTGACACTCTTAGTGCTGGGATGAATATATCCCAGAGTTTTATGTCGTTCTACAACAATTAAGGAATCTGCCTCCCTGACCTTTTAGGGTCATCACAACACAATACCAGACCCCAATCAGAGGGTAATAAAACCTTCACTCCTTATCTATGAACTAGTCATATTTATGTTA
The DNA here is from genome assembly GCA_033576555.1 of Oophaga sylvatica. Classification (NCBI taxonomy): domain Eukaryota; kingdom Metazoa; phylum Chordata; class Amphibia; order Anura; family Dendrobatidae; genus Oophaga; species Oophaga sylvatica. Next base: position 828,318,913 of record JARQOD010000001.1, on the reverse strand, counting down.
ATCCCTCTGCCATAATGACAGTTCTGCTTCATGTCACTTGTCCTACCTATTGCATTTTTTCTGTGCTATTTTGTGTATAAATATGTGATTCTTCAGATGTTGTATTAGTCTATGCCTGATGAAGAGACCTGAGTAGTCTCGAAAGCTTGCAATTTGTTACCATCTTTTCAGTTAGCCATTAAAAGGTATCAACCACTGAGGACTCTCAAGTCTAAATATTTTTCATGAATCGGACACAGAAGAAGAAGTGGATGATCTGGAAGAGATTGAACTACCTGCCTTTCACAGGAACGGGATGATCCACGAGTAACAAGCCTGCAGGAGGCCACGTGGTAAGACGTTAAATCCTTTACCTCACCACAGCTGGAAGGAGACTCTGGACAGTGATCCAGTTGTCAGCCGTATCAAGGAGCTGATAACTCAGGAAGGTTCCTCCTTGGAGAAGGATGCGTCTCCGCAAGCAAAGCAGCTGTGGAATGAGAGAAGCCGGCTGTTTATCTACCGTGAGAAGCTGTGCCGGAGGTACGTCAACCCAAGAACTCATGAGATGGTATGGCAGATAGTAGTCCCCAGAGCAGACATCCAGATGGTGTTAGAAGCCTACCACGATCAAGCGGGACACTTTGGCTGGAAGAAGCTGGAGACCCTGTTGAAGTGTCATTTCTACTGGGTGGGAATGCGCAGCTCCATTGAGAGGTGGTGCCAGAACTGTGGTACCTGTGGCCTCAGAAGAAAAGACTACAGCAGTCAGAAGGCACCGCTGCAACCCATCAAGACAATTTGTCCCTTGGAGATCGTGGCCCTGGATCATGTCAAGTTGTCACCCATCCGGTCAGGATACTCCTATGCCCTGACTATGGTGGATCACTACTCCAGGTTCTTGGTGGTCGCCCCTGTCAAAGATCTGACGGCAGAGACAGCAGCAAAGACGTTCCAAGCGTATTTCTGCAGACCACATGGATATCCTGAGCAGGTGTTAACTGATCAAGGCCCAGCCTTTGAGGCCGAATTGTTCAAAGAGTTCTGTCACTTGTACGGGTGTAAGAAGATAAGAACCACTCCGTACCACCCCCAAACTAATGGTCTCTGTGAGAAGATGAATCACATCGTCATTGACCTGCTGAAGACTGTACCACTCGAGGAGAGAAATTGGTGGCCAGACTTACTACCTGACCTGGTAGATCTGTACAATCACATACCTGTGAGTTCCACCAATTGCACCCCAGCTTATCTCATGCGGGCCAGACCTGGAAAGCTGCCCATGGATCTGGAGCTTGGTGTTGTAGAACCAGAAGCAGATGTGACTACTGAAGACTGGGACACAAACAGACAGGAACAGTACCGAAAAGTACAGGCCTGCGTTGAAGATAGTCTCAATCGAGTAAGGAACAAACAAGAAGATCACTATAATAAAAGTGCGCCAGCTGAACCTTTCGCACCTGGTGAAGTCGTACTGAAAAGAAAGAGGAGGATGCACAAACTCGACGATCAATGGGAAAGAGAGCCCTACGTTGTACAGAATTCAAGGTTTGACAACAAGAAAACGTGCATAATTAGCAAGGATGGAGGAAGAACGACTGCAACTGTATCCAGAGATCACCTAAAGTTGTGTCCGGATCCGTTAAAGCATCAAGAGGAAGAACCTGTTGTCAATCAGAAAGAGCGTGATGAAGCAGTCATACATACAGACTTAGGAGATTTCCCCGCGGATTGGCCTCGCATTGGAGAAGCCGTAATCATTCCCGTACTTCAATTCTATCAACCACAAGGAGAACCTCTACATCCAGTTGCACCGGTTGTTGCAGTAGAGTCAGTTCCAGAGGAACCTGCCCCAGCAGAACCCCAAGAAGCAGCATCCTAAGAAGCGGAATTCCAAGAAGCTGAATCCCAGGAAGAAGGATCCCCTGCAGAAGTAGAGCCGGTTCACCCAGCTCACAGTGTACTTGCCAGTCCTGTAGAGAGGTTAAGGCAATTCTATAATTCACTTTCACGCAGAACAAACAGGGAAACTGCTACCTCACAGGTCACTGCACCACGCAGATCAGAACTGTCACGCTGTATAGCAGATATATATATGTGATGTCAGTAATCTATATCAAAAGGGCAACATACTATATAACATGCGCATAGATATATGATAACATAGAATTACCTGACAGAATGTCCAGTGGGTCAATACTGAATCCGTTATACGCTGTCTCCGGCTAGAGGGTGACCGGGGTCTATGCTGACCCTAAACTGGGGTCCTGACTAATCCCTCTACCTGGAGGTACTGTTAAAGGTACAGAGGTCCAGGCCACCAGCGTAAACCCTGTCTCCTATCAATCCCTGCCAACTGTAATCTAGTCCTAAGAAGGACCCTGATTACCACCAAAGGGAATGAACAGGTAACGGTTAATGAACAGAAAGACATACAAGAAAGACAAGAAATAAAGTAAATAAAGTCTTACATACAACACTCACACACAGTAGGAACACCTAAGGTCTCAGAGATAAACTATAAGCTATAAGAGTAAAAACAACTAAGGAGCTCTTAGCTTAAGTATTCTCAGAACCGCTCCAGTCTGCTAGACTACATGAATGCTTTCACCGGCGTCTAACACCCAGACTGGCAGGAATATAAAGGAAACTAATTAGAACATAATCAAAAGCAGCCGGGCGAGGCTGGACCTAGTCTTAGCAAAGAGCTAGGTAAAATTAACTCTCTCATTACCAAACACAAAGAAACAGCAGCTCAGCTGTGAGAAGTCAGAATGTGCAATCGCGACGATCTTCGTGGCGATGCACCCATGACAGTACCCCCCCTTCTACGAGGGGCCTCCGGACCCTCATGACCAGGTCTGTCCGGGTAAGTTGTGTGAAAGGTCCGAACCAATCGATCTGCGTTAGCATCAGACGCAGGGACCCACGTCCTCTCCTCAGGACCATACCCCCTCCAATGAACTAAGTACTGAGGGGATCGGCGACTGAGACGTGAGTCAATGATTTTCGACCCGTGAAATTCCACGTTATCATTGACTACCACTGAAGGAGGAGGTAGAGGTGACGGTATGACTGGTGCCACATACTTTTTAAGTAATGACTTGTGAAACACATTATGAATTTTAAACGTAGGAGGGAGGTCCAGACGAAATGCCACAGGATTAATTATGGAACTGATCCTGTACGGCCCGATGAATCTGGGACCCAACCTCCAGGAGGAAACTTTAAGTTTTATATTCCTGGTAGACAACCAAACCAGATCGTTCACCTTCAGATCTAGACCAGAAACTCTCCTCCTATCAGCCATCCGTTTGTAACGGTTCCCCGTAACCTTCAGTCTTAAGCGATCTGGAACTATCAGTCTCCCTGGAAGTCCCACAGGGGCGTCCCCCTGAGCCCCCAATACCTCCCCCTCAAGCTCAGAGCATACAGCTGACACTACAACTCCCTCCTGAGGAATAGGAACCGGATCATCCGTTCTCCCGGCCCCTGGGAAAGTACGAGATAAGGCATCAGGAAGCAACTTTATTGAGCAGTCATATGCGCGATGAGGAGGTAACTCTTTACACCCCTCCTCTGAGAACATCTCCCCAAAGTCCTCCAGAAAAGGAGGCAAAGTCCTAGGCACAACCGCACAGATGACCGTGCTCATGCAGTTATTCCTGCAAAATTCACCCCACTGGCTTATCTTTCTGGATTGCCAATCAATCACTGGGTTATGTTTAGCCAACCAAGGAAGTCCCAACACAATAGGAGTAGGTAGACCCTCCAACACATAACAAGACAATTGCTCTTTATGTATTGCCCCTACTCGAAGATCTATGTTATGAACAGCTTGTACCAAGCTACCTTGACCGAGAGGTCTAGAATCAATAGAGACTATAGGGACTGGTTTGGCCAATACACTCAGTTGCATACCATGCACCTGGGCAAACCGAGCGTCCACCAGATTAGCCCCGGACCCACTATCAAGAAAAACAGAAATCCTCTCAGTTCTAGTACAAATCACCACCTCCGCAGGCACGAGAAACTGAGAGGGATTTGGGGACGAAATACACACTCCCAGGTTAACTCCTTTGCTCAAAGAGGCCCGGGATGGACACCCCTCAACAAAATGTCCCTCTCTCCCGCAAAAGAAACAACCTTCTAGTCTTGCGGTGCACCGCCGATTCCCTCCTACAAAATGATGTCCCTCCCAACTGCATGGGCTCCTCAGAACAGACCAGGGGAACCTCAGTATAAGGGACTTTAGTAGTAGGTGGAGTCATCACGGGAGGCGGAGTTACCTCGCGTCTTCCCCGAAGTCGTCTATCAATGCGAATAGCGAGGGCCATAGCAGCCTCCAGTGATGGAGGAGAATCATACTGAGCCAACACATCTTTTAATTTGTCAGACAACCCTTGACAAAACTGGCTCCTAAGAGCTGGGTCATTCCACTGAGTATCTGTTGCCCATCTACGGAACTCAGAAGAATATTCCTCCGCTGGACGATTTCCTTGCCGTATTTTACGTAACTTTGTTTCAGCAAGGGAGACTCGATCCGGATCATCATATACCAGACCCAGGGCAGTAAAAAATCGATCCACTGACTGGAGATCTGGGGAGCCTGGAGGAATAGAGAACGCCCAAGATTGAGGGTCCCCTTGTAAGAGCGAGATAACAATTCCCACCCTCTGCTCTTCACTCCCAGATGACCGAGGCCGCAGCCGAAAGTACAATTTACATGCCTCCCGGAAGGTAAAAAATTTGTCCAGCCCACCAGTGAACCTGTCCGGGAGAGCAACCTTAGGTTCAGATCTGGTTTGCTCCGGGGGGGACAAAACCTTGGACTTAATGTCTGCAAACTCCATGGACAACCCCTGCAACTGCCGGGCCAGCTGGGCTACTGGATCCATGACAGCTGGGGAGAATCTTTAGTATTGCCGGTGAAAATGTCACGCTGTATAGCAGATATATATATGTGATGTCAGTAATCTATATCAAAAGGGCAACATACTATATAACATGCGCATAGATATATGATAACATAGAATTACCTGACAGAATGTCCAGTGGGTCAATACTGAATCCGTTATACGCTGTCTCCGGCTAGAGGGTGACCGGGGTCTATGCTGACCCTAAACGGGGGTCCTGACTAATCCCTCTACCTGGAGGTACTGTTAAAGGTACAGAGGTCCAGGCCACCAGCGTAAACCCTGTCTCCTATCAATCCCTGCCAACTGTAATCTAGTCCTAAGAAGGACCCTGATTACCACCAAAGGGAATGAACAGGTAACGGTTAATGAACAGAAAGACATACAAGAAAGACAAGAAATAAAGTAAATAAAGTCTTACATACAACACTCACACACAGTAGGAACACCTAAGGTCTCAGAGATAAACTATAAGCTATAAGAGTAAAAACAACTAAGGAGCTCTTAGCTTAAGTATTCTCAGAACCGCTCCAGTCTGCTAGACTACATGAATGCTTTCACCGGCGTCTAACACCCAGACTGGCAGGAATATAAAGGAAACTAATTAGAACATAATCAAAAGCAGCCGGGCGAGGCTGGACCTAGTCTTAGCAAAGAGCTAGGTAAAATTAACTCTCTCATTACCAAACACAAAGAAACAGCAGCTCAGCTGTGAGAAGTCAGAATGTGCAATCGCGACGATCTTCGTGGCGATGCACCCATGACAAGAACGTAGCACAAAAGGACACATCCCTGCTAGGTTTAGAGATTAGTTCAACCCTTGGCAAATGTAAATAATTGTCTAGAGTCACTGTACATAAATGTATATATTTTTGCTTATAATATGCTTTATTATACCGTTATTTATTAATCTGTTTTCCTTTTAAAATTGAAACAAGTGGAATGGACATTATTTTTGCTTGTTTTCTCTACCCCTTTTTGAGCATCCTTTTCCAAAAGAGACTGGGACTTTTATGGTTGCTCAATTCCTCAATTCCTCATTGTGCTAATGTATATAGTTGTTCATTTACCATTATGCAACAGTTCAAGAGTGCCTTACCTCCTGTAAAGGAAGAGTTAAGTTATACCATGTTTTTATTGTTCTCTGTTTTTTGTATTTCAGCCCCGGAGTGCTGAGTTCTACTAGGGGGGAATGTGGAGCCCAGCTGCGACTGAATCCATATCTCCCAGAAGGGTGCACTGAAAGAATATACCACTAGAGGTCATTATACACATTCACACACGTTCACTTATCCTAAGACCACCAGAGGGAGCTGTTTAGACATATAAAAGAGAGGGAACACAGGAAACACCAAGTCAGTCAGCCAGTCACCTCAGTGAACTCAGTCTGTCTGCAGTAAGGTGAAGTGCAGAGCTGAGATTAGAGAGGCTGCAGAGCTATTCAGTTCAGAGAGTGGAGTCTAGTAAAGAGTGGAACAGAAACCACTCCAGCCTAGTCAGAGCTGAATCTAGGAGTGTAGCTCAGTGAGAAAGCGTGCCGACGCTTAAAGAGCGGCAAAGAGGCAGCCCACTAACTGCCAGTGTGTGATCGTCTGAGGGCCCGGGTAGGCTGAAGGTGAGTGGAAAGAGCAGTAACAGGGGTAGAAAAGCCTTTACAGCTTACCTCAGCAAGTATTTACCGGACACCGGGGTCCGAGCCTATAGGGATCTCCACGACCCATTAGGAGAACACCGGAGTTCCTGGAGGACTACAAGTCCCAGGAGTACCACAGAGCTCATACGTAACCGGACCAGGAGGACGGAGTCCAGCAGTGCACTGCAAATAGAGACTGTGTACTTCAAGAAGGGGTCCAACCACAAGGTCAGCCAGGTGCAAGACGGAGACCAAGTTAGGCCTAGCTACAAGCAGGACAAGACTTTATCACATAAAGGCAAGGAACAGGAGGCCACACACCTACTCAGTGGAGGAATCTGGATGTGCACCCTTCACCCTACAGTGCTCCGGGGAGTGCCTGCAACATCTTCAGTAAAGGTACCAAAGTGACTCATGTGTGTGTCTCCCTTATTACTCCTAACTGCCGGGTCCCCGTCTGTCCTGCACCCCTGCACATCTATCTGCCCTGGAGGACTTAGCCTTACTTGTGGAAGGCTTAACATCTAGCTGCACAATATTAACCCTTCAGTGGATCTGCATAGCAGCGATGGTCATCCTGACCAGGTACCACAAGTGGCGTCACGAATTCCCCATTTCAATATTCATGTCACCTGTAAATATCCCACATTAAAAGGTGAGCCCCAGAGCCACGGACTGAGCTGTGTTGCCGTGACATCCCCCATAGTAGTCTATAGGCTCAGATCCGAGTTCCCATTGCTCTGGAGGGTGACTCATATCTTCACAAATAGCTCAGGCAAAATTGCGTGGGTTTTCAGAAACTGCTGAACCACTAAGTTGAGCATGTGGGCAAGCATGGTATGTGTGTGAGCTTGCCAAGCTTCAGAGCAGCCACCAGGTTATGGCCATTGTCACGCACGACCGTGTCTAGTTGTAGGTTCAGCGGCGAGAGCCACAGATCAGTCAGGTCTGATATGCTTTTCACCAACTCTGCGTTGGTGTACTGTTTGTCACCTAAACAAATTAATCTCTGCAGAGCCTGTAGCCGCTTCACAGAGGCAGTGCTGCAGTGCTTCCAGATGAACTGGTGTAGGAAGTGGAGGAAGCCCTGATGGAAGTAGGGCCTGCAATCCTCAGTGTTGGTAGTGGGAAAAATAGTGGCGGCTGCATGAGGATCATGTACTGAGGGATGGCCGCCGTCATGAGTTGCAGAAGGTCTCAGTGTTCTCAAGCCTAAAATGGCAACATTTCCAGGGCAAGCAGTCTGGACATGTGCCCATTTAGTGTTTGGGACTGTGGATGAGTGGCTGCGTATTTGCGTTTGCATGGGAACTTGCTGCTTGTGGGTTGCTCTGGCCACCCCACTGCCTCTTCCTGACAGTTGTGGTGCTGTTGATCTCTCCCTCTCTGTGCTGCTGTCCTTTCTCTGCATGGCACCTTCCCAGGTTGGGTCAGTGACTTCATTGTTCACCTTCTCGTCTTCCAGTTACGCATTCTGGTCCACCTGAATTGTTGACTTAACAACATCACTTGTTGGCAACTGTGTTTCATCATCACCTACCTCTTGAGACACTAATTGCCGTCTCCCACGTTGGTCTCCTGATCATGGCTGCTCAAATATTTTGGCATCACTACACTTGATTTCCTCATGTCCCTCTTGAAATGTGCAGGGTGAGACGCCAGAATCAATGTGTATGCTGGGATACTCAAAGCATCATCATGAGGCAGTGAATGTGGTCATTGTCACAGCCTTTGCCCCCTCCCTGAAACGAAACATCCTCAGTGATGCTCATTGAAGGGGCTGGTCCCTGCTCTGTCTCTGAGTGTGTCCCTAGTGCAGGGTCTTCCTCAGTGCCCAATGCGATGAACACAGCATCCAGTTGGTTGCTGAATAGTAATAAGCCAGCAGCAACGCATTGTCGCTATACCCAGCAGAGACCAGTGATAGTCCTCCTGCACACTGGGTGAAGCAACACCATTCTGCTGACGGCTTATTACTATTCAGCTAAGCAGACAACAGATCAGATTCTGCGGTCATTGCAGTGAGGGAGACACTGCACAAAGGAGACAGCAGGGACAGTATCGCCTCTCAAATGAGTGTCACTGATGATGCTTCGTTTCAGGGAGGCAAAGACTGTGAAAATGACCATAGCTTCTGCTTCCTAATGATGCTTTGCTTGAGTATCCCAGCATGCACAAGGGATACTCAAACGAATTGTCATTAGACAGAAAGTAGAGAAAAAAATACAAAAGTTCGATAGTGTAGTTAGGGAATAGTAGGGAATTTTTAAATCAAGTATATTAGAAAATCTTAGATCATGGGACTAAATAAAAAGGGAAAATACTTTGCCTTTGGACCACCAATTTAAAAAATTCCTGGGTCGCTTTTGCAGTATGTTTTGTGTCATTGTCCATCTGTATTGTGAAGCGCCGTTTAATCAACCTTGCTGTATTGCTGTATTTAGTTGAATTTGACAAGAAAGTATCGCCCTGTACACTTCAGAATTCATCCAGCTGCTTCTGTCTTCAGTCACATCATGAATAAACTCTAGTAACCCAGTGCCATTGGAAGCCATCATATTTTAACAAGAATGTGGAGTGCTTTGGATCATGAGCCATTCCAAGACTTCTTCTTACTTTATTCTTCCTATCATTCTGGTACAGGTTGATTTTAGTTTCATCTGTCCAAAGAATGCTTTCCAGAACTAGGCTGGCCTCTCTGGATGTTTTTGGCAAAGTCTTATCTGATCTTTCTAATTTTAAGGCTGAATAATAGTTTTCATCGTCTGTATTTGTTCCTATGAAGTTTTCTCTTTATGGTAGACTTAGATGCTGAAACTTGCTGGAAAGTGTTCTTCACTTGGGTGGATGTTGTGATGGGGTTTTTCTTTGCCATGGAAAAGATTCTGTGATCATCCACCACTGTTGTCTTCCGTGGACGTCCAGACCTTTTGAGTTTCTAAGCTCACCAGTGCGCTCTTTGTTTGCTGAATGTACCAAACTGATTTGGCCACTCTTAGCATTTCTGCTATCTCTCTGATGGATTCTGATGGATTTCTTCTTTTTTTCAGCCTAATGATTGTCTGTTTCAATTCCATTGAGAGTTCCTTTGTCCGCATGTTTTGGGTTCATAGCAACAACTTCCAAATGCAAATGCCACACCTGGAATCAGCTCCAGCCCTTTGACCTGCTTAAACGATGATCTATTGAGGGAATAGCTCATGCATCCCATTAAAGAGCTTTTCAGATAATTGTCAAATTACTTTTAGTCCCTTTAAAAAGAGGCACCTACATATTATGGAGCTTTAATCCATAAACCCTTACTCCAAATAGGTTGTGAATACCCTCAAATTAAAACTGAGAATCTGCGCTTTAAACCCACATTGATTATATCAGTTTATTTTTAATATGTTTTGGTAAACTGCTAAAATGTCAAAACTAGTGTCACTGGCCAAATATTTCTAGACCTAACTATAGTTTAGATAGATAGATAGATAGATAGATAGATAGTAATAGATAGATAGATAGATAGATAGATAGATAGATATCTTGTGAGTATAAACTATAAACTTTAGTAAACTTTGTTTCTGTTCCCGCTAAAGTTTTCACATGTCATGATGAGATTGCATTTCTGCTGTGTCCGTCAGTGACTCACAATTATAAGTATTTTGCCAAGTAAACACAGGCAAGAAATAATCCATATTTTGGCCCCCTTCCTAAATACAGATGGGTGTAACTATTTTCATAGTTACACAAATATCAAATTACATATTCTACGTTGTAGCTGCTTACAGTTTAGGCTAGATTAACACACATATAATGCTCTTCACTAAGCAAGGGGTTTCTGTCGGATCTACAGAAAGACAAGAACCCAAATAAACTACTTTTGTGCATGTCTGGAAAAGAAGAACTTTCCAAGGATGGAGGTCAGACAGTGTCCATAGTGCCTCCATATGCTTTAATCAAGTACTTGGATCTGTCAGGGTTACAGTCAGAATCCTGATTTTTTGCAGACAGAAACCTCAACACAGTGATCACTGGAGAGCACTGTATGCATGCCACCATATAGAGATGTATCTATATGCACCAGTACAACCTGCATGTAATTTTAGAAGAATGCAATGTACATTCAAGAATGGAAAATTCTCCCAAACCTGTCAGTGCAGGCCGTGGCCGATAACTTTTGCTACTGCCTCCAATAATGCTGGTTAGGAGGTTCGAATCTAAGTAAGTGAAATCAGAGCTATGGAAAAAAGAAGAATTATTTAAAGTATATGCAGAGCAGAGATGCTGGTCCTGACTCCCCTGAGGAAGAGGAGCTATGGAACAATAAAGACGGCAAGAGACAAGGCATCTCATGGAATGAATGAAATTCAGAACACAGCCCTGACCCAAATCAGGACAGTCCCGCTGGATCCTGAATGGTTGGAAGCTATACTGTATGTATGAACCTAGCCTTACAAACCTAAATCTAAGTCTGACTATGAGTGAAAAAGGGGACTTTTTCCCCCCACACATTCCTAAAAATTACCTGTCATGTCAAACACTACCTCAACATATAGTGTTAAACTGCAGATAAATAGTGTTAAAATATTGCCTGCCAATCAATAGTGTTAAAATCCTGCCTGTCTTATTGGAAGAGTGGTTACAGTAAGAAAATGAACTCCCTATAGTCACGTTTCAGAGTGGTGCAATGAGCTATTACAGTCACCTCACACCAGAGAGCGCACTATGACTGACACTCTGCTCTGCACACACATGCTACACACACGCTGCAGAGCTGGCTGTCAGTCAATGTACAGGGGACGGTGATTAAAGTGCACTCTCTGTGTAGTGAACGAGGACTGTAAGGCTATGTGCACACGTTGCGGAATTGCCATGGAAATTTCCGCGGCAATTCCGCACCTCCCTGCTGCGGGAAATCCGCATATTATAGGTATGCGTATTCCCGCTAAAAAATAGCGTTTTGCAAGCGTAATTAGCTTGCAGAATGCTAGCGTTTTACAAGCGATCTGACAGGTTGGTCACACGAGTCAAACAAGTGTTTGACTCGTGTGACCAACTTTTTACTATTGATGCCGCCTATGTCGCATCAATAGTAAAAAGATCTAATGTAAAAATAATAAAAAAAAATAATAAATAATGATATTCTTACCTTCCGGCGGCCCCCGCAGCTTTCCCGCCTCTCAGCGACGCTCCCGGCCAATCGCGTTCCCAGGCGACCTTTGCGACAATCACCCCGATGACGTAGCATCACGCGAGACCGCTACGTCATCTGGGTGATTCTCGCAATGCATTACTGGGAACGCTATTGGCGGGAGCGTCGCTGAGAGGCGGGAAAGCTGCGGGGCCGCCGGAAGGTGAGAATATCATTATTTTTTATTTTAATTATTGTTTTTACATGGATATGGTACCCAGGGCCTGGAGGAGAGTCTCCTCTCCTCCAGACCCTGGGTACCATCCGCACATGAACCGCTTACTTTGCGCATGGTGGGCACAGCCACATGCGGAAAGTAATTGGTTCAATGCATTCCTATGGCGGCGGAATCGCCGCGGTTCCGCAAAAAAGAATGAGCATGCTGCGGATTCTCCCGCGATGCGATTCCGCCGCGGAAAAATCCGCAGCATGTGCACAGCATTGCGGAATCCCATAGGCCATAATGTGTTGTATTGTGTAAGCGGCTTTGCCGTGGTTTCGCGGCGTTTACGCCGCGAAAAAACGCGGCAAAACCGCTTGGAATCCGCACGTGTGCACAGGCCCTAAGAGCTCCTTGCACCTCCCTGATGACTGGAAGTCAGTGGCCACAGTGAGGATATAAGTTCATTTTCTCCCTGTAGCCACTTCTCCAGTAAGGCAGACAGGCAAGATTTTAATTCTATTTTCCTGCAGATTAACCTGATCACTACAGGTAAATAGCATTTCTGGACATGCCAGGTTCTTTTTTTTAGTGAGATCGTTGTGTGCCATGATTTGGGAATCATATAGACAGTATTGTATGCTCATTGTGTTGTTATAGATTGCTGTTTTGTTGCTATGAGATAAGCTTTGCCCTCTTTAGAAGTTTGTCCTTCCTCTCTCCTTGTCTGTCTCTGATGTAGCTCTGATGTCAGCAACCCCTCCCTTCTTCCTCGTTCACCATCTATCAGCCATCTTAGAAGCTTATGTGTGCAGCCCTGTTTTTGAAAAGTCTTTTGTGTGCATATCTACAAGAATTCAGATGGAAATTAAACCTTCTTCTGGAATCTTCATACGGGTCACACTTGCAACTGCAATGCAAGAAACTTGCGCAAGTCTCTCTCCTCAACACCCGGCACTGCCTCCGGCACTCGGGACCGGAGTGTGTGGCTGCATGTATTTCTATGCAGCTGAATGCTCCAGTCCGAGTGCCGGCGGCAGTGCCAAGAGACTCGTGCGAGTTTCTCGCATTGCAGTTGCAAGTGTGACCGCGGCCTCAGATGAAGAATGTATAGAGTTTAATCCTCAGTCCAGTGAGAAGGCTAAACGTTATACAAAACCTACTTGAAAATTTAAGAGAACTTTGAATCCATTAGACATGAACTTTCTTGTGCCCATAGCAGACTTATTGCAAAAATTGCTGAGTCCATCAACAGCATCTCCCATCCTGCTTCTCTCAAACTACCACCAGAGGGAGCCCTAGGACAACTGTGTTCAGTTTATGAATCCTATGCCAGAAAGACAAACACATACAGTACATTACAATTCTGCAAAGGCTTAATACATATGTTTCTCTTGAAGAGCTGCAGGTTTTCCAACAACTTAACTCTGACAGAGAACGAATAGTGCGCTATATTAAAGCCAAGACAGAGGCAAGAATCTGGATCCGCCAGGCAGTCAAATTGATCATCTAAGTCGCGCTCTTCTAAATCTTCAATGCTCAGCGAACAGCTTATTTGAGCACGTGCAGAAGTCGAGGCCGCTAAGGTACATGTCGCTTTTGCGCAAAAGAAAACAAATGGAAGTAGAAACAGTGCACAAGATAGCAGAAATGGAAGCTTTAGAAGCAAGTACAGTCATGGCCAAAAGTTTTGAGAATGACACAAATATTATATTTTCACATGATCTGCTGCCCTCTGGTTTTTATGTGTGGTTGACAGATGTTTTTATCACAGACAGAAATATAATAATTGCAAACATATGAGTAACAAAAGCTTATATTGACAGAATGAGTTAATGCAGCAAGTCAATATTTTCAGTGTTGACCCTGTGTCGACCCGCCACCACAATTGTGGGTTACCAGGGCAATGGGGTACTCAGAGCCGAGCCCGTAGAAGTCTATGGGATTGTCACAGGTAGCTGTGGCTCGGTCTGTGGCCCTGGCGGTCTGGCGTATGTTGGGGATATATTTACAGGGGATTGATTTATATACAGTTCGTGACGCCACCTGTAGTCTTCTGGTAATTTATACCAGCGCTGCTGTAGATCTCTGAGGGGATGGTGAGGCAGCTAGATGTCGGGTCCCCTACAGGTGGGACTCTTCCCTCAGGTCGGTAGTTAGGTAGGGATGGTGCAGGCATGCAATAATAACTCAGTCTCACACCGTCAGCGTCTTTCCATACCTTTACTTGCAAGATGTTCAGGCAGGTCCCAGGGAGGCTGATCCAAGGAGAGTGTATCTTGAGACAGCAGCTGGACAAGTTAGGGGCTTCCTTTACTTCCAATACAACGAGTACAACCAGCCTGAAGCGTAGTTCCCTCAAAATCTCCAGCTAATCTATAGCTGTACCGCCCAGTCAGCTTTGTGGTAGGGGCCTTCCTGTGAAGGAGCTGAATTCTTATTTTGTCCTGCAGAGACTCCAAAGTCTTCACTCCCCCTGACCCCAGTTACGTACTGACTATAAGGGGCTGTCTGCCGCGACCTAGGGTCCGGTAGATTCCTGGTTTTCTTATCACCGTGCTTGAAACAATAGTGATCCTTCGGTCCCCAGTGACCGGTAGCAATGTGCAGGACTTCTTCAATCCGTAAGCACTATTCCAATAAAACCACTGTGCCTTTCGCCTTGTCCTCGCTGGTAACATAAGCACTCACACTAGCCAAGGGTCGAGCAGTCACTTCTTTCTTTTCCTTCACTTCAAAGTTAGCTACAGATGCTCAGTTATCAAAAGGCAGGAGCACGTCTCTGAACCTTATACCGTCCTTTAGACAGGATGCTGAAGACTTTCTGCACTAAACTTCTTCTTTCCTTCCAGTGTATGCTGATGAGGTACAGCTCTGACTAGGCTAAGGTGAATTAAAGCACCTGTACCAGCCTCCACGATCTGAACTGACGATAGAGCAGGCTGGACTCCTTCCTCCCTCCAGACGTCTTCTCTCTCTGAAGTCTAGACACTGACTAAATCACTCTAACACATACGCCTTGACCACTCCCTCAAGAGTAAACTCCACTACCCTAAGGGTGTGTCTAGTATATGTTGAGTGAATGAATATTTAGCATTAAACTGCTGTCTCGCCATACACTCTCCAGGGTACTGCGTGTGCCTAACACCAGGGCTACACATTCCCCCATGGTAAAAGACAGCACTCCCGGGCTGTAAAATACAAAAGAGACATTTTGTTTATGCATAGAAAACATTAAACAATAACTTCTTCCCATCCGGGAGGTGAGAATATCTTGAACGTTGCGAACAATAACATTTTACATTTAGAAATACAAAAGTATCAAATAGCATTCAATAAATATACGGTATACTTGTGAAGGACCCGCACCAAACCTTCAACGTGGGTCCTGGGTGGGCTGCAGGACATCCGATTGCAGACCTCACTCAGTGCCACACCACACGGGTTTTGTTTTCAGAGGTAGTTGTACTGGTTTATGTAAAACCAAGATAGGGCACCGAAGCGCAACTATTTACAAGTAAGTTCTGGGTTAGCACAGTCCTCAACCTCAAAAGTCCAATGTAAAACCAAAAACATATTATATCAAATCACATAATACGAAAGTGCAACTTTTCTGGTTACTGTTTATCATTTACCCAGCCGGGCATGCTACAGTTAGAAATATATATATTCACTATATAATTTGTGCAAAACTTTATAAAACATTTCAAACTTTTTACTTTTGGTAGACCCGATAGGGATCTCACCACTTTTTCCTCACTATCTATTCATTCTCTGCAAATACACTTTCCACCCCGGGGGCTGGAACAATGCAATGGGCCCTAGATCCCAGGACTAGCAAATCATGTGCTGCGATTAGGGTCTGGGTCGCCACAGTTCTGGTGCGAACCTCTAGGGGCGCAACGGGTACATTTTCTTCACGTGACACCGATTGCGTTTCAATCACAGTTAGCGATATGGACCGCGTCATGGATTGCGATTGAGACTGGGTCGCATGTTGCGATGAAGATATAACTTTCTTTTGCGATGAACTCTGGGTCGCTAGTTGCGATGAATTTGCAGGGGGCGATGCTGGGGCACGGCCGGATTCTGCTTGAGCTGGAGACGGGGACGCTGCGGTAATGGTGACGGTACCTGCGTCTGGGACGGGGTCACGGACGATGGTGACGTTAAGGGCATACCATCCCTTCATTCCCCAGTGCCGGTATATGTGACGATATCTCCATTTGCTAAGTCCCTCCCGGGATGGCCTTGCGGCAGGTGGGATTCTACGTCACGCCTGCTGACAAAGACCCCTGGGTAGAGGCCCGGTTCACGGATAAAGCCCCAGCCCTTCCGGAGCTGGAACTCAGTCACACACCCCTGCCGCCGCGGTTCCCTCAGGGTACCTTTATCTCTCCGGACACTCTCTTTGTCCGCGATCAGCTCTGCATATTGTCGCTGACGGTTCCTCTGAGTTTCCCGCTCTTCCTCCTGCTGGCGTTTCTTCTTCTCCTCACGACTCTGCCATTCCTGTTCCCACTGGGCGGTATAGGCGACGTCATCCAGGCGCGCCATTTCGTCCCAGTCCACATCTGGTAGTGACGGACAGGACCCCTCCGGTGTCCCTGCCGGGGACCGATCATCTGCTGCGGCCTCTTGGCCGGGCGGGCGTTCCGGGATTGGCTGTACCTCCTCAACCTCCTTCGCTTCCACCGCTTCACCGGTGGGATCGGGATCGGTACTTTCGGGGCAGCCTCCGGTTGCTCCTTCGCCTTAGGCAGCAGACTCTTCGGTATCTGGAATCGTGGGGGGTCATTGAGGGGAGAGGACGCTGTGTTCCACAGTCGCCACTGCATCAGGTTACATCGGCGTCTCTCAATCTCCTCCAGTCCAGTTTGGTGCTGGACCATCTTCTTCAGGCGTGCATTTTCTTCTCGAATCTCTAGCAACGCCTGTTGCAGGTGCAGGACCACGGATGACTCCGATGCTGGTGGCAGCTTGGCTGGGGCACGGGGCCTGCCTTCCTCCGCTTCCCAGCTCGGCTGCACACGTCCTGCCTCCATGATGTTCCAGAAGATTCTTTCTTCTTCCTGCGGAGACATCCGGTCTCTTCCGTGGAGGTGGGATTTGCGTCTCCTCCTCCTCGCAGGGAAGGTGAAGAGGAGGCGGACCTCCTTTGCTGTAGGGCAGGATCGCATGTTGTAATAGCACTTTGAGAGGGCAGGCATTTTCTTCGCGCCACAGGGGGGTAGACGCCCACGAAGGTACGCCCACCTTCTTCTCCAGCGCCTGAGGGCGCGAATATGGCGACAAAAATGGCGATTTTGGCGCCAAAAGTGCAAACAGTCCTTTTTCACAAAAACAGTTCCATAGGCACGCAGGGCTCGCAATTCTGCGAGTTTCGCATCCTGTTCGTGACGCCAAGTTGTTGTGTCGACCCGCCACCACAATTGTGGGTTACCAGGGCAATGGGGTACTCAGAGCCGAGCCCGTAGAAGTCTATGGGGATTGTCACAGGTAGCTGTGGCTCGGTCTGTGGCCCTGGCGGTCTGGCGTATGTTGGGGATATATTTACAGGGGATTGATTTATATACAGTTCGTGACGCCACCTGTAGTCTTCTGGTAATTTATACCAGCGCTGCTGTAGATCTCTGAGGGGATGGTGAGGCAGCTAGATGTCGGGTCCCCTACAGGTGGGACTCTTCCCTCAGGTCGGTAGTTAGGTAGGGATGGTGCAGGCATGCAATAATAACTCAGTCTCACACCGTCAGCGTCTTTCCATACCTTTACTTGCAAGATGTTCAGGCAGGTCCCAGGGAGGCTGATCCAAGGAGAGTGTATCTTGAGACAGCAGCTGGACAAGTTAGGGGCTTCCTTTACTTCCAATACAACGAGTACAACCAGCCTGAAGCGTAGTTCCCTCAAAATCTCCAGCTAATCTATAGCTGTACCGCCCAGTCAGCTTTGTGGTAGGGGCCTTCCTGTGAAGGAGCTGAATTCTTATTTTGTCCTGCAGAGACTCCAAAGTCTTCACTCCCCCTGACCCCAGTTACGTACTGACTATAAGGGGCTGTCTGCCGCGACCTAGGGTCCGGTAGATTCCTGGTTTTCTTATCACCGTGCTTGAAACAATAGTGATCCTTCGGTCCCCAGTGACCGGTAGCAATGTGCAGGACTTCTTCAATCCGTAAGCACTATTCCAATAAAACCACTGTGCCTTTCGCCTTGTCCTCGCTGGTAACATAAGCACTCACACTAGCCAAGGGTCGAGCAGTCACTTCTTTCTTTTCCTTCACTTCAAAGTTAGCTACAGATGCTCAGTTATCAAAAGGCAGGAGCACGTCTCTGAACCTTATACCGTCCTTTAGACAGGATGCTGAAGACTTTCTGCACTAAACTTCTTCTTTCCTTCCAGTGTATGCTGATGAGGTACAGCTCTGACTAGGCTAAGGTGAATTAAAGCACCTGTACCAGCCTCCACGATCTGAACTGACGATAGAGCAGGCTGGACTCCTTCCTCCCTCCAGACGTCTTCTCTCTCTGAAGTCTAGACACTGACTAAATCACTCTAACACATACGCCTTGACCACTCCCTCAAGAGTAAACTCCACTACCCTAAGGGTGTGTCTAGTATATGTTGAGTGAATGAATATTTAGCATTAAACTGCTGTCTCGCCATACACTCTCCAGGGTACTGCGTGTGCCTAACACCAGGGCTACACAACCCTTCTGCTTCAGGACCTCTGCAATTCTCCCTGGCATGCTCTCAATCAACTTCTGGACCAAATCCTGACTGATAGCAGTCCATTCTTGCACAATCAATGCTTTCATTTTGTCAGAATTTTTAGGTTTTTATTTGTCCACCCGTCTCTTGATGATTGACCACAAGTTCTCAATGGGATTAAGATCTGGGGAGTTTCCAGGCCATGGACCCAAAATCTCTATGTTTTGTTCCCTGAGCCATTTAGTTATCACCTTTGCTTTATGGCAAGGTGCTCCATCATGCTGGAAAAGGCATTGTTGATCGCCAAACTGCTCTTGGAGGGTTGGGAGAAGTTGCTCTTGGAGGACATTCTGGTACCATTCTTTATTCATGGCTGTGTTTTTAGGCAAGACTGTGAGAGAGCCGATTCCCTTGGCTGAGAAGCAACCCCACACATGAATGGTTTCAGGATGCTTAACAGTTGGCATGAGACAAGACTGGTGGTAGTGCTCACCTTGTCTTCTCCGAATGAGGCGTTTTCCTGATGTCCCAAACAATCGAAAAGGGGATTCATCAGAGAAAATAACTTTACCCCAGTCCTCAGCAGTCCACTGCCTGTACGTTTTGCAGAATATCAATCTGTCCATGATGTTTTTTCTGGAGAGAAGTGGCTTCTTTGCTGCCCTCCTTGAGACCAGGCCTTGCTCCAAGAGTCTCCGCCTCACAGTGCGTGCAGATGCACTCACACCTGCCTGCTGCCATTCCTGAGCAAGCTCTGCACTGCTGGTAGCCCGATCCCACAGCTGAAACACTTTTAAGAGACGGTCCTGGCGCTTGCTGGTCTTTCTTGGGCGCCCTGAAGCCTTTTTGGCAACAATGGAACCTCTCTCCTTGAAGTTCTTGATGATGCGATAGATTGTTGACTGAGGTGCAATCTTTCTAGCTGCGATACTCTTCCCTGTTAGGCCATTTTTGTGTATTGCAATGATGACTGCACGTGTTTCTTTAGAGATAACCATGGTTAACAGAAGAGAAACAATGATGCCAAGCACCAGCCTCCTTTTAAAGTGTCCAGTGGTGTCATTCTTACTTAATCATGACAGATTGATCTCCAGCCATGTCCTCATCAACACCCACACCTGTATAATGGAGCAATCACTGAAAAGAGGTTAGCTGGTCCTTTTAAGGCAGGGCTGCAATGATGTAGAAATGTTTTTGGGGGATAAAGTTCATTTTCTAGCCAAATATTGACTTTGCAAGTAATTGCTGTTAAGCTGATCACTCTTTATAACATTCTGGAGTATATGCAAATTGCCATTAGAAAAAGTGAAGCAGTAGACTTTGTAAAAATTAATATTTGTGTCATTCTCAAAACTTTTGGCCATGACTGTACAGCAGCCGAAGCAACATGCAAGAAGGCAGAAAATGAGACAAGCGCATCGTGCAAGAAGGCAGAAATGGAAGTCAGCGCAGCACATAAAAAGGCAGAAATAGAGGCTCTAGAGAAGGAATGTGAACACACCAAAAGCATGGCTAGATTAATTGTTGTGTAACAAGCTATCATTGGCAGCCAAAGAGATAGCATCAGTTTAAGTGATTTTGATACTGAAGACCCTCTTAAGTGTACAAGTACTATGTACTAAGCCAAAATAGTGCACCCCTGACTCCAACAATCATTCCTGATGGCACAGACATTCCTCTAAGGCATCAGGACACAGATCGTTCACCAGCATTCTGCATTCATAGTCAGTACAACATGCTGCCAACTCTCCATCCTGAACCTCCTCATGCACCAGAATGTACCAGGCCCCTGAACCTCACCCAACCCTATACACAGAAATGCACATGAAAGCCAATATGCATTGAAGTCATCATGTTCCGGTCAGCCACATAGTTCCAGCTCCATGCATGGCAGAAACAATGCATATTAAACCGATCACTGGACTAAATGCCTATGCTGCACCATACTTTCCTTTGTTCCTAGGACAAAATGCCACAGACAATATGAACAACATTGCACAGCCAGCGAGTCTTTCCAAAATCAGAGAAACTTGACATGTCTGACTTTGAAAGGTACATGGTTTGCCGCGAAGTTACTAAGGCCAGTCTCACAACGTGCGATGATCCACCTGAAAACTACAGAGGTTGAACATGTGCCTTTAGAACCGTGAATAGTGACCTTGGCATCACTGCCATAATCCATAGAACGAGTGAAGAGACTTAAATCTGTCCACATCAGTAATCCAGCGGTTGGTCTCATGGCCGCTTGGGGAGACTAGAATGAAACTTTGGTAGCAGGGGCTGACATACTGCATGTGCAGCTGTTGCAGCTGTGTCAGGGCCCTGAGGTCGAGGAGGGGCCCCTGCAGGGCGACTTGTAATGAGGGCAATTTGTCCTGTCTATCTGTGGGCCGCTGGCCAGATTCCTGTCATGTGCGGCGGGCAGGGAGCAATCCCTGCAGCGCGACTGCTTGACGTCAGCATTCTGTATGACGTCAGCTGTGTGAAATAGAAAGCTGCTGGAGACGAAGATGCTGCGGGGAACGTGCGGAGAGGTCAGTGGTGCTGTGTGTGTGTGTTTGGGGAGAGGTGAGTGGTGGTGTGTGTGTGTAAAGGTGAGCGGTGGCGTGAATGTCTGTGTGGGTAGTGGAGAGGGCAATGATGGGGTGGTGGGGAGAAAGCAACGATGGAGGTGGTGGAAAGGGCAATGATGGGGTGGTGGGGAAAAGGCAATGATTATGGTGTTGGAATGGGCAATGATGAGGTGGTGGGGGATAAGGCAATGATGGTGTTATGGATCTGCAAGTCAGGAATAGGGCAGGAGGGGAAGAAGCTGACCCTGCACTAGGACTAGACTGAATCCCTACAATGGGGTGGGCTACCTATTCCTTGTGAATAGACCCACCGACAATTCTTAGTCTAAACTCGAGCAAAGACCTAAAGGTGGGGGAAGGGAATCCCTGAAAGATCTAGGGACTGGGAACAAAAAAACAGGTAACCTCTTAGCAGGGAAATAGAGGAAGCTGCAGGAACAAAGGGAAAACAAAAGACTAAGCAAGCAGAACTAGAGTTCCCAGAACTGTGCAAAGTTAAACACAAAAAGCTATCAAAGCACCTAGCCAGAACTTTAGCGAATTAACACTGATGTCCAGCAAGGACTGGGAGGAGGTGCAGGGTAATAAAGGGTGATACAATCACCTGACCAAAACAAGCCCAGCACCAGTGGAAAAAGACCAGCAGCCAGAAAACCACAACAAGATGGCGGATGGTCAAAACGAAATAGATTCTAACAGATGAAGGTGGTGGAAATGGCAATGATGGGGGTGGTCGAGGAGAAGGCAATGATGGAGGTGGTGGAAAGTTCCATGATGGGGATGGTGGGGGGAGAAGGCAATGATGGAGGTGGTGGAAAAGGACAATAATGGAGGTGGTGGAAAGGATAATGATGGGGGTGGTGGGGGAAAACAATGATCGGGTGGAGGAGAGGACAATGATGGGAGTGGTGGGGAGAACAATGATTGGGGTGTTGGAGAGGGCAATGAAAGAGGTGGTGGAGAGGTCAATAATGGATGCGGGGGAGAAGCCAATGAGGAATGGGGGATTGGGATGAGAGTAAGGGGGATGGACTTATGAACAGGGGGAGGGGAGGAGGACATTAGATATGGATGTGAAATTAATTGGGTGGTTGAGGAGGGTGCTAAGCCCCTGATAGCGTCCTCCTCTCACAATTCATGATGCTATCGGCGACTTAAAATTTATTGGGGAGAGGAGGGGGTAAGGTGCCTAGAACACTTTATAATGAACTGAAAGGTGGGAGAAGACATTGTCAGGGACTTGTAATGAATTGGAAGGTGGCGGAGGATGCTCAGTACCTGATAGCATGTTCTCCCACCCCCAAATTCATTATGATGCTATCACAGATTTAAGGGGACTAAGGTTATGTGCACACATTCAGGATTTGCAGGAGAAAATTCTGCTGCATGTCCTAATGTGTTGTCAGGAAGAATGCTGCGTAAAACATTTATTTTTTTTATCCACATTTTTGTCATGCTTTTGTTACATATTTCCTCCATTAGTACGAGTGAAATACGCTGCAAGAATTGACATTATGCAGATTTAAATTTGCTGCAAATCTGCAATGAAAAAAAAGCAGCGTGTGCGTGAGACTTCAGGGATCTCATTCACTTCATTTGTACTGTAAAACCTTGCGTACTTTCTGTGTGCACATAGCCTTACAGGTAATTAAGGAGAGTCAGAGACTAAATAATTTATATTATTGGGAGTCAAAAGATTATAGTTAATGGGGGGCACAATGCTGCTTATCACTTTATATTTTTAATGGAGGGGTACATATCTGTATTCGGAGGGGAGACACATATACAGTATGTATGCAATGTATGTGACCTTGATATTTTCAGGGCTGTAAAGCTCATTGTGACAAGACTAGTCGTGGCTGGGAGATGGCTACATGAAGGTCTGACTAGATGGAGAAGAAACAGGAGAAAGCGACTCAGTAATCAGACAAGACATCAGCGGTAAGTGCCTGAATGTAGCTAATATTCTGTATCTGCACTGTGTGACGTGAAGTGATAATATTATCTGTAAAATCCCTTATTCTACATTCTCACATTTGTGTCAAATGGACGTGTACTTCCAGATTTTTTTATCGGACGGCACACGGACTCTTAGAGTTTTATAGGGCCATTTACACATACATGAAAATCACAGATCTGAGAATGAGATCCATGAGGGTCAGAGAATGTTCTGTTCTGATCCGATTTTGAGAATTAGAATAGGACATGCTTAATGCGTCTATAAAAGCGGGCAGCACACCGACACTGCACACAGATACAGGAATGTAGCCTTGTTATGTATAGCACAGTCCTTTAGTATATAGTGTACTCACTTATGTATAGCACAGTTCCTTAGTATATAGTGTACTCATTTATTATGTATAGCACAGTGCCTTAGTATATAGTGTACTCACTTATTATGTATAGCACAGTCCCTTAGTCTATAGTGTACTCACTTATTATGTATAGCACAGGCCCTTATCATATAGTGTACTCACTTATTATATATAGCACAGTCCCTAAAAAATAAAGTGTACTCACTTTTGTATAACACAGTCCCTTAATATATAGTGTACTCACTTATGTATAACACAATCCCTTATTATATAGCATACTCATTATGTATAACACAGTCTTTAGTTACATAGCTTCCTTTTTTATTAGGTATAACACCGTCCCTTATTATGTACCATCCTCTCTAGTTACATATGGTGCCATCCCATATTATATAGCTTTCTCTACTGTTATGTACAGCACCATCTCTTACATAGTTTATTCTAGTTATTTTTGTTATTCACAGCGCCGTCTTTTATTATATAGTCCCCTCTCTTGTTATATATAAAATGACGGCTGATGGGGCAGCCGGTGACCAGATGACCAGTCCATCAGCTCCTCCATTAGAAAATAAGTTTTCCCATGCTTCATTAGCGATCATTGCATTAAACATCTAACAAGACAGGATGGTATGTAATAAAGAAAGGGGTCTATATAATCCGATATGTAAGGGACAGTGCTGTACATAACAAGAGAGAGCACTGTGTAATAAGAGATGGCAATATACATAATAAAGGAGACCATGTAAGATATATATATGAATGTGTGGCTATATATATTGTAAGATGGCCGCCAGACAAGTCCTTGTGGGGAGATATATGTCATCGCGGCTATTAGCTGCAGTGATGTGAGCTCAGAAGTATGCTCCAGCACGTATAGTGCTGAGAGAGTTAATTGGGCCGCTCCAGGGCCGGGTTTTACGAGTGGTCATAAGAGATGGGTGGGAATGACCGTTCACATATCCCAACCCCAGGGGTGTGGTTTGGCTAATAAAATGGAGGCCAGATGTCTCATTCAGTGTCTGAGCTGGAGGTGTGGAGACCTCCATGTGTGTGTTGCTGAAGACACTGACCTGAGTGGGCGGACCCGCAGTGCTATATGGACTGTTTATTTTCACGTTGTGCTGGAAAAGGCTGTTCATTTGTTTTTTTCTACCAAGAGCAGTTTATGCAGTCTAATAAACTTGCTTGGACATTTCAGTAATACCGCTTCCTGTGCCTATCTCAACCGCAGCCGAGTGAGTACAGATCCCTACAATTGGTGGAGAATGCGGGCACAAATCCCAAGAGGCAGTGTGACTGCCGATACCGCATGTTCTGGGTGAAAACAGCTGCAGGAGGGAAATCTGACAACATGGAAGACCTGCTAAAACACCTGGTCCAAGTGCAGCAGCAACAGCAGGAGACCAACAGGCTGTTGTTACAGCAGATCCAGCAGTAGCAGCGGCAACAGATCCAGCAGAGCCAGCAGGAGCAATGTCAGCAGATGCAGCTTCTGGCAACTGCCTTCCAGGGCAGGACGAGCGCCCCAACCCAAAATCCAGCTGATGACTCTTACGTAAGAAAGACGGTAAGAAGAACGTTGCAAAAGATGACCCCGGGGATAGCGTCGAGGCGTTCCTGGCGGTGTTTGATAGTGCGGCGGAGCGGGAGAAATTGCCTCCGGAGCAGTGGGCCGAGGTTCTGGCACCATATTTGACAGGTGAATCACAGAAGGCATATTATGACTTGGCATTGCAGGATGTAAAAGAATATGCCAAGTTAAAGGCTGAGATCTTGGCACATTTAGGAGTAACTTTGACTGTCAGGTCGCAACTGGTGCATGGGTGGGCGTATCGCAGTGACAAACCTCCCCAGTCCCAAATGTTCGATCTCCTACACCTGGTCCAAAAATGGTTGCAACCTGAATCCTCCTCCCCAGCACAGATGGTGGAGGAGGTTGTCATGGACAGATTAGTACATTCCCTGCCCAGGTCGGTGCAATCCTGGGTTGCCCAGGGAGATCCCCGTAATGCCGATGACCTAGTGAGCTTGGTGGAGAGGTACCAGGCATTTGAGAGGTCCTTGGGGAAGCAAGGGGTTGTTGCATCCCCATACTGGGGTTTCCAAGGTGGGGTTGACACCCAAAAGAGGGGCGCTAGAGCCACACCTGGGGGGCGTCCTAGAGCACCGGAGTTAGTGGCCAAGGTCCCTTCCCATCAGTAGCGTAACACAACCCATCGGACCGGACCGCATGTATTTGCATACTGAGAAACGAACTTTACAAAGGTATTTTGACATCAAAACTGGGGTGTCAGGAGATATGATAGGTACCTATAGATTACTTATGGGACGCACAATTCAGTGATATCTTTATCTGATATCTCAAAACTGGGGTGACAGATCCCCTTTAAATAGTTTGGGGATATTAAGGGGTCAATATATATACAGTGAGGGGCATTATACGGTTTATAGGGGAGCTGTACAGGGGGGGAGACTTGGGACATTATTAAATGTGAAGTAAGCACTTATTGTTATAGGGGAACTCGGGGTACGGTGACTGTCAAAGGGGCACACACAGGGCATTATTACATTCTAGGGGGCACAATGTGAGCACTGTTTTCTAGGGCACTTGCACCTGGCATTACTATATTCTATAGAGTTGCTTAAGAATTTAGAGGTCACACAGAACCACACAATAGGTGCAGTAATAGGGACACATATGGCAGCAGCGGCTCAGTATTGGGGTATCGGCAGGATGAGGAGTTTGTACAAGTTGGGGATAGATGGTAACAGTGCTGAAAATGAGAGAAGTGAAACGTGTCTTTGTTGTATTCTCTGCAGCCGAGGCCTGGCTGGAGGAGTCATGTCGGTCTGAGCCAGATGGAAAAGACATGAAGAGTGAACAATTCCATCAGAGAGAACATCCGCGGTAAGTCATCATCTGTAACTCTGCTGTAATCTATTATATGTTCTGTAGGACTGGTATTATTTACCACTGACCATATGGCGGTGATATCAATATTGGTCTTTTTATATATAGATTATTTTTGGCAACAGCACGCTCATTTGCTGAGGTTCTCTGGTTAGGGGCCCAATCAGAAGTTTCGCCCCCCCTAAACCAAAACCCTAGCTACGCCTCTGCTTCCCATAGTGTAATTTGTTTGAAGTGTCATACCCCTGGCCACATAGCCGCCCATTGTCCCATGACCACTGAGCCAATGGACTGCAGCATAGGATGGCGCTGCTCATATTTTGCCTATCCGGCCTGCAGTGCTGTTCCCTAAACGAGAGAGGGGCTGCAGGCAAGCCCCATGACAGTAAACGGGGTGCAAGTGACTGATTTGCTGGACTCAGAAAGTTTGGTAACCCTAGTGAGGGCCACAATTCCACATCGGCTGATTCCTGGAAAGAGGGTGGGCGTCCGCTGTATCCATGGTGACGCGAAGGACTACCCTGTGGCCCAGGAGGTCATAAACACAAACTGTGGCACCGAGTCCCATGAGGTCAGCATGGTCAAGAACCTATTGCACCCTATTATAATAGGGAGGGAC
This sequence comes from Oophaga sylvatica, assembly GCA_033576555.1. Classification (NCBI taxonomy): domain Eukaryota; kingdom Metazoa; phylum Chordata; class Amphibia; order Anura; family Dendrobatidae; genus Oophaga; species Oophaga sylvatica. The sequence goes on along the minus strand of JARQOD010000001.1, from coordinate 828,291,925 downwards.
TTTGTGTTATTTTGGGACTTTTGGGGAAAAGGGAGGATGTCTGGTTGCCTGGACAACAGCCAGCTTGCTCCTAAAGAAACCTTGTCACAGGGGACAGATGACAGGTTTCCGTTTTGTGTTTTTTGGTAATGAGGATGATGCAGAATCCACTGAGGCCAACGTCCCTGAGCTGGAGGTGTCGGGGGAAACTTGAGATCACCCGACTCAGGGACGTAACTCTAAAAGGGGCATTTGATAATATAACGGTACTTAATGGTGTTGCTCAAGAGCTGGGGGCTGACATTCGATACCCACATTTTGCCATGAATAGGGAGGTGATAAAGCCCGTCACCAAACTGAGAGGGTAGGTAATTGAGCATTTACTAGTGCCAGGGCCATACAGACGCAGAGTGTTAGACATGGCCCATACACATGTGATAGGTAGTCACCTGGGTGTAGAGAAAACCCAGGAACGGATTCTCCAGAGGTTCTACTGGCCCAGTTGTCACCGTGATATTGTGAATTTCTATAGGTCCTGTCCCACCTGCCAGCTGACATCCCCAGTGGCCCATTTTCATAGCGTCTTGGTGCCGTTGCCCATTATTGAGGTACTGTTTGATCGCATAGCCATGGATCTAGTGGGACCTCTGGTCAAGTCCGCCACAGGACATCAGTATATCCTGGTGATAGTGGACTATGCTACACGATACCAGAGGCCATTCCACTAGGTAACTCCTCCGCCAAGTGTATTGCCCAAGAGTTGGTCCATGTCTTCTGTTATTATCTATTCAGTTTGACCATCCGCCATCTTGTTGTAGTTTCTAGCTACTGGTCTGTTTTCCCCTGTTGCTGAGCTTGTCGTTGGTCAGTTAATTGTATCACCCTTTATTACCCTGCACTTGCCTCCCAGTCCTTGCTGGACATCAGTGCTTATCCGCTTGAGTTTTGGCTAGGAGTATTGATAGCTGTGTGCTAAACTTAGTGCAGTTCTGGTATCTCTAGTTCTGCTTGCTTAATCTTTTGTTTTTCCTTTTGTTTCTGCAACTTCCTCTATTTTCCTGCTAGGAGGTTACCAGTGTTTTGTTCCCAGTCCCTAGATCTTTCTAGGATCACCTTCCCCCTCATGCAGGTCTAAACTAGGATCGTCGGTGGTTCTATTCGCTAGGAATAGGTCGCCCGCTCCATCGTAGGGATCGAGCCAAGACCTAGAGCAGGGTCAGATCTTCCCCCGCTCTATTCCTGAGTTGCAGACCCATAACAGTATGTCCAGCCAGCACATATAAAAAAAAGGGAAAAGGATACTTTTTTTTTCTCTCTCCAGAGTCCTTCAATATGAACAGCGTCCGAGAACTTACTCAACACTTGCAAGAGTTAACTTTGAAAGTAGCCAGCCTGCAACAGCATGTGAGTAATTGTCCTGGAGTACGCTGTAAGTTTTTTTCTGGTGCCTGAGTTTTTTTCTGGTAAACGGTAGGAATTTCTGGTGCTTGAGTTTTTTTCTGGTAAACGGCAGGAATTTTTTACGTTGAAAAATGCTTGTTTATTATATTTTCGGCTTAGACCTGGATCCTCAGGGAGTGAATCACAGCGTGTGGGGATTATTATGTCTTTGTTGCGAAGTGATCCCCAAATCTGGGCATTTTCATTACCACCTAATGATCCTTGTTTGACGTCAGTAGAAGCATTTTTTACTGCCATGGGGTTGTTATATGATGATTCGGATTGAGTAACCACAGCTGAGGCAGAGCTCACACGGCTTAAACAGGGTTCTGGTTATGCTGAAAGGTATTGTACCCTGTTCAGACGATGGTCCGCAGAGGTCAGGTGGAATGACCCAGAGCTCGAGTCAGTTTTTAGCAGGTTTGAGTGAAAAGGTTAAAGATTTGCTCATTGCTTATCCTGCACCTGCTTCTTTGGAATCTGCTATGCAGCTAGCTATCTGTGTGGATAGAAGATTGAGAGACAGGCAGTATAATGAAAAGCCTCCTATAATGCTGGACCCAGTCTCTCAGGATAGTCCCGTCAACAGCGAGGAGCCAATGCAACTTGGGGCGATGTCCTCTCGTTCCCAGGAAAGGGAGAGGAGGTTCTCTGAAGGGCTATGCTTGTATTGTGGTAAGGCTGACCATTTGATTAAGCAATGCGAGGTTCGCATAAAGAAAGAAAAAAAAAAAAGGTCAGTAGGAGCAACACCCCCGTTCGTATTGCATTTTTACGGTCCGCAGGAGTTTTTTTCTCTGGTAATTTCACCTATCATGGTCATTCCATTGATTTTCAGGTCATGGTGGATTGTGGTTCTGCACTGAATTTGATTGATCAACAATTTCTAGACAAATATAAATTTGATTCTGAACCATTGTCATCTTTCCCTGTTGTGGCTATTGATAACACTCCCCTGGAGCATGAGTGTGTGTCTCGAAAGGTCATGGGGTTCCCGCTTACTGTCAATATGGAACATCAGGAATGCATTGACTTGTTTGTACTTGATAAATTGCCTGTTCCAGTTGGTTAAAAATGCACAATCCTTTGCTGGACTGGTCGTCTGGTATTATAAGGTCCTGGGGTCAGGGGTGTTATGGTAAATGTTGTAATGTTCACATTGCTGCTGTTGTTAAAAAGAGCTACCTGCACCCATTCAGGATTTCTGGAAGGTATTTTCAGAATTTGAATTGCAAGCTCTACCACCCCATAGAGATTACGATTGCGCTATTGAGTTCGTCCCAGGTGCTACACTCCCTAATAGTCGTTTATTTAATCTAAAGATTCCTGAGAGGGAGGCCTTAAAGGAATACCTACAGACTAGTTTGGCTGCAGGTCATATAAGACCCTCTAAGTCTCCTGTGGTGGTAGGATTTTTTTTGTCAAAAAGAAGGATGGGGCCTTAGACCATGTCTGGATTTTCGGGAGATTAATAAGATCTCTGTGCGCAATCCTTACCCGTTGCCGCTAATTCCCGATTTGTTTAACCAGCTAAACGGAGCTAAGTGGTTCTCTAAAATTGACCTTTGTGGGGCATATAATTTGCTGCGGGTAAAGGAGGGCGATGAATGGAAGATAGCCTTTAATACCCCGGAGGATCATTTTGAGTGTCTGGTGATGCCTTTTGGCCTTACTAATGCGCCTGCATTTTTTCAAAATTTCATTAATGACATTCTGAGGCCGTTGATCGGTAGGAGTGTTATTGGTTTTTTGGATGATATTTTGATCTATTCACCTAATCTGGAGTCGCATTGGCAGAGAGTCCGCGAAGTTCTTCAGATTTTAAGCGAAAACAACCTCTTTGCTAAGTTGGAGAAGTGCGAGTTTGCGGTACAGAAAATGAGTTTTTTGGGGTACTTGGTCTCCAGTGATGGGTTTGAAATGGACCCGGTGAAGGGTCAGGCAGTACTGGATTGGCCTAGGCTTGAATGTTTAAAGTCTGTCCAAAGATTTTTAGGGTTTGTGAATTATTATAGAAAATTCATAAAGAATTTTTCTGTTATCGCTAAACCCATAACTGATCTCACCAAGAAGGGTTCTAATACTGTCCAATGGTCCACCGAGGCAGTGGAGGCTTTTGAGCATCTCAAGGAGAGGTTTAGCTCTACTCCTGTTTTGATCCAGACAGATGAGACCAAGCCTTTTCTGGTAGAGGTTGATGCCTCATCAGTTGGGTGGGGACAGTTCTGTCCCAGGAGGGAGAGAATGGTGTGCATCCCTGTGCTTTCTTTTCTAAAAATTTTTCGGAGACTGAGCTCAACTATGATGTTGGGTGTTGTGAGTGGGCTTGGGATGAGTTCTGAGCAGAGGCTCCCTCTGGTGGTTACAAGCGGTGCTGGTCTGTCCAGTGAAGATTGTGAGGATTGGGAATCAGGTGTTACTGACTGGTCTTATATAAGGGAGTCACCTTCCCATCAGGGTTGCCGGTGATCAATTGTTCTGGTCTGAATCCTTGATTCCTGTTTCCTTTGTAGCCTGCTGTGTCGTGTCTGCATCTCCTGCTAACAGATAAGACATTTTCTTCTTTTTGTTTTTGTGCTTGATTTTTGCATTTTGTCCTGCACTTCTGTGGGGGCCTTCAGGGTCCCCTCCGGGGGCTTTTGCCCTCTCAGTTTAGTTCAGCCACTGATGTTTGTACCTTTGCTTTTTCCAGTTTTTTCAGTGGCTGCTGTTTTGATTTTGTTACACCAGAGAACTAATTTAGGTGGTAGAGGTCGTGTGATCTCAGGTGTTTTTGAAACTAGTAGAGTTGGTGCTTTTCAGGGTTTTCTGGGATTGCAGTAAGTACCCTTCCTATCCTTTTCTATTTAGTTAGTTTGGGCCCCAATGTTTGCTCATACTATTTTCTGTCTGTGTCAGTATTTCTTCTTGTCTAACCGCCATTACATGTTTGGGGGCTTTCTATTATCTTTGGGGTTCTGCTCCGGGGCAGATAGCTTTCCTATTTCTATCTTTAGGTGTAGTTAGTTTCTCAGGCTGTGACGAGGCGTCTAGGACCAACGTAGGAACGCTCCACGGCTGCCTCTAGTTGTTGTGGTTAGTCAGGGTACTGCAATCTCATAGATTCCAACTGCTCTGGTGTATTGCCTTTTTTGCCTGCACTCCTCAGCTACCGAAACATAACAGTATCACCGGCCTAAAATTTAAAATTGTATGGTACTCAAAGAAGGGAAAAAATTTGTGAAAGAAAAAACGGTTGTCAGAGTTGTCAGAGATATTTTTCTGTTTGTTGCATTTTTTTTTTTTTTTTTCCCTCTGTATCTCTGCGTGCTGGGGAGGATTTTTTCTCTCAATGGAGTTTGCACAGTTGTCTGGCCGTGTGGATCAGCTTGCCACTGAGGTTCAGAGTATTGCTGCATATCTTGCTAGGTTGCCTGTTGTGGAACCTAGGATTCCCATGCCAGATTTGTTTTTAGGGGATCGAGCTAACTTTCAGAATTTCAAAAATAATTGTAAATTGCTTTTTGCCTTAAAATCTAAGTCCTTAGGGAACGCAGCGCAGCAGGTTCAAATTGTCATCTCTCTCCTGCGCGGCGATCCTCAGGATTGGGCTTTTTCCCTGACACCTGGGGATCCTGTTTTGAGTGATGTTGATGCATTTTTTCAGGCTTTGGGGTTATTGTACGATGAGCCTAATGTCACTGATCAAGCTGAAAAAGCCTTGTTGGCATTAAATCAGGGGCTTGATGACGCTGAGTTATACTGTCAGAGATTCCGTAGGTGGGCAGTCCTGACCAAGTGGAATGACGACGCTTTGGCGGCCCTTTTTCGGAAGGGTCTGTCAGATAATGTAAAGGATGTTATGGTGGGATTCCCTGTCCCCTCTGGTCTCAATGATTCTATGTCATTAGCGATTCAAATTGACAGACGTTTGCGTGAGCGGAGAAGTATGCGTGGAATAGTGTTGCCTTGTGAACCTGCTTCTGAATCCATGCAGTGTGATAGAGTGGTGTCTGGGGCACAGCGTCATGAGTTTCGAAAGCGCAATGGGTTATGTTTCTACTGTGGTGATGCCTCTCATGCTATTTCAGTCTGCCCTAAGCGGGGAAGACGTTTTGCACGCTCAGTTGTCTTGGGTAGTGTTCAGACTAAGTTTTTATTAACTGTCACTCTGATATGCTCTCTGTCCTCATTTTCTGCTCAGGCTTTCGTTGATTCTGGAGCAGCTATTAACCTGATGGATTATGATTTTGCTAAACGTTGTGGGTTTCCCTTGATACCCCTACAGAAGTCTATTCCCCTACTGGGGATCGATTCTACCCCTTTAGCTGAGAATAAACCTCAGTTCTCTACTCAGGTGATAATGAGGGTTGAACCTGATCATCAAGAGTGCTGCAAATTTTTGGTTCTGTATAATCTGCATGATATTATCGTACTGGGTTTCCCTTGGTTACAGTCTCATAATCCTGTTTTGGATTGGAAATCTGTGTCTGTAACCAGTTGGGGCTGCCAATGTGTTAATACCAACACTCCTGTTTTTTCTGCCTCCCCCCAGGCTCAGGATGTTCCTGACTTTTTGATTGATTTTTCTGATGTATTTAGCGAAAGTAAATCTGCATCCTTGCCTCCCCATAGGAGCTATGACTGCGCTATTGAATTAGTGCCTGGTAGTAAATTCCCTAAAGGTCGCCTTTTTAACTTGTCTGTACCTGAACATGACGCTATGCGGTCTTATATCAAGGAGTCATTGGAGAAGGGTCATATCAGACCATCCTCTTCACCCTTAGGTGCCGGTTTTTTCTTTGTGGCCAAAAAGGATGGTTCATTAAGGCCGTGTATTGATTATCGTCTTTTGAACAATATTACTGTGAAATATCAATACCCGTTACCCTTGATTTCTGACCTGTTTTCCAGGGTGAAAAACGCTACTTGGTTTACCAAGCTTGACCTCAGGGGGGCATATAACCTTATTCGCATTAAGCACGGGGATGAATGGAAGACGGCATTCAATACCCCGGAGGGGCATTTTGAGTACCTTGTGATGCCCTTTGGGCTCACTAATGCTCCTTCTGTCTTCCAGTCCTTCATGAATGACATTTTCAGGGATTTTGTGGATAAATTTCTGATTGTTTATTTGGATGATATCTTGATTTTTTCTAATGACTGGGACTCTCATGTGAAACATGTTCGAACTGTATTCCAGATTTTGAGAGAGAATGCTCTGTATGTGAAGGGATCAAAGTGTCTTTTTGGCGTACAGAGGATCTCATTTCTGGGATTCATTTTGTCCCCATCTGTTATTGAAATGGACCCGGTCAAGGTTCAGGCCATCTGTGATTGGGTCCAACCTACTTCATTAAAGGCTCTTCAAAGATTTTTGGGTTTTGCCAATTTTTATCGTAAATTTATTGGTAATTTCTCAGTTATTGTTAAACCATTAACTGATTTGACCAAAAAGGGTTCTGATGTGGTGAATTGGCCTCCTGAGGCAGTCTCTGCATTTCAGGAACTTAAGCAAAGATTCACTTCTGCTCCTGTTCTACGGCAGCCTGATGTTTCTCTGCCATTTCAGGTGGAGGTTGATGCCTCTGAAATTGGGGCAGGTGCCGTTTTGTCCCAAAAAGATCCAGAGACCTCTAAAAGTAACCCTTGTGCCTTTTTCTCTCGAAAATTTTCTCCTACTGAACGTAATTATGACGTGGGTAATCGGGAGTTATTGGCCATGAAGTGGGCTTTTGAAGAGTGGAGACATTGGCTGGAGGGAGCCAAACATCAGGTGGTGGTCCTTACTGACCATAAGAATCTGGTTTATCTGGAATCTGCCAAGCGACTCAATCCTAGACAGGCCAGGTGGGCCTTGTTTTTCACACGTTTTAATTTTGTGGTTTCCTTTCTTCCTGGCACTAAGAATGTTAAGGCGGATGCCCTCTCGAGGAGCTTCCTTGCGGACTCTCCTGAGTTATCTGATCCTTCTGTTATTTTGAAAGAGGGTGTAGTTCTTTCCGCCATCTCACCTAATTTGAGACTTGCTCTGGAGGGGTGTCAGGAGGATAGGCCCGAGCGCTGCCCTGTTGGAAAATTGTTTGTCCCGGACCAGTGGAAAAAGAGTGTGATGTCTGAGATTCATTGTTCCGTGTTGGCTGGGCATCCCGGAATTTTTGGTACCAGAGACTTGGTTAGTCGTTCCTTTTGGTGGCCTACCTTGTCTCGTGATGTCAGGGAATTTGTGCAGTCCTGCGGGACTTGCTTCGCTCCAAGCCTTGCTCTCGCTCTAGTGGTTTGTTGATGCCATTGCCTGTGCCCAAGAGACCATGGACCCATATCTCTATGGATTTCATTTCCGACCTTCCTGTTTCTCAGAGAATGACCGCCATCTGGGTGATTTGTGATAGGTTTTCTAAGATGATACATCTTGTGCCATTACCTAAGTTGCCTTCCTCCTCTGAATTGGTGCCGTTGTTCCTTCAGCACGTGGTTCGTTTACACGGCATTCCTGAGAACATAGTGTCTGACAGAGGAGTCCAGTTTGTTTCCAGATTTTGGAGGACTTTTTGTTCTAAACTGGGTGTTCAATTGTCTTTCTCCTTGGCATTTCATCCTCAGACCAATGGTCAAACTGAGAGAACAAACCAGACATTGGAGACTTATCTAAGATGCTTTGTGTCTGCTGATCAGGATGACTGGGTCTCTTTTTTGCCTTTGGCTGAGTTTGCTCTTAATAATAGGGCTAGCTCTGCCACTTTGATGTCTCCGTTTTTCTGTAATTCTGGGTTTCACCCTCGATTTTCTTCAGGACAGACGGAGGCTTCTGTCTGTCCAGGTGTTGACTCTGTTGTGGAGCGTATGCAACAGATTTGGGACCAGGTAGTGGAGAGTTTGTCCCTCTCTCAGGAGAGGGCCCAGCGGTTTGCTAACCGGCATAGGACTGATGGTCCTCGGTTTAAAGTGGGTGACTTGGTCTGGTTGTCCTCAAAAAATATTCCTATGAGAGTAGCATCTCCTAAATTTAAGCCTAGGTTCATTGGACCTTATAAGATCATAGAGATTCTTAATCCTGTTTCTTTTCGTTTGCTTCTTCCAGGGACATTTAAGATCCATAACGTGTTCCACAAGTCCTTGTTGAAGAGGTTTGTTGAGCCAGTGGTTCCTGCTGCTGTGCCTCCTGACCCTGTTTTGGTTGAGGGCAATCTGGAGTATGTGGTTGAGAAAATATTAGATTCTCGTTTTTCTAGACGGAAACTCCAGTATTTGGTTAAGTGGAGAGGTTATGGTCAGGAAGACAATTCTTGGGTGTTTGCTTCGGACATCCATGCTAGGAGACTCATCCGTGCGTACCATAGAACTCATCCTGACCGACCTGGTTGCTCAAATGAGGGTTCGGTGACCCCTCCTCAAGGGGGGGGTACTGTTGTGAGTGGGCTTGGGATGAGTTCTGAGCAGAGGCTCCCTCTGGTGGTTACAAGCGGTGCTGGTCTGTCCAGTGAAGATTGTGAAGATTGTGAGGATTGGGAATCAGGTGTTACTGACTGGTCTTATATAAGGGAGTCACCTTCCCATCAGGGTTGCCGGTGATCAATTGTTCTGGTCTGAATCCTTGATTCCTGTTTCCTTTGTAGCCTGCTGTGTCGTGTCTGCATCTCCTGCTAACAGATAAGACATTTTCTTCTTTTTGTTTTTGTGCTTGATTTTTGCATTTTGTCCTGCACTTCTGTGGGGGCCTTCAGGGTGCCCTCCGGGGGCTTTTGCCCTCTCAGTTTAGTTCAGCCACTGATGTTTGTACCTTTGCTTTTTCCAGTTTTTTCAGTGGCTGCTGTTTTGATTTTGTTACACCACAGAACTAATTTAGGTGGTAGAGGTCGTGTGATCTCAGGTGTTTTTGAAATTAGTAGAGTTGGTGCTTTTCAGGGTTTTCTGGGATTGCAGTAAGTACCCTTCCTATCCTTTTCTATTTAGTTAGTTTGGGCCCCAACGTTTGCTCATACTATTTTCTGTCTGTGTCAGTATTTCTTCTTGTCTAACCGCCATTACATGTTTGGGGGCTTTCTATTATCTTTGGGGTTCTGCTCCGGGGCAGATAGCTTTCCTATTTCTATCTTTAGGTGTAGTTAGTTTCTCAGGCTGTGACGAGGCGTCTAGGACCAACGTAGGAACGCTCCACGGCTGCCTCTAGTTGTTGTGGTTAGTCAGGGTACTGCAATCTCATAGATTCCAACTGCTCTGGTGTATTGCCTTTTTTGCCTGCACTCCTCAGCTACCGAAACATAACAGTTGGGAACCGAGAGTTACTGGCTATTAAGCTCGTGTTTGAGCATTGGCGACATTTTTTGGAGGGGGCTAGACATCCGATACAGGTTTTTACTGATCATAAAAATCTGATATATATGGATGCTGCTAAACGTTTGAATGCCCGTCAAGCCAGATGGGCACTGTTTTTTACCCGGTTCCATTTCTCCGTAACATATATCCCTGGCACAAAGAATGTCAAAGCGGATGCTTTGTCTCGTAGTTTCTCTCCAGCAGTCAATACTGAGAAGGAGGAAAGTATTTTGCAGAGAGGGGTGGTGGTGGCAGCATTGGGTTCTGAGTTGGAGAATAACATCCTAGAAGTCCAGAATTCTGCACCAACAAACACTCCGTATGGTAAATTATTTGTTCCCAAAGCCTTGAGGAGAGCTTTGTTCACTGAATGTCATGAGTCTCGGGTTGGCGGGTCATCCAGGGATTTCGGAGACTAGAAGGTCTATTGGTCGAAGTTTCTGGTGGCCAGGGTGGCATAGAGAAATCATCAAGTGGGTGCGTCAGTGTACGGTGTGCGCTAGGTTGAAGGCCTTTCATGCCCCAGCTGCTGGATTGCTGTGCCCTTTGGAGGTTCCTAGCTCGCCATGGACGCATCTTGCTATGGATTTTATCACCGATCTGCTGGTTTCTGAAGGTTTTTCTGTCATCTGGGTTGTTGTGGACCGATTTAGTAAGATGTGTTATCTGGTCCCGTTCAATAAATTGCCCTGCGCCAAGACTCTAGCTAAGGCATTTGTGAAGGAGATTGTCAGGCTCTATGGCGTTCCCACGGACATTGTTTCCAGCAGAGGACCACAGTTTGTGGCTCACTTCTGGCGTGCTTTTTGTGACAGATTGAGGCTAAGTTCACACGTTGCGGAATTGCCGCGGAAATTTCCGCGGCAATCCCGCACTTCTCCCGCAGGAAATACGCACGTTTTTTGTATGCTGATTCCCGCCAGAATAATAGCATTTTGCAAGCGTAATTAGCTTGCAGAATGCTAGCGTTTTCCTAGCGATCTGTAGCATCGCTTGGAAAACTGATTGACAGGTTGGTCACACGAGTCAAACATAGTGTTTGACAAGTGTGACCAACTTTTTACTATTGATGCCGCCTATGTCGCATCAATAGTAAAAAGATCTAATGTAAAAATAATAAAAAAAATAATAAATAATGATATTCTCACCTTCCGGCGGCCCCCGCAGCCTTCCCGCCTTCAGCGACGCTCCCGGCAACTCCGGTCCCAAGGATGCTTTGCGACAAATCACACCGATGACGTACATCTCGCGAGACCGCTATGCCATCTGGGTGATTCTCGCAAAGGACTCTTGGGACCGGAAGTTGCCGGGAGCGTCGCTGAAGGCGGGAAGGCTGCGGGGGCCGCGGGAAGGCTGCGGGGGCCGCCGGAAGGTGAGAATATCATTATTTTTTATTTTAATTATTGTTTTACCAGGGATATGGTACCCAGGGCCTGGAGGAGAGTCTCCTCTCCTCCAGACCCTGGGTACCACCGCACATGAACCGCTTACATTCCGCAAAATTAATGAACATGTTGCTATTTTTTCCGCAAAGCGTTTTTTTCGCGGAAAAAAACGCAACATGTGGCCAAAACATGCGGAATCAATTAACATGTATAGGATGCTTAATGCTTGCGTTTTTATCGCGTTTTTACCGCGGAAAACCGCGGAAAAACCGCGAAAAAAACGCAATTATTCCTGATCGTGTGCACTTAGCCTAAAGGTGCATTTGTCATTTTCATCAGGTTATCATCCGGAGTCCAATGGACAGACCGAAAGGAAGAACCAGGACGTTGAGCAGTTTTTGAGATGTTTTGTAGCAATCAGGAGATGTGGTCGGAATATCTACCACTAGCCGAGTTTGCTCTTAATAATTATACGTCTGCCTCGGTTGGGTGTTCTCCTTTTTTTTGCTGTACAGTCATGGCCAAAAGTTTTGAGAATGACACAAATATTATATATTCACATGATCTGCTACCCTCTGGTTTTTATGTGTGTTTGACAGATGTTTTTATCACAGACAGAAATATAATTGCAAACATATGAGTAACAAAAGCTTATATATATTGACAGTTAGAATGAGTTAATTGCAGCAAGTCAATATTTGCAGTGTTGACCCTTCTTTTTTCAGGACCTCTGCAATTTTCCCTGGCATGCTCTCAATCAACTTCTGGACCAAATCCTGACTGATAGAAGTCCATTCTTGCACAATCAATGCTTTGATTTTGTCAGAATTTTTAGGTTTTTGTTATGGCAAGGTGCTCCATCATGCTGGAAAAGGCATTGTTGATCGCCAAACTGCTCTTGGAGGGTTGGGAGAAGTTGCTCTTGGAGGACATTCTGGTACCATTCTTTATTCATGGCTGTGTTTTTAGGCAAGACTGTGAGAGAGCCGATTCCCTTGGCTGAGAAGCAACCCCACACATGAATGGTTTCAGGATGCTTAACAGTTGGCATGAGACAAGACTGGTGGTAGCGCTCACCTTGTCTTCTCCGAATGAGGCATTTTCCTGATGTTCCAAACAATCGAAAAGGGGATTAATCAGAGAAAATAACTTTACCCCAGTCCTCAGCAGTCCACTGCCTGTACCTTTTGCAGAATATCAGTCTGTCCATGATGGTTTTTCTGGAGAAAAGTGGCTTCTTTGCTGCCCTCCTTGAGACCAGGCCTTGCTCCAAGAGTCTCCGCCTTACAGTGCGTGCAGATGCACTCACACCTGCCTGCTGCCATTCCTGAGCAAGCTCTGCACCGCTGGTAGCCCGATCCCACAGCTGAAACACTTTTAAGAGACGGTCCTGGCGCTTGCTGGTCTTTCTTGGGCGCCCTGGAGCCTTTTTGGCAACAATGGAACCTCTCTCCTTGAAGTTCTTGATGATGCGATAGATTGTTGACTGAGGTGCAATCTTTCTAGCTGCGATACTCTTACCTGTTAGGCCATTTTTGTACATTGCAATGATGACTGCACGTGTTTCTTTAGAGATAACCATGGTTAACAGAAGAGAAACAATGATGCCAAGCACCAGCCTCCTTTTAAAGTGTCCAGTGGTGTCATTCTTACTTAATCATGACAGATTGATCTCCAGCCATGTCCTCATCAACACCCACACCTGTGTTAAAGGAGCAATCACTGAAAAGAGGTTAGCTGGTCCTTTTAAGGCAGGGCTGCAATGATGTTGAAATGTGTTTTGGGGGATAAAGTTCATTTTCTAGCCAAATATTGACTTTGCAAGTAATTGCTGTTAAGCTGAAGACTCTTTATAACATTCTGGAATATATGCAAATTGCCATTAGAAAAAGTGAAGCAGTAGACTTTGTAAAAATTAATATTTGTGTCATTCCTAAAACTTTTGGCCATGACTGTACAGGGAGACATCCATCTTTCGGTCCATTTTCTAAGATTGGGGCGTCTGTGCCTGAGGAGGAGAGTTTTTCTGGAAGTTTGGAAAGGGTTTGGACCAATGTACGCCATAATTTGAAAGAGGCGAATAGGAGGTCTAAGAAATATTTTGACAGGAAAAGAAGGGAGGCGTTGTTTGCAGTTGGGGACATGGTCTGGTTGTCCTCTAGGAATCTGCTTTTGAAGATCCCTTCTAAAAAACTGAGGCCTAAATTTGTAGGACCCTTCAAAGTGGTTCAGGTTGTCAACTCTGCAGCTGTGAGATTAGACATACCCTCGTCCTGGAGAATTAATTCAGTTTTCCATGTATCTTTACTGAAGAAAGTGGACACACCAGATAAGGAGGCGAAGCAGACTGTTCCTCCAATTGATGAGAATGTCGAGTTTGAGATTTCTGTCCTGGAAGGGTTTCGGTCCCGAGGATAATTTCTGGGTGAAAGCTGAGGATGTCTCGGCCCCAAGGCTGATTAAGGCTTTTCACAGGAGATTACCGACTAAGGCTCGGCCACCAGGATCCGGAGGATCCTCGTAAAAGGGGAGGTACTGTTAGTATCCATTCAGTTTGACCATCCGCCATCTTGTAGTTTCTAGCTACTGGTCTGTTTTCCCCTGGTGCTGGGCTTGTCGTTGGTCACGTGATTGTATAACCCTTTATTACCCTGCACCTGCCTCCCACTCCTTGCTGGACATCAGTGTTTATCCGCTTGAGTTTTGGCTAGGAGTCTTGATAGCTGTGTGCGATAATTAGTGCAGTTCTGGTATCTCTAGTTCTGCTTGCTTAATCTTTTGTTTTCCCTTTTGTTTCTGCAACACCCTCTATTTTCCTGCTAGGAGGTTACCAGTGTTTTGTTCCCAGTCCCTAGATCTTTCTAGGATTCCCCTCCTGCAGGTCTTCGCTTGAGTTTAGACTAGGATCGTCAGTGGGTCTATTCGCTAGGAATAGGTCGCCCGCTCCATCGTAGGGATCGAGCCTAGTCCTAGAGCAGGGTCAGATATTCCCCCGCTCTATTCCTGAGTTGCAGACCCATAACATCTTCTCCAGAACGGGTTGCCTAAAGAGATCCTGACGGACCAAGGGACCCCGTTTATGTCAAAGGTGATGAAGGTGATGTTGCACAGCTTCTGAATCCATACCTTTGCAGTAGAAAACTTCACAGAGCAGGCTGCATGGGATAACAAGCTTTTACTTCTAACAACATGAGGTAAAAGAAAAATGCACAGTCATTCCAGCATTGCATCAGGAAAAAGGAAAAACAAAACTGAAACTACAAGTGAGACTATTTCTTATACAATACGTTAAGCAAGGAAACATTACACAGCATCGCCATCTATGGTTAGCTCAGCATAAAGTCCTCCTTTTACTTATAATAAGTCCTAATCTTGCATATGCCAACAACCTTTCTCAACAGTAAGGACTTATTCAATCAAACCCAACTTTTTTATTAGTCTCTGATGTTTACCAGCATTCAACGCCTTCGTGAAAATGTCTGCTGTCATTTCTTCAGTAGGGCAATACTCCAACTTCAAGACTCCTTGGTCCTGATGATCGCTCAAGAAATGATATTTCACATCAATATGCTTGGTTCTTGGATTGACTCCATCTGAGCAAGAACAAGAAATCCTTGATTGTCCTCTTTTAGTTGGTTCCAACTGTGGTTGTCCTAATTCTGTCAACAATTGTCTTAACCACAGTACTTCTTGACTCGCATGTGCTGCTGCAACATATTCTGCTTCTGTTGAAGATAGTGTCACAATTGACTGTTTCTTACTTGTCCAACTTATTGGTCCACCTGAGAGAAAAAAAATATGTCCACTGGTAGATCTTCTGTCAGTTGGATCTTCAGCCCAATCTGCATCAAAATATCCTGTTAATATGCAACTATCACCTGTGGGTAATTTCAGCTTAACATTGCTAGTTCCTTTCAAAAAACGTATTACTCTCTTCACGGCATTCCAATCAGCTTTATTTGGTTTTGATACCTTTCTACTCAGGATTCCTACTGCTGCTGCGATGTCTGGTCTTGTAACGGTCGCTAGATATAGTAGTTTTCCTATTGCTGTTCTGTATTCTTCATTGTTTGAAAAAAAACAAACAAAAAAACCCCACCTATATATGTAACCCATGTGCTAACAAAAAGAGCAAAAACACAATATAATCACCGAAAAAAAGCTCTATCAAGGGGTAGTTTAAAAAGTAATAAATTTTATTAAATACTGATTAAAAATACATATAAAAAACAGTAAACCGGACAAAAAACACACAAGATGCTAGTACCGCATATTTACCTTTGAGATTCGGGCGTCCACCACACCCAACGCGCGTTTCGCAATGAAATGCTTCGTCCGAATCTCAAAGGTAAATATGCGGTACTAGTATCGGAAGGCATTTGCCTGACTCTATGTGCATTGCTATATGTGTTTTCTTATGTTATGGACTTTTACATGTCTGATTTTTACCAATGTGTATGGGTGCCTCATTAGCACTTTAGGGATCTGCCTATTTTTGCTCACATTCATATGGGAGTATATTCCCTGGGTGCATTGCATTTAAAACTCCACTTGGAGGGCACATATATATATCGGTCATTAGGGGTGGGCTTATCCCCTTTCTTGCTGTTTGAGGTTACCCACGCATTGTTATATAGTTGTCCACATACAGGAGTCTATTGATTTATATCTTAAGTTTACATACTACGATTACTTTGCACTTTGTCCTGAAATATTCGGTTTATATACGATACGTGTTAGCAACACATATTACTTGGGCTGTACCACTTGTTTGTCTGCATCTTGTGTGTTTTTGTCCGGTTTACTGTTTTTTGTATGTATTTTTAATCAGTATTTAATAAAATGTATTACTTTTTAAACTACCCTTGATAGAGCTTTTTTTCGGTGATTATTTTCTTCATTGTTTGGTAGCATATTTTTTTCACTGTTCATCTCTTTGAGATAATTAGTTTCCATTGGAGACTTTACTGTTTTTGCATCCTTTAGTCCAAATTTTTCTGTTATGTCTTGAATCATGTGATTTTGATTCAGTAGGAAACTTCCGTCTTCTTCTCTTTCTATCTGTATTCCTAGGTACTGTTTTACATTTCCCAAGTCTTTGATTTCAAAATGTTGTTTCAGGATTTTTAGAATGTTTTCTTTATCCCTTTCTTGTTTAAAACAAATCAAAATGTCGTCTACATATATGAGTACATAAATCCATCTATTACTCAGCCTTTTTGTGTACAAGCATGGATCAGTTTTGCTTCTTTGAAATTTTTCATTTGTTAGTACTTCCGTGATTTTGTCATTCCACGCTTTAGCTGCTTGCTTTAACCCCTTAACGACCGCCGATACGCCTTTTAACGGCGGTCATTAAGGGTACTTAATTAAGGGTAATTAACGGCGCTGTGGAAAAAGTGAATAGCGCCCCCCAGAGGCGCATTTTCTCCGGGGTCTCGGCTACCGGGGGTAGCCGAGACCTCAGAGAACATGAATCGGGTCGGTTTTTACCGACACCGATGTTGCGATCGCCGTTATTAACCCTATAACGGCGACCGCAACAAAAAAAAAAAAGTTGTGCCATTTAATTTCTTTGTTCTCTGATGTCATCGGACATCAGAGGACAGAGAAAAAGGGTCCCCGGGACCCCCATGTGGCCCCCGATGTCCTGTATGTGGCCCCAGGGCCCTCCGGTGTCCCCCGGGGCCGGCGCGATGAAGAGAAAATGGCGGGCGCATGCTCAGTGCGCCCGCCGCTATGTGCCGCTGTGTCCTGGGGGATGGGCAAATATTCTCTGGGGTCTCGGCTACCGGGGGTAGCCGAGACCCCAGAGAACATGATCCGGGTCGGTATTCACCGATCCCGGTGTTGCGATCGCATCTATGCAAGCATAGATGCGATCGCAAAAAAAAAAAAAAAAAAATGATTTCTCTCCCCTCTGATGTGATCGCACATCAGAGGGGAGAAAATGAGGGTCCCCCGGTCCCCCGATCGCCCCCCGTATACTTACCGGTGTCCTCCGTCCTCCCGCAGGCCCCAGGATCCCGGCGTCTTCTTCCTGCAAAAAAAAATGGCGGGCGCATGCGCAGTGCGCCCGCCGATCTGCTTGGCGGCAGATTCAAAAATGATTTCATTCATTCTCCAGAAAGTGCATTTTGATCACTGTGATAAACTATCACAGTGATCAAAATAAAAAAAACAGTACATAACCCCCCCATTTATCACCCCCTTAGTTAGGGACATATAATAAAAAATAGAAATTATATTTATTTTCATTTTTCTGTTAGGGTTAGGGTTATAATTAGGGTTAGGGTTATAATTAGGGTTAGGGTTAGCATTAGGGTTAGGGTTAGCATTAGGGTTAGGGTTATAATTAGCGTTAGGGTTAAGCTGGGTTCATACTGCGTTATGGCAGTCCGTTAGACGGACTGCGTTACACCGCGGTATAACGCGGTGTAACGCAGTCCGTTAACGCTGCCATTCACCCCATTTGAGGGCGCATCGCGACGCATGCCGTAAAGCGGGATGCGTTTGCGACGTGCCATCATTCAGTGACGGAGCCTCGGACGCGGGCTGCAGCGTCTGGGCTCCGTTACCGCTAGCGCTGAAGAATCATCTGCTGATTCCTCTGCGCTAGCGGGTATAGCATAACGCGATCGTGTTATGCTATACCGTTACCAGCCCGTCAACGCTATGTGTTGAACGGGCTGGTAAAACGCAAAATGAACCTAGCCTTAGGGTTAGGGTTATAATTAGGGTTATAATTAGGGTTAAGGTTACAATTAGGGTTAGGGTTAAAATTAGGGTTAGGGTTACAATTAGAGTTAGGGTTACAATTAAGGTTAGGGTTACAATTAGGGTTGGGATTTAGGTTAGGTTTAGGGTTGGGATTAGGGTTAGGGGTGTGTTGGGGTTAGGGTTGGAGCTAGAATTGAGGGATTTTCACTATTTAGGCACATCAGGGGGTCTCCAAACACGACGTGGCGTTCAAAAAGTCAAATGGCGCTCCCTCCCTTCCGAGCCTTGCCGTGCGCCCAAACAGTGGTTTACCCCAACATATGGGGTATCCGCGTACTCAGGACAAATTGCACACCAATTTTGGGGTTCTAATTTCTCCTGTTACCCTTGGGAAAATAAAAAATAGCTGGCTAAAAAAATCATTTTTGAGAAAAAAATGATTTTTTATTTTCACAGCTCTGCGTTTATAAATTTCTGTGAAACACTTGGGGGTTCAAAGTGCTCACCACACATCTAGATAAGTTCCTTAAGGGGTCTAGTTTCCAAAATGGGGTCACTTGTGGGGGGTTTCCACTGTTTAGACACATCAGGGGGTCTCCAAACACGACGTGGCTTTCAAAAAGTCAAATGTCGCTCCCTCCCTTCCGAGCCCTGCCGTGCGCCCAAACAGTGGTTTACCCCAACATATGCGGTATCAGCGTACTCAGGACAAATTGCACACCAATTTTGGGGTTCTAATTTCTCCTGTTACCCTTGGGAAAATAAAAAATAGCTGGCTAAAAAAAACATTTTTGAGAAAAAAAATGATTTTGTAATGTATGTAGTACGGTTCATATAGCGTCTTGTGCTTGGGTGCGATGAAAATACATGAGACACAGGTTTGATATAGAAAGTCTTGTATTACTTCATACAAGTTGGCAAAAATAGTCACACAGTTTGCAGACACAGAAGCAGGAGACACAGCAGGCCAGAGTAATCTAAGCTCAGCAATCACTCTCCACAACAGGTTCAGGATCTTCTTCTCTGTTACCGTAAGTCCATGCAAACGTGGGTCTTTCAAAGAGCAGGGTTCAGAGTCCACAAGTGCTTCAGAGTTCCTCAGTAGGAATAGCTGGAGTACAAGGTCCAAGGCTTTAGGAGTCAGGTCACAGGTTCACTGCAGGCTAGATTCTGAAGCACTGATTGCTCAGCTGTGGCTGCTTAAGAAGCAAAAGGAGAGAATCAGGGCGGGAACATGCAAGCTGGAAACTCCATTTTGACTGAGGGCAAGATAGCTGCAGCAAGACAGAAAGTAAAATGGCTGACGAACAAACTGAGTTTCAGGAACATGTACACAGAAACTTACATTACTCCCCCCTTAGGGACAACCTCCGGATGACCTCAGGCCAGGCTTGTGTGGGTACCTCTGATGAAACTGACGGAGCAAGCGAGGAGCATTAACGTTATTGACTGGTTCCCATGAGTTGTCCTCCACTGGGTAGCCCTGCCATTTAATCAGATATTGTAACTGATTTCTATACAACCTGGAATCTAAAATCCTTTCCACCACAAATTCTTCCTGACCATCGACTAGCACTGGGTCAGGGCAAGGAGAAGAACGTCCAGGAAACGTATTGGGTGTCGCAGCCTTTAGTAGGGATACATGAAAGACAGGGTGAATTCTCATAGTTCTGGGCAGTTGAAGACGACAAGCAACGGCACTTATAATTTTACTGATTTTATAGGGTCCAATGTACTTATGTCCCAACTTAGACGATGGAATCCTTAACTTAAGATTTCTGGTTGACAGCCAGACCAAGTCTCCTACCTTGAAAGCTGGTGCAGGTTTACGAAATTTATCTGCTGCTTTCTTGTACCTTTCCTGAGCCGATTCCAGATTCTCCTTTAGAAGATCCATATTCTTCTGTAAAGACGTGATTCTTTCAGCCACTGCTGGTAAAGGCGTTTCTATGGGAAATCGTGGTAGAATGTTAGGATGATAACCTAGATTAGAGTAAAAAGGAGACTGCTTAGTGGAGGCACTCTGAGAGTTGTTATACGAGAACTCAGCTAATGGAAGTAGATCCACCCAATCATCCTGTAGGTGGCAGATAAAGCAGCGGAGATACTGCTCCAGGGTTTGATTGGTTCGTTCGGTCTGTCCATTAGTCTGGGGATGAAAAGCAGAAGAAAGGTTTACTTTAATGTCCAATGCTGCACAGAAATTTTGCCAAAACCTAGAAGTGAATTGCACCCCTCGATCCGAAATAACCTCATCCGGTACTCCATGTAAGCGAAACACATCTTTAATCATCAAATCTGATGTCTGTTTTGCAGTGGGTAAGCCGACACAAGGGATAAAATGAGCTGCCTTTGTTAGACGGTCAACCACCACTAGAATGGTGTTCTTCCCTTGAGAGGTTGGTAACTCCACAATGAAGTCCATAGAAATGGATCCCCACGGGCGGGACGGGGTGGGAAGAGGCTGTAACAGACCAGTTGGTGAGGAGCGAGGTGTTTTGCATCTTGCACAGACTTCACATGAAGTGACATAGTTTAAAACATCCTTCCTGCAAGTGGGCCACCAAAAGAAACGAGAGAGAAATTCCTGTGTCTTTAGAATTCCTCTATGCCCAGCTATCTTGGAATCGTGAATGAGTTGCAATACTCTCAATCTGACTGTTTCAGGAATATACAGGCGTTGTCCCTGAATCCACACACCATTCTTAAAGACAAGACTTACGTCCCTTGGGGGTTGTGCCAAAAAGGAATCCATTATGTTCTTGATGTCCTTAAGTAGGTCTTGATTATGAATTACTCCTAGGAATCTAGAGTCAGGAAGAATAGTCTTAGGAGGAGTAATTGGACGTGTCTCTGCTGAGTAAATCCTAGAGAGTGCATCAGCCTTTCCATTGCGCGATCCTGGTCTATAAGAAATGATAAAATTAAATTGGTTTAAGAAAAGATTCCAGCGAGCCTGGCGAGGAGTCAGGCACTTAGCCGACCTGATAAACTCAAGGTTACGATGGTCTGTCAGGACGACTATTTGCTGTGCAGCTCCCTGAAGAAGGTGTCTCCATTCTTTGAAGGCGGCAATAATGGCCAACAACTCTCTATTGCCCACATCGTAGTTCCTCTCAGCCGAAGACAACTGCTGGGAAAAGAAGGCACAGGGATGCAAGACATTCTTCTCACCTGTTCTCTGAGAGAGTATAGCTCCAACGGCACAGTCTGAAGCATCCACCTCTATTATGAAGGCAAGCTCGGGGTTGGGATGTACTAGGATAGGTGCAGTGGTAAATTTATCTTTTAGACGGGAAAATGCTTCCTGGGCTTGGGGAGTCCAGGAGAACCTAGACTCTTTCCGGGTAAGTTGGGTGATAGGTGACACTACCTCAGAGAAATTTCTAATGAAACGTCTATAGAAGTTGGCAAACCCGATGAAGCGCTGTACCTCCTTCACATTTCTAGGACTTGGCCAATCCTTGATGGCTTGGGTTTTGCTTCCATCCATACTAATTCCTTGTGTAGACAGTACATACCCCAGAAATTGAATTTCGGTCCTATGGAATTCACACTTTTCAAGTTTGATGTAAAGATGATTTTGTCTTAGACGTTCCAAGACCATTCTCACATGTCCATGATGTTCCTCTGTGGAGTTAGAAAAAATTAGAATATCATCCAAATAAATTACCACGAATGTATCTAGGAGATCCCTGAAGATGTCATTCACCAAGTGTTGGAAAGTGGCTGGGGCGGTACTCAGACCAAAAGGCATAACTAGATATTCAAAGTGTCCATAGCGTGACCTGAATGCAGTCTTCCATTCATCCCCAGGTCTAATACGGACTAAGTTATAGGCCCCACGAAGATCTAGTTTAGAGAAAATTTTGGCATGTCGCACTCTCTCCAATAACTCAGGGATTAAAGGCAATGGATAACGGTTTCTAATAGTAACCTTATTGAGTTCCCTATAGTCTACGCATGGTCTCAGAGATCCATCTTTCTTCTTTACAAAGAAGATGGGTGCACCTGCAGGAGATGAAGAGGGGCGTATGAAGCCCTTGGCTAGATTTTCGTCTATGTAATCCTTTAAAGCCTTTAGCTCGGGCCCCGCCAGGGGGTAGATCTTACCAAAAGGTATCTCCGCTCCAGGCAATAATTCAATTGGACAATCATATGGACGGTGAGGAGGAAGCTGGTCAGCGTTCTTCTTGTCACATAAATCCACATAGTCCTGGTATACAGCTGGTAGTTCAGGGACTGACATGGTTCCTTTAGGAACAGAGCAAGCTGAAACTTTTGGACTCATCTGTTTATCTGGAAAGTGTAATTCCTTGGTCTCCCAGTTAATGGTAGGATTCTGAGCCTGCAGCCATGGTAGCCCTAGAATAATGGGAAAGTGGGGAGAAGAGATAAGCATAAAGGACAGTTTCTCTTGATGATCTTTACCCATAAGAACCCTCAAAGGCTCTGTTTCCTGATCCACTGGTCCAGAGGTCAGCAGGGAGCCATCCACAGTTTCCATCTGTACTGGAGTAGCCTTCTTCACTGAACGTATCCCCTGTTTCAGAGCAAAGGAGACATCCATAAAATTTCCACTTGCCCCTGAGTCGATCATAGCAGAGCTAGACACCCAAGCTGAGTCAACCCAGAGTTTGATGGAAAGAAAGCGATGAGAATTGTTTTTCTTACAACTCAGCTGGGACACTGCTGAGGAAACTTGAAAAATGGCAGCGTTTACACAGTCAACGTCCTCAGAGGTAACGGAGTTTAAGTCCGAGAAATCAAGATCTGTTGCTGCAGATCTCTCTGGAGCCTGAGGCTCGGACCTGACAGATCCCCTCTCGCAACACTCACAATGAATGAGTGCTGCAGTAGTCTTACGAGAACGGCTGGGGCAGTTTATAATGAAGTGCCCTGACTTACCACAATAGAAACATAGATTCTCCTTAAAACGATGTTCCTTGCGTGCATCACTAACCCGTCGTTGTAAAGAGTCTACCTGCATGGGTCCAGGTTCAGGTTCCCGTGTAATCCTACTCAAAGGTTCCTTAGCTGGAGAGGAAGGTAGGAAAAGGTTAGTGCGATTGCTTTCGAACCATCTCTCTTGCCTGCGTTCAGTCAGACGAGTATCAATACAGATGCAGTAGTTAATAAAGTCACCTAACGCAGTGGGAGGGTCGGCACGAGCAAGTTCATCCTTAATCAGTGGAGATAACCCCTTTCGAAAAATAGATTTTTTGGCGGAACTGTCCCAGGTGGTATCAAGGGCCCATCTCCTGAACTCCAAGGCATATTCAGCTACCGAGTGCTTACCTTGGCGCAAAGCTAACATGGCTGCTTCAGCTGTTGCACCTCGATTGGGGTCATCAAACACCTGCCCCATGGCTGAAATAAAAGCATCAAGGTGATTCAAACAATCATCCTCAGTCTCAATCAGAGGGTTTGCCCACATCAAAGCCTTGTTGGTAAGCAACATAATTATAGTAAGCACCTTAGATCGTTCAGTGGGAAATTGTGAAGCATGTGCAGAAAAAAAAAGATTGCATTGATTAATAAATCCCCTGAATTTCTCACGTTCACCGCCAAAACGAAAAGGGGGCAACTTGGGAATCCCAGAACTCGGGGCTACGGCAGGAGCCTGGACTCGCTCTTCTAGAACCTCAATCCTGGCTCGCAAATCCTGAGCAGTCTGTCCAAACACTTGCAAATTGTGATTAGTGAGGTCCTGTAGGCTTGAAAAACGGGTCTTTATATTCTGCAAATCTGCAAGGATATTATCAGTCACTCCGCAAAGTTCCTTTATGCGGGCCTCCATTTTCCAGATCTTTTAAGACAGGAGTACTGGAAGAAGAGGAGAGGAGAAAAAAAAAACAATAGTGTTTACCTGTGGTAACACTGCAGAAAAAAAAACACTTAAGGGAATTGCTCACCTGGAATGGTTGTGAGAAGTCACAACCACTGTCATCACAGAAAGTACAACCGGACATCCGATATCCACAGTTACAGCAGACACAGCCTTTCCAGACCCAGCAGACACTAACGTTTTGGCTTCAGAATCTTGTAATGTATGTGGTACAGTTCATATAGCGTCTTGTGCTTGGGTGCGATGAAAATACATGAGACACAGGTTTGATATAGAAAGTCTTGTATTACTTCATACAAGTTGGCAAAAATAGTCACACAGTTTGCAGACACAGAAGCAGGAGACACAGCAGGCCAGAGTAATCTAAGCTCAGCAATCACTCTCCACAACAGGTTCAGGATCTTCTTCTCTGTTACCGTAAGTCCATGCAAACGTGGGTCTTTCAAAGAGCAGAGTTCAGAGTCCACAAGTGCTTCAGAGTTCCTCAGTAGGAATAGCTGGAGTACAAGGTCCAAGGCTTTAGGAGTCAGGTCACAGGTTCACTGCAGGCTAGATTCTGAAGCACTGATTGCTCAGCTATGGCTGCTTAAGAAGCAAAAGGAGAGAATCAGGGCGGGAACATGCAAGCAGGAAACTCCATTTTGACTGAGGGCAAGATAGCTGCAGCAAGACAGAAAGTAAAATGGCTGACGAACAAACTGAGTTTCAGGAACATGTACACAGAACCTTACAGCTGGTCTGAGCTGAGGGTAAGCTCCCTCCAGCTCTGCTCCATATGAGCCGCCTCTTCCCGTTGCTGGGTCAGCTCCGCAGGCTCAGCTCCCTCCAGCACTGGTCCCGGGATGGCCGGTGCTTCTTCATGGAGGAGTTCCCGTTCTTTTGTAGAGGGGCGGGGTTTCCTTGTCCTCTTTCTCCCGCCAAAGATGATCAGGAGGCGGATCTCTTTCGCCGTGGGGCATGTTCTTACATTGCAGAAGCATTTAGACTGGGCGGTCATTATTTTTGCTCCTCAGGGTGAGCTCACGCCCACGAAGATACGCCCTCCTTCAGCAGCGCCTCATGGCGCAAATATGGCGGTGATGTTTCACAATTTTGCAATAAAGTCTCTACTGTTTTTGGCAATTTTTTTGTATAACATACAGTGAGGTACTCGGAACCGAGCCTGTTGTGAATGGGTTTGAGATGAGTTCTGAGCAGAGCCTCCCTCTGGTGGTTACAAGCGGTACTAGTGAGGATTGTGAAGACTGGGAATCAGGTGTTACTGATTGGTCTTATTTAAGGGAATCATTTTCCCATCAGGGTTGCCGGTGATCAATTGTTCTGGTCTGAATCCTTCTTTCCAGTTTCCCTTGTAGCCTGCTGTGTCGTGTCTGCATCTCCTGCTATCAGATTAGACAATTTCTTATTTTGTGTTTTTGCTATATTTTTGCATTTTGTCCTGCACTTCTGTGGGGGCCTTCTGGGTCCCCTCCGGGGGCTTTTGCCCTCTCAGTTTAGTCCAGCCACTGTGTTTTGTACTTTTGCTTTTTCCAGTTTTTTCAGTGGCTGCTGTTTTTGTTACACCAGAGAACTAATTTAGGTGGTAGAGGTCGTGTGATCTCAGGTGATTTTGAAATTAGTAGAGTTGGTGTTTTTTCAGGGTTTTCTGGGATTGCAGTAAGTACCCTTCCTGTCCTTTTCTATTTAGATAGTTTGGGCCCCAGCGTTTGCTCATACTATTTTCTTTCTGTGTCAGTATTTCCTCTTGTCTAACCGCCATTACATGTTTGGGGGCTTTCTATTATCTTTGGGGTTCTGCTCCGGGGCAGATAGCTTTCCTATTTCTATCTTTAGGTGTAGTTAGTTTCTCAGGCTGTGACGAGGCGTCTAGGACCAACGTAGGAACGCTCCACGGCTGCCTCTAGTTGCGGTGGTTAGTCAGGGTACTGCAATCTCATAGATTCCAACTGCTCTGGTGTATTTCTTTTTTTGCCTGCACTCCTCAGCTACCGTAACATAACAGTATCACCGGCCATAAAAATTGTATGGTACTCACAGAAGGGAAAAAATATTTTGAAGGAAGAAAAGTTGTCAGAGATATTTTTCTGTTTGTTGCATTTTTTTTTTTTTTTCCCTCTGTATCTCTGGGTGCTGGGGAGGATCTTTTCTCCCAATGGAGTTTGCACAGTTGTCTGGCCGTGTGGATCAGCTTGCCACTGAGGTTCAGAGTATTGCTGCATATCTTGCTAGGTTGCCTGTTGTGGAACCTAGGATCCCCATGCCAGATTTGTTTTTAGGGGATCGAGCTAAGTTTCAGAATTTCAAAAATAATTGTAAATTGTTTTTTGCCTTAAAATCTAAGTCCTCAGGAAACGCAGCGCAGCAGGTTCAAATTATCATCTCTCTCCTGCGCGGCGATCCTCAGGATTGGGCTTTTTCCCTGACACCTGGGGATCCTGTTTTGAGTGATGTTGATGCATTTTTTCAGGCTTTGGGGTTATTGTACGATGAGCCTAATGTCACTGATCAAGCTGAAAAAGCCTTGTTGGCATTAAATCAGGGGCTTGATGACGCTGAGTTATACTGTCAGAGATTCCGTAGGTGGGCAGTCCTGACCAAATGGAATGACGACGCTTTGGCGGCCCTTTTCCGGAAGGGTCTGTCGGATAATGTAAAGGATGTTATGGTGGGATTCCCTGTCCCCTCTGGTCTCAATGATTCTATGTCATTGGCAATTCAAATTGACAGACGTTTGCGTGAGCGGAGAATTTATGCGTGGAGTGGTGTTGCCTTGTGAGCCAGCTGCTGAGCCCATGCAGTGTGATGGAGTGGTGTCTGGGGCACAGCGTCATGAGTTTCGAAAGCGCAATGGGTTATGTTTCTACTGTGGTGATGCCTCTCATGCTATTTCAGTCTGCCCTAAGCGGGGAAGACATTTTGCACGCTCAGTTGTCTTGGGTAGTGTTCAGACTAAGTTTTTATTAACTGTCACTCTGATATGCTCTCTGTCCTCATTTTCTGCTCAGGCTTTCGTTGATTCTGGAGCAGCTATTAACCTGATGGATTATGATTTTGCTAAGCGTTGTGGGTTTTCCTTGATACCCCTACAGAAGTCTATTCCTTTACTGGGGATCGATTCTACCCCTTTGGCTGAGAATAAACCCCAGTTTTCTACTCAGGTGATAATGAGGGTTGAACCTGATCACCAGGAGTGCTGCAAATTTTTGGTTCTATATAATCTGCATGACATTATAGTGCTGGGTTTCCCTTGGTTACAGTCTCATAATCCTGTTTTGGATTGGAAATCTGTGTCTGTAACCAGTTGGGCTGCCAATGTGTTAGTGCCAACACTCCTGTTTTTTCTGCCTCCCCCCAGGCTGAGGATGTTCCTGACTTTTTGTTTGATTTTTCTGATGTGTTTAGCGAAAGTAAATCTGCATCCTTACCTCCCCATAGGAGCTATGACTGCGCTATTGAATTAGTGCCAGGTAGTAAATTCCCTAAGGGTCGCCTTTTTAACTTGTCTGTACCTGAACATGACGCTATGCGGTCTTATATCAAGGAATCATTGGAGAAGGGTCATATCAGACCATCCTCTTCACCCTTAGGTGCCGGTTTTTTCTTTGTGGCCAAAAAAGATGGTTCATTAAGGCCGTGTATTGATTATCGTCTCTTGAACAATATTACTGTGAAATATCAATACCCGTTACCCTTGATTTCTGACCTGTTTTCCAGGGTGAAAAACGCTACTTGGTTTACTAAGCTTGACCTCAGGGGGGCGTATAACCTTATTCGCATTAAGCACGGGGATGAATGGAAGACGGCATTTAACACCCCTGAAGGGCATTTTGAGTACCTTGTGATGCCCTTTGGGCTCACTAATGCTCCTTCCGTCTTCCAGTCCTTCATGAATGACATTTTCAGGGATTTTGTGGACAAGTTTCTGATTGTTTATTTGGATGATATCTTGATTTTTTCTAATGACTGGGACTCTCATGTGAAACATGTTCGAACTGTATTCCAGATTTTGAGAGAGAATGCTCTGTATGTGAAGGGATCAAAGTGTCTTTTTGGCGTACAGAAGATCTCATTTCTGGGATTCATTTTGTCCCCATCTGTTATTGAAATGGACCCTGTCAAGGTTCAGGCCATCTGTGATTGGGTCCAACCTACTTCATTAAAGGCTCTTCAGAGATTTTTGGGTTTTGCCAATTTTTATCGTAAATTTATTGGTAATTTCTCTGTTATTGTTAAACCATTAACTGATTTGACCAGAAAGGGTTCTGATGTGGTGAATTGGCCTCCTGAGCAGTCTCTGCGTTTCAGGAACTTAAGCAGAGATTCACTTCTGCTCCTGTTCTACGGCAGCCTGATGTTTCTCTGCCATTTCAGGTGGAGGTTGATGCCTCTGAAATTGGGGCAGGTGCCGTTTTGTCCCAAAAAGATCCAGAGACCTCTAAAAGTAACCCTTGTGCCTTTTTCTCTCGAAAATTTTCTCCTACTGAACGTAATTATGACGTGGGTAATCGGGAGTTATTGGCCATGAAGTGGGCTTTTGAAGAGTGGAGACATTGGCTGGAGGGAGCCAAACATCAGGTGGTGGTCCTTACGGACCATAAGAATCTGGTCTATCTGGAATCTGCCAAGCGACTCAATCCTAGACAGGCCAGGTGGGCCTTGTTTTTCACACGTTTTAATTTTGTGGTTTCCTTTCTTCCTGGCACTAAGAATGTTAAGGCGGATGCCCTCTCGAGGAGTTTCCTTGCGGACTCTCCTGAGCTATCTGATCCCTCTGTTATTTTGAAGGAGGGTGTAGTTCTTTCCGCCATCTCGCCCAATTTGAGACTTGCTCTGGAGGGGTGTCAGGAGGATAGGCCCGAGCGCTGCCCTGTTGGAAAATTGTTTGTCCCGGACCAATGGAAAAAGAGTGTGATGTCTGAGATTCATTGTTCCGCATTGGCTGGGCATCCCGGAATTTTTGGTACCAGAGACTTGGTTAGTCGGTCCTTTTGGTGGCCTACCTTGTCTCGCGATGTCAGGGAATTTGTGCTGTCCTGCGGGACTTGCTCTCGCTCCAAGCCTTGCTCTCGCTCTAGTGGTTTGTTGATGCCATTGCCTGTGCCCAAGAGACCATGGACCCATATCTCTATGGATTTCATTTCCGATCTTCCTGTTTCTCAGAGAATGACCACCATCTGGGTAATTTGTGATAGGTTTTCCAAAATGATACATCTTGTGCCATTACCTAAGTTGCCTTCCTCCTCTGAATTGGTGCCGTTGTTCCTTCAGCACGTGGTTCGTTTACACGGCATTCCTAAGAACATTGTGTCTGACAGAGGAGTCCAGTTTGTTTCCAGATTTTGGAGGACTTTTTGTTCTAAACTGGGTGTTCAATTGTCTTTCTCCTCGGCATTTCATCCTCAGACCAATGGTCAAACTGAGAGAACAAACCAGACATTGGAGACTTATCTAAGATGCTTTGTGTCTGCTGATCAGGATGACTGGGTCTCTTTTTTGCCTTTGGCTGAGTTTGCTCTTAATAATAGGGCTAGCTCTGCCACTTTGATGTCTCCGTTTTTCTGTAATTCTGGGTTTCACCCTCGATTTTCTTCAGGACAGACGGAGGCTTCTGTCTGTCCAGGTGTTGACTCTGTTGTTGAGCGTATGCAGCAGATTTGGGACCAGGTAGTGGAGAGGTTGTCCTTCTCTCAGGAGAAGGCCCAGCGGTTTGCTAACCGGCATAGGACTGATGGTCCTCGGTTTAGAGTGGGGGACTTGGTCTGGTTGTCCTCAAAGAATATTCCTATGAGAGTAGCATCTCCTAAATTTAAGCCTAGGTTCATTGGACCTTATAAGATCATGGAGATTATTAATCCTGTTTCTTTTCGTTTGCTTCTTCCAGGGACATTTAAGATCCATAACGTGTTCCACAAGTCCTTGTTGAAGAGGTTTGTTGAGCCAGTGGTTCCTGCTGCTGTGCCTCCTGACCCTGTTTTGGTTGAGGGCAATCTGGAGTATGTGGTTGAGAAAATATTGGATTCTCGTTTTTCTAGACGAAGACTCCAGTATTTGGTTAAATGGAGAGGTTATGGTCAGGAAGATAATTCTTGGGTGTTTGCTTCGGACATCCATGCTAGGAGACTTATCCGTGCGTATCATAGAACTCATCCTGACCGACCTGGTTGCTCAAATGAGGGTTCGGTGACCCCTCCTCAAGGGGGGGGGTACTGTTGTGAATGGGTTTGAGATGAGTTCTGAACAGAGCCTCCCTCTGGTGGTTACAAGCGGTACTAGTGAGGATTGTGAAGACTGGGAATCAGGTGTTACTGATTGGTCTTATTTAAGGGAATCATTTTCCCATCAGGGTTGCCGGTGATCAATTGTTCTGGTCTGAATCCTTCTTTCCAGTTTCCCTTGTAGCCTGCTGTGTCGTGTCTGCATCTCCTGCTATCAGATTAGACAATTTCTTATT
Source organism: Oophaga sylvatica (assembly GCA_033576555.1). Classification (NCBI taxonomy): domain Eukaryota; kingdom Metazoa; phylum Chordata; class Amphibia; order Anura; family Dendrobatidae; genus Oophaga; species Oophaga sylvatica. The sequence continues at coordinate 828,261,807 of JARQOD010000001.1, read as the reverse complement.
TTGTGTTTTTGCTAGATTTTTGCATTTTGTCCTGCACTTCTGTGGGGGCCTTCTGGGTCCCCTCCGGGGGCTTTTGCCCTCTCAGTTTAGTCCAGCCACTGTGTTTTGTACTTTTGCTTTTTCCAGTTTTTTCAGTGGCTGCTGTTTTTGTTACACCAGAGAACTAATTTAGGTGGTAGAGGTCGTGTGATCTCAGGTGATTTTGAAATTAGTAGAGTTGGTGTTTTTTCAGGGTTTTCTGGGATTGCAGTAAGTACCCTTCCTGTCCTTTTCTATTTAGATAGTTTGGGCCCCAGCGTTTGCTCATACTATTTTCTTTCTGTGTCAGTATTTCCTCTTGTCTAACCGCCATTACATGTTTGGGGGCTTTCTATTATCTTTGGGGTTCTGCTCCGGGGCAGATAGCTTTCCTATTTCTATCTTTAGGTGTAGTTAGTTTCTCAGGCTGTGACGAGGCGTCTAGGACCAACGTAGGAACGCTCCACGGCTGCCTCTAGTTGCGGTGGTTAGTCAGGGTACTGCAATCTCATAGATTCCAACTGCTCTGGTGTATTTCTTTTTTTGCCTGCACTCCTCAGCTACCGTAACATAACACGAGCCTGTCGACTTCTATGGGGGATGTCACGGTAGCCACGACTTAGTCCGTGGCCCTGGGCGCTCACCAAAAGGGGATGTATTTACAGTGGAAAATGTTCGTGTAGTGATTCGTGACGCCACCTGTGGTGTCCGGTCAGGATGACCAGCGCTGCAGCTCAGGTCTCTGGAAGTGATGGTATTCTGCAGCCAGTTGGTAGGCCTCCCACAGGTGAGGCTGTAGTCTTCCAGGGCAGGTAGATGTTTGATATTTGAGGGATGGTGCTAGTGGATGTAGCAGAGGAGAATGTGCGACGCTGGAAGAAATCTAGGAAACAGTCCAAGTGCAGTTTCAGGGTTTTTACTCACAGTTCTGTTATGCGCAATACAGATGCCTGCTTGGCACTGTGTCCTCCGGGCGAGTGGTCCAGCAACCCCCAGGTAGATTGGTCGCACTTCCAAAGACTCCCTTTCAGTGTGTTCCTTTCCTGGCCTTCACTCTCTGTGCTTTTTACTCTTTTCTTCCTAGCACCTCACCATGCAGTCCTTCAGATCAGAAGCTGCGGTCCTGTCAGGAAACAGATTAGTTCTGTACGTCCTTGGTTTTTTGCCTGCACTCCTCAGCTACCGTAACATAACACGAGCCTGTCGACTTCTATGGGGGATGTCACGGTAGCCACGACTTAGTCCGTGGCCCTGGGCGCTCACCAAAAGGGGATGTATTTACAGTGGAAAATGTTCGTGTAGTGATTCGTGACGCCACCTGTGGTGTCCGGTCAGGATGACCAGCGCTGCAGCTCAGGTCTCTGGAAGTGATGGTATTCTGCAGCCAGTTGGTAGGCCTCCCACAGGTGAGGCTGTAGTCTTCCAGGGCAGGTAGATGTTTGATATTTGAGGGATGGTGCTAGTGGATGTAGCAGAGGAGAATGTGCGACGCTGGAAGAAATCTAGGAAACAGTCCAAGTGCAGTTTCAGGGTTTTTACTCACAGTTCTGTTATGCGCAATACAGATGCCTGCTTGGCACTGTGTCCTCCGGGCGAGTGGTCCAGCAACCCCCAGGTAGATTGGTCGCACTTCCAAAGACTCCCTTTCAGTGTGTTCCTTTCCTGGCCTTCACTCTCTGTGCTTTTTACTCTTTTCTTCCTAGCACCTCACCATGCAGTCCTTCAGATCAGAAGCTGCGGTCCTGTCAGGAAACAGATTAGTTCTGTACGTCCTTGGTCCTATTTAGCTTCCTTCCAGGGGATGCTGCTGGTGGTGGTAGCAATGACCCATAAAGTGATCACCGCTGTCAGCTTACTAGCAGGGCCTGAAGCTTTCCCACTAGTCTAGGGGCCGTTCCCTGATGGCCTGGTCCTTCCTATCTTGGATAGGGCCACGGATGGAATAATCACTGTCCGTGCTTTTGGACCCTTTCTTATACACTCCAGAAGCTCCTCAAGGCTTGCTTTCCTCCGAGAGACTCCTAAGAGTGTTCTCCCTCTCTCCTCCACTCCTAAGGCTGCTTTCACACATCAGTTTTTTTGTGTCAGGCATAATCCGTCGAATACCTGAAGGGACGGATCCAGCGCTGAAATGAAAAAACTGATGCAACGGATCAGTTTTTTTGCTGGATCCGACCTGAACTTTTGAACCCGGAAAAAGAAGTTTTGCAGCCAGAAAATGCAGGTTCGCATGTCCGGAGACAGTGGAAAATGTAGTAGTAGTAGTAGTAGTAGATTTCCAGAATCCGGATCAGTCTTTTAACGGTTTGCACAAAAGACTGGTGCGGTCCCATTCACTTGTATTATTTCCGGCTGCCTGATGCGCCGCTTCAGGCACTGTCAGGCGGCTCCGGAAAAAATAAAAAACGTTGCAGTCACCGTTTTGTCCGGCCGCCGGAATGTACATTTCCGGACAAATACTGATGCAACGCAATGACATCAGGCGCGATCCGGCGCTAATGAAAGTCAATGCTAAAAAAAACGCATCCGGTACCGGATCCGTTTTTTTAACAACACGCCGGATCGTGCCTGAAGTCAAAAAATGGATGTGTGAAAGAGGCCTAAGAGAGTTCTGCCCTCTAAGCTTCTCTTCTCCTCTCACTGTTGAAAAAGCTCCACCCACCCAAGACTCCCTGTACTAACCAGTCTGAGTCAGACCATCTTTGGCCATGCGACGACACCTCAACATTTTTTGCTGGTGGTGTGCTAACCGGTGGGCTTACAGTGGGGGAAGCGATGTAGCATTGCTGGCTACCTTCAATCGGAGCAGGTGCACGTGTGCTACCTGAGGTTTTGTAGTCCGTCCACGCTTGCAAGTGCATGGTGTTTACATGTCTAAGCATTCAACTGGTACTCAAATTTCGGAGATTTTTCCCTCGGCTAAAGGTCCTTCCGCACTTCTTACAGATAACCTTAGCCTCATCAATAGGATTTTGGTCAAAAAAGTGCCACACTGTACTCTTCCTACTATGGGAAAATTTTTCAGGGCTTGCACGCTGCTTGACCATCTGACCAAGCTGTCCTGCAACTCTTTTTGTTTTTTTAACACGTTTTTGGACTGCTACGGGCCTGCCAGATAACCGCAGCTGCGATGTCGATGCCTGCTGCGGATCGTCCTCCTCTTCTGAGCTATTGCCAGCGGCACCCTCTTCCCCAATGGATGCCAATCCGGGTCAACAACTGGGTCATCTATCACCTCCTCTTCAATTTCATCTGCACCTTCCTCTGTGTCACCGTGTAAGGTGGTACAGTATGCGGGAAGGGGCACCTGAGTTTCACCAGGGTCAGATTCTGGCTCAGTAGAGTGTGAGGGCAATGTAGTGCTCTGGGTGAATGTACCAGCAGAATCATATAGCAGTGGTTGTGCATCAGTGCACTCCATGTCATATTCATTTTGGACTGGGGAATTCAGGATTTGACTTGATAAGTTAGGCATGGTATGTGAAAAGAGCTCCAGGGAGTAATCTGAAGTGTGGCCTGCCTCATCCTTCACTTTTGGTGGGGGTGAAGGACACAAGGAAAGGTGTTGTTCCTGACCAGGAGCCTGCACTGACTACTCAGTGCTTGCAGTTTTTGAAACTTCAGAAGAGGAGGCGATAGAGCTGGAGGCTGTTTCGGCAATGTAAGCTAAAACCTGTTCCTGATGCTCCGGCTTTAAAAGCGGTTTATCTACTCCCAGAAAAGGGAGCCTTCCAGGCCTTTTGGAGCCAGACGATGACGCAAGCTCAACACCTCCTGCCTTAGGTGCTATTGTGCTTTTGGCACTACCAGCAGATGCACCACCACCACCATCAGTACCAGCTGCCCCCCCCCACCCTTCCGCCCACATCTGCGGCTTCTTCCACCATACTTCCTCATGTGTTTGGGAAAATGTACCAAAAAAAACAGCAGATATATGGTACTTTATGAGGAGCGTACAGCTGTATACAGTGTAGGGAAAAATTTAAATCTCCGTATATATTTCTGGAGTCACACACAGACGCTCACTCAGTATGGATTTGACCGTAATACAAAAAGCAGAAAAACGGTACTGTATCAGAAGCGGACAGCTGTATATGGTGTAGGGAAAAATTTAAATCTCTGTATTTGTTTCACGAGTCACACACAGAAAGTCAGCATGTATTTGTCCGTGATACCAGCCGGTACACGGTAGTGTGTGAGGAGCGTACAGCTCTATACGGTGTGGGGAAAAATGAACGCTCTGTAACTGTGCAGAAAAAAAGAATAAAAGTATTAGTGCTGTGTAAAAAGCAGTCTGCACAGCAGTATACACACAGCTATAAGGCAGCCTAATAACCGGCGCTGCTGCACATAAGAAAATCCTCTCCTGTCACTGCACACTAACTGTACAGCACAACTGCTATCAGCACAAGCACAGAAGAACTTCTCTTTCCAGCCCTAACTCTCTCCCTACTGATAAACAGCAACCTCTCCCTACTGTTAAGAATGGCAGAAGTAAAACGGAGGTCGGCGGTCAGGGCTTTTATAGACACTATGACGCCCCCCAAAGCAAGCCAATCACTGCAATGCCCTTCTCTATGATGGTGGTGGACGCTGCACATGTCATCTCGTTGCCCACAGTGTACTTCCTTGCTCATTGGCTGAAAAAAAGGCGCCTGAAAGCATTCTGGGAAATCCGACTTTGGCGCTGGTTTTGCCGACCGCATGGCCGACTTCACGCTATGACGTCTTATGAATCTGACTGACTTGTTTCGCTTAGCTCTAGTAGCAACCTGTTCAGACTGGAGAAGCAGGGACTGATTCAGGAAAGAAAGGATCACAGACAGGTATAAGCAGAGTGTGGGAACAGGTAGGGACCTGTTCAGACTGGAGGAAAAAGACCCGCAGGATGCGGAATGGAGTGCAGCGCAGAACCACAGGTAGGTAGAGCAAGTGCAGAGCAGAACCGCAGGTAGGCGGAGCAAGGGCAGAGCAGAACCGCAGGTAGGCGGAGTAAGTGCAGAGCAGAATCGTAGGTAGGCTGAGCAAACGTAGAGCAGAACCACAGGTAGGAGTAGCAAGTGCAGAACCGCACGGAGCGGAGCAAGGCAGAACCGCACAGAGCGGAGCAAGGCAGAACCGCATGGAGCGGAGCAAGGCAGAACCGCACGGAGCAGAGCAAGGCAGAACCGCAAAGAGCAGAGCAAGGCAGAACTGCAAAGAACGGAGCAAGGCAGAACCGCATGGAGCGGAGCAAGGCAGAAGCGCATGGAGCGGAGCAAGGCAGAACCGCAAGGAGCAGAGCAAGAGCAGGACAGAACCGCAGAGCGCGGAGCGAGAGCAGGATGGAACAGACACAAGAATACACACAGCAGAGAAGGGAATATACAGACAAGGATACTAACAGGTACAAGGGTAGGACAGAGTTCAGACAAGGTCAGGTACAGGAAGAGATTCAGGATAATGGGTACAGGCCAGGGTATGCAGCCCCCTGGAGGTGGAAACGAGAGACACAGGCACAGGACAGGGTATGTAGTCACCTGGAGGCGGAAACAAGAAACACTGGTATAGACCAAGGTATGCAAGCACAGTAACAGGTCTGGGTATGAAGCCAGCAGAGAAGGCGGAAAACAGGACAGGACCTGGCAACTCAGCAGCAAGGCACTGACTGAGAGAAATCGTTGCTCAGGCATCCTCCTATGAGCGGGGGATGCCTTAAGTACCTAGGCCTCTTGAAAATTGGCTGGAGTAACCTTAGGAAGGTGCACGTTGACTCTACAAGAACCAGAAAGTGCTGGCACCGCCTCCCTATGCACACAGCCAGGAAGTATGCAAAGAGCAGGCAGGAGACATGAGGTACACAGCATGGAGCCGGTAGAAGACAGAACTCACAGCATGGCCCGGAGTAATGAGTAAGTTGATGTGTAAGGCAGGTGGGGGATGGGAGGTCATGCAGTGATGCCGGCAGGGTTATCACAGTACCCCTCTTTACACCCCCTCTTCTTCAAGCCTGCCAGGATGACCTGCAGAAGGAATAAAGGAATACACACCTTCCAGGCCATCACGACATCCTTGGGGTAGAATGAGGTAGGCGTGACATGACATTAGAAACCACAGAATGCCAAGTCTCTCCATGCCCTCCGAGGTCAGCTCCCACCACAGAAGATACAATGACCTGGACCTCAAACTCCAGACTGGTGGAAAGCAGAGACTTGAAAGCTTCCATCTTGACATCTTCACCAACCGGCCACATGGAAGCCGAAGGTACCCACACAGGATCCATCCTCTGCCTGTTATCCTGAGAGAACTGGACCTCCTCCTCTGGGTTAGAGGAAGGCTGAGATGAGTAAACTTCCTTTTTGGTATCTTCATCAACCGGCCACATGGAAGCTGAAGGTTTCCAGATAGGATCCATCTTCTGCCCATTATCCAGAGGAAAACATCCAAGAGGCAGGGATGTTCCTGGGAACAGATCACTGGTATAGTCATTGGGACCGTGTGGAGAGAGCGCCACCACTTCCCCTTCATTGGAGACGTCCTCGCACCTTGACTCGACGACTAACAGACCAGATGAGGAAGACGAGACTGCTGACTGACTCTGAGGCATGGGAACCAGACTCCTCTTGCAACTTGGTTGTTTCAAACGAAGCACCTTGCTGGGTCTCCAGACCTGAACGGGTAAAAGAGTTCTGGCTCTGAATGACCCATGGGCATACCAGACAGCATATGAAAGACGAGCTTCTTCGTGTACAATTCTCCAACTTGGAGCTGAACTTGTCCCTGAAGGACTAGACTGCTCTTAAGTAGGGCTTGGCCATCACCAGACAACGCCCTTACTGGATTCTGGAGCTGTAGGACAGAGATCACACACCGACTCTGTATGGCTGGCGGCTTAAACACACCAAAGCTCCCAGAAGGCAGTGAAACAGTCATTGACTTTAATGGAGAGGAAGTACTCTCACCAAGGGCAGCCTCTCCTACTGGCCCATGGTTTTGGAGTATAGGCTTCTCAGAGCAGAGACTGTCAGGATGTTCCACAAAACCGCTGCGATGATGCATTTCTTCCTCATGACTGAATTCAGGCTGCTGCTCTGCCAGCCCAATTTTATCAATCTTCTTGGATTTGGCTTGGGTAGCTGCTTTTGCCGGTTGAGGAACAGGTGGATTTTGGATGCTCGTGGACAGAGGTGATGGTTTACCCACAGGTTTCTTTTGTCTGGTCCATCCCTGGAAGCTTGGAATGGAAGACTTTGCAGGAGACGCTGAACGAGGCTCATCGAAGACATTGCAGAAGGTTACCAGGAAGGCCGGAAGGTTTGAGGTGATGGGATCCCCTGCTTCCCAGAGGGGGCTGAGCCACTCCAAGGCATCTCCTGTTAGGTAGGAAATTAAGAATCCTACCTTGACCCGATCAGAGGTGAAATAGGTGGCATGCCATTTGAAGTATCGTAAGGCACTGCTCCAAGAACATAAGGCACTTCTTTGGATCCCCATCGTAATATGGCGGATCGGCTGGGATGGATTCAACTTTAGGAGCGCAAGCCTCAAGACGATTAAATAGCTCATTAGAGACTATGATAGTGGGTGGTGCAACAAAAGTCTGAACTTCTGATTGGGTAAAGAATTTATTCGGTTGCTCACACTGGCAGGAAAAAAGTTCATCTTGCTCTGAGAGCGAAGGACCATGAGACTCAGCGGGGACCAAGGCCTGAGCAAACTGTAACGCTCGCGCCCTGGCTGGATGGCGCGAGTGTGAGGGTGTGGCCCCACTGTGCCACAAACCAGACTACCCTGGAAGGGGCGTGACTAAGCAGCTACCTTGGTGTTCACTGGAGCCTCTGATGATGAGGTCAGGCTTGTGCGGCAGGTAGCTACCAGGTACTACTCCAGGTTGGTGTCTGGCTGTGGCTGCTAATCCCACTAAGGGACTGAACGCTAGGACAGGTGCGGGCGATTGCTACGACTGGCAGACAGGCAGGCAAGCATAGCTGGTACTCTGGTGAGTAGGCAGGCACGGCTGGTACTCTTGCAGGCAGGTGGGCGCGGCTGGCACTCTGGTAGACACGCAGGCACGGCTGAGTCACTGGCAGACAGGCAGACACGGCTGAGACACAGGCAGGCGGGCATGGCTGAGACACTGGCAGGCAGGCGGACACAGCTGAGACACTGGCAGGCAGGCGGGCACAGCTGAGACACTGGCAGGCCAGCGGGCACGGCTGAGACAGAAAGGACAGGAACTGACTCGGAAGGCACAATAACGAGGGCAGGTATGAGTGATATATGGGAACAGGTAGCAACCTGTTCAGACTGGAGAAGCAGGGACTGATTCAGGAAAGACAGGAACACAGACAGGTATGAGCAGAGTGTGGGAACAGGTAGGGACCGGTTCAGACTGGAAGAGAAAGACTAGCAGGATGCGGAATGGAAAGCTGAACAGAACCGCAGGTAGGCGGAGCAAGTGCAGAGCATAACCGCAGGTAGGCGGAGTAAGTGCAGAGCAGACCACAGGTAGGCGGAGCAAGTGCAGAGTAGAACTGCAGGTAAGCGGAGCAAGTGCAGAGCAGAACCGCAGGTAAGCGGAGCAAGTGCAGAGCAGAACCGCAGGTAGGCAGAGCAAGTGCAGAGCAGAACCGCATGGAGCCGAGCAAGGCAGAACCACATGGAGTGGAGCAAGGCAGAGCCACAAGGAGCAGAGCAAGGCAGAACCGCACGGAGCGAGCAAGGCAGAACCGCACGGAGCGGAGCAAGGCAGAACAGAATGGAGCGGAGCAAGGCAAAACCGCAAGGAGCGGAGTAAGGCAGAACCGCAAGGAGCGGACCAAGAGCAGGATGGAACCATAGAGAGCGGAGCGAGAGCAGGATGGAACAGACACAAAAATACACACAGCAGGGAAGGGGATCCACAGACAAGGATACTAACAGGTACAGGTGTAGGACAGAGTTCAGACAAGTTCAGGTACAGGAACAGATTCAGTATAAAGGGTACAGGTCAGGGTATGCAGCCCCCTGGAGGCGAAAATGAGAGACACAGGCACAGGACAGGGTATGCAGCCACCTGGAGACGGAAACAAGAAACACTGGTATAGACCAAGGTATGCAAGCACAGTAACAGGTCTGGGCATGAAGCCCCCAGAGAAGGTGGAAAACAGGACAGGACCTGGCAACTCAGCAGCAAGGCATTGACAGAGAAATTGTTGCTCAGGCATCCTTCTATGAGCGGGGAATCCTTAAGTACCTGAGGCCTCTTGACAATTGGCTGGGGAAACCTTAGGAATGTGCATGCTGACTCTACAAGAACCAGAAAGTGCCGGCGCCGCCCCCCTATGCACACAGCCAGGAAGTATGCAAAGAACAGGCAGGAGACATGAGGTACACAGCATGGAGCCGGCAGAAGACAGAACTCACAGCATGGCCCGGAGTAATGAGCAAGTTGGTGTGTAAGGCAGGTGGGGGATGGGAGGCCATGCAGTGATGCCTGCAGGGTTGTTACAATCTGGACCATATTTCCCTTGCTGAGTCCAAGCTACATAAGCTCCAGCATGGAGATAGGCCTGCTGAGAAGTTTTGCTCAGAATTCCGTAGATGGACCACTGACACCAGATGGAATGACCCTGCTTTGAGAAGCTATTTTTGTCAGGGTCTGTCTGACAGGTTAAAAGACGTACTTGTGTTCTATGAAGCTCCTGCGTTGCTTTAGGCCATAATGACTCTAGCCATATGATTTGATAGACGCCTCAAAGATAGACCTGTAATGACCCCATCCCCAGTTGTACTTCCAAAAATTGAAAGTTCTCCTGTGTGCACGGATGAACCGATGCAGTTAGGATGAACCTCTCCTGAGTATGGTTCTCTCGCAGTTCACTGCAAGATGGGAGTGCGTTTTTTCTGTTCTCAAAATGGTCATTTTATTGGGATCTGCCCTTCTGTACCTAAGCACAATAAACTTCGGAAAACTACTGACCCCAGGTTGTAAAGAGGATTACAACCTGGGTCTATATATCTCCTCTGCATGTACATCTTATCTTACCTGCAGTGGTAGTTTTAGGTTGATAGTGGAGCGTGAGCCAATGTGGTAGATGCTCGTTTCGCCCAGACCCATGGACTCTCTCCATATTTGCAATTGACTCTGCACCTTTCAGTCAGGAAAGTTTTACTCATGTAGTGCATAATGTAAACCTACGCACAGGGGCTCCCCATAAGGAGCTCCTTTCTGGCAATGTCTTGGAAGGTCTCCCTACTTCTATTGTACTGGTTCTTCTTTGGATGATGATGCATAATCCAGTGGTTGATTGGCAGTCCAGAGAAATAGTTAGGTGCAGTCATTTCTGCAAGAATAATTGCCTAAGTACCATTATCTCTACCATCTCCACTAAATCTGTACTGTTTTTTTTTGTACATTCTTGTGGATGTATTCTCAGAAAAAGGGTGCCAAGAACTGCCCTCCCATCGTGCATATGACTGCCTCGTTAACTTACTCCAGGGAGCAAAACTGCCCAAGTCCAGATTATATAACCTTTCTGGTCCAGAAAGGCAGGCAATGAAAGATTACATCTCAGAGAGTCTTGCTAAGGGACAGATTAGACCCTCCTCTTCTCCCTTGGTGGCAGGATTCTTCTTTGTTAAGAAGAAATTTGGGGGTCTGCATCCTTGTTTAGATTTTCACAAATTGAACTGAATTACCGTCCGAGACTCTTATCCTCTGCCACTCATCCCTGAATTATTTAATCAGATTGTTGCAGCTAATTGGTTCTCCAAGTTGGATCTCAGGGGAGCCTATAATCTGGTTAGAATCAGAAAAGTAGATGAGTGGGAAATGGCCTTTAACACTCCTGAAGGGCATTATGAAAAACTTGTCATGCCTTTTGGTCTAACTAATGTCCGTGCCATTTTTCAGCAGTTTGTCAATAACATTTTCTGTCATCTGGTGGTTAGTTTTGTTGTGGTTTCATGGTTTTACAGTGTCAGAGAGGAGCCAGAAGACCACAGAGTCTGAATTCTCCTACTCCTGCACTGGTTATAAGCACTTCACCTTCGTATTAAAAGGTGTAAATTTCTTTGGGCAGTGCAAGGGTTAATCTGCTCTGTTGTGGGCTTCTGGAGCTAAGGCTCTCAGCTGTGCACTGTTAGCCACTCCCATCTCCTATATAATCTGGGTCCTGGTTAACACTCATTGTCAGAGATAGCTTTTGCTGCATGGCTTGAGAAGGTTTGGTGGTTATTTGAGTAGAAGGTTGGTGGGTTTATCTGTGACTGTTGAGGTTTTGAGTGTGTGATAATTCCCTTTCTTTTCCTACTTTGGTTTAACCCTATGCTCCACTCCCCGATGCATACCTGTTATATGTGTGTGTATATTTGTATGTTTGGTATTTTTCGTTACCCGTTAGTCTGTTTGGTGTATTACTACTCCCCTCTACCCTGGGTGGGGGAAGAGTACAGACTGAGGGAGGATTCAGGAGCTAAGGCAAGGTACATTGCCCCGCCATATTCACCATCAGAAGTAACCCAAGGAACAGGGGAAGCTAGGGCGCCCCTAGCGTTAGGGACAGGGAAGGAGCCGCTGGTCCCGGGACATATGACAACAGAGTCATGACAGGTGACTTATCTTGATGATATTTTCATCTACTCGCCTGATCTCAAAACACATATCAGGCAGGTGTTACAGGTATTAAGAGATAATAAACTGTTTTCTATATTGGAAAACTGTGTATTCGCTGTACCGGAGGTTCAATTTTTGGGCTAACTGGTGACATTTGCGGGTGTGATAAAGTCCACTCAGCTTTGGAATGGGATCCTCCACAAAATCTGAAAGCTTTCTTTGTGGGGTTTGTCAACTACTATTGGAAGTTTGTCTGGAACTTTTAATTAATTGTCAATCCTCTTACTGATATAACAAAACAAGTTAAGGACGTTTCGAGTTGGTCTGACCACGCCGTCGGGTATTTTCTTCATTGAAGAGATGCTTTTCCACAGCTCCTGTACTTATTCAACCCCATATCTCCCAGCCGTTAGATGCATAGCTGATGCATCTGAGGTGGGAGTTGGGGCTGTGTTGTGTCAAACACCATGTCCTAGTAAGTGGCATACATGTGTGGGTGTGATTATGTCACTACATGGCACCCACTGTGCAGAGATGTGTGGCGCTGCAGAGACTGATGCAGTGGGGGAACGAGGAGGAGAGGTTAGTATTGTATTTTTTTTTTTTAATTGTCATGGCCATAATACTGTATGAAGGACTATGGGGAGTGCTTTATACTATATGGAGGATGATAGGGAATGCATAATACTCTATGGAGGACTATGTGGAGTGCATTATACTATATGGAAGACTATGGGGAGTGCATTATACTATATGGAGGAATATGGGGTGCATATCCTATATGGAGGACTATGGGGAGTGCATTACACTATATGAATGACTATGGGGAGTGCATTATACTATATGGAGGATTATGGGGTGCATATCCTATATGGAGAACTATGGGGAGTGCATTACACTATATGGATGACTATGGGGAGTGCATTATACTATATAGAGGACTATGGGGAGTGCATTATACTGGAGGATTATGGGGTGCAGTATACTATATGGAGGACTATGGGGAGTGCATTATACTATATGGAGAACTATGGGGAGTGCATGATACTATATGGAGAACTATGGGGTGCAGTATATTATAAGGAGGGCTATGTGGAGGCTATTATAATATATAGAGGTCTTTGTGGGGGCTATTATAACATTTGCAGGTCTATGTTGGGCTATTATAATATTTGGATGACTATGTGGGGGCCATTATACTATTTAAAGGGCTATGTGGGAGCCTTTACTTTATCAAAGGACGTAACTTTATTGAGAAAGAAGCAAAACTCTGCAACCAACAAACACAGCTACTAAAATATATTTAAAAAGTGCATAAAAACTGCAAAAAATCATAGTTTTTCTGACATTCAGTAGAATAAATAGAAATCTTTTCCTGTTATTTAGAAATCTGTCAATGTAATCATGTTAAGATATATTAAAATATTTCACATCAGGGTTAAAAAAATCAATTTTCTGCTCCATAGTCGGAACATAAAAGTAGAATTCAGTCACACAAGGGACACCAGCAGAGCCAGATGGACTACATTGACTTGTAATGGGGTTATACATACATAGTTATTAAGGTTGAAGGAAGACTTTAAGTCCATCTAGTTCAACCCATATCCTATCCTAACCTGCCCTAACATGTTGATCCAGAGCAGTGGTTCTCAACCTTTCTAATGCCGTGACCCCGCAATACAGTTCCTTGCGGTGACCCCAAACCAAAAAATAATTACAGTCCTCCATACAATATTATGGGCACCACATAGTCCTCCATACAGTATTATTGGCCAAATATAATGCTCCATAAAGAATACTGGTCCCCATATAATGCTCCATACAAAATATGGAGCTCTCCTCTGCACTGTGCTGCGTTCTGCACTGTTATGGCTCAGGAAAGGGCACTGTGGAAAGACTCCCCATTATCATCATCATTGCCTCCTAATCATCATCATTGCCTCCCCATCATCATTATCATTGTCTCCCCATCATCATCATCATTGTCTGCCCATCATCATTGGCTCCCCATCATCATCATCATTGCCTGCCCATCATCATTGGCTCCCCATCATCATCATCGCCTCCCCATCATCATTGTCTCCCCATCATCATTATCATTGCCTCCCCATCATCATCATCATTGTCTGCCCATCATCATTGGCTCCCCATCATCATCATCGCCTCCCCATCATCATTGTCTCCCCATCATCATTATCATTGCCTCCCCATCATCATCATCATTGTCTGCCCATCATCATTGGCTCCCCATCATCATCATCATTGCCTGCCCATCATCATTGGCTCCCCATCATCATCACCTCCCCATCATCATCAACATCATTGCCTGCCCATCATCATTGGCTCCCCATCATCATGATCAGTGCCTGCTCATCATCATTGGCTCCCATCATCATCGCCTCCCCATCCCCATCATCATCATCTTTGCCTGCCCATCATCACTGGCTCCCCATCATCATCGTTGCCTCCTCACCACCATCACTGCCTCCCCCCATCACCATCACACAGCCCGGAGCTACGGAGGCACGGGGAGAGGTAAGTATTGCGCCGCCTGCTCAGGCCGGGTCCCCCCTCTCCCCGCACAGTGGACTCACCGACCAGCTGCTCAGCTCCGGAGGGTCCCGGGCCGCTGCACTGTGACTCCGTGGGAGGAGGAATTGCTGCTGCTGCCACGCCGCCCCACACACGTGCTGCCTGGGGCGGACCGCCCCCCGCCCGCCCACGCTACGCCCGCGCCCTACGCCCGCCCACGCTACGTCACTGGGCTAAAGCCATCGGAAATATGCTGTATATACGGCTCCGCTCCCATCCTCCCATCCTGTATATATGGCTCCGCTCCCCCTCCCATCCTGTATACATGGCTCCGCTCCCATCCTGTATACATGGCTCCTCTCCCACCCTCCCATCCTATATACATGGCTCCGCTCCCCCCTCCCATCCTGTATATATGGCTCCGCTCTCATCCTCCCATCCTGTATATATGGCTCCGCTCCCATCCTCCCATCCTGTATATATGGCTCCGCTCCCATCCTCCCATCCTGTATATATGGCTCCGCTCCCCCTCCCATCCTGTATACATGGCTCCGCTCCCATCCTGTATATATGGCTCCGCTCCCACCCTCCCATCCTATATACATGACTCCGCTCCCCCCTCCCACCCTGTATACATGGCTCCGCTCCCCCTCCCATCCTGTATACATGGCTCCGCTCCCACCCTCCCATCCTATATACATGGCTCCGCTCCCCCCTCCCATCCTGTATACATGGCTCCGCTCCCCCTCCCATCCTGTATATATGGCTCTGCTCCCCCCTCCCATCCTTATACATGGCTCCGCTCCCCCCTCCCATCCTGTATACATGGCTCCGCTCCCCTTCCCATCCTGTATACATGGCTCCGCTCCCCCCTCCCATCCTGTATATATGGCTCAGCTCCCCCTCCCATCCTGTATATATGGCTCGGCTCCCATCCTCCCATCCTGTATATATGGCTCTGCTCCTCCTCCCATCCTGTATACATGGCTCCGCTCCCACCCTCCCATCCTATATACGTGGCTCCGCTCCCATCCTGTATATATGGCTCCGCTCCCCCCTCCCATCCTGTATACATGGCTCCGCTCCACCCTCCCATCCTGTATATATGGCTCCGCTCCCAACCTCCCATCCTGTATATATGGCTCCGCTCCCCCTCCCATCCCGTATATATGGCTCCGCTCCCACCCTCCCATCCTATATACATGGCTCCTCTCCCCCCTCCCATCCTGTATACATGGCTCCGCTCCCCCCTCCCATCCTGTATACATGGCTCCGCTCCCCTTCCCATCCTGTATACATGGCTCCGCTCCCCCTCCCATCCTGTATACATGGCTCCGCTCCCCCTCCCATCCTGTATATATGGCTCCGCTCCACCCTCCCATCCTGTATATATGGCTCAGCTCCCCCTCCCATCCTGTATATATGGCTCAGCTCCCCCTCCCATCCTGTATACATGGCTCCGCTCCCCCTCCCATCCTGTATATATGGCTCAGCTCCCCCCTCCCATCCTGTATATATGGCTCAGCTCCCCCTCCCATCCTGTATATATGGCTCGGCTCCCATCCTCCCATCCTGTATATATGGCTCCGCTCCCACCCTCCCATTCTGTATATATGGCTCCGCTCCCATCCTGTATACATGGCTCCGCTCCACCCTCCCATCCTATATACGTGGCTCCGCTCCCATCCTGTATATATGGCTCCGCTCCCCCCTCCCATTCTGTATACATGGCTCCGATCCCATCCTCCCATCCTGTATATATGGCTCAGCTCCCCCCTCCCATCCTGTATATATGGCTCCGCTCCCCCCTCCCATCCTGTATATATGGCTCCGCTCCCCCCTCCCATCCTGTATACATGGCTCCGCTCCCATCCTCCCATCCTGTATATATGGCTCCGCTCCCACCCTCCCATCCTATATACATGGCTCCGCTCCCATCCTCCCATCCTGTATATATGGCTCCGCTCCCCCTCCCATCCTGTATACATGGCTCTGCTCCCATCCTCCCATCCTGTATATATGGCTCCGCTCCCACCCTCCCATCCTATATACATGGCTCCGCTCCCATCCTCCCATCCTGTATAAATGGCTCCGCTCCCCCTCCCATCCTGTATACATGGCTCCGCTCCCATCCTCCCATCCTGTATACATGGCTCCGCTCCCATCCTCCCATCCTGTATACATGGCTCCGCTCCACCCTCCCATCCTGTATACATGGCTCCGCTCCCATCCTGTATATATGGCTCCGCTCCCCCTCCCATCCTGTATACATGGCTCCGCTCCCCCGTCCTTCCCCCATCATACTTACCCTCCTCGCTCCGTCGCTGCAGGTCCCTGCATCCCTGTCGCGGCGTCAGCTTCCTCCTGTGCGCAGCGGTGACGTAATACCGCTCATTAAGGGCATGAATATGGACGCCACGCCTATGGGAGTGGCGTCACGTCCATATTCATTACCTTAATGAGCGGTTCTACGTCACCACACTGCCAGGAGGAAGCTGACGCCGCGACAGGGATGCAGGGACCTGCAGCGACGGAGCGAGGAGGGTAAGTATGGATGTGTAATGAAGCCGGCGGCTGCAGCTGTCACTACAGTGCTGCAGCCGCCGGCTCCTTTAAGCGACCCCTGTGTTTTGGTCGTTCGACCCCCGCGGGGGTCGCGACCCACAGGTTGAGAACCGCTGATCCAGAGGAAGGCAAAAAAAAAACCCAAGTGGCAAACAGTAAGCTTCACATTGGGGAAAAAAAAATTTCTTCCCGACTCCACATACGGCAATCAGACTAGCTCCCTGGATCAACGCAGTATCTAGGAAACTAGTGAATATAGCCTGTAATATTATACTTTTCAAGAAAGGCATCCAGTCCCTTCTTAAATTTTAGTAAGGCCTCTTTCACATTTCCGGCGGGCGCCTGGCGGCGCCCTCGGCATTTTGCCGCAGCGCCGCATCTGAAAATCTGATGCGCCGCATGCGGCTTTTTTTCGCATTGACATGCATTAGCGCTGGATGGCGCCGCATGTCAATGCGTTGCATGCGGTTTTGTCCGGATGCGGCGCAAATGTACATTGCGGCGTCCGGAAAAAACGCTGCATGTAACGTTTTTTGTTTTTGCCGGATGGTTTCTTATCTCTCCAAGCATCAGAAACCATCCGGCAAAAAAACGCATTTTGGCCGCCGGAAGTATGAAAGGTTTTCACATGCGGCGCTGCCGCAAAATGCCGGGGCGCCGCCAGGCGCCCGCCGGAAATGTGAAAGAGGCCTAAGGAATCACTCATTACAACATTAGACAGCAGAGAGTTCCATAGTCTCACTGCTCTTACAGTAAAGAATCTGCGTCTGTGATTATGGCTAAACCTTCTTTCCTCCAGACGTAGAGGATGCCCCCTTGTCCCCGTTATGATATTTTTTGTCATGGTGTCAGTAATTTTTATAATAGGGCTGCATGCTGCTCCATTTGTTTTGGTAATAATGAAAAAATACACATTAGAGCCAAGGCATGATGACGCAAGCCTTGCCTAAGAACGTTACCATAGAATAAACTGCAATGGCACTCCAAGAATAATCATCCATCACAGTATCCTTGCAACTGAGTTTCAAATGAAATATAAAAAATAAATGTGTAATGACGTTCAACGATGTAGCTGGTGTTTTGGTGTCAAATGGTGCATCCCATATAGAGCAAAGCCAAATGCAAAAAAAAGCAGTGTAATAATGTATTCTGTAATTATATGCTGCTGGCAAATATCCCAGTGGCCATATGGGACAATTATTGCACCTATGCATGTATTGCTATAGTGAATCTAATGAATACCTGTAGTAAGAAAGCTGCAGTGCTCTCCGGGAGTTACTGTCCGAGTCCTAAAGGGAACCTGTAATATTGAATATGAGATCTGATGAGATCTGATCTGCCAGCATCATGATATAAATCAAAAGGAGCTATGAAGGTTGATTTAGGATATGTTTCCACGGTCCGGATATGCAGCGCTTTGGACGCAGCGGAAACCCTGCTCCACCCAAAGCGATGCCCCCTGTTGTACGCACGGTGATACCGCATGTGTACACATGCGGAATCACCGCATCCTATCCATAGACTGGGTTATTTATCTTGCGGAGACGGAGCGTCTCCACAAGATAAATAGACATGCTGCGGTCTGGAAAGACGCGCCGCATGTTCAGATACGCAGGTCTGCCACCTGCATGTTTGTACGCATAGTGGAGATGGGATTTCATAAAATCCCATCCACTATGCTGTAATATCTGGCCGCTGCGGATTGGACGCTGTGGCTAATGCAGCGTTCAATCCGCAGCAAATCCTGAATGATTCCGGACCGTGGAAACATAGCCATATAGTTCTGTGGAAAAAGATTGAGTATAACTTGTATTTTTTTTTTCATTTTCATCTCTACACTTTTTGGGCTTAGGAGTCCAGTGGGAGGTTCTACTTATTGACTGAGCGCTATCTCTCATTGCACTGTTATACAGGAAAGGATTCATTAAGTAAAACTAACCAATGAATATGATATCTCAGGAAAATCTTAACTCAATTTAAAGGTCTACTAAGCTATTAATTTTAGCTGGTGTAAGTAGAATGCCAGCTCCTAGTAATGTCAGGAAATAGTGCTTGTGAAGAAAACCCGGTTCCTTCAACGTCACCAATGTGACTTACCTACACAGTCACAGCTCTCCAGTGCCCCCTTTGTCTCTCAGGTCAGTAAGGGAACTGCACCTAGAGCAAATGGCCGCCAGGGAGGATGTCCTGTTACCCACTGGGTATTCTAAGATTCTAAGGTACCAGTGAATGCAGTTTGTTTTGCCTGTCGCGTGGAGATCAAACATGGCCCGATTGGCCCTTCACAGCGACCCAATCTCTGTATCTCAGGTCCCTGAGCGATCACCGACTCGGGAGTCGCACTGTCAGATACGCGAGGTCCGCAGGATCACGCGGATATTTTTTATGAGTCTGTACCTTGAAAGGTGTGCTCATAATCCATAATCCTAAAATGGAGTCGTAGTGGCTGAGAGAGACAATGGATGTGTTTTTCTGTGTTCAGCTGACAGGTATAATCTAATTGAAGCCCCCAGGCATCTCCAGGCCCCATGCTGGCGTGGCTCCGTACTAAAGTTTTGAAGTCCTGTTTTGGCCTTATCTCATTATCATACCAAAAGACCTAGCTATTCAATATTGGAGCACTAAATCCTGTTTTCTTCAATATGCCTACAGGCCATGGGGGTTAGGAGCAGTTAGCTGCCTGTGGCTCTGTGAACTCAGACAAAATGGCACCTGGGACAGGCCAAGCTTAGACATGAGGCGAGCATTATGCCCCATATCCAAGATGGTGGCTGTTCCTTCATCACACCTCCCTGCTTTAGAGGGCACTTGGGGGTATCACATTCCTGTGATCCCCCATGCGCCCTTCCACACCCTCTCCTTGCCGGGACAACCCATCAGCGTTACCATTGTCCCTGCCTCTTTTGTTGCGAATGGTGAAGTGATACTGCTGGAGAGCGAGGCTCCAACGTAGCAACCTCCCATTCGTCCCAGAGACTGTGTGTAACCAGCTGAGGGGGTTGTGGTCTGTTTCCATGGTGAATTGGAGTCCATACAAGTATGGCTGCAGACGCTGCAGGGCCCACACAATTGCCAGACATTACTTCTCCATCATGGAATAGGCCACTTCCCTCGGCAGGAGCTTCAGACTCAGGTACAAAACGGGGTGTTCATGGCCCGTAGTGTGGACCTGGCTGAGCACAGCACAGAGGCTGAAGTCGCTGGCGTCGGTCTGCACTAAGAACGGCCACGTGAAGTCGGCTGCCTGTAGTACAGGAGAGCTAGAAAGGGCGGTCTTGAGCGCCTGGAAAGCTGTCTAGCAGGCGACTGTCCAGTCGACTGCGACGGGCAGCTTTTTCTTGGTGAGGTCTGTCAGGGGCTTGGCCAGGGCACTATAGTGTGGAACAAACCTCCTATAGTACCCAGCAGTCCCCAAGTAGGATATCACCTGCTTCTTGGTCCTGGGGGTTGGCCAGGATGCGATGGCATCCACCTGCCCAGGCTCTGGCTTGAGAGCTCCCAAACACACCCGGGTCCCAGGTAGTGGACCTTACTCATACCCAGCTGGCATTTATCCGGTTTAATGGTCAAGCATGCTCGCTGGATCCGCCCAAGCACCTGCGCCAGGTGCTCTAGGTGATCCTCCCAGGTGGGACTGAAGATGGCAATGTCATCCAGGTACGCGGTCGCATACCCTTCCAGTCCCTCGAGTGGCGTGTTGATCATCCGCTGAAAAGTGGCAGGGGCATTCTTCATGCTGAAGGCCATCACCGTGGACTCGTACAGTCTGAATGGGATGATAAAGGCAGAGCATTCCCGTGCCCCAGGGGTCAGGGGAATCTGCCAATACCCCCTGCTCAGATCCATGATGCTCAGGTACCTGGCCCCGGCCAGCTGATCGAGCAGGTCATCGATGCGCGCCATTGGGTACGCATCAGTGACCGTCACAGCGTTGAGCCCCCGGTAGTCCACGTAGAACCGCATAGTTCGGTAATTTTTAGGGACGAGGACTACAGGAGAAGCCCACGCGCTGTTGGACGCTTGGATCACCCCCAGCTTCAGCATCTCGTCTATCTCTTCGCGCATTTGCTGCCGCACCTCAAGAGAGACCCGATATGCTCACTGTCGGATCGGGGGGTGATTGCCGGTGTCCACGTCATGGACGGCTGTCTCAGTCCTTCCGGGCAGGCTGCTGAACAGCTCCCGAAAGGGGTGTAAGGTGACCCCCAGCTGGGAACGTTGGTCCTCCGAGAGCTGGTGGCCAACCCCCACATCCTCGATGGATCCACCCACCTTGGCTTGGATGAGCAGATCCAGGAGGGTTTCTGTGAAGGAAACCCGGTTCCTTCAACATCACCAATGTGACTTACCTAAACAGTCACAGCTCTCCGGTGCCCCCTTTGTCTCTCAGGTCAGTAAGGGAACTGCACCTATAGCAAATGGCCGCCAGGGAGGATGTCCCAGAAAGCAGCTCTGCAATGGGACGCAGGGCCACAACAATAGCTGGCACAGGGGTTGCAGTCACACCTGGGTCCTGGAGCTTTCAGGCCAATGGAAGTGTATATATTTGGATTTTGACGTTTCGATAATCAAGATCTTCATGGGATTACACAGTATTTTCTGACTTGTGAATTTAGGAGGTGCATCCTACCTGTGCACCCTCATAGTATTTCAAGTAGAGCGATGTTTATCTTCCTAACTGGAGCTTAGCTGGGCCCAATAGATCCCTATGGTCCATATGAGAACACCAATCCATGATATTTGGAGGCCCATGAGCTTAAAGGGGTTGTCCGGTCTTCTGCTTAAAGTCTGCGTCAATCTATATGACTGCAGACTTCTGAATCTTTACAGTGCGCACATCGCTTACTGTCAGGATTCTTCCGTATTTTCGTCGATTTGTATACTGTTGACCACATTCTGACTCGGCATGCTCAGTCTCGCTGAAGTCACTTCTACTGAGAAAAGCTGAGTCGGCACGTGATCCCATGTATGCAAATGTCATGATTGCGGTCATGTGACTGTCCACTATCGCCAGCAATACCAGAGAATCCTGAGAAAGTTTGGTGCACAAGCTGTAAGGATTCAGAAGTCTGCAGACACCTAAATAACTGCAGACTTTTTGCAGAAGACTGGACAACCACTTTAAAGTTACACCACTGGTAAAATGCGCTTTACAAATCTATAAGTTTTCATCGTGCTGATAATACATACTGAGGGAGTAGCTCCGAGTGGAATATTTGTGTACGCATAACTTATTATCACATGATTACTTTTCACGCTACAGCTGTGTTACAAGCTGATATAAGCTTTAGAAGATACCAGAGATTTCTGAGTGATCCCTCTAAGCATTTGTGCTTGCAATGCAACAAACTTTGCACTTATTCCCTGCTCAGTCTGACTCCCGCCTTATCCTGCCATTTGTGTATTTCCGTCCTCACATGAACCCAGCTACACCCTGTTTGCTGGGTCTCATTTATTTTTCCTTCAGTTTTTTCCTTAACCCAATCCTGTCTCTGCGTATATTCTGAGAGTATGGTGCTAACACAAAACTTCTGGAATTCAAACGAAAATTCATTCAATTTACAAAACACAGAATAAGGCAGAATAAAATAAAGGAGACAGTTTCTGAAATGTTTACCAAAAATCTGCCAAAAATAATCAGCCGGGCCTGCCCACACAAAGCCAAGTTATGTTTCAAATAGCTTGTCAGTGATTCATCTAGACTTTCTTAAAGGGATTGTGTTCTATAAAAGTGACCTAATTTTTAAATCATGTTTCTATTTTAAACATATCTTTCGTGCTTTTTGTTTCATGTCACTATCTATATTATAATTTTTGATCCGACCCAAGAGCATAATATTAGACCAGTGTTTCACAAACTCCAAACCCTCACGGCCCCAACAGGTCATGTTTTCAGGATTTCCTTAGCATTGTTTAAGGAAGAGGACCGGGCTCCGGGTACCTGTACCGAGCCGGGTCCGGAACTGTTGAGGCTGCCTACCTTGTTGCCTGGCAGAAGAAATGAGGAGCCGGACCAACCTCATGATCCGGGGAGGCGGGGTGAGATAAAAGTTAAAGCGTGCGCAGCAGCAGCGGAGAGTTTAGCGCCAACCAGCAGCAGCACGCAGCCAGGCGAGCAGCGCGCTCCGTCCCCCGAGTGCCAGCGCCACGACCGGCCGCATTGTTTGGTCCCCACCGTTCGCAGTGGGACCGATGCACAGAGAGGTGCCGTGCGCTCTGTAACTGCCGGAGAGAGAAGTGCTGTGCGCTCAGTGACCGCGAGTACCCCGCCCGTGAAAAGGAGGGAGAGCCGGGTACCGGACAGACACTTGCTGCCTTCCCTGCCACTTGCTACACGGTCGTTTCCGCTTAACTCTGGGAGTGCTGCGGCCATGTTTGCTTCGGCCGCACTTGTTTATGGACTAGGGGCTCAGCGGAAGGTATCGGAGACCGACCGCTGCCGCCAGAAGACCCCATCTGAGGACGTTCCCCCCCGGACTCTGCTAGTTCTACAACCCTTGCAGGATCATCTGCTGCAGAGGATCATTCAGGACACGATAAGTTCTTTCATTGGACTACTCTTGTTTTACTTTCATCACTATTACCATTTGCTATTTAACCGTTTACCTCCCTGCGAGGAGTGAAAAAAAACTGTTCTACTAAATTGTTAAATTTGTTAACCCTTGCTCTGCCTCCTGCCTGTCACTGCATCCCCCAAGCTGCTTACAATTGCACAGGTGGTGGAAGTATCATCAAAGTATCAGGAATTCTCTCACCTGTGCAACACTATTGAAATCCTACCACAAAAAGCTGATTAAAAAAATCCAAAATTCAAGAAAACACCAAAAACAGGCAGAGATGCTTACCTGTCTGCAAAAGCCTCAATACTGATGCACTGACAGAGTGCAGCGGACACAAGTAAAATGGCGACTACACAGGTGCATTAATACCAAATGAAACAGCCAGCCTTCAATCAGGGATTGGCCGTGTGTTACACCAGTGCACAAAAGTACAATCTGTATATGGCAATGTTCACACAAGGAATGCAGAGCGTCTGGTTCACAGTCTATTAATGACGCCTTATGCGGGCTGCGAATGCTAAGGTTAATAGCTGCTCCCGAATCAACAAAAGCCTGAGGAGAAAATGTGGACAGGGAGCAAATCAGGGTAACAGTCAACAGAAATTTAGTCTGAACACTACCCAAGACAACTGAACGTGCAAAACGTCTTCCCCGCTTAGGGCAGACTGAAATAGCATGAGAGGCGTCACCACAGTAGAAACATAACCCATTGCGTTTTCGAAACTCATGACGCTGTGCCCCAGAAGCCACTCTATCACACTGCATGAGTTCAGAAGCTGGTTCACAAGGCAACACTATTCCACGCATACCTCTACGCTCACGCAAACGTCTGTCAATTTGAATCGCCAATGACATAGAATCATTGAGACCAGAGGGAGCAGGGAAACCCACCATAACATCTTTTACATTCTCTGACAGACCCTTCCGAAAAAGGGCTGCCAAAGCATCATCATTCCATTTGGTCAGGACTGCCCACCTTCGGAATCTCTGACAGTACAACTCAGCATCCTCAAGCCCCTGATTTAATGCCAACAAGGCTTTTTCAGCTTGATCAGTGACATTAGGTTCATCGTACAATAACCCCAGAGCCAGAAAAAATGCATCAACATTACTCAAAACAGGATCCCCAGGTGTCGGGGAAAAAGCCCAATCCTGAGGATCGCCGCGCAGGAGAGAGATGACAATTTGAACCTGCTGTGCTGCGTTCCCTGAGGACTTAGGTTTTAAGGCAAAAAACAACTTACAGTTATTTTTGAAATTCAGAAATTTAGCTCGATCCCCTAAAAACAAATCTGGCATGGGGATCCTGGGTTCCCCAACTGGCAACCTTGCAAGATAGGTAGCAATACTCCGAACTTCAGTGGCAAGCTGATCCACACGGCCAGACAACTGTGCAAACTCCATTGAGAGAAAAAAAAAATCCTCAGCACCCAGAGAAAAAGAGGGAAAGAAAAAAAAAAAAATATATCTCTGACAACTTTTTTTTTTTACACTATCTTTCCCTTCTGTGAGTACCATATAATTTTCAGTTTGGCCGGTGATACTGTTATGATTTGGTAGCTGAGGAGAGCAGGCAAAAAAGGAAATACACCAGAGAGGTTGGAATCTACTGGATTGCAGTACCCTGACTAACCACCACAACTAAAGGCAGCCGTGGAGCGTACCTACGTTGGTCCTAGACGCCTTGTCACAGCCTGAGAAGCTAACTACACCTAAAGATAGAAAGAGGAAAACTATCTGCCCCGGAGCAGATCCCCAAAGAACATAGGCAGCCCCATGGGCGTACCCACCGTGGGGCAGGGGGGGCAAGTGCCCCCCCCTAGAGGCAGAGGCACACAATGAAAGAGAGCGGAGAGAGCAGCACTATGCTGGCTCCCTCTGCCCCAGGTTGCCGTGCCTGTCTGTGTGCGCAGTGCACAGAGCTGCTGTCTCTCCAGAGGAGCCTCTTCCTGGCGGCAGCAGCTGTAGTTTCACTTTCTGCCCTGCAGGCTCTGGTTGTCTCAGCCACACTGGTCCTAGTGCCCTCTGTGTGCATACACTGGACACTTCCTGCTCCTGCCTCAGCCACTGCCTGCAAGCTTCATGGTAAGAGGGGATGGAATTTATTAAATTCATTCTGCTCAGGCATGTCATGGTCACTGTGGGGGAATGTGAGAGGATGGGGGTACAGTGGGGAAGGGGTACAGGGCACTGAGGTGAATGTAAGAGGATGGGGGTATTGTGGGGGCTAGGGCACTGGGGGTTAATGTGAGAGGATGGGGGTATTGTGGGGGAGGGGTACAGGACACTGGGTTGAATGTAAGAGGATGGGGGTATTGTGGGGGCTAGGGCACTGGGGGGGTTAATATGAGAGGATGGGGGTATTGTGGGGGAGAGGGGTACAGGGCACTGGGGTGAATGTAAGAGTATGGGGTATTGTGGGGGCTAGGGCACTGTTGGGGTTAATGTGAGAGGATGGGGTACAGTGGGGGATGGGTACAGGGCACTGGGGTGAATGTAAGAGGTTGGGGGTATTGTGGGGGCTAGGGCACTGGGGGGGTTAATGTGAGAGGATGGGGTATTGTGGGGGAGGGGTACAGGGCACTGGGGTGAATGTAAGAGTATGGGGTATTGTGGGGGCTAGGGCACTGGGGGTTTACTGTGAGAGGATGGGGGTATTGTGGGGGCTGAAGTGGGGAGGGGCAACAGAGCACTGAGGGGTGCATGTGAGAGGATGGGGGTATTGTGGGGTCAGTGGTACAGAACACTAAGGGGTGCATGTGAGACGATGGGCTGTTGGGGTGTGGGTGGGGGACAGGGGAGGTAGGGGGCTTTTTTTTACTTGTGAGCTCCTCAATACTTTAATAATAGATTAATATTTCAGTATTATTTTAACAAGGGCATAGACAGACGGCCGTATAACTCATGCGAGGATCGCACTGCAATCCTCGGACTTGCTGGTACCGCTCCTGACATGAGCGCGACTGCCATGTATAATATATGGTATATACAGCGTAGTGTCTCATACACTGCTGTATTATACAATATACAACAGTTCTAACGCTCCATACCTAATATGCAGTATAATGTGCAGTGTATATGATGTAACCTGTATAAGATGCGACATTGGCTTGCACCCCCCTAGTTTTGATCCTGGGTACGCCCATGGGCAGCCCCCAAACATGTAATGGCGGTTAGACAAGAGGAAATACAGACAGAAAATAGTATGAGCAAACGTTGGGGCCCAATCTTCCTAGAAAGAAAAGGATAGGAAGGACACTTACTGCAATCCAAAAAACCCTAAAAAAATACCAACACACTAATTGCAAAAACACCTGAGATCACACGACCTCTACCACCTAAATTAGTTCTCTGGTGTAACAAAACTAAGCAGCAGCCACTGAAAAAACTGGAAAAGGAAAATGAACAAATAACAGAGGCTCAGATAAACTGAGAGGAGCACAAGCCCCCAGAGGGGACCTGGCTGACCTCCACAGAAGTGCAGGACAAAATGCAAAAAGCAAGCAAAAAAATAAAAGCAGAAAATATCTTATCTGTTAGCAGAAGATGCAGGCAAGACACAGCAAGCTTCCAAGTGAACCAGGAACCAAAGTTGAGACAAGAACAATTGATCACCGGCAACCCTGATGGGAGGGAACCTCCCTTATATAAGACCAGTCTGTAACACCTGATTGCCAATCTTCACAATCTTCATTGAATAGTTCAGTACTGTTTGTAACCACCAGAGGGAGCTTCTGCTCAGAATTCATTTCTAACACATTCACAACAGCAGAGCGTCTAGTTCACAGCCTATTAATGACGCCTTATGCGGGCTGCCCAGTGCTAACTATAATGCATCCAGTGTGAACAGAGGCCACAGTGTACAGAACCATTTGGGCCCAACTGCACTCTGCAAAAGTATAATGTGCAAAAAGACATAGAAATATATGTAAGGTATTGGTTGATATTCTGGCCAAAATATGGAAGCTGGCAACCCACGTCACAGATCCTTACACTTGCCAGTCCTACTCTAACATCCCCTACTCAAAGATCAAACCACAAAAAGCGGATTAAAAAAATCCAAAATTCAAGAAAACACCAAAAACAGGCAGAGATGCTTACCTGTCTGAAAAGGCTTCAATACTGATGCACTGACAGTGCAGCGGACACAAGTAAAATGGCGACTACACAGGTGCATTAATACCAAATTAAACAGCCAGCCTTCAATCAGGGATTGGCCGTGTGGTACACCAGTGCACAAAAGTACAATCTGTATATGGCAATGTTCACACTAGGAATGCAGAGCGTCTGGTTCACAGCCTATTAATGATGCCTTATGCGGGCTGCCCAGTGCTAACTATAATGCATCCAGTGTGAACAGAGGCCACAGTGTACAGAACCATTTGTGCCCAACTGCACTCTGCAAAAGTATAATGTGCAAAAAGACATAGAAATATATGTAAGGTATTGGTTGATATTCTGGCCAAAATATGGAAGCTGGCAACCCACGTCACAGATCCTTACACTTGCCAGTCCTACTCTAACATCTCCTACTCAAAGATCAAACCACAAAAAGCGGATTAAAAAAATCCAAAATTCAAGAAAACACCAAAAACAGGCAGAGATGCTTATCTGTCTGAAAAGGCCTCAATACTGATGCACTGACAGAGTGCAGCGGACACAAGTAAAATGGCGACTACACAGGTGCATTGATACCAAATTAAACAGCCAGCCTTCAATCAGGGATTGGCCTCTGTTCACACTGGATGCATTATAGTTAGCACTGGGCAGCCCGCAAAAGGCGTCATTAATAGGCTGTGAACTGGACGCTCTGCATTCCTAGTGTGAACATTGCCATATACAGATTGTACTTTTGTGCACTGGTGTACCACACGGCCAATCCCTGATTGTAGGCTGGCTGTTTCATTTGGTATTAATGCACCTGTGTAGTCGCCATTTTACTTGTGTCCGCTGCACTCTGTCAGTGCATCAGTATTGAGGCCTTTTCAGACAGGTAAGCATCTCTGCCTGTTTTTGGTACTATTGAAATCCTGAAAACATGCCCTGTTGGGGGCCGTGAGGACTTGAGTTTGGGAAACACTGTATTAGAATGACACTTCTCATTCTGTAGAGATCACAGGCAGGATTACAATGGAAGGTATCACTTACAGTGGGGAAAAAAAGTGTTTATAGTCAGCCACCAATTGTGCAAGTTCTCCCACTTAAAAAGATGAGAGAGGCCTGTAATTGACATCATAGGTAGACCATAACTACCGTATGAGGGTCAAAATGAGAAAACAAATCCAGAAAATCACCTTGTCTGATTTTGCAAGATTTATTTTGCAAATTATAGTGGAAAATAAGTATTCGGTCATTAACAAAAGTTAATCTCAATATTTTGTTATATATCCTTTGTTGGCAATGACAGACCCGGGTTCTTCTGCCATTTGGAGATCACTTTCAGGGTCTTTTTGGTGTCAGTAATCATAGAAAAAAAAGACCTAAAAAACGATTATTCATTAGATATGCATTAAAAGGATGTATAACATCCATTGACAGACATACATACAAGAAAATCAAAGAACGATATAAAAGACAGAACAGGGGAATGCTTCCGTACTCTATCCTTATAACTATTCTGTAGCCTACCTGTCAGCAGAGGTTGGCACCCTAAGGGGATTCGATAATGGCGCCCCCGCTCCACGGCGGCATACCCTATTATCCCTAACCATTTAAGGGGACAAAAAGGGGGGTATGTGGAAGCTGTACGAAGAAAAACCTAATGATTCAGATAGTCTAACTGGCAATAATGCACTGGTAACATGTTCCACAAAATACAATAACCCTCTAAAACCAGTATAGTAGTAGGGTTGTGCTCAGGAACCAGTACCAGGCTCTTACACAGGAGAACAATGAAGAAATACATCAGGATAAGACTTTGGCCACAAACAATAACCTTGTACGCCCTCAGAGTCCTCCTGAATGGAGAAAGAAAACTGTTGTGAAGAAGAAACGGAGAGTTGTTGTCATGGGCGATTCCCTGTTGAGAGGAACAGAGGCCGCTATCTGCAGACCGGATATAACCTCAAGAGAAATGTGCTGTCTTCCAGGTGCAAAAATTAAAGATGTGTCTGACAGGATATCAGGACTCTTCAAGCGTACAGGTGACTACCCATTCCTGCTAATACATGTGGGGACAAACGACACCGCAAGAAACGACCTGGAAATCATCTGCAGTGACTTTGAAAACTTAGGTAAGAAAGTGAAAGAACTGGGAGCGCAGGTGGTCTTCTCATCCATTCTCCAAGTGGATGTCCATGGAACAAGGAGGTGGAATAAGATTCTGCAGGTGAACAACTGGCTATGTCGATGGTGCCGTCAGCAAGGATTTGGATTTTTGGATCACGGAGTTAATTACCTATACGATGGACTACTTGCTAGAGATGGGATGCACCTTACGAAGACTGGAAAACATGTATTTGGAATTCGCCTTGCTACACTCATCAGGAGAGCTTTAAACTAGAACAATGTGGGAAGGGAAGCAAAACGCCAGCAAAAGCCATACACCTGACAAATACTATTGAGATTTCTGCTATTAGAAGTGAAGGGGAAGAACAAAGACAAAAAAATCTACATAATAAAAATATTGAAGAAAGAGAAACCAATCAGAAACTGAAGTGTTTCTATACGAATGCACAAAACATGGGCAACAAACAAGGAGAACTGGAACTATTAACGCAGGAGAAGAAATATGATGTCATTGGAATCACTGAGACTTGGTGGGACGATACACATGATTGGAATACAAGGCTAGAAGGATACAACTTATTTGCAAGAAACAGACTTGATAAACGAGGAGGAGGTGTCGCATTGTATGTTAGAAAAGCGTATATCTGCACAGAGATTGACGCTTCAGAGACTGGGAGTACTGTGGAAACTGTTTGGGTAAGAATACAAGGACAGAACAATGGAAAGGACACCATTGTAGGCATTTACTACAGGCCGCCTGTGCAAGCTGAAGATATGGATGAACTCTTTATGCATCAAATGGCCAAGTTCTCCAAAAAATATGACATAGTGGTCATGGGAGATTTTATCCAGACATTTGTTGGGAATCTCTCTCAGGCAAAACTAACAGGTCCAGGAAATTCTTATCCTCTCTTGCTGACAACTTTATCTTCCAAAAGGTAGGGGAGAAAACAAGGGGATCTGCTACCTTGGATCTAATCCTTATAAACAGGGAGGAAATTGTGCAGGAGGTAAGAGTGGTTGGGACCCTAGGAGGTAGTGACCATGCTATTTTAGAATTTTGGATAACAAGAGGAGGAAGACCTGTGAAGACTCAGACGTCAAGGTTAGATTTCAGAAAGGCAGATTTTAAGGAACTCAGAAAGAGAATTGGAGGGATCCAATGGCTGGATATCCTTAAGGACAAAAATGTCCAGGAAGGATGGAAAATCTTGAAAAATGAGATTCTCAAAGCACAATCGTTAACAATTCCAAAAAAAGGGAAGAATGGGAAGCATTTAAGGAAACCAGGATGGATGAACACAGAACTTAAACACATGCTAAAAAGGAAGAAAGAAATGTTTATCAAATGGAAAGAGGGAGGCATATCTAAAGAAGAATATAATGCCATCTGCAGAACCTGCAGGGCACAAATCAGATTATCTAAAGCTGACAATGAATTAAGGCTTGCAAGTGATGTCAAAAGCAACAAAAAAGGATTTTGGGGATACGTCAAAAGTAAAAGAAAAGTCAAAGATGCTATAGGATTTTTACAGGATGAAAATGATGAAATGGTAAGTCAGGATGTTGAGAAGGCTGAACTTTTAAATTCCTATTTTGCATCTGTTTTCTCTCAGAAAGGAAATGTAACATCAACTGATCTTCACTGTCCTATTAAAGGAATAGAAGAATCCAGGATATCTATAAACAGAAAGACAGTGAGGAAACACTTAGCTAACCTAAATGAATTCAAGTCTCCAGGTCCAGATGAATTACACCCCAGAGTACTGAAGGAGATAGCAGAAGAAATTCTTGAACCACTGTCCATAATCTTTGAAAATTCTTGGAGAACAGGAGAAGTTCCAGGAGACTGGAGAAGAGCAAATGTTGTTCCTATCTTCAAAAAGGGGAAGAAGGTGGACCCAGGGAACTACAGGCCGGTGAGTCTGACTTCTAAACCAGCAAAGATCTTTGAACAAATTATTAAAGAACATGTATGCAAGTACCTGGATAAGAATGAAGTGATTAAACAGAGTCAGCATGGGTTTGTAACTAATAGGTCATGTCAGACTAACTTAATTTCCTTCTATGACAGAATCACTGACTGGGTGGATCAGGGAAATGCTGTAGATATAGTATATCTTGACTTCAGCAAAGCATTTGAAAAAGTATCTCACACAATCCTTATTGAAAAAATGACTATATATGGAATGGACAAGGCAACTGTTAGGTGGATTCATAACTGGCTTAGTGATTGGACCCAAAGAGTGGTCGTAAATGGCTGCACATCCAGTTGGAAGAATGTGTCAAGTCGGGTACCACAAGGCTCTGTTTTGGGCCCTGTATTGTTCAACATCTTTATCAATGATTTAGATGAAGGAATTGAGGTTAAACTGATCAAATTTGCTGATGACACAAAGCTAGGAGGGGTAGCTAATACTAGAGAAGAGAAAGAGAGGATTCAAAAAGATATACATAAACTGGAGCAGTGGGCAGCAACTAACAGAATGGATTTTAACAGGGAAAAATGCAAAGTATTACATCTGGGCAATAAAAATGATAAAAGCATATACAAAATGGGAGGAATAGGGCTAAGTAACAGCACATGTGAAAAAGACTTGGGTATACTAATTGATCACAGACTTAACATGAGTCAACAGTGTGATGCAGCAGCAAAAAAGGCAAATGCAATTCTAGGATGTATCAACAGAAGCATACAGTCTAGATCACGTGAGGTCATTATTGCCCTCTACTCCTCTTTGGTCAGACCTCATCTGGAATACTGTGTCCAGTTTTGGGCACCACATTTTAAAAAAGACATCAACAAACTGGAGCAAGTTCAGAGAAGAGCCACCAGAATGGTGACCGGTCTGCAAACCATGTCCTATGAGGAACGGTTGCAGGATTTGGGAATGTTTAGCTTGCAAAAAAGAAGACTGAGAGGAGACTTAATAGCTGTCTACAAATATCTCAAGGGCTGTCACATTGTAGAAGGATCATCTTTATTCTCATTTGCACAAGGAAAGACTAGAAGCAATGGGATGAAACTGAATGGGAGGAGACACAGATTAGATATTAGAAAAAACTTAGGGTGATCAATGAGTGGAACAGGCCGCCACGAGAGGTGGAGTTCTCCTTCCATTGAAGTCTTCAAACAGAGGCTGGATAGACATCTGTCTGGGGTGATTTAGAGAATCCTGCTTTGAGCAGGGGGTTGGACCAGAAGGCCCAGGAGGTCCCTTCCAACTCTACCATTCTATGATTCTATGATTCTATGATTGTGTGTATTTGATGGTACAGCTAAAGTGGTTAGGCGGCTGATCAGTGTTGATGGACTACAGTAGGATCTCAGCTCACCTCTCCCTACCTTGCAACCTCCACTGTTCCCTACCTACCAGCGGAGGTTAGCAACCTAGGAAGAGTGATGTTGGCACCCCTAATGTCCTTGCAACAGGCCCTGCCCCTGATGTAATCCCTAGGGTGAACTATTAGTAGCAAAAGTGTAACATAGCTGTAAATATGTCAAAACAAACAGCCATATTGATAAATTTGTATATCAATAACTTAAACAAGATGCCAGTAAGCTGTCTAAAAATAGAAAAAATAAGGGGTATAGGGAGGTAGCAAAAGAAGAATGATCAGTTCCCTGTAACCAGTAAGGACCATAATCACCTCAAAAAATGTCTAGAGATAACTTGGTGACAGGCAATATATTACTTAGTGAATAACTATAAGTCCCTGTTCACCAAAGGGCTATCTACACATATGAGAAGTCTCATACCCAAGCCATTCTGGCAGCAAACAAATACCCCCTGCAGTCATAATGATAGCAACCTGCCATGTGCCATTACATCTAGGCATCTAATTCATCTAATGATAAGTACCATCCACCTATTTGTCTCACTCTTACTTGGCCTTACTATCTTGCCTTGAATAGTGATGGGTGCTATAAACCTGAGAGGATTGTAAATACTGTTCCCAACAGATAAGACTCCTCATTTGGTGAAGGGTTTGTTACAGACTGACATCCAGAATGTGAATGTGTCCTCTTTAACCCCTTGACCCCCAAGGGTTGTTTGCACGTTAATGACCAGGCCAATTTTTACAATTCTGACCACTGTCTCTTTATGAGGTTATAACTCTGGAACGCTTCAACGGATCTTCGCGATTCTGAGAATGTTTTCTCGTGACATATTGTACTTCACATTAGTGGTAAAATTTCTTCGATATACCTTGCGATTATTTTTGAAAAAAACGCAAATATGGTGAAAATTTTGAAAATTTTGCAATTTTCAAACTTTGATTTTTTTTTCCCTTAAAACAGAGAAATATGTCACACAAAATAGTTAAGAAATAACATTTCCCACATGTCCACTTTACATCAGCACAATTTTGGAACCAAAATTTTTTTTTATTAGGAAATTATAAAGGTTAAAATTTGACCAGCGATTTCTCATTTTACAACAAAATTTACAAAGCCATTTTTTTTTTAGGGACCACCTCACATTTGAAGTCACTTTGAGGGGTCTATATAGCAGAAAATACCCAAAAGTGACACCAATCTAAAAACTGCACCCCTCAAGGTACTCAAAACCACATTCAAGAAGTTTATTAACCCTTCAGGTGCTTCACAGAAGCTGAAGCAACGTGGAAGGAAAAAATGAATATTTAACTTTTTAGCCACAAAAATGATCTTTTACAAACTTTTTTTTATTTTCACAAGGGTAAAAGGAGAAAATGGGCAGATAAAGTTGTTGTGCAATTTCTCCTGAGTACGCCAATACCCCATATGTGGGGAGTTGAGATTGGACGCCATGTCGTGTTTGGAGAGCCCCTGATGCGCCTAAACAGTGGAAACCCCCCAAATGTGACACCATTTTGGAAACTAAACCCCCTAAGGAACTTATCTAGAACTGTTGTGAGCACTTTGAACCCCCAAGTGTTTCACAAAAGTTTATAATGCCTGGGTGCGGAAAAAAACAAAACAATTTTCCACAAAAATGATTTTTTAGTCCCAAATTTTTGATTTTTCCCAAGGAAATTGGACCCCAAAAGTTGTTGTCCAATTTGTCCTGAGTACACTGATACCCCATATGTGGGTGGGGGGGAACTGTTTGGGCGCACGGCAGGGCTTGGAAAGGAAGCAGTAACGTTTTGGAATGCAAACATTGATGGGGGTCATGTTCCGTTTGTAGTGCCCCAGATGAGCCTAAACAGTGGAAACCCCCCACAAGTGACCCCATTTTGGAAACTAGACCCCCTAAGGAACTTATCTAGATCTTTGGTGAGCACTTTGAACCCCAAGTGCTTCACACAAGTTTAGAATGCCCGGGCATGAAAATAAAAAATCCTATTTTATTCCCACAAAAAATTATCTTTTAGTCACTATTTTTTTATTTTCCCAAGGGTAACAGGATAAATTGGACCACAAAAGTTGTCCAATTTGTCCTGAGTACGCTGATACCCCATATGTTGGGGGGAACCACTGTTTGGGCGCACGGCAGAGCTCGGAATGGAAGGAGCACCATTTGACTTTTTCCAACCAAAATTGGTTGAAATTGAGATATGATGCCATGTTGCATTTGGAGAGCCCTGATGTGCCTAAACAGTGGAAACCCCCCACAAGTGACCCCATTTGGGAAACTAGACCCCCTAAGGAACTTATCTAGATCTTTGGTGAGCAATTTGAACCCCCAAGTGCTTCACACAAGTTTATAACTGTCACGACGTATAACAGATATATTCTATGATAGTAACATATATCTAATGTGACAACATTCTATATTTCATATAATAGAAAATATCAACATGTATACATAGTATCTGCCAGCAATGTCTTACCTGACATAATATCCTATGTATTGTGGGTCTATACTGTGTACGTGTCACGCTGTCTCAGGATAGAGGTGAACCGGGGTCTATGCTGACCCTGAACTGGGGTCCTGACTAGTCCCTCTACCTGGAGGTACTGTTAATGGTACAGAGGTCCAGGCCGCCAGCGTAACCCTGTCTCCTGTAGATCCCTGACCACTGTAATCTAGTCCTGAGAAGGACCCTGATTACCACCACAGGAATGGGCAGGTCACAGCTTACACACAGTCTAAGACAAACGAGACAGACAAGGGGTAAAGAAAACACTGCCTTGCATACAAAACTTCCACTACAGAGGAACACAAAAGGTTAAGGAGATAAACAATAAGCGAGGAGAGGAAAAACCACAACAGGCACTCTTAGCTTAAGTCTTCTCAGAAACGATCCGCTCTGCTGGTCTGAATGAATGCTTTCACCGACAACTTCACCAGCAGACCAGCAGGTATATGAAGGAAGCTAATTAACAAAACATCAATCGCAGCTGGGCGAGGCTGGTCAGTCCAGCACCGAGAGAGAAAGAATTAACTCCCTCAGTGCCGAAAAACACCCAGCACCAGAAACTCAGCTGTGCGAAGTCAGGGTGTGCAATCGCGACGATCTTCGCCGCGACACACCCGTGACAGTACCCCCCCTTCTACGAGGGGCCTCTGGACCCTCAGGGCCTGGTCTATCTGGGTGAGTAGTGTGGAAGGCCCGAACCAATCGGTCTGCGTTAATATCCGACGCAGAAACCCACATCCTCTCCTCAGGACCATACCCCCTCCAATGAACAAGGTACTGAAGGGACCGGCGATTCAGACGTGAGTCAATGATCTTCGATACCTGAAACTCCAAATTACCATTGACCACCACAGGAGGAGGTGGTAGAGGTGACGGTATAACTGGTGCCACGTACCTCTTAAGCAACAATTTGTGGAACACATTGTGGATTTTAAACGTAGGAGGGAGGTCAAGACGGAAAGCCACCGGATTAATTATTGAACTGATCCTGTATGGCCCGATGAATCTGGGACCGAGTTTCCAGGAGGGAACCTTAAGTTTTATATTCTTGGTAGACAACCATACCAGATCGTTCACACTTAGGTCCGGACCAGACACTCTCCTCCTATCAGCCATACGTTTGTATCGGTTCCCCATAGTGCTCAGATTATTAAGCACTCCTCTCCACACTGAAGCAAGTGACGACGAAAATCGTTCCTCCTCAGGAACCCCAGAAGAGCCCCCCCCCATTGAAAGTACAAAACTGGGGGTGAAAACCATATGCCCCAAAAAACGGGGACTTACCAGTGGACTCGCTCCGCCTATTGTTA
The DNA here is from genome assembly GCA_033576555.1 of Oophaga sylvatica. NCBI lineage: Eukaryota > Metazoa > Chordata > Amphibia > Anura > Dendrobatidae > Oophaga > Oophaga sylvatica. The sequence goes on along the minus strand of JARQOD010000001.1, from coordinate 828,225,169 downwards.
AGAGCGAACTCTGCCAGAGGCAAGAAAGAAGACCAGTCCTCTTGGTTCTCTGAGACAAAACACCGGAGATATGTCTCTAAGCTCTGATTCAGACGCTCTGTCTGACCATTGGTCTGCGGATGAAAAGCCGAAGAAAATGACAACTGCATCCCCCGACGAGAACAAAATGCCTTCCAGAATTTGGACACAAACTGAGACCCCCGATCTGACACCACATCGGAAGGCAACCCGTGAAGTCTCACAATCTCCCCAATGAACACCTGCGCCAGAGTTTTAGCATTAGGAAGAGCAGGAAGAGCAATAAAATGTGCCATTTTGCTGAACCTGTCAACTACAACTAGTATGACAGTTTTACCTGAAGACGGAGGGAGGTCCGTAATGAAGTCCATAGACAGATGGGTCCATGGACGCTCCGGGATTTTCAACGGTAAAAGGGCCCCAGACGGACGGGTATGTGGGGTCTTAGAGCGCGCACATACCCCACAGGACGCGACAAAAGTTACCACCTCTTTATTTAAGTTAGGCCACCAAAACCGGCGAGAAACGAGATCTACAGTTGCTTTACTCCCTGGGTGTCCTGCCAAAGCAGAATTATGATGTGCCTCGATAACCTTTTGTCTTAACTGATCTGGAACAAACAGTTTCCCTGGAGGTCCTACAGGGGCGTCCCCCTGAGCCTCCAATACCTCCTCCTCAAGCTCAGAGCATACAGCCGACACCACAACTCCCTCCTGAAGAATAGGAACCGGGTCATCCGTCTTCCCGGCCCCCGGGAAACTACGAGATAAGGCATCAGCCTTTACATTTTTTGACCCAGGACGATATGTGACGACAAAATTAAACCTGGTAAAAAACAACGACCATCTAGCTTGTCTGGAATTCAGACGTTTTGCAGACTCTAAATACAGCAGGTTCTTGTGATCAGTAATGACGGTGACCGGGTGGACTGCCCCCTCCAAAAAGTGACGCCACTCTTCAAAAGCCAACTTAATGGCCAAGAGTTCCCTATTGCCGACATCATAATTCCTCTCGGCGGACGACAATTTTTTAGAGAAGAAAGCGCACGGATGCCATTTACCAGGGGACGGACCTTGAGATAATACCGCACCCACTCCTACGTCAGATGCGTCTACCTCCACAATGAACGGTTGTGATGCATCAGGTTGGATGAGTATGGGTGCTGAAGCAAAACATTTTTTCAAGGAGGAAAATGCTTGACAAGCTTTGTCAGACCACCTAGAAAAATCCGTCCCTTTTTTTGTCATGTCAGTGAGAGGTTTGACAACGGATGAGAAATTACGAATAAATTTCCGGTAGTAGTTAGCAAACCCCAGGAAACGCTGCAGTGCCTTAAGATCCTCTGGCCGATCCCATTCAAGCACTGCCTTCACTTTCCCAGGGTCCATACGGAAACCGGAAGCTGACACCAGGAATCCTAAAAACTGAAGTTCTTGTACGGCGAATACACACTTCTCCCATTTGGCGTACAGTTTATTGTCTCGCAAGATCTGCAACACCTGTCTCACATGCTCCTGATGAGACACAAGATCCGGCGAGTAAATTAAGATGTCATCTAGATAAATGACAACAAACTGTCCCACTAGGTGGCGAAAGATGTCATTAACAAAATGTTGAAACACCGCCGGGGCAGTAGTCAGACCGAAAGGCATGACAAGGTTCTCATAATGTCCCTCCGGAGTGTTAAACGCCGTCTTCCACTCATCCCCCTCCTTTATCCTAATCAGATTATACGCCCCCCTGAGATCCAACTTAGAGAACCATTTGGCGCCCACAATCTGATTGAAGAGATCAGGAATAAGTGGGAGCGGATACGGATCTCGGACCGTAATCCGATTAAGCTCACGGAAATCCAGGCAAGGGCGTAGGCCTCCATCTTTTTTCTTCACAAAGAAGAACCCCGCGGCCACTGGGGAAGATGAAGGTCTAATATGCCCCTTGGCCAGACTTTCCGAAATATAATCCTTCATAGCTTGCCTCTCAGGACCAGAAAGGTTATATAACTTAGATTTTGGTAACTTAGCATCAGGAAGCAATTTTATAGCACAGTCATACGCGCGATGAGGAGGTAATTCTTGACACCCTTCCTCTGAAAACACATCCTCAAAGTCCTCCAGAAAAGGAGGTAAGATTCTAGGCACGACCGCACCGAGGACCGTGTTCATGCAGTTACTATTGCAAAATTCACCCCACTGGCTTATCTCTCTGGATTGCCAATTAATAACTGGGTTATGTTTAGTTAACCAAGGAAGTCCCAACACAATAGGAGTGGGAAGGCCCTCCAACACATAACAAGACAATAGTTCTTTATGTATTGCCCCCACTCGAAGGTCTATGTTATGCACGGCTTGCACAAAGCTACCTTGACCGAGAGGCCTGGCGTCAATAGAGAATATAGGGATAGGTTTGGCCAATACACTCAGTTGCATACCTTGCACCTGGGCAAACCGAGCGTCCACCAGATTAGCCGCGGCCCCACTATCCAGAAGAACAGAAATCCTCTCAGTTCTCGTACCTACCACCACCTCTGCTGGTACGAGAAACTGAGACGGACTTGGGGACGAAATACATATTCCCAGATTGTCGTCCACCACACAACCTGGGATCAACAGTTTTCCGGCGACTCCTTGCTCAGCAAAGTACGGGATGGACACCCCCCAACAAAATGTCCCTTTCTCCCGCAGAAGTAACACTTTCCTGTCTTGCGGCGCACCGCCGATCCCCTCCCTCGAAACGATGTCCCTCCTAACTGCATAGGCTCCTCAGAACAAACCAGGGGAACCTCAATATAAGGGACTATAGTAGAAGGTGGAGTCATCACAGGGGGCGGAGTTACCTCGCACCTCTCCCGAAGCCGTCTATCAATGCGAATAGCAAGGGCCATAGCGGCCTCCAGTGACGGGGGAGAATCATACTGAGCCAACACATCTTTTAATTTAATCACCAAAAAACTGCCCAACAATAAACTTCCCTTTCAAAGGAACAATATACCACAGAACAACTAATAATATTTATGGAGAACCAATCAGTAATGAAGAATGGCTCCAAACAATGGTATACCCAATACAAAATATCTTTATTTAAACAATATTAAAATCGTACATACAAAAGATGCAAGATCACAATTAAAAGGAACATGTATCCCCCATAGGAACAGAATCACTGCAGACAATGTGGTTATAGATATAGGACTATCTCATATGTAGTATACAACCAGAAGGAGGAGATTCAGAACGGTGCAACTATCGTTTGCTAATAAATAGCATAGTACTAGTGAGACTAACCGTCCCAAATAACCCCTCAACATAATGTAGAATGGAGAACCATTAATGAAACATAATGCATACCACTGGCTGGTGTCTGTCCTCGGATGTCCCACTGCCCGACGCGCGTTTCGCTCTGCTTCCTCGGGAGGCGTGTCAGGGCAGGGGGCTATCCGGTTTAAATAGAGGCAAGTCCCGAACCCATTGGTTGCCATAAAATGCACAAACAGCTGCAATAAATCATCCATCTCAGCCGGCACCAATTCGCCGCTTTTCAAAGGTCCTGTGTGTGGGAATGGATAAGCAACAGCGGCGCATGCGCAAGATCACCTGAGGTCAGTAAGCCAATAAGGAGAGGCATGGAGCGGTCACGTGGTGACAGGAGACGCAGGTCCTTCTGCTGAAGACACACGCGTTCCCTCCCCACTATTGACCGCCCACGTCTCTCTACCGCCCAGTATCCAGCGCATGCGCTCTGCTTAAAGTTTATGAAGAATGGGCCAATCAGTATGAAAAACAATTTTTTCAAAAAAATATAAATATAGGCAACAAATGAATTGGGATAATAAAACAAGACTAAGGACATCACCTTAAACTAAACATAGTGTGAAGTAAAATGTGAAATAAACACCCATAATCAATGTATGATGATAATACAACAATATATATAAAATATAATATAATGTATATATAATTAAATATATAAAAAAAGACATACAAATGAAATTATATATCAATTAATATAAATATGTGAACCATATATAAAATAACAAAATGACAAAATATAATACACTATGATGATGAATGACTAATGCCTACACAAAATGCCATATATAACAATATAAATTCGTGTGTACATAATAGTGACTGTGCTGTGAAAAACGATAATACTGCTATTCAAAAACATATAATATAAATATGGAGATGAAAATGAAACAAGAAAAAGAAAATAAAAAAATAAAAAAATGAAAGACAAGAAGTATATAAATGTAAATAAACATAAAATAATAAATAAATAAAAAATCCAAGTCCGATAGCCGAATTTTTCAATACTTCAAACTTCCATGTTCACCAGGAAATTCTCCTATTGGACCATAAAGCTCCTCCAAATGTAAATTGACAATCATACTAAATATTGACTAAAATACAAAAAAAAAAACCAATGTTAAAATACAGACAAAATGCACATACCAATGTACACATATATGTTTATTATGTTTAAAAACCAAAATAAACCCCCCACCCCTATACTTCCAACGGCCATCATAAGTAAGCACCGAAACCAGCAGTCTCATTCAATCCATTTGGTGTAAGAGATCCTAGCCTATAGATCCATTGACATTCTTTTTTGGCCAAAATCTTATGCAAGTCCCCACCTCTACAGCCAAGGTCTACCACATCAATCCCTTTTACATATAGCAGTCGGGAATTGCACTGGTGATACTTTTTAAAGTGCCTAGGCAACGTTTTCAAAACCGTGACATCAGAAATAGTTTTAGCTTTATCAATATCGAGGCAATGCTCACGCACTCTAATTTTCAATTCGCGACTCGTCATCCCAATGTAAATTTTTCCACACGGGCATTCCGCATAATAAATCACTCCTTTTGTAGAGCACGTGATATTGGCCCTGATGTCAAATTTTCTAGATTTATCAATGTTATAAAAAGACACACTTTTTTTCATATTAGCGCACCCTTTGCAGATCCCACAAGGAAAAAAGCCTTTCCATTCGTTATTCCTCCTCCTTCTACCGATACCCTTTGGATCATACATACTATGTGTCAAAATATCGCGTAGATTAGGGGCTCTTTTAGCCACAAAGGACGGTGACTCAGGTAGACATTGTTTAAGAATCGGATCAGTGAAAAGAATTTTCCAGTGTTTCTCAACAATATCCCTAATTTCTGGCCATCTACTATTGTAGGGGGTAATGAACCTTACCTGATTGTCGTTTTCATTCCTTAAAGGAGCAATCTCATTCTTATGTAACAACTGGCTCCTAGAGACTTCCCTAGCTCTCCTATACCCTCTCTGTATAGCACGATGGCCGTATCCTCGATCTTGGAACCGTTTCCTCAGAATTCTAGATTGTTCTTCAAATTGCAATTCCTCTGAGCATATTCTTTTCACGCGTAAAAACTGTCCAATTGGTATGCCCTGAATTGTGGATTTAGGGTGAGCCGAGGAAGCGTGGAGTAACGAATTTGTGGACGTGGGCTTGCGAAAAAACAGTGGTAGACAGGCGTCCATTAGGAAGAGCCGAAATGGATAGGTCCAAAAAATCAATTTTCTTTCCATATCTATAGGTTAACTTAATATTTTGATTGTTAATATTGAGGCGACCCATGAAAATTTCCAGGTCCACAGTTGGACCCTCCCAGATGAACAAAATGTCATCTATATAGCGGATCCAACTGTGGACCCGATCTATATTAGGGATGCACTCATCCTGAAAAATAGACCACTCCCATGCTCCCATGAAAAGGTTAGCATATGAGGGGGCGCATGAAGCCCCCATTGCTGTACCTCTCTGTTGTAAAAAGATCTTTCCATCAAAAGTGAAAGCATTGTGGGTCAGAATGAATTTTAGAAGTATCAAGATGAATGATGACATCTCGTTACTTAGATTACTGTGGCATAAATATTTCTCCACCGCTTTTAACCCGTTGACATGTTCAATAGATGAGTAGAGTGCCTCCACGTCCGCAGTAACTAGAACCATATCCTCAGTCAAACAGATGTCTTCCAGATGGCCCAAAGCTGCTGTGGTGTCTTTTATGAAGGAAGGTAGTTGAATAACCAAAGGTTTTAAATAGTATTCAACTATATCTCAGATTATTTCACAAAGACCTTCATTAGCTGCAATGATAGGCCTCCCTGGCGGGTTTTTAGGATCTTTGTGGACCTTTGGAATAAGGTAAAAGGCAGCCAACCTAGGATTAAATTTTTCATAGATCTCAAGAAGTTTTTTAGGGATGATGTTGTCTTCAAAGGCTTTAGCCAAAATCTCAACAAGTTCAATCTTGTATTTATTAATGGGGTTGAATGTAAGCTGCTTATATTCTGCCGTATTATGCAGTAATCTATAAGCTTGGGCCTCGTACATAAGATTAGGCCAAATGACTATATTTCCCCCTTTATCGGCCATTTTGAAGACAACATCATCCCATTCCTTCAATTGGGCCAATGCCTCCCTTTCATTTTTTGACAGATTATTAAACGTCATGTTTCTAGATTTTTTTAAATCCTCAATCTCAAGTGAAACCATTCTGGTGAAAGTGTCCACTGCCGGTACAACATTCAAGGGTGGAAATTTTTTCGATTTATTAATCATTTTAATAGGAAATGAGTTACTTACAGCAGTTGTATTTTCTTCAGCCAGTGACTCCAAAATTTCCAAGGCTTGTTGTTCCTCTCTACTTGAGAGGTTATCATCCAAGTGTCCTCTAAAATGAAATTTTTTTAAGACCAATTTCCTCGAAAAAAGATGTAGATCTTTTGTAAGGATGAATGGATCTAAATCTAATGAAGGGGAGAAGGTCAGACCTTTATGCAATAAATTTTCCTGTGCTTCTGTCAAGATATGTGATGATAAATTAATTACCTTGACAGAATCCTTCTCAAGTTTCCTCCCATGAGTATTCCTCTTAAAATACTGCCTAGTTCTAGGCCCATGTCTCCCTTCATATACAGATCCTCCTCCTTCACTCAATGAGGAATTAGACACCACCGATGAGCTCCTAGATAGAGTCCTCTTTACAGGTTCTTTTCTCATTTGCCAACGAAACATTTTATTTGATTCAAAATCACCCAAATCTCTTTCGTATTTTTTCTGTTTGTTCAGACTAATGACATTTTCCCATTTTTCCACCTCTTTATCCATGGACTTAATGATCTCCTGAAAACTCTCTCCACTCATTTCCTGCTGCAGAGATTTTTGGTAAACCTCAATTTCAGTTTCAATCACTTTCAATGATGAAATATTTTTTTCAATGATAATATTGAGAAATTCCAAGGAACATGTATTGGCTGCCTTAATCCACCGATTAATCAATGCCTCATCTCCTAAGTCAAAGGTGGGGAATACATTAATTCTTAATCCTCTGGGAACGATTTTCTGCACCACATAATTCTCTAGGGTCACCTTTGTCCACCAAATTTTGATTTTTTTATGGAGTGCTCTTTTATATTTTGCCACATTCTCATGATAGTTATTGGAAGTATTGCTAAAATGCGATCCGGCACCTCTTTGAAAAATATTGGTTGCTTTAGCTTGCCAAGAATTTTCCTTACTTTTGAAATCCATTAAACATAGGCTCTGTTAAACAACAGTAATCAATAATATAATCACCAAAAAACTGCCCAACAATAAACTTCCCTTTCAAAGGAACAATATACCACAGAACAACTAATAATATTTATGGAGAACCAATCAGTAATGAAGAATGGCTCCAAACAATGGTATAACCAATACAAAATATCTTTATTTAAACAATATTAAAATCGTACATACAAAAGATGCAAGATCACAATTAAAAGGAACATGTATCCCCCATAGGAACAGAATCACTGCAGACAATGTGGTTATAGATATAGGACTATCTCATATGTAGTATACAACCAGAAGGAGGAGATTCAGAACGGTGCAACTATCGTTTGCTAATAAATAGCATAGTACTAGTGAGACTAACCGTCCCAAATAACCCCTCAACATAATGTAGAATGGAGAACCATTAATGAAACATAATGCATACCACTGGCTGGTGTCTGTCCTCGGATGTCCCACTGCCCCGACGCGCGTTTCGCTCTGCTTCCTCGGGAGGCGTGTCAGGGCAGGGGCTATCCGGTTTAAATAGAGGCAAGAGGATACATGTTCCTTTTAATTGTGATCTTGCATCTTTTGTATGTACGATTTTAATATTGTTTAAATAAAGATATTTTGTATTGGTTATACCATTGTTTGGAGCCATTCTTCATTACTGATTGGTTCTCCATAAATATTATTACATCTTTTAATTTGTCAGATAATCCTTGACAAAACTGGCTCCTAAGAGCTGGGTCATTCCACTGAGTATCTGTGGCCCATCTACGGAACTCAGAAGAAAATTCCTCCGCCGGACGATCTCCCTGCTGTATCTTACGTAACTTCATTTCAGCAAGGGAGACCCGATCCGGGTCATCATATACCAGACCCAGGGCTGTAAAAAATCGATCTACTGACTGGAGAGCCGGGAGTCCGGAGGAAGAGAGAACGCCCAGGATTGAGGGTCCCTTGTAAGAGCGAGATGACAATTCCCACCCTCTGATCTTCACTCCCGAAGACAGAGGCCGTAGCCAAAAATATAATTTACATGCCTCCCGGAAGGTAAAAAATTTGTCCCGCCCACCAGTGAACCTGTCCGGGAGAGCTACTTTAGGTTCAGATCTGGTTTGCTCCTGGGGGTACAAAACCTTGGACTTAACGTCCGTCAGCTCCATGGACAAACTCTGCAACTGCTGAGCTAACTGGGCTACTGGATCCATGGTAGCTGGGGAAAATCTTTTAGAGTGGTCGGTGAAAATGTCACGACGTATAACAGATATATCCTATGATAGTAACATATATCTAATGTGACAACATTCTATATTTCATATAATAGAAAATATCAACATGTATACATAGTATCTGCCAGCAATGTCTTACCTGACATAATATCCTATGTATTGTGGGTCTATACTGTGTACGTGTCACGCTGTCTCAGGATAGAGGTGAACCGGGGTCTATGCTGACCCTGAACTGGGGTCCTGACTAGTCCCTCTACCTGGAGGTACTGTTAATGGTACAGAGGTCCAAGCCGCCAGCGTAACCCTGTCTCCTGTAGATCCCTGACCACTGTAATCTAGTCATGAGAAGGACCCTGATTACCACCACAGGGAATGGGCAGGTCACAGCTTACACACAGTCTAAGACAAACGAGACAGACAAGGGGTAAAGAAAACACTGGTTAAGGAGATAAACAATAAGCGAGGAGAGGAAAAACCACAACAGGCACTCTTAGCTTAAGTCTTCTCAGAAACGATCCGCTCTGCTGGTCTGAATGAATGCTTTCACCGACAACTTCCCCAGCAGACCAGCAGGTATATGAAGGAAGCTAATTAACAAAACATCAATCGCAGCTGGGCGAGGCTGGTCAGTCCAGCACCGAGAGAGAAAGAATTAACTCCCTCAGTGCCGAAAAACACCCAGCACCAGAAACTCAGCTGTGCGAAGTCAGGGTGTGCAATCGCGATGATCTTCGCCGCGACACACCCGTGACAATAACATAGAGCCGTAAAATTAAAAAATCATATTTTTTCCACAAAATTGATCTTTTCACCCCAATTTTTATTTTCCCAAGGGTAACAAGACTCCAAAAGTTATTGTGCAATTTGTCATGAGTACGCTGATACCCCATATGTGGGGGTAAACCACTGTTTGGGTGCATGGCAGAGTTTGGAAGGGAAGGAGCGCCGTTTGACTTTTTCAACGCAGAATTGGCTGGATGCCATGTCGTGTTTGGAGAGCTCCTGATCTGCCTAAACAGTGGAAACCCCCGACAAATGACACCATTTTGGAAACTAGACCCCTCAAGGAACTCATCTAGATGTGTGGTGAGCACTTTGAACCCCGAAGTGCTTCACAGAAGTTTATAACGTACAGCCGTAAAATAAAAAATCTTTTTTTTTTTTTTTACAAAAATGATTTTTTCGCCCCCAATATTTTATTTTCACAAGGGTAACAGGAGAAATTGGACCCCAAAAGTTGTTGTCCAATTTGTCCTGAGTACGCTGATACCCAATATCTGGGAGAAAACTACTGTATGGGCGCACGTCAGGGCTCGGAATGGAAGTAGTGACGTTTTGGATTGCAGACTTTGATGGAATGGTCTGGGGGCGTCATGTCGCATTTGGAGAGCCCCTGATGCGCCTAAACAGTGGAAACCCCCACAAGTGACCCCATTTTGGAAAATGGACCCCCACAAGGAACTTATCTAGATGTGTGGTGAGCGCTATGAAGCCCCAAGTGCTTCACAGAAGTTTTATAACATACAGCCGTAAAAACCAAAAAATCATTTTTTTTTTTTACAAAAATGATTTTTTCGCCCCCAGTTTTTTATTTTCCCAAGGGTAACAGAAGAAATAGGACAAATTACACAATAACTCTTGTGGTCCTGAGTACGCTGATACCCCATATTTGGGGGTAAACTACTGTTTGGGCGCATGGCAGAGCTCAGAAGTGAAGGAGCACAGTTTGACTTTTTCAACACAGAATTGGCTGGAATTGAGATCAGACGCCATGTCACATTTGGAGAGCCCCTGATGTGTCTAAACAGCGGAAACCCCCCAATTCTAACTCCAACCCTAACCCCAACACACCCTAACCCTAGTCCCAACCCTAGCCACAAACGTAACCCTAACACACCCCTAACCCTAATCCAAACCCTAACCCTAATCCTAACTTTAGCGCCAACCCTAACCCTAACTTTAGCCGCAACCCTAACCCTAATGGGAAAATGGAAATAAATACATTTTTTAAATTTTATTATTTTTCCCTAACTAAGGGGGTGATAAAGGGGTTTGATTTACTATTTATAACGGGTTTTTATGATTGGCAGCTGTCACGCTAAAAGACGCTTTTTATTGCAAAAAATAGTTTTTTGCATCACCACATTTTGAGAGCTATAATTTTTGCATATTTTGGCCCACAGAGTCATGTGAGGTCTTATTTTTTGCGGGACGTTTTTATTGGTACCATTTTTGAGCATGTGACATTTTTTGATCGCTTTTTATTTCGATTTTTGGGAGGTTAGAATGAACAAAAATCAGCAATTCATGAATTTCTTTTGGGGGGTGTTTTTACGTTCCGCATGTGGTAAAATTGATAAAGCAGTTTTATTCTTCGGGTCAGTACGATTACGGCGATACCTCATTTATATCTTTTTTTTATGTTTTGGCGCTTTTATAGAATAAAAACAATTTTATATAAAAAATTATTATTTTTGCATCGCTTTATTCTGCGAGCTATAACTTTTTTATTTTTTCACTGATGATGCTGTATGGTGGCTCGTTTTTTGCGGGACAAGATGACGTTTTCAGCGGTACCATGTTTATTTATATTGGTCTTTTTGATCGCGTGTTATTCCACTTTTTGTTCGCCGGTATGATGATAAAGCATTGATTTTTTTGCTTTGTTTTTTTTTTTTTTTTTTTAAGGGGTTCACTAAAGGGGTTAACTAGTGGGACAGTTTTATATGGGGGGTCGTTACGGACGCGGCGATACCAAATATGTGTACTTTTATTGTTTTGTTTATTTTATTTACAGGAAGAAATTAATTTATTGGGGAATATTTTTTTTTTTTTTATGATTTTTTTAACACTTTTTATTTTTATTTTTTTAACTTTTTTACTTTGTCCCAGGGTGGGACATCACTGTATTTTATCAGATCGCTGGTCTCACAGTGTGCACAGCACTCTGTGAGACCAGCGATCGCTCTGGCATCGCTGCAGGCTTCCTCAGCGCCTTCTCTCAGCAGGCACTGAGGAAGCCGCCTCCCTCCAGGACCCCGGCGCCATCTTGGATCCGGGTCCTGGGAGGGAGGAAGCCCTCAGAACAGCGAGATCACATCGCGATGTCCTGAGGGTCTCAGGGGAGCGCGCAGGGAGCCCCCTCACTGCGCGATGCTCCCCTGTGCCCCCGGTACACCGCGATCATGTTTGATCGCGGTGTGCCAGGGGTTAATGTTCCGGGAGCGGTCCGTGACCGCTCCTGACACATAGTGCCGGGTGTCAGCTGTGATAAACAGCTGACACCCGGCCGCGATCAGCTGCGCACCCCCCGGGAGCACAGCTGATCGCATATGACGTACTATTCCGTCCATTGGAATTAAGTACCAGGTCACATGGGCGGAATAGTACGTCTGATGGAATAAAGGGGTTAATGTCCCAAAGCAGACCAAGGCTGCATTGCAACCCAGATCAAGGTCCTTTAAGCTTGCTGCGTCCTCAGATGGAAATGCCTTCATTACCTCCTAGCTGTTGGAGATTATCTTGTGAGGTCTGAGGTTTGCACTGACAGCATTTCCTGTGTTCTAGAGAGCAGGATAATTGCCTCTTCGCTTGTGGGCAGAGATTTAAGCCCATCATCTACAGAGAAGTTCTTTTCCACAAATAGATGAGCATCTCTCACTTTCCTGGGCTGTCCATAGATTGGCACGGGAGGTGAAGGGCTGTTCCTGAAGACATGTACCTTAATCCGGTAGTCTACGACCTCGTTGTGGACATCATTGTCCTTGTGCCATAGGAACCTGAGGTAATTTCTACTGTCTTCTCTCACAATAAAATAATGGAAAATTTCCGGAATGTCGGATATTACTGCAACAGTCTGAAATGAATTAGCACTCCTATAAGGCTTTTTGTTAGATTATGCCTAGTGAAGAGCAGGATATTGAGAGAGATGACTTCATACTGAGCACTGAAGTCAAACACTACTCTGATTTGGTTAGGTTTGCGAGGGTGATAGACACCAAAAGATGGAAGGTACCAGCATTCTTCTCCTTCCTTCAGTTGTGCACCAGGCTCTGCATGATCTCTGACAAAGATGTGTAGCCCAGCTGTGTCTGGAGCCACATGTTACCCTGGAGGATGCAACCAAGGTAAACCCACAAAGACCCATTTGCACACAACACACCTGCACTAGTTCCCAGATCCACCAGAGGGATCTCTTCTGCAACATATAAGGCAGTGTAGACACGTGAGTAGTGTTCAGTCACCTGAGGCTAGAGAAGAGTGCAGTTCAGTTCAGATCTCCTGAGATGTGTGCTTATGCTGAATGTTAGAGAAGGATGAAAGGCAAGTGAAAGAAAGAAGAGAGCGTCAGAGGTTGAAACAGCATTGATCGCTTACCTCTGCTCTGCACTGCCGGACACCGGGTCCGAGCTTGCTAGCTACTTCACGACTAGTAGGAGAAACCGGAGACCCTGTGGGACTTCAAGTCGCAGGGGCCCATCAGAGCTGATACGTAACTGGGGTCAGGAAGACGGAGTCTATCAGGACGCTGCATACTGAGACACTGTTCTATCCCTGAGAAGGCCAAACCACAAAGTCAGCCGGGCGTAGCTGAGAAGACAAGAGTTAGACTTTGTTCTATGCAAGTCAGAAACTCACACACATAAAGGAGTACGGAGGCCCTACACCTACTCAGTGGGATTACTGGAAGTGCATCCTCCACCCTAACAGCTTCCCAGGACGTGCCTGCATCTACCATCAGTAAAGGTACGGAAAGAGACTTTCTTGTGTGTGTCTGCCTTATTGATCCTGCACCCCTACACCGCCATATACCCTGAGGGATCAGTCTTGCCTGTGGAAGACTTAACACCTTGCTGCCCAGTAACAACCCCTCAGAGGATTAACCCTGCAGCGCTGGTCACCCTGACCAGGAACCACAGGTGGCGTCACGAACATTTCTACAAACCTATAATCCCCTGTAAATATCCCCTTTTCAGTGAGTGCCCAGGGCCACGGACCGAGCTGCGCTGCCCGTGACATCCCCCATTGAAGTGAATGGGCTCTGTGCCGAGTACCCCACAAGCCCTGTGTCACGCTGTCTAATGATATGTATACAATGTCAGTAAACTATTAATACAGGAACAACACTCTATACAACAACTAGTATAGCAACATCAGCATGTAAGTATAGAATAGATTTACCTGACACGATATCTGCTGAACTCAGGGTTAATCTTGAGGACTTGATGAGCTGAAACAGGAAAGAGGTGGACCGGGATCTAACCTGACCCTAAACTGGGGTCCTAACTAATCCCTCACCTTGGAGGTACTGATAATGGTTCAGAGGTCCAAGTCTCCAACCTAACCCTGTCTCCTATCAGACCCTGAACCCTGTAATCAGTCCTAAGAAGGATCCTGACTACCACCAAAGGGATATGGGCTGATCTCAGCTAAATACACAGATTAGACATATAAGACAGACAGGATAACACTCGCTTGCATACACACTCAAACACCAAAGGAACATAAATGGTCTGGGAAATAAACTCTAACCAAGTTGAGCTTAGAACAACTAAGGAGCTCACAACTAAAGTCTATACAGATTCATTCCTATCTGTGGTCTGCATGAAGGTTTCACTGGCAACTCCCCAAGCAGACAACCAGGAATTTAAAGGAAACCAATCAACAAATAATCAATTGCAGCCGGGAGAAACTGCACCCAGTCCCAGAACCGAGCACAGACAGAATTAACTCCCTAGCTGCCAAACACAAAGAAACAGCAGCTCAGCTGTGAGAAGTCAAAATGTGCAACCGCGACGATCTTCGTGGCAATGCACACATGACAGTACCCCCCCTTCTACGAGGGGCCTCCGGACCCTCAGGGCCAGGCCTGCCCGGGTGAGTTCTGTGGAAGGTCCGAACCAAACGATCTGCGTTAACATCAGACGCAGGGACCCATGTCCTCTCCTCTGGACCATACCCCTTCCAATGCACCAAGTACTGAAGGGACCGGCGATTCAGACGTGAGTCAATGATCTTTGATACTTGAAATTCCAAGTTACCATTGACCAACACAGGAGGAGGAGGTAGAGGTGACGGTATGACTGGTGCCACATACCTTTTAAGTAATGACTTGTGGAACACATTATGAATTTTAAACGTAGGAGGGAGGTCCAGACGAAATGCCACAGGATTAATTATGGAACTGATCCTGTACGGCCCGATGAATCTGGGACCCAGTTTCCAGGAGGGCACTTTAAGTTTTATATTCCTGGTAGACAACCATACCAGATCGTTCACATTCAGATCTGGACCAGAAACTCTCCTCCTATCAGCCATACGTTTGTAACGGTTCCCCATCGCACTCAGATTATTCAATACACCTCTCCACACAGAAGCAAGTGACGACGAGAAACGCTCCTCCTCAGGAACCCCAGAAGGGCCCCCCCCATTGAAAGTACAAAACTGGGGATGGAAACCATATGCCCCAAAAAACGGGGACTTACCAGTGGACTCGCTCCGCCTGTTGTTAAGAGCGAACTCTGCCAGAGGCAAGAAAGAAGACCAGTCCTCTTGGTTCTCTGAGACAAAACACCGGAGATATGTCTCTAAGCTCTGATTCAGACGCTCTGTCTGACCATTGGTCTGCGGATGAAAAGCCGAGGAAAATGACAATTGCATCCCCCGACGTAAACAAAATGCCCTCCAAAATTTGGACACAAACTGAGACCCCCTATCTGACACCACATCAGAAGGCAACCCATGAAGTCTAACGATCTCCCTAATGAACACCTGCGCCAGAGTTTTAGCATTAGGGAGTGCAGGAAGAGCAACGAAATGTGCCATCTTACTGAACCTGTCAACAACCACCAGTATGACAGTATTCCCTGACGACGGAGGAAGGTCCGTAATGAAGTCCATAGATAAATGAGTCCATGGACGCTCCGGAAGTTTCAAGGGTAAAAGGGTCCCAGACGGACGGGTATGAGGGGTTTTAGAGTGAGCACACACCCCACATGACGCGACAAAAGTTATAACATCTTTATTAGCATTAGGCCACCAAAACCGGCGAGAAAGGAGATCTAAAGTAGCCTTACTCCCTGGATGTCCAGCTAGAGCAGAATTATGATGTGCCTCAATAACCTTTTGTCTCAACAGATTTGGGACAAACAGTCTCCCTGGAGGTCCTGCAGGGGCGTCCCCCTGAGCCTCTAACACCTCCTCCTCAAGCTCAGAAAATACAGCCGACACTACCACCCCCTCCTGAAGGATAGGACTCGGGTCATCCGTTTTCCCGGCCCCTGGGAAACTGCGAGACAAGGCATCAGCCTTTACATTCTTAGACCCCGGGCGATAAGTGACGACAAAATTAAACCTGGTAAAAAACAACGACCACCGAGCTTGTCTGGAATTCAGACGCTTAGCGGATTCCAAATACAACAGGTTCTTGTGATCAGTAATAACGGTAACCGGGTGGACTGCCCCCTCCAAAAAGTGACGCCATTCTTCAAAAGCTAACTTAATGGCCAAAAGTTCCCTATTGCCGATATCATAATTCCTTTCGGCGGACGACAATTTCTTAGAAAAGAAAGCGCACGGATGCCATTTACCAGGGGACGGACCCTGGGACAATATAGCACCCACCCCTACGTCAGACGCATCCACCTCCACAATGAACGGCTGAGATGCATCTGGTTGGATGAGAACGGGTGCCGAAGCAAAACATTTCTTCAAAGAAGAAAAGGCTTGGCAAGCTTTGTCCGACCATTTAGAAAAATCCGTCCCTTTTCTTGTCATGTCAGTGAGAGGTTTGACGACAGATGAGAAATTACAAATAAATTTCCGGTAGTAGTTAGCAAACCCAAAAAACGCTGCAGAGCCTTAAGATCCCCTGGCTGATCCCATTCAAGCACTGCACTCACCTTTTCAGGGTCCATACGGAAACCGGAGGCTGACACCAAAAAACCCAAAAACTGAAGTTCCTGTACGACAAATACACACTTCTCCAGTTTGGCGTATAGTTTATTGTCTCGCAAGATCTGCAACACCTGTCTCACATGCTCCTGATGAGACACAAGATCTGGCGAGTAAATTAAAATGTCGTCCAAATATACAACCACAAACAGCCCCACAAGGTGACGAAAAATGTCATTAACAAAATGTTGGAATACTGCTGGTGCAGTAGTCAGACCAAAAGGCATGACTAGGTTCTCATAATGTCCCTCCGGCGTGTTAAACGCCGTTTTCCACTCATCCCCCTCTTTTATCCTAATCAGATTATACGCCCCCCTGAGATCCAATTTAGAAAACCATTTGGCGCCAACAATTTGATTGAAGAGATCAGGAATAAGAGGGAGTGGATACGGATCTCGAACAGTAATCCGATTAAGTTCGCGGAAATCCAAGCAAGGGCGTAGGCCTCCATCTTTCTTCTTCACAAAGAAGAACCCCGCGGCTACTGAGGAAGATGAAGGTCTAATATGCCCTTTGGCCAGACTTTCAGAAATATAATCTTTCATAGCCTGCCTCTCAGGACCAGAAAGATTATACAACCTAGCTTTAGGCAACTTAGCATCAGGAAGGAGATTAATAGAGCAGTCATACACGCGATGAGGAGGCAACTCCTGACACCCCTCCTCAGAGAAAACATCCCCAAAATCCTCCAAAAAAGGAGGCAATGTACTGGGCACGACCGCACTGATGACTGTGTTCATGCAGTTGCTTTTGCAAAACTCACCCCATTGGCTTATTTCTCTGGACTGCCAATTAATCACAGGGTTATGTTTAACCAACCAAGGAAGTCCCAACACAATGGGAGTAGGTAGACCCTCCAACACATAACAAGATAATTGTTCCCTATGTATTGCCCCTACCCGAAGGTCAATGTTATGAACCTCATGAACAAAGCTACCTTGGCCGAGAGGCCTGGCGTCAATGGAGAATATAGGGATCGGTTTGACCAATACACTCAGATGCATACCTTGAGCCTGAGCAAACTGAGCGTCAACCAGATTAGCCCCGGAACCACTATCAAGAAGAACAGACAATCTCTCCACTCTCGTACCAACTACCACCTCCACTGGTACAAGGAACTGAGAAGAACTGGCGGATGAAATACATACTCCCAGGTTGTCGTCCACCACACAACCTGGGATTAACAGTTTTCCGGCGACTTTTGGCTCAACAAGGCACGGGATGGACATTCTCCAACAAAATGTCCCTCTTTCCCACAGAAAAAACATCTTCTAGTCCTGCGGCGTACCGCCAATCCCCTCCTACGAAATGATGTCCCTCCCAACTGCATAGGCTCATCCGAACAGACAAGGGGAACCTCAACATAAGGGACTTTAGTGGTAGGTGGAGAAACAACAGGGAGTGGGGTTACCTCACCCCTCTCCCGAAGCCGTCTATCAGTACGGATAGCTAAGGCCATAGCAGCCTCCAGAGAAGGAGGAGACTCATACTGAGCCAAAACGTCTTTTAATTTATCAGAAAGCCCATGACAAAACTGGCTCCTAAGAGCTGGGTCATTCCACTGAGTATCTGTGGCCCATCTACGAAACTCAGAAGCAAATTCCTCTGCCGGACGATCTCCCTGCTGTATCTTACGTAATTTTGTCTCAGCAAGAGAGACCCGATCTGGGTCATCATATACCAATCCCAGGGCAGTAAAAAATTGATCTACAGACAGTAGAGCCGGGGATCCCGGAGGAAGGGAAAATGCCCAGGATTGAGGGTCCCCTTGCAGAAGTGAGATAACAATTCCCACTCTCTGCTCCTCACTCCCTGATGATCGAGGCCGAAGCCGAAAATACAATTTACATGCCTCCCGGAAGGTGAAAAATTTGTCTCGCCCACCAGTGAACCTGTCCGGGAGAGCTACTTTAGGTTCAACTCTGGTTTGCTCCAGGGGAGACAAGACTTTGGACTTAATGTCCGTCAGCTCCATGGATAATCCCTGCAACTGCAGAGCCAGCTGGGCTACTGGATCCATGGTAACTGGAGATAATTTTTATGGCCAGTGAAATTGTCACGCTGTCTAATGATATGTATACAATGTCAGTAAACTATTAATACAGGAACAACACTCTATACAACAACTAGTATAGCAACATCAGCATGTAAGTATATAATAGATTTACCTGACACGATATCTGCTGAACTCAGGGTTAATCTTGAGGACTTGATGAGCTGAAACAGGAAAGAGGTGGACCGGGATCTAACCTGACCCTAAACTGGGGTCCTAACTAATCCCTCACCTTGGAGGTACTGATAATGGTTCAGAGGTCCAAGTCTCCAACCTAACCCTGTCTCCTATCAGACCCTGAACCCTGTAATCAGTCCTAAGAAGGATCCTGACTACCACCAAAGGGATATGGGCTGATCTCAGCTAAATACACAGATTAGACATATAAGACAGACAGGATAACACTCGCTTGCATACACACTCAAACACCAAAGGAACATAAATGGTCTGGGAGATAAACTCTAACCAAGTTGAGCTTAGAACAACTAAGGAGCTCACAACTAAAGTCTATACAGATTCATTCCTATCTGTGGTCTGCATGAAGGTTTCACTGGCAACTCCCCAAGCAGACAACCAGGAATTTAAAGGAAACCAATCAACAAATAATCAATTGCAGCCGGGAGAAACTGCACCCAGTCCCAGAACCGAGCACAGACAGAATTAACTCCCTAGCTGCCAAACACAAAGAAACAGCAGCTCAGCTGTGAGAAGTCAAAATGTGCAACCGCGACGATCTTCGTGGCAATGCACACATGACACCCTGGCCGTGCGACTCAAAGATATTCTGCATGAAGTCAACAAAATGTTTCTCTATCTCTGGTTTCCTTTTTAGGGTATGTTTTAATGATGAAAACCTTGCTGTTGCTTGCTTTTGTTTGGCAACCTTGATCTTGAAATAAACCTTGGGAGAATGAAAGGGTCAAGGTGCTACCCAGCTGTTGGAATCATCCTGGACAAATTCCTTTTCCATAATCCTTATGAATTCTTTGTCTTCTCTTGCAGGTGCCAGCTTACTGTCTTCACTTGTAGAATTGAACACTGTTGACCCGAGGTTGTCATCACGGGACAGAATATGTTCATGTTGTCAGGGGTTTCTTGCTTCCACTTACTGTCACTCAGCTTCTCTTTCACACAGTAATGGTGTAGGCATGGCTGAAAGTAAGTGCTGCAACCATTTTGCAAGGCATGAGTCTTAAATGAGGAAATCTTTGTAGGCCTCTTCATTCTATCTATGCAGACATTACGTGTGATAACCTAGCCTAGATCAAAGCGTTGAGCAAATGGAGAATCAGGTGGTCCATTGATTTGCTGACGTACCTTGTGTAGCCGGAGAATGTCTCTGCCGAGCAGAATCAGGATATTTGCGCTGTCAAGAGCTGGTATCTTATTTGCTATAGTCTTTAGATGAGGGTTATGAAGAGCAGCCTTTGGGGTTGGGATCTCTCTGTGTGATGGTATCTGGTTGCACTTGACAACAGTGGGTAGGGGTATCTACACGTTGTTCTCGAGAGAAGATACAATGAGTCCATTGGCCATTCTCACAGAGACCTCTGTAAAACCACTACAGATGCCCAGGGTGTAGGGTTGAGCATTTCTCTTTAAGCTAAATAGATCAAAGAGTTATGACCATGCAAGTGATCAGTTACTCTGATTTTCCAGGATGACATACACCTTTACGGTTTTCTCTTTTTGACCATTGGCATTTCTTTGCACATGGTTTGTCCCAGAGGCTATATCCGCAGACTTCTGTGCATGAAGAAGATATTGTGGTAGGTTTCACTGCTTGATCCATATTCTTCCCGCCATGCCTTGTGGTGGGAGAAGGCATAAGCACTGCAGAGTTAGGTTGGGATGGATGGAGCGCTTGTACGTGGTCCTCAATGTCGCACGCCAAACACTTAATAGCAATTTTACAGTCTTTAGCAAAGTGTTCATTAGAAGCACAACAGCAGTGCCAGATGGACCACATTGACTTGTAATGGGGTTATGATATTTTTGTCATGGTGCCAGTAATTTTTGTAATAATATGGCTGCGTGCTGCTCCATTTGTTTTGGTAATAATGAAAAAATACACATTACACTGTGTTCCAAATTATTATGCAAAAATTGTTTAGGAGTGATAAGGTAAGAATTTTTTTGTTTCTCAGTTAAACTCATTGATGGTGATGTGTGTCATGACACTTCATATCACTGTAAGCAATTGCAGACACATGTGCTAATTAGTTTGGCAGGTGTTTCCAATGAAAGGCAAGACTACTTAAGAAGGCTGTCCCACATTATTAAGCAGACTACATTTTCTGCCAAAAAGAGAAAGAAAAAGGATGTGTCGGCTGCTGAGAAGCAACAAATTGTGGAGTGTTTAGGTCAAGGCATGACTACAATCAACATTGCCAAGACACTTCATCGTGCTCATCGCACAATCAAGAAGTATGTAGCTGATTCACAGTACACACGTGTGCGCAGCGTCGGACTGGAACACCTTGGGCCCACCAGAGAAAATCATTCTTGGGGCCCACTATGTAGCTACATAGAAATAAATACAAGACCACCAATTGTGCAGTAAAACACACTAATATCAGGGTATAATATAAGGTAGTACATGTCTTAATTATGTAGCAGGAGTTGGGGTAGCCTCCCTCATAGATTATAAAGCAGCCCCCCTCATAGGGGATAATGCTGCCCCCCTCATAGAGGATAATGCTGCCCCCCCTCATAGGGTATAATGCTATATATATATATAGATAGATGATAGATACCATATATACTCGAGTATAAGCCGACCCCCCTAATTTTGCCACAAAAAACTGGGAAAACTTATCGACTCGAGTATAAGCCTAGGGTGGAAAATTAGATTATGCCCCATATGCTGCCCCATGTATTATGCCCCACAAGATGCTCCATAGATTGTGCCCCATATGCTGCCCATGTATTATGCCCCCATAGATAATCCATAGATTGTGCCCTCATAGATGCTCCATAGATTATGCCCCCATAGATGCTCCATAGATTATGCCCCCATAGGTGCTCCATAGATTATTCCCCCATAGATGCTCCTTAGATTATGCCCCCATAGAAGCTCCATAGATTGTGCCCCCATAGATGCTCCTTAGATTATGCCCCCATAGAAGCTCCATAGATTGTGCCCCCATAGATTATGCCCCTATAGATGCTCCATAGATTATGCCCCCATAAATGCTCCTTAGATTATGCCCCCATAGATTATGCCCCCATAGATGCTCCTTAGATTATGCCCCCATAGAAGCTCCATAGATTGTGCCCCCATAGATTATGCCCCTATAGATGCTCCATAGATTATGCCCCCATAAATGCTCCTTAGATTATGCCCCATAGATTATGCCCCATAGATGCTCCTTAGATTATGCCCCATAGATGCTCCATAGATTATGCCCCATAGATGCTCCATAGATTATGCCCCCATAAATGCTCCACAGATTATGCCCCTATAAATGCTCCACAGATTATGCCCCCATAGATTATGCCCCCATAAATGCTCCACAGATTATGCCCCCATAAATGCTCCACAGATTATGCCCCCATAGATTATGCCCCCATAAATGCTCCACAGATTATGCCCCCATAAATGCTCCACAGATATGCCATGTGCCCCCATAAATGCTCCAGATTATGCCCCCATAGATTATGCCCCCATAAATGCTCCACAGATTATGCCCCCATAGATTATGCCCCCATAGATGCTCCACTGTGCCCCCATAGATGCTGCAAAAAAAAAAAAAGACATACTCACCTCTCGTCGCTGGGGGCCAGGTGCTGGTGTCCTGGGCACCTGCGATATTTACCTGTCACCGGGTCCACTGCTGAGCGCCGCTGTCTTCGGTCCTCCGGCAGTGAATGCTCAGGCAGGGGGCGCGGCGCTCACTAATGACGTCATCGCGCCCTCTGCCTGAACATTGCAGCAAGAGAGGACGCGAGGACAGCGACGCTCAGCGGTTGGAGCGGGTGACAGGTAAGTAATGATATTCACTGCTTCCCACGCCCATGTGGGCGTGGGAAGCAGTGAATATTCATTTCTCTTTAGCAGCGGGGACAGGGGCTCCTGCCTCCTGTCACCCGCTACTGCTCCGCTGGCACGGGGCCCCCATGGCAGCTGCGTGGTGTGCCGCTATTAGCGACACGCCACCGGCTGGGGGCCCCTGGAGCAGCGGGGCCCTAGGCAACTGGCCCCTGTATGCCAGCAGGTGCCAGGGCCCCCCAGATGCCAGGGCCCACCGGAGAATCCTCCGGTTCTCCGGTGGGCCAGTCCGACCCTGCGTGTGCGTGCTGATAAGGGAAAACTGAGGACTCTTTCCTACAGGCAATTACATCAGGTTAAAAGAGTAGCGCCAAAAAAGCCTTGCATAGCAGCAGACAAGTTTTTGAAGCTGCTGGTGCCTCCAACGTCCCTCGAACAACAAGATGTAGGGTCCTTCAGAGGTTTACAGCTGTGTGTAAGCCATCCTGTCGACCTCCTCTGTCCACTGCACACAAGCAGAAACGGCTCCAGTGGGCCAAACAATACATGAAGACTGACTTCAAAACTGTTTTGTTCACCGTTGAGTGCCGTGCAACGCTCAATGGTCCAGATGGATGGAGTGGATGATGGCTGGTTGATGGACACCCCATGCAAACACGGCTACGGCGCCAACAAGGAGGAGGTGGAGTAATGTTTTGGGCTGGAATCATGGGAGAGAGATTGTCAACCCCTTTAGGATCCCTGAAGGGGTAAAGATGAACTCCATAGTGTATGTTGAGTTTCTCAAACAGCACTTCCTGCCATGGTTCAAGAAGAAGAACTGTGCATTCCGCAGCGAGATCATTTTCATGCATGATAATGCACCGTCTCATGCTGCACATAACACATCTGCATCTCTGGCTGCTATGGGCGTAAAAGGGGACAAACTTATGGTGTGGCCCCCATGCTCCCCTGACCTCAACCCTATTGAGAACCTCTGGAGCATCATCAAAAGGAGTGTCTATGATGGCGGGAGGCAGTTCACATCTAAGCAACAGCTCTGGGAGGGTATTATGTCCTCATGCAAAACAATTGAAGCAGAAACCATCCAAAACCTGACATTCAATGGACGAGAGAGTTCAGAAGCTCCTTTCGAACAAGGGGTCCTATGTGCAAATGTAACATCACCTAAAATAAAGTTCTGAGTTGAAAACTGTTTGATTTCAGTTTGTAATAACCTGCTAATGCTTATAATTTCAAAAATGACCATTTTTTTGTTCTTTATTAAAATGAAAAGGTAGAAAACTCTGCTGTGCATAATAATTTGGAGCATGCATTTTGAGTGCAGTTTGAGTGTTTTATTTTTAAAAAAATATACTGTTATCATAGGCAGTTTGTACAAAAACCTTTCAATTGTACTCTAATAGTTATTTGACTGGAAAATTACAATGACTGTGATTCATATAGGTAATTTCGGAAAATCTGAGAAAATATTATTTGCATAATAATTTGGAACACAGTGTAGAGCCAAGGCATGAAGATGCAAGCCTTGCCTAAGAATATTACCATAGAATAAACTGAAATGGCACACCAAGAATAATCATCCATCACAGTATCCTTACAACTCAGTTTCAAACGGAAAAAAAAAATGTGTAATGATGTTCAACGATGTAGCTAGTGTTTTGGTGTCAAATGGTGCATCTCATAGAGCAAAGCCAAATGCAAAAAAAGCAGTGTAATAATGTATTCTGTAATTATATGCCGCTGGCAAATATCCCAGTGGCCATATGGGACAATTATTGCGCCTATGCATGTATTGCTATAGTGAATCTAATGAATACCTGTAGTAAGAAAGCTGCAGTGCTCTCCACAACATCTGTAACAAACCCCAAAGTTCTTTAGACTCTCCTTGCATTTCTGGACCAGTTTCTTTCTGAAGCAGATGCACTTCTTTAGGGGATGTGGCTTCTTATCAATGGGACACAGTCGATTTGGGTTTTCAACCTTTTCACTTTTGTTGCTCTTGTCTGGAGATGATGAAGGTGTGGGAAGTACATCAATCTTCTTGACTGACACTGAACCTCTGTGATTTCTGTTATTAGGATGTGGACTTTCATATTTAGGAGACGATAAACCAAGGTCACTGGGCTCTCAGTAGCAAAGCTTGGGTCAGTCTTACACGCTGCAATATTTTTGATAAACTCACAGAAGTAGGAAAATAGGGGAAAGGAGAGTTGGTTTTCTTTTTATGTACCTTGACCAAAGTGTGGTCCACTTTTCTTGAATATTGTACGGTAGCTTAGAAACAATTGGGTTTATCCCAAGAGCAGTGTTCAGGTAGCTGAGGACAGGTAGGTGTGTGTCTGCTTTGGCCAGCTGGAAATCTAACAGGAGGTCACTGAGCTTTTGTAATTTTGAACTGTCTTTACTGGATGTTTTTGGAAAATCCTGTAGTCGCTAGAAACATTTTCTATGGCTTCAGGACTACCATACGGGGCGGACACTAGCAGTTTGGGGCCCCTGTGCAAGAAATATATATTATATACAGTACAGACCAAAAGTTTGGACACACCTTCTCATTTAAAGATTTTTCTTTATTTTCATCACTATGAAAATTGTAAATTCACACTGAAGGCATCAAAACTATGAATTAACACAGGTGGAATTATATACTTAACAAAAAAGTGTGTAACAACTGAAATTGTGTCTTATACTCTAGGTTCTTCAAAGTAGCCACCTTTTGCTTTGATGACTGCTTTGCACACTCTTAGCATTCTCTTGATGAGCTTCAAGAGGTAGGCACTGGGAATGGTTTTCACTTCACACAGGTGTGCCCTGTCAGGTTTAATAAGTGGGATTTCTGGCCTTATAAATGGGGTTGGGACCATCAGTTGCGTTGTGCAGAAGTCTGGTGGATACACAGCTGATAGTCCTACTGAATAGACTGTTAGCTTCTTTTTTCTTGCCATAATACAAATTCTAAGTAAAGAAAAACCAGTGGCCATAATTACCTTAAGAAATGAAGGTCAATCAGTCCGAAAAATTGGGAAAACTTTGAAAGTGTCCCCAAGTGCAGTTGCAAAAACCATCAAGCGCTACAAAGAAACTAGCTCACATGAGGACCGCCCCAGGAAAGGAAGACCAAGAGTCACCTCTGCTTCTGAGGATAAGTTTATCCGAGTCACCAGCCTCAGAAATCACAGGTTTACAGCAGTTCAGATTAGAGACCAGGTCAATGCCACACAGAGTTCTAGCAGCAGACACATCTCTACAACAACTGTTAAGAGTAGCTTTGTGCAGCAGGCACTCATGGTAAAAAAGCTGCTAGGAAACCACTGCTAAGGACAGGCAACAAGCAGAAGAGACTTGTTTGGGCTAAAGAGCACAAGGAATGGACATTAGACCAGTGGAAATCTGTGCTTTGGTCTGATGAGTACAAATTTGAGATCTTTGGTTCCAACCACCGTGTCTTTGTGCGATGCAGAAAAGGTGAACAGATGGACTCTAGATGCCTGGTCCCCACCGTGAAGCATGGAGGAGGAGGTGTGATGGTGTGGGGGTGCTTTGCTGGTGACACTGTTGGAGATTTATTCAAAATTGAAGGCATACTGAAGCAGCATGGCTACCGCAGCATCTTGCAGCGGCATGCTATTCCATCCGGTTTGCGTTTAGTTGGACAATCATTTATTTTTCAACAGGACAATGACCCCAAACACACCTCCAGGCTGTGTAAGGACTTTTTTACCAAGAAGGAGAGTGATGGGGTGCTACGCCAGATGACCTGGCCTCCACAGTCACCAGACCTGAACCCAATCGAGATGGTTTGGGGTGAGCTGGACCGCAGAGTGAAGGCAAAAGGGCCAACAAGTGCTAAGCATCTCTGGGAACTCCTTCAAGATTGTTGGAAGACCATTTCCAGTGACTACCTCTTGAAGCTCATCAAGAGAATGCCAAGAGTGTGCAAAGCAGTCATCAAAGCAAAAGGTGGCTACTTTGAAGAACCTAGAATATAAGACATATTTTCAGTTGTTTCACACGTTTTTGTTAAGTATATAATTCCACATGTGTTAATTCATAGTTTTGATGCCTTCAGTGTGAATGTACAATTTTCATAGTCATGAAAATACAGAAAAATCTTTAAATGAGAAGGTGTGTCCAAACTTTTGGTCTGTACTGTATATATCGTAGGGATCTGTACTCACTCGGCTGCGGTTGAGGTAGGCACAGGAAGCAGTATTACTGAAATGTCCAAGCAAGTTTATTAAACTGCATAAACTGCTCTGGATAGAAAGAACAAATGAACAACCTTTTCGGGCACAGCGTGAAAACAAACAGAAAACACCAAAACAGGCAGAGATGCTTACCTGTCTGAAAAGTCCTCAATACTGATGCACTGACAGAGTGCAGCGGACACAAGTAAAATGGCGACTACACAGGTGCATTAATACCAAATTAAACAGCCAGCCTTCAATCAGGGATTGGCCGTGTGGTACACCAGTGCACAAAAGTACAATCTGCATATGGCAATGTTCACACTAGGAATGCAGAGCGTCTGGTTCACAGCCTATTAATGACGCCTTATGCGGGCTGCCCAGTGCTAACTATAATGCATCCAGTGTGAACAGAGGCCACAGTGTACAGAACCATTTGGGCCCAACTGCACTCTGCAAAAGTATAATGTGCAAAAAGACATAGAAATATATGTAAGGTATTGGTTGATATTCTGGCCAAAATATGGAAGCTGGCAATCCAGGTCACGGATCCTTACACTTGCCAGTAGGGTTGAGCATTCCGATACTTCCGATACCTGAAATCCAATGTAAGTCTATGGGAACAAAATATCGGAAGTACTTCCGATACTTACTTCCGATATTTTGTTCCCATAGACTTACATTGGATTTCAGGTATCGGAAGTATCGGAATGCTCAACCCTACTTGCCAGTCCTACTCTAACATCTCCTACTCAAAGATCAAACCACAAAAAGCGGATTAAAAAAATCCAAAATTCAAGAAAACACCAAAAACAGGCAGAGATGCTTACCTGTCTGAAAAGGCCTCAATACTGATGCACTGACAGAGTGCAGCGGACACAAGTAAAATGGCGACTACACAGGTGCATTAATACCAAATTAAACAGCCAGCCTTCAATCAGGGATTGGCCATGTGGTACACCAGTGCACAAAAGTACAATCTGTATATGGCAATGTTCACTCTAGGAATGCAGAGTGTTATGATTTGGTAGCTGAGGAGAGCAGGCAAAAAAGGAAATACACCAGAGAGGTTGGAATCTACTGGATTGCAGTACCCTGACTAACCACCACAACTAAAGGCAGCCGTGGAGCGTACCTACGTTGGTCCTAGACACCTCTCACACTCGGGTAATTATTGGTTTCTCCCCAGCTAAGTTCATTTGGATTTGTGGCCATCCGTATTTTACATCCATTCCTTGGTGTTCTCT
This sequence comes from Oophaga sylvatica, assembly GCA_033576555.1. Classification (NCBI taxonomy): domain Eukaryota; kingdom Metazoa; phylum Chordata; class Amphibia; order Anura; family Dendrobatidae; genus Oophaga; species Oophaga sylvatica. Next base: position 828,196,907 of record JARQOD010000001.1, on the reverse strand, counting down.
CCTCCCTTTTTGTGTGTGGCATGCCTTGCATGTATTATTTTTCTCCATTAGTGCTCTGGCATTTTTCCAGGCTATTATTTATCCAGATGCACAAGGGATATGGGGGGTTCATCTTTATATCGGCTGGAGTATCATGTCAGATAGTACAATGCTGATTTCACACTATAGGCATGTGCTATATTTACGATCTTTGGGCATGATTATGTGCTATATATGCTGGTGGAATATATGCTGAATGTCATTTTCATATGCTGTATATTATACCCGATTTTTACACGACAGGGTTCTTGGACATGTGTCCCTTTGATTTTATTCTGTTTTTATGTGATTTTGATGTGCTTTGCTAAATAAAGTTTGTTACCTTTTTCACATATATCATTGTTGGTGCAGTGTGCGTTCAAGTACGGCAGTGCTTTTCTTTTTCTTTTTCTTGGGTCAATAATTTATTTCTGCCGATTCGCACCTCCCTTATCAATAAAATTGTATTGTAATGCGCCCAAATCCCCTTTGCTTGGGTCCTAGATGCCTCGTCACAGCCTGAGAAGCTAACTACACCTAAAGATAGAAAGAGGAAAACTATCTGCCCCGGAGCAGATCCCCAAAGAACATAGGCAGCCCCCAAACATGTAATGGCGGTTAGACAAGAGGTAATACAGACACAGGCAGAAAATAGTATGAGCAAACGTTGGGGCCCAATCTTCCTAGAAAGAAAAGGATAGGAAGGACACTTACTGCAATCCAAAAAACCCTAAAAAAATACCAACACACTAATTGCAAAAACACCTGAGATCACACGACCTCTACCACCTAAATTAGTTCTCTGGTGTAACAAAACTAAGCAGCAGCCACTGAAAAAACTGGAAAAGGAAAATGAACAAATAACAGAGGCTCAGATAAACTGAGAGGAGCACAAGCCCCCAGAGGGGACCTGGCTGACCTCCACAGAAGTGCAGGACAAAATGCAAAAAGCAAGCAAAAAAATAAAAGCAGAAAATATCTTATCTGTTAGCAGAAGATGCAGGCAAGACACAGCAAGCTTCCAAGTGAACCAGGAACCAAAGTTGAGACAAGAACAATTGATCACCGGCAACCCTGATGGGAGGGAACCTCCCTTATATAAGACCAGTCTGTAACACCTGATTGCCAATCTTCACAATCTTCATTGAATAGTTCAGTACTGTTTGTAACCACCAGAGGGAGCTTCTGCTCAGAATTCATTTCTAACACATTCACAACAGCAGAGCGTCTAGTTCACAGTCTATTAATGACGCCTTATGCGGGCTGCCCAGTGCTAACTATAATGCATCCAGTGTGAACAGAGGCCACAGTGTACAGAACCATTTGGGCCCAACTGCACTCTGCAAAAGTATAATGTGCAAAAAGACATAGAAATATATGTAAGGTATTGGTTGATATTCTGGCCAAAATATGGAAGCTGGCAACCCACATCACAGATCCTTACACTTGCCAGTCCTACTCTAACATCCCCTACTCAAAGATCAAACCACAAAAAGCGGATTAAAAAAATCCAAAATTCAAGAAAACACCAAAAACAGGCAGAGATGCTTACCTGTCTGAAAAGGCTTCAATACTGATGCACTGACAGTGCAGCGGACACAAGTAAAATGGCGACTACACAGGTGCATTAATACCAAATTAAACAGCCAGCCTTCAATCAAGGATTGGCCATGTGGTACACTAGTGCACAAAAGTACAATCTGTATATGGCAATGTTCACACTAGGAATGCAGAGCGTCTGGTTCACAGCCTATTAATGATGCCTTATGCGGGCTGCCCAGTGCTAACTATAATGCATCCAGTGTGAACAGAGGCCACAGTATACAGAACCATTTGTGCCCAACTGCACTCTGCAAAAGTATAATGTGCAAAAAGACATAGAAATATATGTAAGGTATTGGTTGATATTCTGGCCAAAATATGGAAGCTGGCAACCCACGTCACAGATCCTTACACTTGCCAGTCCTACTCTAACATCTCCTACTCAAAGATCAAACCACAAAAAGCGGATTAAAAAAATCCAAAATTCAAGAAAACACCAAAAACAGGCAGAGATGCTTATCTGTCTGAAAAGGCCTCAATACTGATGCACTGACAGAGTGCAGCGGACACAAGTAAAATGGCGACTACACAGGTGCATTGATACCAAATTAAACAGCCAGCCTTCAATCAGGGATTGGCCTCTGTTCACACTGGATGCATTATAGTTAGCACTGGGCAGCCCGCAAAAGGCGTCATTAATAGGCTGTGAACCGGACGCTCTGCATTCCTAGTGTGAACATTGCCATATACAGATTGTACTTTTGTGCACTGGTGTACCACACGGCCAATCCCTGATTGTAGGCTGGCTGTTTCATTTGGTATTAATGCACCTGTGTAGTCGCCATTTTACTTGTGTCCGCTGCACTCTGTCAGTGCATCAGTATTGAGGCCTTTTCAGACAGGTAAGCATCTCTGCCTGTTTTTGGTACTATTGAAATCCTGAAAACATGCCCTGTTGGGGGCCGTGAGGACTTGAGTTTGGGAAACACTGTATTAGAATGACACTTCCCATTCTGTAGAGATCACAGGCAGGATTACAATGGAAGGTATCACTTACAGTGGGGAAAAAAAGTGTTTAGTCAGCCACCAATTGTGCAAGTTCTCCCACTTAAAAAGATGAGAGAGGCCTGTAATTGACATCATAGGTAGACCACAACTATGAGGGTCAAAATGAGAAAACAAATCCAGAAAATCACCTTGTCTGATTTTGCAAGATTTATTTTGCAAATTATAGTGGAAAATAAGTATTCGGTCATTAACAAAAGTTAATCTCAATATTTTGTTATATATCCTTTGTTGGCAATGACAGACCCGGGTTCTTTCTGGGTCTTTTTGGTGTCAGTAATCATAGAAAAAAAAGACCTAAAAAACGATTATTCATTAGATATGCATTAAAAGGATGTATAACATCCATTGACAGACATACATACAAGAAAATCAAAGAACGATAAAAAGACAGAACAGGGGAATGCTTCCGTACTCTATCCTTATAACTATTCTGTAGCCTACCTGTCAGCAAAGGTTGGCACCCTAAGGGGATTTGATAATGGCGCCCCCGCTCCACGGCGGCATACCCTATTATCCCTAACCATTTAAGGGGGACAAAAAGGGGGGTATGTGGAAGCTGTACGAAGAAAAACCTAATGATTCAGATAGTCTATCTGGCAATAATGCACTGGTAACATGTTCCACAAAATACTGTGAGACAGTGAGTGAATATGTGTTGAATGGGGTGTACATTTCACCTAGGTATAAGGGAAATGTGTGGCTTTGTAAACCTAGTGGTAGAGAAAGGTCACTACACCTTACATTCATTACACACTTGCAGCTTAGGCCTGAAACTACTCAGGTGTTAATTAGGAGACCAGAAGTAGGTGTCTGCAAACAGAGTGTGAGAGCTGGCTTAGCCCGGACACAGGGAGGTGTCCCGGCACAAGAAGCAGTCTCCAGAAGTGTTGGAGCTGGCTTAGCCCGGACACAGGGAGGTGTCCCGGCACAAGAAGCAGTCTCTAAGAGTGGGAGCTGTCTCAGTCTGGACACAGGAAGGTGTCCCGGCACAAGGAGCGTCTCCAGGAGTTTGAGCTATCTCAGTCTGGGTGCAGGAAGGACCCCGGACACAGGAGTAGTCTCAGTGCGAACCCGTGCGAATAGCGGCTGAATAGGAGTGGATCTCTCTCAAGTCTGGACATGGAAGGTGCCTTCAGACACAAGGAGGAGTATCTGTGAAACTCCATACTGGTAACATATATCATATGTGTGTTTTGGGTCAGACTGGTAGAGCCGGGACCCGGATAGACAGGGCAATCGATATATGTGTAATTAGTGGCTAGACAAGCCTAGGTTTTTCTGTTTATGCTTTATTTTTATCTGTTTGCTGTGGACTTTAATAAAGCTGGTTGCGGCCAGTTTTACACCAGAACTGCTGTCTGAATGAACTGTTTTCGTGCCATTCTGTCTACCCAGACAGCGATCCTAGAGCTATATCCCCTGGAAGTGCTACAATTGGCGGAGAATGCTGGGGCAGCGCAGTGGCTGATACAGTTAGTGCTGGAGTGTGCATGCAGCACAGGGGATTAGAGACAGCAATAAAGGTGAAGTCTGTTGAAATAGCAGCAGAGAAAAAAAAAAAAAGTGTGTCAAGAGAAACGTCTGTTTGGAGCAGTCTTAAAGAGACAGGAGCCCTAATAGACTTTGCAAAGAAAAAAAAGAAAAAAAAAAAAGTGTCTGCACAGCAGAGCTGAATTTTTCTGTGGAAAAGACTGTGGAGTGTGTATGTCTTGAGTGAAGACTGCCGTTGTTGAGACAGAGAAGTCTGACAGCATGGATGACAGCATGGAGGCGCTGTTTGAACAAATGGCGCAAGTTAATGTGCAACATAAGACTGCCGTGGTTGAGACAGATAAGTCCGGCAGTATGGAGGGGCTCGTTGAGTACCTGGTCCAGGCCCAGCGGACCATGGAGCAGCAGCGCCTGCAGCACCAGCAGCGCATGCAGCAGGCCCGGCAGCAATTCCTGCAGCAGCAGCAGGAGAATAACCGGTTGTTGGAGCAGATTGCAGCTCTCAGCACCTCGTCCCAGAGTAATGTTGTGAAGGCACCTGCCTTGCCCGCTGTAAAGAAGGCGGTAAGACGGTCCCTGAAAAAGATGACACCTCGTGATGATGTGGAGGAATATCTTACTAAGTTTGAGGAACTGGCAGAGAAGGAGAATCTGCCCCTATCTGAATGGGCCATGATGGTCACACCCTATCTGATTGGAGAGCCCCAAAGGGCCTATGCTGACCTGAGCGAGCAGGACCGCCAAGACTATGCTAGATGAAAGTGGGGATTCTTGCCCGGCTGGGTGTTACGGTGACAGCCCGTGCCAGGGGAGTTCATGACTGGAGATACAGTTGGGAGTCTGCAGTCAACAAACATGATTATGGAGTTGAAAAGGTGATAGTGAACCGCTACACCCGAGCATGTCCTCCTGAGGTACAGCCGTCTGAGAGGTCGTCACTTCAGAGTTCCCGGACGCCGAACTCTCCCGGTAAGAGCGTTCCAGCTGTTGGGGACATGGGGTATGCTGATAAGCGGGTTCGGGCCCGAGGGGACATGTGGGTGGGAGAGTGTGATGGACAGTGTTGGAGCTGTCGTGAAATTGCTGCCGGCTGTTCACTAGAGGGGGAGCCTATGTGCCGTGATGTTGGCAGGTCCCTCTTTCCCTGCGCAGAACCTGTGTGTGTGTCCACCTCAGCCGAAGAGACTGGACCACAGGGGTCCCCGGTGGTTGTAAATGACTGCCCAGCACAGGCCCTCTTGGACTCAGAGAGTCCAGTGACTTCCATATGTGACAGCCTGATAGATAGGGACTTCATCCCTGATAAGCACCTGAGTGTGGTGTGCATCCATGGAGACACCAAAGTCTACCCAGAGACTGCCGTGGACTTGGTCCCCAAACTCGGGGAGGTTTCATATGAAGTGGGGGTAGTGAAGAACCTGGTGCAACCCGTCATATTGGGTAATGACTTTCCCCAGTCTAAGGATCTCTGGGGGAAAAATGTTTCTGATGGACAGTGTGATGAAGCTCCTATTGAGGGTGCGCAGTCCCAAGGGGCGGAACACAATGCTAGTGGGACGTTAAACTATGTGATAATGATGATAATGATGATGCTGATGATCATGATAGTGATGATGATACTGATCATAATTATGATAATGATATTGATAATAATGATGACTGTGATAGTGATGAAATTCCTTTGCAGGTGATGTTGGGAGACGAGGATGGGGGTTCTCGGGAACCGAGTGTCCCTGACTTGCCTTTGTCCTGTGACAATTTTGAGAGTGAGCAGTGGCGAGACCCCTCTCTTAGGAGGCACAGGAAAATATGATTGTTCTAAATGAGGTTTCCCAGGAGCCTGGCTCTGAGGAGAGGTTTCCTCAAGCTGCCATTAACAATAACCTATTGTATAGGGACACTGAAGACAGGGAGAGGTCGTGAGTCAGCTCCTAGGGCCTGAGCTATATGGAAGTATAGTGCTGGGGTTGTCACATAGTCACATACTTGAGGGACCAGATGGTGAAGTTAATGTTGTGGATGACATGTTAACTAAGGTTCCAGATCAGGATGTGAATGAAAATGAATTGTATAACCCTGACAGTGGGCAGGATATGAATGAAAATGAATTGTATAACCCTGACAGTGAGCAGGATGTGAATGAAAATGAATTGTATAACCCTGACGGTGAGCCAGATGTGGCTGAGAGAAGAGGGTCAGATAGTGATAGGGAATCATCTGATGACCATAAAGCAACCAGTGCAAATGAGGAAGGCATGGTAGCACAGGAGGTACGTGAATTTCTGAGGAAGAGTCAGCAGAAGTGTTCTGATGTGCCGGGTCGTACTTCTCTGGCCAGGCACTATATCGAAACTGAGCCCGGCCCTAAGGTCAAGATGAAGCCGTGCAGGATACCCGAGGCCCGCAGAGAGTATAGGCCTGGGAGGGTACAGGGTAATGCGGATGCTTCAGATGAAGAGAAAGCTGATGTTGGTGATGACAGTGGTGAAGATGAAGCTGATGAGGGCCATGATTGGTCCAGAGTTCACTGTCTCTGTTGGATTGTTGACCAGCCCTCCGGTCTGGATGACCAGCCCTCCGGTCTGGAGAAGAGGGAGGGGATATGTGAGACAGTGAGTGAATATGTGTTGAATGGGGTGTACATTTCACCTAGGTATAAGGGAAATGTGTGGCTTTGTAAACCTAGTGGTAGAGAAAGGTCACTACACCTTACATTCATTACACACTTGCAGCTCAGGCCTGAAACTACTCAGGTGTTAATTAGGAGACCAGAAGTAGGTGTCTGCAAACAGAGTGTGAGAGCTGGCTTAGCCCGGACACAGGGAGGTGTCCCGGCACAAGAAGCAGTCTCCAGGAGTGTTGGAGCTGGCTTAGCCCGGACACAGGGAGGTGTCCCGGCACAAGAAGCAGTCTCTAAGAGTGGGAGCTGTCTCAGTCTGGACACAGGAAGGTGTCCCGGCACAAGGAGCGTCTCCAGGAGTTTGAGCTATCTCAGTCTGGGTGCAGGAAGGACCCCGGACACAGGAGTAGTCTCAGTGCGAACCCGTGCGAATAGCGGCTGAATAGGAGTGGATCTCTCTCAAGTCTGGACATGGAAGGTGCCTTCAGACACAAGGAGGAGTATCTGTGAAACTCCATACTGGTAACATATATCATATGTGTGTTTTGGGTCAGGCTGGTAGAGCCGGGACCCGGATAGACAGGGCAATCGATATATGTGTAATTAGTGGCTAGACAAGCCTAGGTTTTTCTGTTTATGCTTTATTTTTATCTGTTTGCTGTGGACTTTAATAAAGCTGGTTGCGGCCAGTTTTACACCAGAACTGCTGTCTGAATGAACTGTTTTCGTGCCATTCTGTCTACCCAGACAGCGATCCTAGAGCTATATCCCCTGGAAGTGCTACAATACAATAACCCTCTAAAACCAGTATAGTAGTAGGGCTGTGCTCAGGAACCAGTACCAGGCTCTTACACAGGAGAACAATGAAGAAATACATCAGGATAAGACTTTGGCCACAAACAATAACCTTGTACGCCCTCAGAGTCCTCCTGAATGGAGAAAGAAAACTGTTGTGAAGAAGAAACGGAGAGTTGTTGTCATGGGCGATTCCCTGTTGAGAGGAACAGAGGCCGCTATCTGCAGACCGGATATAACCTCAAGAGAAATGTGCTGTCTTCCAGGTGCAAAAATTAAAGATGTGTCTGACAGGATATCAGGACTCTTCAAGCGTACAGGTGATTACCCATTCCTGCTAATACATGTGGGGACAAACGACACAGCAAGAAAGGACCTGGAAACCATCTGCAGTGACTTTGAAAACTTAGGTAAGAAAGTGAAAGAACTGGGAGCGCAGGTGGTCTTCTCATCCATTCTCCAAGTGGATGTCCATGGAACAAGGAGGTGGAATAAGATTCTGCAGGTGAACAACTGGCTATGTCGATGGTGCCGTCAGCAAGGATTTGGATTTTTGGATCACGGAGTGAATTACCTATACGATGGACTACTTGCTAGAGATGGGGTGCACCTTACGAAGACTGGAAAACATGTATTTGGAATTCGCCTTGCTACACTCATCAGGAGAGCTTTAAACTAGAACAATGTGGGAAAGGAAGCAAAACGCCAGCAAAAGCCATACACCTGACAAATACTATTGAGATTTCTGCTATTAGAAGTGAAGGGGAAGAACAAAGACAAAAAAATCTACATAATAAAAATATTGAAGAAAGAGAAACCAATCAGAAACTGAAGTGTTTCTATACGAATGCACAAAACATGGGCAACAAACAAGGAGAACTGGAACTACTAACGCAGGAGAAGAAATATGATGTCATTGGAATCACTGAGACTTGGTGGGACGATACACATGATTGGAATACAAGGCTAGAAGGATACAACTTATTTGCAAGAAACAGACTTGATAAACGAGGAGGAGGTGTCGCATTGTATGTTAGAAAAGTGATTATCTGCACAGAGATTGACGCTTCAGAGACTGGGAGTTCTGTGGAAACTGTTTGGGTAAGAATACAAGGACAGAACAATGGAAAGGACACCATTGTAGGCATTTACTACAGGCCGCCTGTGCAAGCTGAAGATATGGATGAACTCTTTATGCATCAAATGGCCAAGTTCTCCAAAAAATATGACATAGTGGTCATGGGAGATTTCAACTATCCAGACATTTGTTGGGAATCTCTCTCAGGCAAAACTAACAGGTCCAGGAAATTCTTATCCTCTCTTGCTGACAACTTTATCTTCCAAAAGGTAGGGAGAAAACAAGGGGATCTGCTACCTTGGATCTAATCCTTATAAACAGGGAGGAAATGGTGCAGGAGGTAAGAGTGGTTGGGACCCTAGGAGGTAGTGACCATGCTATTTTAGAATTTTGGATAACAAGAGGAGGAAGACCTGTGAAGACTCAGACGTCAAGGTTAGATTTCAGAAAGGCAGATTTTAAGGAACTCAGAAAGAGAATTGGAGGGATCCAATGGCTGGATATCCTTAAGGACAAAAATGTCCAGGAAGGATGGAAAATCTTGAAAAACGAGATTCTCAAAGCACAATCGTTAACAATTCCGAAAAGAGGGAAGAATGGGAAGCATTTAAGGAAACCAGGATGGATGAACACAGAACTTAAACACATGCTAAAAAGGAAGAAAGAAATGTTTATCAAATGGAAAGAGGGAGGCATATCTAAAGAAGAATATAATGCCATCTGCAGAACCTGCAGGGCACAAATCAGATTATCTAAAGCTGACAATGAATTAAGGCTTGCAAGTGATGTCAAAAGCAACAAAAAAGGATTTTGGGGATACGTCAAAAGTAAAAGAAAAGTCAAAGATGCTATAGGATTTTTACAGGATGAAAATGATGAAATGGTAAGTCAGGATGTTGAGAAGGCTGAACTTTTAAATTCCTATTTTGCATCTGTTTTCTCTCAGAAAGGAGATGTAACATCAACTGATCTTCACTGTCCTATTAAAGGAATAGAAGAATCCAGGATATCTATAAACAGAAAGACAGTGAGGAAACACTTAGCTAACCTAAATGAATTCAAGTCTCCAGGTCCAGATGAATTACACCCCAGAGTACTGAAGGAGATAGCAGAAGAAATTCTTGAACCACTGTCCATAATCTTTGAAAATTCTTGGAGAACAGGAGAAGTTCCAGAAGACTGGAGAAGAGCAAATGTTGTTCCTATCTTCAAAAAGGGGAAGAAGGTGGACCCAGGGAACTACAGGCCGGTGAGTCTGACTTCTAAACCAGCAAAGATCTTTGAACAAATTATTAAAGAACATGTATGCAAGTACCTGGATAAGAATGAAGTGATTAAACAGAGTCAGCATGGGTTTGTAACTAATAGGTCATGTCAGACTAACTTAATTTCCTTCTATGACAGAATCACTGACTGGGTGGATCAGGGAAATGCTGTAGATATAGTATATCTTGACTTCAGCAAAGCATTTGAAAAAGTATCTCACACAATCCTTATTGAAAAAATGACTATATATGGAATGGACAAGGCAACTGTTAGGTGGATTCATAACTGGGTAAAGGTACTGCCACACTACACAATCCCGCTAGCGATCTCGTTAGCGTCGCATACTAATGAGATCGCTAGCGGGATTGTTTCTATATCGCTAGTAGCTACCTATTTTAGCGATGTCGTTAGGACGCTATCGCGGTTAGCGATCTCCTTAACGACTTTAGCGGTACAAAAGTACCGCTAAATCGCTAAAAAAGGTGCCACACTCAGCGATTAGATACTTACCAGCGGGGCGCCAGCGACGAAAATAGGGTCCGGAACGATTCCAGCGACGAGCGAGATCACAGCAGGAAGCTCGTCGCTGGCAGATGCCGCACACAACAACATCGCTAACGGGATCGCTAAATAGTGACGTTTTTTAGCGATCCCGTTAGCGATGTTGTTTAGTGTGGCATACCCTTTAGTGATCGGACCCAAAGAGTGGTCGTAAATGGCTGCACATCCAGTTGGAAGAATGTGTCAAGTGGGGTACCACAAGGCTCTGTTTTGGGCCCTGTATTGTTCAACATCTTTATCAATGATTTAGATGAAGGAATTGAGGGTAAACTGATCAAATTTGCTGATGACACAAAGCTAGGAGGGGTAGCTAATACTAGAGAAGAGAGAGAGAGGATTCAAAAAGATATACATAAACTGGAGCAGTGGGCAGCAACTAACAGAATGGATTTTAACAGGGAAAAATGCAAAGTATTACATCTGGGCAATAAAAATGATAAAAGCATATACAAAATGGGAGGAATAGGGCTAAGTAACAGCACATGTGAAAAAGACTTGGGTATACTAATTGATCACAGACTTAACATGAGTCAACAGTGTGATGCAGCAGCAAAAAAGGCAAATGCAATTCTAGGATGTATCAACAGAAGCATACAGTCTAGATCACGTGAGGTCATTATTGCCCTCTACTCCTCTTTGGTCAGACCTCATCTGGAATACTGTGTCCAGTTTTGGGCACCACATTTTAAAAAAGACATCAACAAACTGGAGCAAGTTCAGAGAAGAGCCACCAGATGGTGACCGGTCTGCAAACCATGTCCTATGAGGAACGGTTGCAGGATTTGGGAATGTTTAGCTTGCAAAAAAGAAGACTGAGAGGAGACTTAATAGCTGTCTACAAATATCTCAAGGGCTGTCACATTGTAGAAGGATCATCTTTATTCTCATTTGCACAAGGAAAGATTAGAAGCAATGGGATGAAACTGAATGGGAGGAGACACAGATTAGATATTAGAAAAAACTTAGGGTGATCAATGAGTGGAACAGGCTGCCACGAGAGGTGGTGAGTTCTCCTTCAATGGAAGTCTTCAAACAGAGGCTGGACAGACATCTGTCTGGGGTGATTTAGAGAATCCTGCTTTGAGCAGGGGGTTGGACCAGAAGGCCCAGGAGGTCCCTTCCAACTCTACCATTCTATGATTCTATGATTCTATGATTGTGTGTATTTGATGGTACAGCTAAAGTGGTTAGGCGGCTGATCAGTGTTGATGGACTACAGTAGGATCTCAGCTCACCTCTCCCTACCTTGCAACCTCCACTGTTCCCTACCTACCAGCGGAGGTTAGCAACCTAGGAAGAGTGATGTTGGCACCCCTAATGTCCTTGCAACAGGCCCTGCCCCTGATGTAATCCCTAGGGTGAACTATTAGTAGCAAAAGTGTAACATAGCTGTAAATATGTCAAAACAAACAGCCATATTGATAAATTTGTATATCAATAACTTAAACAAGATGCCAGTAAGCTGTCTAAAAATAGAAAAAATAAGGGGTATAGGGAGGTAGCAAAAGAAGAATGATCAGTTCCCTGTAACCAGTAAGGACCATAATCACCTCAAAAAATGTCTAGAGATAACTTGGTGACAGGCAATATATTACTTAGTGAATAACTATAAGTCCCTGTTCACCAAAGGGCTATCTACACATATGAGAAGTCTCATACCCAAGCCATTCTGGCAGCAAACAAATACCCCATGCAGTCATAATGATAGCAACTGCCATGTGCCATTACATCTAGGCATCTAATTCATCTAATGATAAGTACCATCCACCTCTAACACTACCATTTATTTGTCTCACTCTTACTTGGCCTTACTATCTTGCCTTGAATAGTGATGGGTGCTATAAACCTGAGAGGATTGTAAATACTGTTCCCAACAGATAAGACTCCTCATTTGGTGAAGGGTTTGTTACAGACTGACATCCAGAATGTGAACGTGTCCTCTTTAACCCCTTAACCCCCAAGGGTGGTTTGCACGTTAATGACCAGGCCAATTTTTACAATTCTGACCACTGTCTCTTTATGAGGTTATAACTCTGGAACGCTTCAACGGATCTTCGCGATTCTGAGAATGTTTTCTCGTGACATATTGTACTTCACGTTAGAAGTAAAATTTCTTCGATATACCTTGCGATTATTTTGGAAAAAAACGCAAATATGGTGAAAATTTTGCAATTTTCAAACTGATTTTTTTTCCCTTAAAACAGAGAAATATGTCACACAAAATAGTTAAGAAATAACATTTCCCACATGTCCACTTTACATCAGCACAATTTTGGAACCAAAATTTTTTTTTATTAGGAAATTATAAGGGTTAAAAGTTGACCAGCGATTTCTCATTTTACAACAAAATTTACAAAGCCATTTTTTTTAGGGACCACCTCACATTTGAAGTCACTTTGAGGGGTCTATATAGCAGAAAATACCCAAAGTGACACCATTCTAAAAACTGCACCCCTCAAGGTACTCAAAACCACATTCAAGAAGTTTATTAACCCTTCAGGTGCTTCACAGGAGCTGAAGCAACGTGGAAGGAAAAAATTAATATTTAACTTTTTAGCCACAAAAATGATCTTTTACAAACTTTTTTTATTTTCACAAGGGTAAAAGGAGAAAATGGGCAGATAAAGTTGTTGTGCAATTTCTCCTGAGTACGCCAATACCCCATATATGGGGGCAAACCACTGTTTGGGCACACGGCAGAGCTCGTAAGGGAAGGAGCGCCGTTTGACTTTTCCAAACTAAAATTGGCTGGAGTTGAGATTGGACGCCATGTCGTGTTTGGAGAGCCCCTGATGCGCCTAAACAGTCGAAATCCCCCACAGTGACCCCATTTGGGAAACTAGACCCCCTAAGGAACTTATCTAGATCATTGGTGAGCAATTTGAACCCCTAAGTGCTTCACACAAGTTTATAACGTAGAGCCGTAAAATTAAAAAATCATATTTTTTCCACAAAATTGATCTTTTCACCCCAATTTTTATTTTCCCAAGGGTAACAAGACTCCAAAAGTTATTGTGCAATTTGTCCTGAGTACGCTGATACCCCATATGTTGGGGTAAACCACTGTTTGGGTGCATGGCAGAGTTTGGAAGGGAAGGAGCGCCGTTTGACTTCTTCAAAGCAGAATTGGCTGGATGCCATGTCGTGTTTGGAGAGCTCCTGATCTGCCTGAACAGTGGAAACCCCCAACAAATGACACCATTTTGGAAACTAGACCCTCAAGGAACTCATCTAGATGTGTGGTGAGCACTTTGAACCCCGAAGTGCTTCACAGAAGTTTATAACGTACAGCCGTAAAATAAAAAATCTTTTTTTTTTTTTTTTACAAAAATGATTTTTTCGCCCCAATATTTTATTTTCACAAGGGTAACAGGAGAAATTGGACCCCAAAAGTTGTCCAATTTGTCCTGAGTACGCTGATACCCAATATGTGAGACAAAACTACTGTATGGGCGCACGTCGGGGCTCGGAAGGGAAGTAGTGACGTTTTGGTTTGCAGACTTTAATGGAATGGTCTGGGGGCGTCATGTCGCATTTGGAGAGCCCCTGATGCGCCTAAACAGTGGAAACCCCCCACAAGTGACCACATTTTGGAAAATAGACCCCACAAGGAACTTATCTAGATGTGTGGTGAGCACTTTGAACCCGAAGTGCTTCACAGAAGTTTATAACGTACAGCTGTAAAAATAAAAAATCATTTTTTTTTTACAAAAATGATTTTTTCGCCCCCAATATTTTATTTTCACAAGGGTAACAGGAGAAATTGGACCCCAAAAGTTGTTGTCCAATTTGTCCTGAGTACGCTGATACCCAATATGTGGGAGAAAACTACTGTATGGGTACACGTTGGGTCTCGGAAGGGAAGTAGTGACGTTTTGGATTGCAGACTTTGATGGAATGGTCTGGGGGCGTCATGTCGCATTTGGAGAGCCCCTGATGCGCCTAAACAGTGGAAACCCCCCACAAGTGACCCCATTTTGGAAAATGGACCCCCACAAGGAACTTATCTAGATGTGTGGTGAGCGCTATGAAGCCCCAAGTGCTTCACAGAAGTTTTATAACATACAGCCGTAAAAACCAAAAAATCATTTTTTTTTTTTACAAAAATGATTTTTTCGCCCCCAGTTTTTTATTTTCCCAAGGGTAACAGAAGAAATAGGACAAATTACACAATAACTCTTGTGGTCCTGAGTACGCTGATACCCCATATTTGGGGGTAAACTACTGTTTGGGCGCATGGCAGAGCTCAGAAGTGAAGGAGCACCGTTTGACTTTTTCAACACAGAATTGGCTGGAATTGAGATCAGACGCCATGTCACATTTGGAGAGCCCCTGATGTGCCTAAACAGCGGAAACCCCCCAATTCTAACTCCAACCCTAACCCCAACACACCCTAACCCTAGTCCCAACCCTAGCCACAAACGTAACCCTAACACACCCCTAACCCTAATCCAAACCCTAACCCTAATCCTAACTTTAGCGCCAACCCTAACCCTAACTTTAGCCGCAACCCTAACCCTAATGGGAAAATGGAAATAAATACATTTTTTTAATTTTATTATTTTTCCCTAACTAAGGGGGTGATAAAGGGGGTTTGATTTACTATTTATATCGGGTTTTTATGATTGGCAGCTGTCACGCTAAAAGACGCTTTTTATTGCAAAAAATAGTTTTTTGCATCACCACATTTTGAGAGCTATAATTTTTGCATATTTTGGCCCACAGAGTCATGTGAGGTCTTATTTTTTGTGGGACGAGGTGTCGTTTTTATTGGTACCATTTTTGAGCACGTGACATTTTTTGATCGCTTTTTATTTCGATTTTTGGGAGGTTAGAATGAACAAAAATCAGCAATTCATGAATTTCTTTTGGGGGGGTGTTTATACCGTTCCGCATGTGGTAAAATTGATAAAGCAGTTTTTATTCTTTGGGTCAGTACGATTTTTTTTTTTAAGTGGTTCACTAAAGGGGTTAACTAGTGGGACAGTTTTATAGGGGGGGTCGTTACGGACGCGGCGATACCAAATATGTGTACTTTTATTGTTTTGTTTATTTTATTTACAGGAAGAAATTAATTTATTGGGGAATATTTTTTTTTTTTATGATTTTTTTAACACTTTTTATTTTTATTTTTTTAACTTTTTTACTTTGTCCCAGGGTGGGCATCACTGTACTTTATCAGATCGCTGGTCTCACAGTGTGCACAGCACACTGTGAGACCAGCGATCGCTCTGGCATCGCTGCAGGCTTCCTCAGCGCCTGCTCTCAGCAGGCACTGAGGAAGCCGCCTCCCTCCAGGACCCCGGCGCCATCTTGGATCCGGGTCCTGGGAGGTAGGAAGCCCTCAGAACAGCGAGATCACATCGCGCTGTCCTGAGGGTCTCAGGGGAGCGCGCAGGGAGCCCCCTCCCTGCGCCATGCTCCCCTGTGCCCCCGGTACACCGCGATCATGTTTGATCGCGGTGTGCCAGGGGTTAATGTGCCAGGAGCGGTCCGTGACCGCTCCTGACACATAGTGCCGGGTGGCAGCTGTGATAAACAGCTGACACCCGGCCGCGATCAGCTGTGCTCCCCCCGGGAGCGCAGCTGATCGCATATGATGTTCTATTCCGTCCATGGGAATTAAGTACCAGGTCACATGGACGGAATAGTATGTCTGATGGAATAAAGGGGTTAATGTCCCAAAGCAGACTGTAGCAATATGTTATATGCTGAGCCGCCTCTAGGGGTCTCACTACCTGGATGTATTCAGAGGATAGAGAGGAGGGACTCGTTGGTAAGAGCACGAGACAGGAAGCATTCATGTAATGTGGCTGAGAGAACGTGCACACAATAAAAGTAACCCGTTACCACAATCGTGTCAGAGGCATAAACGAGAAATAGAACATGGTGGCAGCAGGGCTGAACCTATAAAGAACAAGTGTACAGACAATCCAGGCAGCTTGTGGTACAAAGCTCAACTGTAAGTACAGTGCCCACAGTACAGCATTATGGAGACCGCATTAAAACCTCCTCAGAGACTAGACATCATGTCCTCAAATCTATCGCAGACCTGGAGACATTGGAAGGAGGAGTTTACTCTGTATGTGGATCTTACAGTAGACACCAATGATCAGAAGCGTAAGGTGAAGCTCTTCTACTATCTGATTGGAGAAAAAGGCAGAGAACTTGCTCAGACCCTGATCCAGGACGGTACGGACAGTCTGGCAGACATTGCACAGGCATTTGATAAGCACTGTGACCCCAAGAAGAATGAGACAGTGGAAAGATTTAAGTTTTTCACCAGAAATCAGGAGATGGGAGAGAATATAGACGCATATGTGACTGAGCTGAAAAGACTGGCAGCAACATGCAGCTTTGGAGATATCAGAGATTCTCTTATCAGAGATAGAATAGTGTGCGGCATCAGAGAGCCACAACTAAGAGAGAGACTGCTGAGAGAGGGGGAGTTAACCCTAGAGAAATGCATGCAAATAAGCAGAGCTGCAGAGCTAACAAGAGACAGCCTGAAGATGATGGCAGACACCACTGAGGAGCCAGTACATGCAGTAACCATGAGAGGAAAAGCAGAGCACCAAGCGAGAATAGTCCAATGCAGATACTGTGGCAGAAGACATGAGAGAGACAAAGAGAAGTGTCCAGCATATGGACAAAGCTGCAGGACCTGTGGTAAGATGAATCATTTCGCAGCTCTCTGCAGACTTAAGCCCTTTAAAAAGCACAGAGAAATTCACAGTGTGACACAGGACAATGACAGTGACAGTGCAGAAGATATTACATGGATACAGCTACAGTCTGCAACAGAGAATGTCAATACAGTCAGACAGCCAGAACCTAAAGATACAAGACAACTGTTTGCAACTCTTTTATTAAATGACAAACCCATTAGATTTCAGTTGGACTGTGGAGCAAGTTGCAATGTCATACCGGAGGATCTACTAAATGAACAGGTGTCCATTGAACCTACTGATAAGGTACTTATGATGTACAACAAAACGATACTGAAACCTCTTGGGACATGCAAACTGAAGGTTAGTAACCCATGCAACAGAAAGAGTTATAGAGCCCAATTTACAGTGCTGCAGGGTGGTGACCACATACCGTTACTAGGTATAAAAGCAGTTCAGGCAATGGACTTAATAAAGGTACAATTCCATAACATTATGTCTGTGGAAGTCAAACAGAGTATGAAGGATATCCCAAAAGCAGACAGCAATCTAGATTTACAGATTATAAAAACACAGTATGCGGATGTATTTGAGGGTGATGGATGTTTTGAAGGAAAACACAAACTGGAAATTGATAACACAGTACAACCTACCAGATTACCAACAAGAAAAGTGCCTGTAGCGCTACTTCAGCCATTGAAAGAAGAACTACAGGATTTAGAAAAGCGAGGCATGATAGAAGTCGTCCATCAGAGCACAGACTGGATAAGTAGTTTGCAAACAGGAAGAACAGCGCTCCATCCAGGTGAGTATTGTAGAAAAAAGCTTTATTTCAGGCCATCACAAAAACACAACGTTTCGACCTAAAGCGGTCTTTGAAAAAGACCGCTTTAGGTCGAAACGTTGTGTTTTTGTGATGGCCTGAAATAAAGCTTTTTTCTACAATACTCACCTGGATGGAGCGCTGTTCTTCCTGTTTGGATACGTCTTTTCCAAGTTGGTTCCTTGGACCTGGTACGTGCGCCCCCTTTCCTGAGAGTGCTGTCGACTTGCCTTTTCTACTTGGTGGATAAGTAGTTTGGTCATAGTGCAGAAACCATCAGGAAAACTAAGAATTTGTATCGATCCCAAACCACTCAACAAAGCTCTCAAAAGGAATCACTATCCGATGCCTACAATAGAGAATGTGCTACCAGATTTATCAAAGGCAAAAATATTTTCAGTTTGTGACGTAAAAAATGGATTTTGGCATGTGGAACTGGATGAAGAATCCAGTTTATTGACAACGTTTTCTTCTCCATTTGGTCGCCGTAAATGGCTGAGAATGCCCATGGGACTGACACCAGCTCCAGAAATATTTCAGCAGAAGCTGATGCAAGCTTTGGAAGGAATCCCAGGGGTAAAGATGATAGCAGATGATATATTAATAGTGGGAGAAGGTGACGATATGCAATCTGCAATAAAGAATCACGATACAAGGATGCTATGATTTTTAGATAGGTGTAGAGAAAAAAGGATAAAGTTGAACTTGGAAAAGTTGAAACTGAAAATGACGGAAGTGCCATATATAGGACATCTGCTAACCTCAAATGGAGTGAAAGTGGATCCAGAAAAGGTGAAGGCGATACAAGAGATGCCTACCCCAACAGATGTGTGTGGAGTACAATGATTTTTGGGCATGGTGAATTATCTGTCCAAGTTTTGCAAGAATCTATCAGACATGTGTGAGCCAATGAGACAGCTAACTCACAAAGATGTGTTGTGGGAATGGACAGAAGCACAGGAGACGGCTTTCCAATCAGTAAAGACAGCCATTGCAGACACAGCAACCTTAAAATATTTTGATCAACAGTTAGAGGTGGTAGTCCAATGTGATGCGTCAGAAAAAGGCCTAGGTGCCACATTAATGCAAGAGCGGCAACCAATCACATTTGCAAGCAAAGCGTTAACACCGACAGAGCAGGGATATGCCCAAATCGAAAAGGAGTTACTAGCTGTGGTGTTTGGAATGGAAAGGTTTCATCAGTACACATACGGTCGACAGGTAACAGTACAGTCCGATCACAAACCGTTGGAGAGCATTACAAAAAAACCACTACTAAATGCACCAAAGAGACTGCAGCGCATGCTTCTGCGACTTCAAAAATATGATTATGAAATTGGATATTGTCCAGGAAAAGACTTGTTGATTGCAGATACTCTAAGCAGAGCGTACTTACCCAACTCAGAGGATAAAGGACAAGAAATGGACAACATCAATATGTGTGATTATCTTGCAGTATCTAAAGATAAATTGAAACAAATACAGACCTTCACAGAAAAAGATAAAACACTACAGATATTAAAAACTGTGATCCTGCAGGGCTGGCCAAAATATAAGCAGCATGCTCCAAAGGAAGTTGCTCCATTCTTCCATATACGAGATGAACTGTCAGTACACCAAGGAATCATCATAAAGGGAGAAAGGGCAGTGATACCGGAGACTCTGAGAAGAGACATACTACAGAAATTACACTCGTCCCACTTGGGCATTGAAGGATGTTTGCGGCGAGCAAGAGAATCAGTTTATTGGCCGGGTGTTGTGAATGGGTTTGAGATGAGTTCTGAGCAGTGGCTCCCTCTGGTGGTTACAAGCGGTGCTAGTGAAGATTGTGAGGACTGGGAATCAGGTGTTACTGACTGGTCTTATATAAGGGAGTCATTTTCCCATCAGGGTTGCCGGTGATCAATTGTTCTGGTCTGAATCCTTCATTCCAGTTTCCCTTGTAGCCTGCTGTGTCGTGTCTGCATCTCCTGTTTACAGATAAGACTTTTGCTTCTTTTGTGTTTGTGCTATATTTTTGCATTTTGTCCTGCACTTCTGTGGGGGCCTTCAGGGTCCCCTCTGGGGGCTTCTGCCCTCTCAGTTTAGTTCAGCCACTGAGTTTTGTTCTTTTGCTTTTTCCAGTTTTTTCAGTGGCTGCTGTTTTGATTTTGTTACACCAGAGAACTAATTTAGGTGGTAGAGGTCGTGTGATCTCAGGTTATTTTGAAATTAGTAGAGTTGGTGCTTTTCAGGGTTTTCTGGGATTGCAGTAAGTACCCTTCCTATCCTTTTCTATTTAGATAGTTTGGGCCCCAGCGTTTGCTCATACTATTTTCTTTCTGTGTCAGTATTTCCTCTTGTCTAACTGCCATTACATGTTTGGGGGCTTTCTATTATCTTTGGGGTTCTGCTCCGGGGCAGATAGCTTTCCTGTTTCTGTCTTTAGGTGTAGTTAGTTTCTCAGGCTGTGACGAGGCGTCTAGGACCAACGTAGGAACGCTCCACGGCTGCCTCTAGTTGTGGTGGTTAGTCAGGGTACTGCAATCTCATAGATTCCAACTGCTCTGGTGTATTGCCTTTTTGCCTGCTCTCCTCAGCTACCGAAACATAATAGTATCACCGGCCTAAAAAATTGAAAATTGTATGGTACTCACAGAAGGGAAAAATATTGTGAAAGAAAAAAGGTTGTCAGAGTTGTCAGAGATATTTTTCTGTTTGTTGCATTTTTTTTTTTTTTCCCTCTGTATCTCTGGGTGCTGGGAGGATCTTTTCTCCCAATGGAGTTTGCACAGTTGTCTGGCCGTGTGGATCAGCTTGCCACTGAGGTTCAGAGTATTGCTGCATATCTTGCTAGGTTGCCTGTTGTGGAACCTAGGATCCCCATGCCAGATTTGTTTTTGGGGGATCGAGCTAAGTTTCAGAATTTCAAAAATAATTGTAAATTGTTTTTTGCCTTAAAATCTAAGTCCTCAGGAAACGCAGCGCAGCAGGTTCAAATTATCATCTCTCTCCTGCGCGGCGATCCTCAGGATTGGGCTTTTTCCCTGATACCTGGGGATCCTGTTTTAAGTGATGTTGATGCATTTTTTCAGGCTTTGGGGTTATTGTACGATGAGCCTAATGTCACTGATCAAGCTGAAAAAGCCTTGTTGGCATTAAATCAGGGGCTTGATGACGCTGAGTTATACTGTCAGAGATTCCGTAGGTGGGCAGTCCTGACCAAATGGAATGACGACGCTTTGGCGGCCCTTTTCCGGAAGGGTCTGTCAGATAATGTAAAGGATGTTATGGTGGGATTCCCTGTCCCCTCTGGTCTCAATGATTCTATGTCATTAGCGATTCAAATTGACAGACGTTTGCGTGAGCGGAGAAGTATGCGTGGAATGGTGTTGCCTTGTGAACCAGCTTCTGAACCCATGCAGTGTGATAGAGTGGTGTCTGGGGCACAGCGTCATGAGTTTCGAAAGCGCAATGGGTTATGTTTCTACTGTGGTGATGCCTCTCATGCTATTTCAGTCTGCCCTAAGCGGGGAAGACGTTTTGCACGCTCAGTTGTCTTGGGTAGTGTTCAGACTAAGTTTTTATTAACTGTCACTCTGATATGCTCTCTGTCCTCATTTTCTGCTCAGGCTTTCGTTGATTCTGGAGCAGCTATTAACCTGATGGATTATGATTTTGCTAAACGTTGTGGGTTTCCCTTGATACCCCTACAGAAGTCTATTCCCCTACTGGGGATCGATTCTACCCCTTTGGCTGAGAATAAACCCCAGTTTTCTACTCAGGTGATAATGAGGGTTGAACCTGATCACCAGGAGTGCTGCAAATTTTTGGTTCTATATAATCTGCATGACATTATCGTGCTGGGTTTCCCTTGGTTACAGTCTCATAATCCTGTTTTGGATTGGAAATCTGTGTCTGTAACCAGTTGGGGCTGCCAATGTGTTAATACCAACACTCCTGTTTTTTCTGCCTCCCCCAGGCTCAGGATGTTCCTGACTTTTTGTTTGATTTTTCTGATGTGTTTAGCGAAAGTAAATCTGCATCCTTGCCTCCCCATAGGAGTTATGACTGCGCTATTGAATTAGTGCCGGGTAGTAAATTCCCTAAAGGTCGCCTTTTTAACTTGTCTGTACCTGAACATGACGCTATGCGGTCTTATATCAAGGAATCATTGGAGAAGGGTCATATCAGACCATCCTCTTCACCCTTAGGTGCCGGTTTTTTCTTTGTGGCCAAAAAAGATGGTTCATTAAGGCCGTGTATTGATTATCGTCTCTTGAACAATATTACTGTGAAATATCAATACCCGTTACCCTTGATTTCTGACCTGTTTTCCAGGGTGAAAAACGCTACTTGGTTTACCAAGCTTGACCTCAGGGGGGCGTATAACCTTATTCGCATTAAGCACGGGGATGAATGGAAGACGGCATTCAATACCCCTGAAGGGCATTTTGAGTACCTAGTGATGCCCTTTGGGCTCACTAATGCTCCTTCCGTCTTCCAGTCCTTCATGAATGACATTTTCAGGGATTTTGTGGACAAATTTCTGATTGCTTATTTGGATGATATCTTGATTTTTTCTAATGACTGGGACTCTCATGTGAAACATGTTCGAACTGTATTCCAGATTTTGAGAGAGAATGCTCTGTATGTGAAGGGATCAAAGTGTCTTTTTGGCGTACAGAGGATCTCATTTCTGGGATTCATTTTGTCCCCATCTGTTATTGAAATGGACCTGGTCAAGGTTCAGGCCATCTGTGATTGGGTCCAACCTACTTCATTAAAGGCTCTTCAGAGATTTTTGGGTTTTGCCAATTTTTATCGTAAATTTATTGGTAATTTCTCGGTTATTGTTAAACCATTAACTGATTTGACCAGAAAGGGTTCTGATGTGGTGAATTGGCCTCCTAAGGCAGTCTCTGCATTTCAGGAACTTAAGCAGAGATTCACTTCTGCTCCTGTTCTACGGCAGCCTGATGTTTCTCTGCCATTTCAGGTGGAGGTTGATGCCTCTGAAATTGGGGCAGGTGCCGTTTTGTCCCAAAAAGATCCAGAGACCTCTAAAAGTAACCCTTGTGCCTTTTTCTCTCGAAAATTTTCTCCTACTGAACGTAATTATGACGTGGGTAATCGGGAGTTATTGGCCATGAAGTGGGCTTTTGAAGAGTGGAGACATTGGCTGGAGGGAGCCAAACATCAGGTGGTGGTCCTTACGGACCATAAGAATCTGGTCTATCTGGAATCTGCCAAGCGACTCAATCCTAGACAGGCCAGGTGGGCCTTGTTTTTCACACGTTTTAATTTTGTGGTTTCCTTTCTTCCTGGCACTAAGAATGTTAAGGCGGATGCCCTCTCGAGGAGTTTCCTTGCGGACTCTCCTGAGTTATCTGATCCTTCTGTTATTTTGAAAGAGGGTGTAGTTCTTTCCGCCATCTCGCCCAATTTGAGACTTGCTCTGGAGGGGTGTCAGGAGGATAGGCCCGAGCGCTGCCCTGTTGGAAAATTGTTTGTCCCGGACCAATGGAAAAAGAGTGTGATGTCTGAGATTCATTGTTCCGCATTGGCTGGGCATCCCGGAATTTTTGGTACCAGAGACTTGGTTAGTCGGTCCTTTTGGTGGCCTACCTTGTCTCGTGATGTCAGGGAGTTTGTGCAGTCCTGCGGGACTTGCTCTCGCTCCAAGCCTTGCTCTCGCTCTAGTGGTTTGTTGATGCCATTGCCTGTGCCCAAGAGACCATGGACCCATATCTCTATGGATTTCATTTCCGATCTTCCTGTTTCTCAGAGAATGACCACCATCTGGGTAATTTGTGATAGGTTTTCCAAAATGATACATCTTGTGCCATTACCTAAGTTGCCTTCCTCCTCTGAATTGGTGCCGTTGTTCCTTCAGCACGTGGTTCGTTTCACGGCATTCCTGAGAACATTGTGTCTGACAGAGGAGTCCAGTTTGTTTCCAGATTTTGGAGGACTTTTTGTTCTAAACTGGGTGTTCAATTGTCTTTCTCCTCGGCATTTCATCCTCAGACCAATGGTCAAACTGAGAGAACAAACCAGACATTGGAGACATATCTAAGATGCTTTGTGTCTGCTGATCAGGATGACTGGGTCTCTTTTTTGCCTTTGGCTGAGTTTGCTCTTAATAATAGGGCTAGCTCTGCCACTTTGATGTCTCCGTTTTTCTGTAATTCTGGGTTTCACCCTCGATTTTCTTCAGGACAGACGGAGGCTTCTGTCTGTCCAGGTGTTGACTCTGTTGTGGAGCGTATGCAGCAGATTTGGGACCAGGTAGTGGAGAGGTTGTCCCTCTCTCAGGAGAAGGCCCAGCGGTTTGCTAACCGGCATAGGACTGATGGTCCTCGGTTTAAAGTGGGGGACTTGGTCTGGTTGTCCTCAAAGAATATTCCTATGAGAGTAGCATCTCCTAAATTTAAGCCTAGGTTCATTGGACCTTATAAGATCATGGAGATTATTAATCCTGTTTCTTTTCGTTTGCTTCTTCCAGGGACATTTAAGATCCATAACGTGTTCCACAAGTCCTTGTTGAAGAGGTTTGTTGAGCCAGTGGTTCCTGCTGCTGTGCCTCCTGATCCTGTTTTGGTTGAGGGCAATCTGGAGTATGTGGTTGAGAAAATATTGGATTCTCGTTTTTCTAGACGGAAACTCCAGTATTTGGTTAAATGGAGAGGTTATGGTCAGGAAGACAATTCTTGGGTGTTTGCTTCGGACATCCATGCTAGGAGACTTATCCGTGCGTATCATAGAACTCATCCTGACCGACCTGGTTGCTCAAATGAGGGTTCGGTGACCCCTCCTCAAGGGGGGGGTACTGTTGTGAATGGGTTTGAGATGAGTTCTGAGCAGTGGCTCCCTCTGGTGGTTACAAGCGGTGCTAGTGAAGATTGTGAGGACTGGGAATCAGGTGTTACTGACTGGTCTTATATAAGGGAGTCATTTTCCCATCAGGGTTGCCGGTGATCAA
Organism: Oophaga sylvatica; assembly: GCA_033576555.1. NCBI lineage: Eukaryota > Metazoa > Chordata > Amphibia > Anura > Dendrobatidae > Oophaga > Oophaga sylvatica. The sequence goes on along the minus strand of JARQOD010000001.1, from coordinate 828,172,013 downwards.
TTGTTCTGGTCTGAATCCTTCATTCCAGTTTCCCTTGTAGCCTGCTGTGTCGTGTCTGCATCTCCTGCTTACAGATAAGACTTTTGCTTCTTTTGTGTTTGTGCTATATTTTTGCATTTTGTCCTGCACTTCTGTGGGGGCCTTCAGGGTCCCCTCCGGGGGCTTCTGCCCTCTCAGTTTAGTTCAGCCACTGAGTTTTGTTCTTTTGCTTTTTCCAGTTTTTTCAGTGGCTGCTGTTTTGATTTTGTTACACCAGAGAACTAATTTAGGTGGTAGAGGTCGTGTGATCTCAGGTTATTTTGAAATTAGTAGAGTTGGTGCTTTTCAGGGTTTTCTGGGATTGCAGTAAGTACCCTTCCTATCCTTTTCTATTTAGATAGTTTGGGCCCCACGTTTGCTCATACTATTTTCTTTCTGTGTCAGTATTTCCTCTTGTCTAACCGCCATTACATGTTTGGGGGCTTTCTATTATCTTTGGGTTCTGCTCCGGGGCAGATAGCTTTCCTGTTTCTGTCTTTAGGTGTAGTTAGTTTCTCAGGCTGTGACGAGGCGTCTAGGACCAACGTAGGAACGCTCCACGGCTGCCTCTAGTTGTGGTGGTTAGTCAGGGTACTGCAATCTCATAGATTCCAACTGCTCTGGTGTATTGCCTTTTTGCCTGCTCTCCTCAGCTACCGAAACATAACAGCCGGGTATGAATGATCACATAAAAAGTTACATAGCACAATGTGAGATATGTGCGTCCGGCGGAGATAAACAACCGAAAGAGCCATTGCAACCGCATGCCGTTCCAAATAGACCATGGTCAAAAATAGGAATAGATTTGTTCACATTGGAGGAAAGAGAATACCTGGTAACTGTGGACTATTTTTCTAACTTTTGGGAAGTGGACCATTTGAAGGATACAAGAGCAAGAACAGTTATTAAAAAACTCAAGGCTCATTTTGCCAGATATGGGATTCCAGAGATTGTTTTTACTGATAATGCCGCTCAATTTAGGTCAGAAGAGTTCAAGGAGTTCAGCAAGTTATGGGAATTTGAACACAATACATCATCTCCTGGATATCCTCAAAGCAATGGCAAAGCGGAATCAGCGGTGAAAACAGCAAAGAAGTCGATTAAGAGAGCGAAACAGGCAGGGACAGATGTATATCTATCTATACTGGACCACAGAAACACACCTTCCCAAGGTCTAGACAGCAGCCCAGCACAGAGGCTTCTGAGTAAACGGACAAGGACACTCATACCAACAGCTAGTCGTCTTCTGAAGCCAAATCTGGTGAGGGGAATGAGGTCAAAACTAAAGAAAAATCAGGATAGACAAGCGTTCTATTATAATCAGTCGGCAAAAGATCTACCAGAACTGAGACAAAATGACAACATCAGGATGCAGCCGAGCAAATATGACAAACAATGGAGAAAAGCAAAGGTGTTCCAGAAACTAGGACCTAGATCCTACGAGATTGTGACAGAGGAGGGAAGAAAACTAAGGAGAAATCGGAGACATCTGAGGAAAACGCAAGAAGGATCTGATACATGGTCATATGAACAGTATCCTCATATCCAAGATGAGGAAACAGCAAGTCTAAGCAGAGAGGCTACAGGGATGGCCCAGGTTCAGTGTGGAGATTCCGGTCGGAGACAGGCAATACCAGATGCGGTAACGCCCGAATCGAGAGAACCACCGAATAGTGGCAGTAACGCATCGTATGTTACTAGATCGGGCAGAATGATCACAAAGCCAGCACACCTCAAGGACTATATATACAACCAAGTATTTTAAAGTATCTTAATGGCATGATGCTTGCCAGTTATGTTTATGTCACCAATATCTTGAAATGTTCACATGTATGTTAGTTATATTAGCTTAGTTATTTCTTCAGTTAAAAGACAAAGGATGTAGCAATATGTTATATGCTGAGCCGCCTCTAGGGTCTCACTACCTGGATGTATTCAGAGGATAGAGAGGAGGGACTCGTTGGTAAGAGCATGAGACAGGAAGCATTCATGTAATGTGGCTGAGAGAACGTGCACACAATAAAAGTAACCCGTTACCACAATCGTGTCAGAGGCATAAACGAGAAATAGAACACAGACCAAGGCTGCATTGCAACCCAGATCAAGGTCCTTTAAGCTTGCTGCGTCCTCAGATGGAAATGCCTTCATTACATCCTAGCTGTTGGAGATTATCTTGTGAGGTCTGAGGTTTGCACTGACAGCATTTCCTGTGTTCTAGAGAGCAGGATAATTGCCTCTTCGCTTGTGGGCAGAGATTTAAGCCCATCATCTACAGAGAAGTTCTTTTCCACAAATAGATGAGCATCTCTCACTTTCCTGGGCTGTCTATAGATT
>JARQOD010000001.1:828105739-828169561 GCA_033576555.1 Oophaga sylvatica | reverse complement strand
GACACCACGTTGTCAGGAATTCCATGGAACTGAATACCTCTTTGATCATCAGTTCTGCAGTTTTTTCAGCATAGGAAGTCCTTCAGTTGGAATAAAGTGGGCCATTTTTGTGGAGGGCGGTCCACTATGACAAGGATGACGGTCATCTGTTTGGAAGGGGTAGTTCCACAATAAAATCCATAGAAATAGATCCCCAAGGTCTGGATGAAACTGGGAGTGGTTGCAAGAGTCCTAGAGGAGACAATCGTGGGGTCTTGTTTCGTGCGCATGTTAAACAGGTTGAAACATATTTCCTACATCCTTCCTACAATTAGGCCACCAAAAGAAACGAAGTAGTAAGTCTTGTGTTTTTGCAACTCCAGGATGTCCTGCCAGTTTAGAATCATGGACACTTTTGAGGACTTCAAGGCGAGAAGATTCAGGTACATATATTTTGTGTTTCTGCATCCAAAACCCCTCTTTGAATGAAGATCGACGTCTTCCGAAGGATGGTTAAGGAAAGAGTCCTCTTGATATCCTCTTTAATTCTATTACATAGTCCTCTAGAGTGCAATATTCCCAAAAAATTTTTAGGGCCTGAATTGTATCGTCATTACTAGACCTCTCCCTGAGGTTCCGAACACATCCTGGACAGGGCGTCAGTCTTGCCATTTTCTTGAACCAGGCCGGTAAGAAATTATAAAATTGAATCTTGAGAAAAATAAGGCCCATCGTGCTTGTCTTGCAGACAATCTTTTTGCTGTACGGAGGAATTCAAGATTCTTGTGGTCCGTGAGGACAGTCACAGGGTGATTGGCACCTTCCAGAAGATGTCTCGGAGAAGGCAACTTTAATGGCTAACAGTTCTTTATTACCGATGTCGTAGTTCTTTTCTGCAGATGACAAGGTGTGGGAAAGAAACGCACATGGGTGAAGTTGCATCTTGTCCCCAACTCGCTGAGACAGAATGGCTCCCACTGCAGAGTCCGAGGCGTCCACTTCGACAGTAAATGGCAATTCAGGATTTGGGTGTACTAACAATGGAGCAGACGTAAAAAAGAGTTTTCAACTTGTCAAAAGCCTCCTGTGCCTCCGGAGACCAGAAAAATGCTTTGGTCTTTTTTGTTAGTGTAGTAATTGGTAGTATGATCCGTGAAAGTTCTTTATAAATTTTCGGTAAAAATTTGCAAATCCTATAAAACGCTGGACGTCTTTTAAATTTCTTGGAACAGGCCAGCCCCACTACAGCATTGATTTTGCCGGGATCCATGCTCAGACCTTCTGGGGAGATGATATATCCCAGAAAATTGGGATACTGGTTGTTCAAATTCACATTTTTCAAGTTTAATGTAAAGATGGTTCTCCTGTAGTCGTTCCAGGACTAACTGGACGTGCCTGCGATGCTCTTCCAAGGTGTCTGAAAATATAAGAATGTCATCGAGATAAGCCACAACGAATTGGTCCAAGAAATCTCGAAATACATCATTAATAAAATGTTGAAAGGTGGCTGGGGCATTGCTAAGGCCAAAGGTCATAACCAGAGATTCAAAATGTCCATATCTCGTTCTGAAGGCGGTCTTCCACTCATCTCCTGGGCGAATCCGTATGAGGTTGTAAGCCCCTCTAAGATCCAGCTTCGTAAAGATTTTCGCAGAACGGAGTCTCTCAAATAGTTCAGGAATCAAGGGTAGCGGGTAGCGATTCTTGACAGTGATATTATTCATCTCTCTGTAGTCAATACATGGCCGCAGAGTGGAGTCTTTCTTTTCAACAAAGAAAAGGGGTGCCCCAGCTGGAGATGTGGAAGGTCGAATAAAGCCTTTCTCTAAATTTTCATCCAGGAACTTTCTTAATACCTTCAATTCAGGTTCGGAAAGATTGTAAATCCGTCCAAATGGAATGGTTGCTCCTGGCAGCAATTCAATGGGACAGTCGTAAGGACGGTGAGGAGGTAATTGATCTGCTTTCTTCTTACTGCAGACATCAGAGAACTGCTGATATTGAGGTGGTAGTTTCTCTTCCTTCTCATGCGAAATCTCAGAGATTTGGACTTGTTGGAGAACAGGGGTTCCTTATGACAATTATTCTTACAGTAGTCAGATGGAAAGGTGATGGTCCTTGATGCCCAGTTGATAGAAGGGTTATGGACTGAAAACCAGGGGATCCCTAGAATAACCGGAAATTTCGGAGATGAAATAAGGTGGAAACTGACAGCTTCATGATGATCCGGTTCGATACAAATCTCCAGTTCGATTGTCTCATGCGTGACAGGTCCAGAAGACAAAGGTGATCCATCCACAGTTTCCATTTCAATTAGTGTGGATTTGGTCCTACTGGAAATATTATTATCACGTGTAAATTTTAAGTCCATAAAATTTCCTCCTGCTCCCGAATCCAACAGGGCAGAGCATTGTATTTTTTGGGTGCCCATTACAACCTGAATGGGGATTACAAAATGAGATGATGTAGTATGTATTTTGTCTTTTTCTGGCGTTACTGATGAGATAGTCTGCAAGATGGAATCCGACTGCTGAGAAAGGTCCATATTGCTGGCAGACCTGTTGTTGGTAAAGGCTATAGTCCTTTTGTTAGGACAGTTGATGGCATAGTGTCCAGGGTCACCACAATAGAGGCAGAGATGTTCTGCACGTCGCCTCTCCTTCTCCTGCAGAGAGTGGTCTTCAGATGACGTCGATCTGCATCGGTTCAGACACGCCTTGCGTCTTTTCTTGGTGGTCTGATGCTGAAAATGAGAAGCCAGGGCTATTCCCAAGTGCTCGCAGTCTCTCCTTTCTCCTTTCAGTAAGTCTTTGGTCAATCCGGATACATAGTTGAATAAAGTCCTCCAACTGATCAGGGGTCTCAACCCTGGCAAGCTCGTCTTTCACTGGTTCTGATAACCCTCATCGAAATTGACTTCTCTGGGCCGCTGGATTCCAGGTGGTGTCGGCCACCCAGCGACGGAACTCCGATGTATATTCCGCAACAGAGCGACGTCCTTGGCGCAAATTATGTAATTTGGTTTCTGCTGTGGCACAGCGGTTTGGGTCATCAAAAACTTGATTCATAGCTGCGGTGAAGGCTTCCAGGTCATTAAGGAGGTCATAGTCCTTTTCTACATAAGGTGAAGCCCAAGCAAGAGCTTCATCTGTCAGGAGATTTATCATGAAAAAAACTTTCTTCCTCTCACTGGTAAAGGGAGCAGGTTGCATCTGGAAGTATATGCGGCATTGATTGAGGAATCCTCGGTACTGCTGGCGATCCCCACTGAACTTTGCAGGCAACGGCAGCCGCGCGTTTGATTCGGACCCTGAATTGCGCACGTCCAGAAGTTGTTTTTGTAGCTCAATTACTTCCTGTTGTATCACCGTGAAATCAGTTTGTAACTTGGAATATTTTCCTTGAGAATCAGTACAAAAACTTTGAAGCTCCGTAACTTGCCGCCTATGGGTGTTCACAGCGGACTCCATTTTGGCGCGAGATTATTCTGTCAGGATCCCGTCTGGGTTGGAGCCGATGTTACTGCAAACATTAGGGGAAGCAGAGGCAGGTAGAGTAGTCAGGTGGCAGGCGGAGGTCGGTACACAGGAAAGGCAGTTCGGTAGCAGAGGAGCAGGCAGATAACGTAGTCAGGTGGCAGCCGGAGGTCAGTTCACAGAGAGGCAGTGTTTGTAGCAGAGGAGCAGGCAGATAACGTAGTCAGGTGGCAGCCGGAGGTCGGTACACAGGAAAGGCAGTTCGGTAGCAGAGGAGCAGGCAGATAACGTAGTCAGGTGGCAGGCCGAGGTCAGTTCACAGGAGAGCAGTGTTTGTAGCAGCAGGAACAGCAGGAGAAAGAGCTTGACTAAAGGCTGGAAGCACAATAATCTCGCAATGACACACCCACAGGGCCAGGTTTATATAGGGCGTGTAATTGGCAATCAGAGGCCAAACGAGAGAGCACTGGGTGAAGCCGATCAGGAAGAACAGTCAATGGTATCCGGGTTCAGCAAGGCACTTTGTAGCCAGCAGAATAGCTCAGATGGTAGAGCTGCTGGCCGGTGGACAAGAGACACTGGGTTCGATTCCTGACAGTCATGAAAATACAGAAAAATCTTTGAATGAGAAGGTGTGTCCAAACTTTTGGTCTGTACTGTACCTGTTTACAAATGCCATAGGCTATATGTATGGAAGTTCTTATGTTGTAGAGTCACTATACCCATTACCAATACATTTTGCAGTGGTTTCCCTACATATGTTACTGGGTCCCCCCTCACCTCATGTGTTTTTTATTGTTTCTTATACTTTATATTACAATCCAATAAAAAATATATATTTTACTATTTTTTTTCTTTTGGTTGATTCAGTCTTTTTGAGTAGGTATGTAATTATTGGAAGCTTGTGAGCCTGGTTTCTGGCTGAAGTTCAATTTCGTGAAATCAAAGAATATTAAATTAGATTTGCACAAATCACTCAATTTAATTTGCTGTGGATCCATTTGATCATCTCTACCAAGTACGAGAGGTATTCCAATGTATTTATTAGGGTAACTAGTCTGGAGTCTGTATTAAGGAGATCTGGGTTTTGTAGTTACTACAGTATTTATCTTGGTGTTTGGAATTATTCTAGGGCATGTATCTTTTCAGACGTCTGCACTCAGGGACCTGCGTGAGGTATGTATCTATACAGAAAGAAGTCTGCTCTCTAGACTGAGGTCTGTTTTTATTTTTATTCTGGGGTCTGTATTTATTTTGGACATATGGTTGGGTGGCATGATGCTGCCACCACAGTGAATCATGGTGGTGACAGCATAATGCTGTGGGATGATTTTGAGCAGCAATGACAGGAAGAATGGTCTGTGTTGAGGAGAAGATGGATGGTGCAAAATACAGGGATATTCTTAAACAAAACCTGTTTCAGGCTGTCAGTGATTTGAGACTGGAATGGAGGTTCACCTTCCAACAACACACTGACCCAAAGCATACTGCTAAAGCAACACTCGAGTGGTTTAACCCCTTAATGACCGCCCATATACCTTTTAACGGCGGCAGTTAAGGGTACTTAAGCCTCAGTGCCGCTTTTTAGCGGCGCTGAGAAATAAGTGTATAGTGCCACTCAAAGTCAGATTTTCTCCGGGGTCTCGGCTACCCGAGTAGCTGAGACACCTGAGAACATGATTCATGTTGTGATCACCGTTATTAACGGAATTACGGCATCCGCAAAAAAAAAAGTCAGATTTCCCCATTTAATTTCTCTCTCCTCTGATGTGATCGCACATCAGAGAGAGAAATGGGGTCTAGTCAAAGCCCAGACCTTAATCCAGTTGAGAATCTGTGGTCAGACATGTAGATTGTTGTTCAAGAGAGGAAACCATCTAACTTGAAGGAGCTGGAGCAGTTTTGCCTTGAGGAATGGTTAAAAATACCAGTGGCTAGATGTGGAAAGCTCATAGACTTATCCAAAGAGACATGCAGCTGTAATTACCGCAAAAGGAGGCTCTACAAAGTACTGACTTTAGGGGGATGAATAGTTATGCACACTGAAGTTTTCAGTTATTTAGTCCTATTTGTTGTTTGCTTCACAAAAAAAAAAGAAAACCAAATGCTCACAGTTATAGGCATGTTCTTTACATGAACTCATACAAACCTCCCCCCAAACAAAACAGTTAAATTCCAGATTGTGAGGTGGCAAAACAAGAAAAATACCAAGGCAGAGGTGAATAATTTTCCAAGCTACTTTATTTTGGGTGTTTGGATTTATTGCTACTGGCTCACCTGGAGAGTTGGATTTTAAAAGTTGTAGATCTGAGTGAGCAGAACAGAAAAGAGGCGATGATGCAGCAAAGCAAGTATTGATGAACGACATGATCAGCAACAACCAGGACTGTAGGGTGTTCAAGATGGCAGACAAACAAGTGGAACAGGTAGAAGAGCAGATGAATCAGAGCCATTTGTATGATAGACACAGTTATACGGATAAGCACAGGAACAGTAACTGTGTAGGAAACTGGTTTCTTGCAGCAGGAATGCATTTAATCACAGGAAAGCAGTCTGATGTCTTCCAGCATGGCAATGGTCAATAACAGGAGTAACAGAGAAGTAAATGTAGTATGGTGTTTTCCAGCAGGAAAATTGTTAATTAGCAGCAATAGACACATTACTGTGATTGCAGAAGCCAGTTTTGGACAGCAACTGCGAGAAATTGGTTGCTTGCAAAGATGTTGGATTGGACAATACCTAGTAAGGCCTCTTTCACACTTCAGTCGTGCGACGTCAGTCAAAATCCGTCAAAATGTGAAAAAAACGGATCCGCAATTTTTTTTGGCGGATCCGTTTTTTCCCCATTGACTTGCATTAGTGACGGATTTTGACGGATGGTCGTCCGTTAGGTCCGTTTTTTGACGGATCCGCCAAAAAATTTGGCGTCCGTCATTTCAGAAAAACGTCCAATGCAATGTTTTTTTGTTCCGCCAAAATTGCAGACTATGGCGGATCCGCCGCATCCGCCATAGAAACCCATTGAAAATGCTGCTAAAACTGTCCGGGGTCTCTCTCTCTCCCTCCCTCTCCTCGGTCCGGACTTGCAAACTTACATTTTCCAGAACGAAAATTTCATCATTTCCGGGTCAACACTTCTTGGCGGATCCGTCAGAAAACTGATCCATTTTACATCCGTTTTTACACTTTTCTTTGACGGATCCGCCATTTTCACACTTGGGCGGACGTCACACGACTGAAGTGTGAAAGAGGCCTAAGCTGGACTGAGCTTGGAATTAAAGTGGTTTTAGCACTGACATTATGAGATGATAGAAACGATGAGCTGGAACTGAGCCAGGTGATGTATTAGCAAATGCCTGATAAACGAGAGCCAACTGTAGACAATGATATTTAAAGAAGAACTCCCATCAAATTTTTTATCCTCTTAATATATTGCAGTAATCATATTATTATAGCACTCTGTACTTACAATTGCTCATTTTGCCTTTCTACCCAGCTAATTCTTCTCTTTTCCATTAGGTCTATGACATCACGTGATTTAAAACTGACTAGCTGAATCCCTCTAAGCTCTGCGTAAAAACAGGAGGTCAATTTTTCCTGCGTGACTCTTGAGTCACTGCAAAAGTCCTTAGCAGGGGGAGGAGGGGGCAGCTTGGTCAGGAGTAGAATAGGGAATGATTTCTGCAAAGGAAAAGAGACTTCCTGTTTCTACATAGAGCAGAGAAAGAGAATTTACTGTGTAGAAGGGCAAAATGAGCAATTTTAACCCCTTTTACCCAAGGGTGGTTTGCATGTTAATGACCAGGCCAATTTTTACAATTCCGACCACTGTCCCTTTATGAGGTAATAACTCTGGAACGCTTTAATGGATCGCGGTGATTCTGAGACAGTTTTTTTGTGACTTATTGTACTTCATGATAGCGGTAAAATTTCTTTGATATACAGTACAGACCAAAAGTTTGGACACACATTCTCATTCAATGATTTTTCTGTATTTTCATGGGTATGAAAATTGTAGAATCACACTGAAGGCATCAAAACTATGAATTAACACATGTGGAATTATACATTACACTTTACAAAAAAGTGTGAAAGCTTTGCACGCAGAAAAGGTGAACGGATGGATTCTACATGCCTGGTTCCCACCGTGAAGCATGGAGGAGGTGGTGTGATGGCTACTACAGCATCTTGCAGCAGCATGCTATTCCATCTGGTTTGCGTTTAGTTGGACCATCATTTATTTTCAACAGGACAATGACCCCAAACACACCTCCAGGCTGTGTAAGGGCTATTTGACCAAGAAGGAGAGTAATGGGGTGCTACGCCAGATGACCTGGCCTCCACAGTCACCAGACCTGAAACCAATCGAGATGGTTTGGGGTGAGCTGGACCGCTCACCGCTTCAATTTTGAATAAATCCCCAACAGTGTCACCAGCAAAGCACCCCCACACCATCACACCACCTCCTCCATGCTTCACGGTGGGAACCAGGCATGTAGAGTCCATCCGTTCACCTTTTCTGCGTGCAAAGCAGTAATCAAAGCAAAAGGTGGCTACTTTGAAGAACCTAGAATATAAGACATATTTTCAGTTGTTTCACACTTTTTTGTAAAGTGTAATGTATAATTACACATGTGTTAATTCATAGTTTTGATGCCTTCAGTGTGATTCTACAATTTTCATAGTCATGAAAATACAGAAAAATCTTTGAATGAGAAGGTGTGTCCAAACTTTTGGTCTGTACTGTAACTTGCATTTATTTGTGAGAAAAATGGAAATTTAGCGAAAATTTTGAAAATGTCACAGTCTTCCAACTTTGAATTTTCATGCCCTTAAATCACAGAAATATGTCACACAAATAGTCTACTTTACATCAGCACAATTTTGGAACCAAAATTTTTTTTGTTAGGAAGTTATAAGGGTTAAAAGTGAAACAGCGATTTCTCATTTTTACAACACCATATTTTTTTTAGGGACCACATCACATTCGAAGTCACTTTGAGGGGTCTATGATAGAAAATACCCAAAAGTGACATCATTATAAAAACTGCACCCCTCAAGGTGCTCAAAACCACATTCAAGATGTTTAAAAACCCTTCAGGTGCTTCATAGGAATTTTGGGAATCTTCAAAAAAAATTAACATTTAACTTTTTTTTAACAAAAAATGTAATTCAGATCCAAATTTTTTTATTTTACCAAGGGTAACAGGAGAAATTGGACACCAAATGTTGTTGTGCAATTTGTCCTAAGTACGCTGATACCCCATATGTGCGGGTAAACCATTGTTTGGGCGCATGGAAAAGCTCGAAGGGAAGGAGCGCCGTTTGACTTTTCAATGCAAAATTGGCTGGAATTGAGATCGGATGCCATGTCGCGTTTGGAGAGCCCCTGATGTGCCTAAACAGTAGAAACCCCTCACAAGTGACACCATTTTGGAAACTAGACCCCCTAAGGAACATCCACAAAAATATATATATACACATATACATATATGTATATATGTATATTACTACCTAGAAAAAGTGGCACTTCCAATTAAATATTAATCCTACAAAAACTATGAAGCTTTATGCCATAAAATTTGATTTTATTAAACAAATTCATTAAAAATATTACAAAAATAATATATATAAAGATGGGGACACAAAAATGCAAAAAAAAGGCTTTTAAAGGGTATAGGGGTTTGAAGGTATGGGAATCACAATGTCAGTTCATTAAAGCAAAAACTAAATATATGGGTTGCAATATCAGTTCATTAAATTGGACGTTAAACATATGGATCACAGTGTCAATTCATTAAAGCAAGTGCAAAATATAAAACTAATAAAGTAGAACTTCAAAAAATAATAAATTTCAATACATGGATTCCTTCCTCAATAAAAGACTCCCTAAAATAATAAACCAGCAGCTAGACCCTTATTTAGTATTGGCAAAAATATGTGCATAATTTGTAAAAGTGCATAGTGCAAAAGTGCTAAATAAAGACGCTATAGAGATAGCATATAATTAGTAGCTTAGGGAAAGAAGGTCATTGCTGGTGTGTAGATGTCATACCTGAAAGGCCTTGGCACCCCTGACGAGCGTTTCGCTGTCCTGCTTTTTCTCAAGGGATTTTGGAGCTCGGAAGGGAAGGAGCGCCAGATTTTACTGTTATGGTTTGCAGATGCCATGACCCACTGGGAGAGCCCATGAGGTGCCAGAACAGCAAAACCCCTCATAAGTGACCCCATTTTACAAACTACACCTTTCAATTAACTCATGTAGGCGTGCAGTGATCATATTGCCACCATGGGTGTGTCACAGAATTTTATACCATTGGTGTCACGCGGTCTTATGATATGTGTACGATGTCAGTAAACTATTCTTAAAAGAACAACACTCTATACAACATATAGATTAGCAACATCAGCAAGTAAATATAGAATAGATTTACCTGACACGATATCCGTTGAACTCAGGGTTAATCTTGAGGACTTGATACACTGTCACAGGAAAGAGGAGGACCGGGGGTCTAACCTGACCCTAAACTGGGGTCCTAACTAATCCCTCACCTTGGAGGTACTGATAATGGTTCAGAGGTCCAAGTCTCCAGCCTAACCCTGTCTCCTATCAGTCCCTGAACCCTGTAATCAGTCCTAAGAAGGATTCTGATTACCACCAAAGGGATATGGGCTGATCTCTGCTAAATACACAGATTAGACATATAAGACAGACTGGAGAAAACACAGACTTGCATACACACTCAAATAGAGAAGGAACATAAATGATCTGGGATATTAAACTCTAAGCAAGGTGAGCTTAAAACAACTAAGGAGCTCTTTAACTTTTAAAGTCTATACAGATACAATCCTATCTGTGGTCTGCATGAAGAATTTCACTGGCAACTCCCAACACAGACAACCAGAGATTTAAAGGAAACCAATCAACAAATAATTAATTGCAGCCGGGAGAAAACTGCACCCAGTCCCAGAACTGAGCACAGACAGAATTAACTCCCTAACTGCCAAACACAAAGAAACAGCAACTCAGCTGTGAGAAGTCAGAATGTGCAACCGCGACGATCTTCGTGGCGATGCACACATGACAGTACCCCCCCTTCTACAGGGGCCTCCGGACCCTCAGGGCCAGGTTTGCCCGGGTGAGTTCTGTGGAAGGTCCGCACCAAACGATCTGCGTTAATGTCAGACGCAGGAACCCACGTCCTCTCCTCTGGACCATACCCCTTCCAATGCACCAAGTACTGAAGGGACCGGCGATTCAGACGTGAGTCAATGATCTTTGACACTTGAAACTCCAAGTTACCATTGACCACCACTGGAGGAGGAGGTAGAGGTGATGGTATGACTGGTGCCACGTACCTCTTAAGTAATGACTTGTGGAACACATTATGAATTTTAAACGTAGGAGGGAGGTCCAGACGAAATGCCACAGGATTAATTATGGAACTGATCCTGTACGGCCCGATGAATCTGGGGCCCAGCTTCCAGGAAGGAACTTTAAGTTTTATATTCCTGGTAGACAACCATACCAGATCGTTCACATTAAGATCTGGACCAGAAACTCTCCTCCTATCAGCCATACGTTTATAACGGTTCCCCATAGCACTCAGATTATTCAATACACCTCTCCACACTGAAGCAAGTGACGACGAGAAACGCTCCTCCTCAGGAACCCCAGAAGGGCCCCCCCCATTGAATGTACAAAACTGGGGATGAAAACCATATGCCCCAAAAAACGGGGACTTACCAGTGGACTCGCTCCGCCTGTTGTTAAGAGCGAACTCTGCCAGAGGCAAGAAAGAAGACCAGTCCTCCTGGTTCTCTGAGACAAAACACCGAAGATAAGTCTCTAGGCTTTGATTCAGACGCTCTGTCTGACCATTGGTCTGCGGATGAAAAGCCGAGGAAAATGACAATTGCATCCCCCGACGTAAACAAAATGCCCTCCAAAACTTGGACACAAACTGAGACCCCCTATCTGACACCACATCAGAAGGCAACCCATGAAGTCTCACAATCTCCCCAATGAACACCTGCGCCAGAGTTTTAGCATTAGGGAGGGCAGGAAGAGCAATGAAATGTGCCATCTTACTGAACCTGTCAACAACCACCAGTATGACAGTCTTCCCTGACGACTGAGGAAGGTCCGTGATGAAGTCCATAGACAAATGAGTCCATGGACGCTCCGGAAGTTTCAAGGGTAAGAGGGTCCCAGACGGACGGGTATGAGGGGTCTTAGAGCGAGCACAAACCCCACAGGACGCGACAAAAGTTAAAACATCTTTATTAACGTTAGGCCACCAAAACCGGCGAGAAAGGAGATCTAAAGTAGCCTTACTCCCTGGATGTCCTGCTAAAGCAGAATTATGATGTGCCTCAATAACCTTTTGTCTCAACTGATTTGGGACAAACAGTCTCCCTGGAGGTCCTGCAGGGGCGTCCCCTGAGCCTCTAACACCTCCTCCTCAAGCTCAGAACATACAGCCGACACTACCACCCCCTCCTGAAGGATAGGAATCGGGTCATCCATTTTCCCGGCCCCTGGGAAACTGCGAGACAAGGCATCCGCCTTAACATTCTTAGATCCAGGGCGATAAGTGACAACAAAATTAAACCTGGTAAAAAACAACGACCATCGAGCTTGTCTGGAATTCAGACGCTTAGCAGATTCCAAATACAGCAGGTTCTTGTGATCAGTAATGACGGTGACCGGGTGGACTGCCCCCTCCAAAAAGTGACGCCATTCTTCAAAAGCCAACTTAATGGCCAAAAGTTCCCTATTGCCGATATCATAATTCCTTTCGGCGGACGACAATTTTTTAGAAAAGAAAGCGCATGGATGCCATTTACCAGGGGACGGACCCTGGGACAATATTGCACCCACCCCTACGTCAGACGCGTCCACCTCCACAACGAACGGCTGTGATGCATCTGGTTGGATGAGAACGGGTGCCGAAGCAAAACATTTTTTCAAAGAGGAAAAAGCTTGGCAAGCTTTGTCCGACCATTTAGAAAAATCCGTCCCTTTTCTTGTCATGTCAGTGAGAGGTTTGACAAGAGATGAGAAATTACAAATAAATTTCCGGTAGTAGTTAGCAAACCCCAGAAAACGCTGCAGAGCCTTAAGATCCTCTGGCTGATCCCATTCAAGCACTGCTCTCACCTTTTCAGGGTCCATACGGAAACCGGAGGCTGACACCAAGAAACCCAAAAACTGAAGTTCCTGTACGGCGAATACACACTTTTCCAGTTTGGCGTATAGTTTATTGTCTCGCAAGATCTGCAACACCTGTCTCACATGCTCCTGGTGAGACACAAGATCTGGTGAGTAAATTAAAATGTCATCCAAATATACGACCACAAACAGCCCCACCAGATGACGAAAAATGTCATTAACAAAATGTTGGAATACTGCTGGTGCAGTAGTCAGACCAAAAGGCATGACAAGGTTCTCATAATGTCCCTCCGGCGTGTTAAACGCCGTTTTCCACTCATCCCCCTCTTTTATCCTAATCAGATTATACGCCCCCCTGAGATCCAATTTAGAGAACCATTTGGCGCCAACAATTTGATTGAAGAGATCAGGAATCAGAGGGAGTGGATACGGATCTCGAACAGTAATCCGATTAAGTTCGCGGAAATCCAAGCAAGGGCGTAGGCCTCCATCTTTTTTCTTCACAAAGAAGAACCCCGCGGCCACTGGGGAAGATGAAGGTCTAATATGCCCTTTGGCCAGACTTTCCGAAATATAATCTTTCATAGCCTGCCTCTCAGGACCAGAAAGGTTATATAACCTAGCTTTAGGTAACTTAGCATCAGGAAGTAAATTAATAGAGCAGTCATACACGCGATGAGGAGGCAACTCCTGACACCCCTCCTCAGAGAACACATCCCCAAAGTCCTCCAAAAAAGGAGGCAAAGTACTAGGCACGACCGCACTGATGACTGTGTTCATGCAGTTACTTTTGCAAAACTCCCCCCATTGGCTTATATCTCTGGACTGCCAATTAATCACAGGGTTATGTTTAACCAACCAAGGAAGTCCCAACACAATAGGAGTAGGTAGACCCTCCAACACATAACAAGATAATAGTTCCCTATGTATTGCCCCTACCCGAAGGTCAATGTTATGAACCTCATGAACAAAGCTACCTTGGCCGAGAGGCCTGGCGTCAATGGAGAATATAGGGATCGGTTTGACCAATACACTCAGATGCATACCTTGAGCCTGAGCAAACTGAGCGTCAACCAGATTAGCCCCGGACTCACTATCAAGAAGAACAGAAAATCTCTCCACTCCGTACCAACCACCACCTCCACTGGTACAAGGAACTGAGAAGAACTAGCGGATGAAATACATACTCCCAGGTTGTCGTCCACCACACAACCTGGGATTAACAGTTTTCCGGCGACTTTTTGCTCAACAAGGCACGGGATGGACATCCCCCAACAAAATGTCCCTCTTTCCCGCAGAAGAAACACCTTCTAGTCCTGCGGCGTACCGCCAATCCCCTCCTACGAAATGATGTCCCTCCCAACTGCATAGGCTCCTCCGAACAGACAAGGGGAACCTCAACATAAGGGACTTTAGTAGTAGGTGGAGTAACAACAGGGGGCGGAGTTACCTCGCACCTCTCCCGGAGCCGTCTATCAGTACGGATAGCTAGGGCCATAGAGCCTCCAGTGATGGAGGAGAATCATACTGAGCCAAAACGTCCTTTAATTTGTCAGAAAGCCCATGACAAAACTGGCTCCTAAGAGCCGGGTCATTCCACTGAGTATCTGTGGCCCATCTACGGAACTCAGAAGCAAATTCCTCTGCAGGACGATCTCCCTGCTGTATCTTACGTAATTTTGTCTCAGCAAGAGAGACCCGATCTGGGTCATCATATACCAAACCCAGGGCAGTAAAAAATCGATCTACTGACTGTAGAGCCGGGATCCCGGAGGAAGGGAGAAGGCCCAGGATTGAGGGTCCCCTTGTAGGAGCGAGATAACAATTCCCACTCTCTGCTCCTCACTCCCTGATGATCGAGGCCGAAGCCGAAAATACAATTTACATGCTTCCCTGAAGGTAAAAAATTTGTCTCGCTCACCAGTGAACCTGTCCGGGAGAGCTACTTTAGGTTCAAATCTGGTTTGCTCCGAGGGAGACAAAACTTTGGACTTAATGTCCGTCAGCTCCATGGATAATCCCTGCAACTGCAGAGCCAGCTGGGCTACTGGATCCATGGCAACTGGGAATAATTTTATAGGCCAGTGAAAATGTCACGCGGTCTTATGATATGTGTACGATGTCAGTAAACTATTCTTAAAAGAACAACACTCTATACAACATATAGATTAGCAACATCAGCATGTAAATATAGAATAGATTTACCTGACACGATATCCGTTGAACTCAGGTTAATCTTGAGGACTTGATACACTGTCACAGGAAAGAGGAGGACCGGGGGTCTAACCTGACCCTAAACTGGGGTCCTAACTAATCCCTCACCTTGGAGGTACTGATAATGGTTCAGAGGTCCAAGTCTCCAGCCTAACCCTGTCTCCTATCAGTCCCTGAACCCTGTAATCAGTCCTAAGAAGGATTCTGATTACCACCAAAGGGATATGGGCTGATCTCTGCTAAATACACAGATTAGACATATAAGACAGACTGGAGAAAACACAGACTTGCATACACACTCAAACACAGAAGGAACATAAATGATCTGGGATATTAAACTCTAAGCAAGGTGAGCTTAAAACAACTAAGGAGCTCTTTAACTTAAGTCTATACAGATACAATCCTATCTGTGGTCTGCATGAAGAATTTCACTGGCAACTCCCAACACAGACAACCAGAGATTTAAAGGAAACCAATCAACAAATAATTAATTGCAGCCGGGAGAAAACTGCACCCAGTCCAAGAACTGAGCACAGACAGAATTAACTCCCTAACTGCCAAACACAAAGAAACAGCAACTCAGCTGTGAGAAGTCAGAATGTGCAACCGCGACGATCTTCGTGGCGATGCACACATGACAATTGGGCAGTGAAGACAAAATAACTACATTTTTATCACCAAAATTTTGTTTTAGCCAAAGATTTTACATTTTCACAAAAGAAGTGGGTAAAAATAGCACCAAAATTTGTCCCACAATTTCTACTGGCCATGGCAATACCTCATATGTGGCTGTACAGTACAACTTAGCCATTCGGAGAAACTCGGCAGGAACAAAGCGCTATTTGTCTAGTCAAGTGAATGGGTCTGTGAACATGTCAGTGTGCTTCCACGGACCGTGTGTCCGTGGGCAAAACATGCTGACACTATCCCATTTTTAATGTCAGCATGGGCCACAAAACATCCCGCACACGTGCATACGCATAACACACATGGATGTCATCCGTGTGACACGCATAGGCGCCGGGAAAGAAGCGTTACAGTAAGCGCTGTTTCCCGCCGCTGGGTGCTTAACACGGCTTTCATCATTCTCCGCTGCTCTGCGGGCGATCGATGTGAGCAGGGGAGAATGATGAGAGTTATATTTAAGAGACAGAGTTATATAAAAGAGACAACAGGCGGCTGATGGGACTATTACTCCTATCAGCCTACCCGTGCTGCTGCTAATAACAGTGACAGCAGAGCGGGTGATGTGGGTATTCATCAGACGCCGCATGCGCTATAAATAAATGAAAAAAATGGCGTGGGTTACCCTATATTTTCTATAACCAGCCAGGCAAAACTCACAGCTGGGGCTGCAACCCTCAGCTGTCAGCTTCAGCAGGGTTGGTTATCAAGAATAGAGTTGTCCCCACGCTGTTTTTTTTTAAAATTATTTAAGTAAATAAAAAAAAGGCGTGGGGGCCCTCCCATTTTTGACAACCAGCCTTGCTAAAGCTCACAGCTGGGGGCTGGTATTCTCAGGCTGGTAAGGGGCCATGGATATTGACCCCCCCAGCCTAATAATAGCAGCCCGCAGCTGCCCAGAAAAGGCAAATCTATTAGATGTGCCAATTTTGGCGCATTGCCCAGCTCTTCACACTTGCCCTGTAGCGGTGGCAAGTGAGGTTAATATTTGTGGGGTTGATGTCACCTTTGTATTGTCAGGTGACAACAAGCCCACGGCTTAGCAATGGAGAAGCGGCTATAAGACATCTATCCATTACTTATCCTATAGTTGCATTGTAAATAAACACACAGCCAGAATAAAGTCCTTTAACTGAAAAAAATGACACAGACTCCTTTAATAATCTTAATTAAACCATACTTACAACCTCACCTAATTCCACCAAAGCCCTCGTTCTCCTGTAATAAAAGTAAAATAAAAAAACAACAATATACCATACATGTCTGTCGTTCTGTCCCACGCCATAATCCATGTCTGGGGGATAATCAGTTTTCAACCTGGACGGTGCCAAGATGCGACCGTCCAGGCTGAGAACCACTGGTGACTGAACTGTTGTGAGTGCAGCATCAGTGACCGGGGGTGACGTCATAGAGGTTACCTTTGGTCACTGGGCTCCGTTCCCAGCTGGCCTGAGCTGCGCTGAGATTCCCGCTAGCACCGTGAGCGCTCATGGCTCACTGTGCTAGCCGGGATCTCATCGAAGTCACCGCAGTTCAGCCCGGCTGGGAATGGAGCCTCAGTGACCGGATGTAACCTCTATGACGTCACCCCCGTAGATAGATTTTTTAAAAAATATTTTACAATTATTTTAAAAATTTTTTTTACTTGTTTCTAACTTTTTTACTTAGTCCCACTATGGGACAATCATTTTTTGCAGGCTGATCGCTTCTATAGCATGCTGATGAAGCAGCATCTGCATGCCACAGAAGCTGTCAGAACTGCACTGACAGAGAGACTTGCAGATCATGCAAGTTTGCTAGGTCTGGTGACCCGGATGTCGTCATGACGACATTGGGTCACCATGGCAACGATCAGGACTCCGCGTCGTGACGGCTTCCGGAATGCTGCAATCGTGTTCGATCGCAGCATTTCGGGAGTTAAAGTGACAGAAGCGGTCTGTAACCACTCCTGGCACCTAGTGTCGGATGTCAGCTGTCAGAATCAGCTGAAATCCGGCGGCGATCGCCCACGCACCCCCCCTTGTGCACAGCCGATCGCGATGACGTGATATTACGTCACATGGACGGAATATTACGTCAGATGTCAGAAAGGGGTTAAGTACATAGTGCTGTATAATATGATGACTGCAATATATTAAGATAAACATATTCAGCATCTCCCACTCACATACCACCTCCTCATCTCACCCGATATCTGTCCGTGTCCCCCAAGGTTCAGTTCTAGGACCTCTGGTCTTCTACATCTGCACCTTCTGCCTGGGACAGCTCAGAGAGTCTCATGGCTTTCAGTATCATCTCTATCCTGATGACACACAGATCTACCTCTCTGGACCCGATATCACCGCCTTACAAACCAGTATCCCACTTTGTCTCTCCGCTATCTCATCCTTCTCTGCTCGATTTCTAAAACTTAACAAAACAGATTCATCATCTTTCCCCCATCTAACTCAAACCCCCCAAAATACCTATCCATCAAAGTCAATGGCTACTCACTCTCCCAAGTGCTGCAAGCTTGCGGCATCGTAGTAACCCTTGACTCTGCTGTCATTCAAACCACATAACTAAGCCCTTTCCATCTCTAGCTGACTGTTATGAACTGCTACAAGCACTAAGGAAAGATGGGAACTCTGTCCCTACAATAAAACTGAGCTTGATCCCTACGATGTAACGGGAACCTGATCCTGCGACCAGACCCGCTAAAGTCCTCAGCTAGTCTGAACGAAGACCTATAGTTGCGAGGGAGGAATCCCTACAAGATCTAGGGACTGGGAGAAAAGGTGGACACCTCCTAACAGAAATTGTAGCAGGGAAAATTAAACAGAAAACAAATTACTACGAGATACTAAGATTAAGCAAAACTGACAGAGTAAGGCACCTAAGCACCCGGCTAGCTTAAGAGTAGATAATACAATGAAGTCCAGAAAAGCCAGAAGGGCGGAGCCAGACTAAATAGGGAAAAAAGGTCATGTGACCAGCAAACTGAAACAAAATCTAACAAGAGGGTTCTAACACTGACTCCAACTCAAAAATATTCCCAGATACATACATTCCTTAATCAAGAATCTGCAAAAACACTAGTGCATACCCTCATCATCTCCCACCTCAACTACTGCAACCTCCTGATCTGCGACCTCCTTTCTCACACTTTTGCACCACTCCAATTGATCCAATACTCTGCTGCCCGACTAATCCGCCTGTTCCCCTCTTATTCCCTGGCGTCTCCTCTCTGCCAATCCCTTTACTGGCTCCCCATTACCCAGAGACTCCAGTTCAAAACCCTAACCATGGCATACAAAGCCATCCACAACCTGTCTCTCCATACATCTGTGACCTAGTCTCCCGGTACTTACCTGCATGCAACCTCCGATCCTCACAAGGTCTCCTTCTCTACTCCCCTCTTATCTCCTCTTCCAACAATCGCATACAAGTTTTCTCCTGCGCATTCCCCCTACTCTGAAACTCTCTACTCCAACATATCAGATTCTCACCTACAGTGGAAACCTTCAAAAGGAACCTGAAGATCTACATCTTCTGACAAGCCTACAACCTACACTAACCATCGTTCCACCAAATCACTGCACAACCAGCTCTGCCCTCACCTACTGTATCCTCACACAGCCCTTGCAGACTGTGAGCCCTCGCGGGCAGGGTCCTCTCTCATCCTGTACCAGTCAGTGACTTGTATTGTTCATGATTATTGTACTTGTTTTTTATTATGTTTACCCTTTCCCATGAAATAAATGGCGCTATAATAATAATGGGAGTGCTTCTTTAAAGTGAACTTGTCACATTGGATAATGCCATTAACCTGCAGATATAGATTTAATCTGAAGGTTAATAGCGTTAGGAAGATGCCTGACTGCTGTACTGAAAGTGCAACACCTGGTTGTAAATCAACTTTATTCCTCCAGAGAGATGACAGCTTTCAAGTCATGCAGGCGTGACTACAGTCACCGCTGACAACACTGAGAGCGGAGGCTGTAAGCACACCCTGGCACGTTGACTAACAACCATCTTTGATGCACTGCAGAGTTGGCTGTCAGTCACAGTGCCAGGGCGTGCTTACACCTGCTACTCTTGTGACTGTGGCCGCTCCGGCACGCTTGTATTACTGAAATCCTGAGTAATAAAGTTATCTTTCTCCTGGGTGTCGCACATTCAGGTGGCTGGGCAGCTAAAGTGTTATCTGAAGTGACAGGTTCTCCTTGAAGGGAATCTATCTCCATGGTTTTGCTATGTAATCTGAGAGCAGCATGATGTAGGGACAGAGACCCAGTGATGTGTTATTTACTGGGTTGCTTGCTGTAGTTTTTATCAAATCACATTTATCAGCAGGAGATTAACATTAGAGTTCTAGTAAACCTGCTGCAATGTAGTCCAACCCTTCCCCTTCCATTGATTGCAATTAGGCAGAAACCTGCCAGTCAGTGGTGTGTGCTATATAGAGCTCAGCATTCAGAGAACAGTAAGATCTGCAGCAGATAAAACAGTCATATTAACAAAATCTGAAGAAATTGGTAAAGTAAGGGACACATCACTGCAATCAGGGTCTCTCCACTACCTCATGATGCTCTCAGATGGGGTAGCAAAAACTTAATGACATATTCTCTTTAAAAGGCCTAGCGTCATGATGTCAGAGTTCGCAGGGTTCCACGATACAAGCAAGGACTTCGGCAACGGGAGACTTCCATAGGAGTAGTGAACAAGACCTGGCCATGGAGCAGAGACAGACGAGAAAGGCCTCATTCAGACGTTCAATTTTATGACATGCAAGAAAAACAAAATGATCATTTGATCAGACTTTAATCAGAGTGTGGTTCGAGTGTCATCAGTTTTTTCGCATGTGGAAAACAAAAAAGTTTCCCTACCTTCTTTTTTCTGACAGTCAGTGAAAACTGGTATGCACTCGAATGTCATTCCAGTACGGTCCGTAGACCTGCTTTGCCGGTTTGAATCTGACCCTCAGACCGCTCAGTCCACGAAAAATCACCGCCATGTGAATGACCCCATAGACTATCACAGGTAGCATTGCTATGCATGAAAAACACGGATAGCACTCACACATGAATATCAGATATCTGAATGAGCAGTTACATTTATTTTGCGGTCTGTATTTATTGTGTATGAAGAGGTATGTACTTATTCAGGTGTCAGGTACATTTATTAATTAATTGTATCTCAGTATGTAATTATTTAGGGGATTTGGGGTATATATATTCAGGGCTCTGCATTTAATCTTTTTTCTGGGTCTGTATTTTGAGGTGCAGTGTGTGGCTTGTCTGGGGTGTTTAAGAACAAAAATGCTTTATCACAGTGAAAAGAATATTGTTATTGGAGCATAGTAGTTTAGTAGTGGGATATTGCATATGTAAATGAGGGCAAATGGTAAAATATTTTTGGGTGATGTTTATTACATTCTTGGGAATCTTGCAACCTGATGTCACTCAAAATTGGTTGACAGCAGAATATAGTGAGCAAGGAATTTAACACAGACAACCTATCCTGAGGAAGACACCCCCTCACATAGACCACCAGTGATGTTACATTTACCACTTCGCTACCAATGACCCAATTGCTATAATTTAAAAGTGATTTTATGATTGGATGAGGGGGAGGCTGACATTTTCCTGTTTTTTGAACCAAAATGTCTTGTCCCATCTTTGCCTGAAAACATAAATATATTAACATTTTTAGCATTCTATTTCAAAATAATGGGAATTAATATGGTGTTGGTCTTCCTTTTGCTGTTACCATGGCTGTCTCCTGTGGTAACCTTAATCACGTCCCCGCTCGTCACTGCCGCTGGTTCTCGCGCTCCTCTCAGTGGTGAGCGGTAACATTATGGATGTCACCTTTCATCACGGCCTCCGGATGTAGCAGAGTCAGGGATCATCGTGGGATGTCCATATTATGAACTGCGGTGGACCCCTGTGGATTGTTTATGGTAATAGATCCAATGTATGGGAAGAGGGCAGAGCGAGGGTCCGCTCACCATCAATACTATAGCGGTGTTCACAAAGTATACATCGCATGGAGCCGCCCCGGCCTAAGAGTAGCAATCAGCGGGGAAAGAAAGGAAATCCTCCAGCGATGACACAAGTTGTGGATCTAACACTTCACATTTATTTCTGCGTTAAAAAAAATGATGAAGCTCCTTTAGCCACAAAACATATATCTGTATTAACTATGCTGGATAATTTAGGGTCTTGGTACAAAATGAGTAGATATATTTTGATAATGGATTATGGCATAGTATTGTGGACTAAATTGGGTAGAGAAAGTAGTAGGATTGTTTTGATAACTTTTTTCTTTTGCAGAATTTTTTTTTACTACGACTTAACTTATTATTCCCAAACAAATCCTGCCTAATTCGGCAACTATTCCATTGGCACTACAGTATATATAGGATGTTATCTGTATAGCTTCTGTCTCTTAGTCTGTTTAGGACTTTTTGGGATTCTATTTGGAAAACCTCAAATCTGTTACAATTCCGTTTAGTGCGTGTGAGTTCCCGTACTGGGATATTCCTAATAACATGGGAAGAGTGTCAGGACTGTGCCTGTAATAATGAGTTACTATCCATGGGTTTTTCCTATGTAGAACTAATGATGGAATTGCTGGAAAGGTCCCCGCGCAAAGTAACATCCATATAATTTATATTTGTTACATCGAAACAATGGGTGAAGCTAAGATTAAAAGGATTATTGTTGAGATGGTTATTATATTATCCTGTGACCCATTCCAAATAAACAAGTCATCAATAAATCACCCGTACCATTGGATATGCTTATGGAAGGGATTTGTATCACTGAACAAATATTTCTTCTCCCAAACCGCCATTACCAAATTCGCTAAGAAAGGGGAGAACTTGCCCCCCATGCTCACTCGCTGTTTCTGTAAAAAAAAATTGTCAAAAAAAAAAAATTCTTGAATCTGCACAGTGCAAGTACTGTATTTATTAAGTAAAAATGTGAGACTATAGATACCAACTTGGTATGTTATGGAAGGATAGAGTCCCACCACATCACAGATGAGCCAGTTAAAATTAGACTGCCACGAAAAATGATCAGATATGAAACGATGGCTTTTGTGTCAATGATATAGCAGAAATATCCACATGGGAAAGGAAATCCTCCAGTGATGACACAAATTCTGGACTTAAAACTTCACATTTATTTCTGCATTAAAAATGTTAGTGCCTCCATAATGAGAACAAACCTACGCGTTTCAGCAAACAAAGACATTACTATACGTCCAGAAGCTAAGAGCTGGGCTATTGTTGTGATCAATTCCATACTGGATTATGAACTTTCTATGCAAATTTTGAGTAACACTTCTGTCTAAATCAAATTGCCTTCTGATCTAACTAATCGTTTTCAGAGGGAACTATTTAAATTGTTGGAAGAGGGTGTTACATTTACATTACCTCTAATATCACCAATGAAGACTTTAAAGCCTTACTAAAGCAACTAGAAAGTAAGATGAGACTAAAATTTGGTGGATCTTTACCACTCTACATATCTAAAGACATGATTCCAAGGGGATTGAGAATTGCAAAAAATTGTGTATTTGTTTATTCCGTAGGGTTTCAATGAGAGTGGGATCAGATTTGATCTGCTTGTTTCCTCAGATTAATGGCACCGATTGTCAAATATGAAGAAAATGAACTGGTAAAACAGAAATGAAATCAAAACCATACATACTTCATTAACAAATTTTGACAATATGCCAGAGATGTCATTACTGAAAGAAAAAATTAGGCGGAATGTAGAAAAATTACAGAATTCTATTGCAGAATTTAAAAAATGAAAATTTCAATGGGATACAGAGGATCTGGCTAATAACCAAGTAAATACCTGGAAGTCTAAAGATCGATTATCAAAAATAGGAGAGGAGACCAATCCCGCAGAGAGGAAAGGAGAGTCAGCTCTGACAGTCCTAATACATCAACCCCATATAACTGTGCTGAAAATTCAGACACTTCAACAGGCTATGCAGAAATATCCACTTACAAATCTGAATCTAGGACATTCTACAAATCTCAACCAAAAACGGCGCAGGAGGGTAGGGAGGAAACACAAACACAAGAATGTATGCCCCGCGTCTGAAAAATCGATATTAACTTGTCGTGTCTGGAACTGGTCCAGTTATATTCTCTTTGCTGCACAATTATCCTTGCTTTCCAAGGAACCAAACTTTTCACCAACGAATAAATTCAATATCTTCCAGGCCATTCTGGACGGATGTAAAAAAAAAAAGCGAGAAACCTTACCCTAAAATGTAATTTTCCAGAAAAGATGTGAAAACAATATACTATGAATGTTCAAACTGGTCCCTTATTTTTCATCTACAAATTTTTCTTTCCAGGAATTTAGTATTATGTCAAGCTTTAGATCACTTCAATCCGAATCAGCCATCTACCCATTTTCTCAACGAGTACTTCATGACTAACAACCCATTTTTTATCCCATTCAATCCAGTCCTAAAAAGACTCAGAGACAGAGGCTATAGAGATAACATCCCAAACCGTGCCAATGGAATAGTTACTGAAATAGACAGGCAGGATTTGTTGAGGGATGACATATGAAGTTGCAGTAAAAGAAAATGCACGGTTCTTGGCAGGAAGTGCTGTTTGAGAAACTCAACATACACTATGGTCGACAGGATGGCTTACGCACAGCTGCAAACCTCTGAAGGACCCTGCATCTTGTTGTTCGGGGGACGCTGGAGGCACCAGCAGCTTCAAAAACTTGTCTGCTGCTATGACAAGGCTTTTTTGCCGCTGCTCTTTTAACCTGACGTAATTGCCTGTAGGATACAGTCCTCAATTTACCCTTATCAGCACGCACACGTGTGTACTGTGAATCAGCTACATACTTCTTGATTGTGCGATGATCATGAAGAAGTGTCTTGGCAATGTTGATTGTAGTCATGCCTTGACCTAAACACTCCACAATTTGTTGCTTCTCAGCAGCCGACACATCCTTTTTCTTTCCCATTTTGGCAGAAAATGTAGGCTGCTTAATAATGTGGGACAGCCTTCTTAAGTAATCTTGCCTTTCATTGGACACACCTGCCAAACTAATTAGCACTAGTGTCTGCAATTGATTACAGTGATATAAAGAGCCCTGACACACATCACCATCAATGAGTTTAACTGACAAACAAAAACATTCTTACCTTATCACTCCAAAACAATTTTTGCATAATAATTTGGAACACAGTGTATTTAATTGTATGTACAAATGCCAGGTACAATATGGGGGATGCACTATAGGGCCACTTAAGAAAAGAATCAGGAGACATATACCAGACGCAGTGAGCACTACAGCCATTAATATCTCTGCGGTCACTTTTTGCATGTGCACAAAGGAGATATTTCCCCTCTGAAATTTGTTGGCATTGAAAGGGTGTTCTACCCAGTTAGGTTTGGAAATCTGAAAAGGAAAATTCTCAGCAGAGAATCCTTCTGGATTTTCAGACTGAATACAAGAACCTCTACTCAGGGGTCTGTAGTGAATTATTTATCTATCCAGGTTTCTGCTTTCTGGACTTAGATCTGTTTTTATTTTAGGGTCTGTATTGATTTTAGTTATCTGGTCGGTGGTATTAGCTTTGTACTCTGGTCTGGGATCTGTATATATTCAGGGACTCTGTATTTTTTAGGAAGTTTGTTCTGGGGTCTGTTGTAATTTCTGGGGTTTGTATTTATTTTAGTATTTAATATGGAGTCTGTTTTCCTTCTGAGTTCATATTTATTCCTTGGTGTGTACTTCAAGCTCTTGTCTTAGATCTAGGTATAAATTTATTTTGTGGCTTATAATTTTTAGAGGAGTATGGTGGTCTATAGATATTTAGGGGATTTGTATTTGTTGCTACTGGTTCACCTGGTAATTTGGATTTTAAAAGTTGTAAAGTGAGTCATCAGAACAGACCGGAGGTGATGGTGCAGCAAAGCGATTATTGATGGACGACCGGTGAATAAGCAAGAACCAGGGCAGTACGGTATGCAGGAGGGCGGAGGAACAAGTGGAACAGGTAGCACAGATGAAGCAGAGCCATTTGTACGGACACACACAGATAGGGCAACTGGAAATTTAAGGATGAATAGGTAAATATGTGTTCCTAGATACAGATATGTCCACTCACACTTCGACATTATGAAATTATTGCTGACAATTCTAGACTTTGTAGATATGTATTTCTTTTCACAGGGGGAATAGTAAATTAAATATTCAGGAAAATAAAAGAAATGGCACAATGCAGATCACTCCAATCCAGATCACGCCTATGTATGAACACATCTGTGTTCCTGGCTGTTGCTACAAGTTATCAATGTGGTTGTGTACATTTATGGGACTTTGTTCAAACTGGGGCAATGCTTGAAAAAGAAAAAAATGTGCAAATAGGTTCAGTTTTATTTGATGGCTAAGGCTCACTATTATCAGAATCACTGTCTGTAGAGACCAGGGCACATATGTCTATGGATAATCGAGCATGTTGTAGATTTTCTTTATTTTTTTATAAAGTTACACTTATTTTTAGAAAAAAATAAGAGATTGTTTTGTTTAATCAGTATCGCTTAGTGAACTGCAGAAGAAAGCACAGAGCCTGGCATAAGAGTGAATCTCCACCCTGACATCTGCTGTTTTCCATTGATCTCCCAGCCTCCTACTTTGATCGTAGGCAGCTGAACAAAACTACACTAGTTTAGTCTGTATCTGTGTCTAACAACTCGTGAAGAATTGTATTCGCACCTTTACACCATAATTCC
Organism: Oophaga sylvatica; assembly: GCA_033576555.1. Classification (NCBI taxonomy): domain Eukaryota; kingdom Metazoa; phylum Chordata; class Amphibia; order Anura; family Dendrobatidae; genus Oophaga; species Oophaga sylvatica. The sequence continues at coordinate 828,143,259 of JARQOD010000001.1, read as the reverse complement.
ACTTGTGTGCCTAAATAAAATATTAATATTATAAGATAAGTATTATTTCTATCTTGATATTGATTTACAAACAAATCCACTGCATGTTGTTACTCTGATATCTCACTTTGTGGTTACACTGGAGAAACATTGAAAACTTTACCACTGATTTGATCCCACCATTTCAACACTGGTTTGTAAACAGTCCGCTGCCGTCCCTGGCCGGCTCTTTCCAGCACTGCTGCATGTGATTGGCATGTCTCTCCCTAATATATACAAAGGAAAAGAACTATTAATCACCAGCAGCGGCGCTGGGAAGAGCTGGCCGGGAGTGGCGCTGGACTACTCTCATCTCCGGCTATGGTCCGCAGTTAGACCCCCTTAATTGTACTTCCGCTGGAACATTTCACAAAAATATATACTTGGCCACAATCATCCTGCCAGGCTTTAATTCATGCTGAACCACAAGACAAGTTTCCTTTAAGAATATATATTTTTATTATATTAATATTTATTTTTTATTTTCCCTTTCACTATGATAAAAAAAATCTTACTTCTGTTCAGGGAAGCCGAAAGTGTCTATTTGGCATGTGAACCAGGGCCGGCGTCAGCACCCGGCACACCTGGGCAAGTGCCGGGGCCCCGGCGCCACCACTTGGCCCCCTCCCGCTTGCTCAGGGCCCCGGCAGCAGCCGGCGTAATACTTACCTCTGAGCCCCGTGCCTCCGCTGCCGCAGCTCCGGTCTCCAGGGGGCGCCTACGCTTCCTCTCACAGCAGCGCCGCTGAATGACGTCATCATTCAGCGGCCGGCTGTGGCAGAGAGCACGCGGACGCCGGACAGGTGAGATGTGATGTGTCTGTGTGTGTCTGTGTGTATCAGTGTGTGTGTATGTAGTGCGGTGCTTTGTGTATGTGTGTGTGTATGTATGTATGTGAGAGAGTGCTTGTGTGCTGCGGTGATGTCTGTGATGGTGGTGGGGGAGGGCAGTGATGATGATGATGATGGGGAGACATTGATGATGATGGGGAGGCAATCATGATGATGGGGAGGCGATGATGATGATGGGCAGGCATTGATGATGATGTGGAGGACATGATGATGATGGGCAGGAATTGATGATAATGGGGAGGCCATGATGATGATGGGGAGGCATTGATGATAATGGGCAGGCATTGATGATAATGGGGAGGCATTGATGATGATGGACAGGCATTGATGATGATGGGGAGAACATGATGATGATGGGGAGGCGATGATGATGATGGGCAGGCATTGATGATGATGTGCAGGCATTGATGATGATGGGCAGGCATTGATGATAATGAGGAGGCCATGATGATGATAATTGGCAGTCTTTCCACAGCGCCCTTTCCTGAGCCGTAACAGTGCAGAACGCAGCACAGCGCAGAGGAGAGTTCCATATTTTGTATGGAGCATTATATGGGGACCAGTATCCTGTATGGAGCATTATATTGGGTCCAGTATTTTGTATGGAGCATTATATTGGGTCCAGTATTCTGTATGGAGCATTATATGGGGGATGGCGGGGTGACATTCTGCATGGGGTATTATATGGGTGATGAGGGGGAGACTATGTGGTGCCCATAATATTGTATGGAGGACTGTACTGTCCAGTCTGTACTGTGCGCTGCGAGGATTTGGCGGTTTTTGAGCTATTGTACAATTTACAATAGATATCACTCATGTAATGGAAGAAGTGAAGTATTTGGCATTGTACTGTACCTATATTTCTCTGCCGTATCTGTGCATCATGAATCGTGGTCTGTGTTAAAGGGGCCCATTGAGGCTCTTTCGCCCGGGGCCCATAAAAAACCTGGAGCCGGCCCTGATGTGAACACATACATGCAGTCACGGGATTACTTGTTCACACCAGGAATACCGGGGGTATTCTTCACACCAGGAATGCCGGGGGTATTCTTCACACCAGGAATGCCGGGGGTATTCTTCACACCAGGAATGCCTGGGTATTCTTCACACCAGGAATGCCTGGGTATTCTTCACACCAGGAATGCCGGGGTTATTCTTCACACCAGGAATGCCGGGGTTATTCTTCACACCAGGAAAGCCGGGATTATCTTCACACCAGGAATACCGGGGGTATTCTTCACACCAGGAATACCGGGGTTATTCTTCACATCAGGAAAGCCGGGATTATTCTTCACACCAGGAATGCCGGGGGTATTCTTCACACCAGGAATGCCGGGGTATTCTTCACACCAGGAATACCGGGGTATTCTTCACACCAGGAATGCCGGGGGTATTCTTCACACCAGGAATGCCGGGGGTATTCTTCTCACCAGGAATGCCGGGGTATTCTTCTCACCAGGAATGGGGGTATCTCTTACAGGAATCAGGGTATTCTTTACACCAGTAATCCGGGATAATCTTTACACCAGTAATACCGGGATAATCTTTACACCAGTAATACCGGGGTATTCTTTACACTGTAATACTGGGTATTCTTTACACCTGTAATACCGGGGTATTCTTTACACCTGTAATACCGGGGTATTCTTTACACCTGTAATACCGGGTATTCTTCACACCAGGAATGCCGGGGGTATTCTTCACACCAGGAATGCCACAGTATTCTTCACACCAGGAATGTCGGGGTATTCTTCACACCAGGAATGCCGGAGGTATTCTTCACACCAGAAATGCCGGGGTTATTCTTCACACCAGGAATGCTGGGGGTATTCTTCTCACCAGGAATGCTGGGGTATTCTTCTTACCAGGAATACAGGGGTATTCTTTACACCAGTAATACCGGGATAATCTTTACACCAGTAATACCGGGATAATCTTTACACCAGTAATACCGGGTATTCTTTACACCTGTAATACCGGGGTATTCTTTACACCTGTAATACCGGGGTATTCTTTACACCTGTAATACCGGGGTATTCTTTACACCTGTAATACCGGGGTATTCTTTACACCTGTAATACCGGGGTATTCTTTACACCTGTAATACCGGGGTATTCTTCACACCAGGAATGCCACAGTATTCTTCACACCAGGAATGCCGGGGTAATCTTCACACCAGGAATGTCGGGGTATTCTTCACACTAGGAATGCCGGAGGTATTCTTCACACCAGGAATGCCGGGGTTATTCTTCACACCAGGAATGCCAGGGTATTCTTCACACCAGGAATGCCGGAGGTATTCTTCTCACCAGGAATGCCGGGGGTATTCTTCACACCAGGAATGCGGGGGTATTCTTCTCACCAGGAATGCAGGGGTATTCTTCTACAACCACTTAAGTATTACCGGGATAATCTTTACACCAGTAATACCGGGATAATCTTTACACCAGTAATATCGGGGTATTCTTTACACCTGTAATCCCGGGGTATTCTTTACACCTGTAATACCGGGGTATTCTTTACACCTGTAATACCGGGGTATTCTTTACACCTGTAATACCGGGGTATTCTTCACACCAGGAATGCCGGGGGTATTCTTCACACCAGGAATGCCACAGTATTCTTCACACCAGGAATGCCGGGGTAATCTTCACACCAGGAATGTCGGGGTATTCTTCACACCAGGAATGCCGGAGGTATTCTTCACACCAGGAATGCCGGGTTATTCTTCACACCAGGAATGCTGGGGGTATTCTTCTCACCAGGAATGCTGGGGGTATTCTTCTTACCAGGAATACAGGGGTATTCTTTACACCAGTAATACCGTGATAATCTTTACACCAGTAATACCGGGATAATCTTTACACCAGTAATACCGGGTATTCTTTACACCCTTTTAGTAATACCGGGTATTCTTTACACCTGTAATACCGGGGTATTCTTTACACCTGTAATACCGGGGTATTCTTTACACCTGTAATACCGGGGTATTCTTTACACCTGTAATACCGGGGTATTCTTTACACCTGTAATACCGGGGTATTCTTCACACCAGGAATGCCACAGTATTCTTCACACCAGGAATGCCGGGGGTAATCTTCACACCAGGAATGTCGGGGTATTCTTCACACTAGGAATGCCGGAGGTATTCTTCACACCAGGACTGCGGGGGTTATTCTTCACACCAGGAATGCCAGGGTATTCTTCACACCAGGAATGCCGGGGGTATTCTTCTCACCAGGAATGCCGGGGGTATTCTTCACACCAGGAATGCCGGGGGTATTCTTCTCACCAGGAATGCCGGGGGTATTCTTCACACCATGAATGCCGGGGTATTCTTCTCACCAGGAATGCTGGGGGTATTCTTCATACCAGGAATACAGGGGTATATTCTTTACACCAGTATTACCGGGATAATCTTTACACCAGTAATACCGGGATAATCTTTACACCAGTAATATCGGGGTATTCTTTACACCTGTAATACCGGGGTATTCTTTACACCTGTAATACCGGGGTATTCTTCACACCAGGAATGCCGGGGGTATTCTTCACATCAGGAATGCCGGGGGTATTCTTCTCACCAGGAATGCCGGGGTATTCTTCATACCAGGAATACAGGGGTATTCTTTACACCAGTATAACCGGGATAATCTTTACACCAGTAATACCGGGATAATCTTTACACCAGTAATATCGGGGTATTCTTTACACCTGTAATACCGGGGTATTCTTCACACCAGGAATGCCGGGGGTATTCTTCACACCAGGAATGCCGGGGGTATTCTTCACACCAGGAATGCCGGGGGTATTCTTCACACCAGGAATGCCGGAGGTATTCTTCACACAGGAAAGTCGGGGTATTCTTCACACCAGGAATGCCGGGGGTACTCTTCACACCAGGAATGCCGGGGTATTCTTCACACCAGGACTACGGGGGCATTCTTCACACCAGGAATGCCGGAGGTATTCTTCACACCAGAATTGCGGAGTTATTCTTCACACCAGGAATGCCGGGGGTATTCATCTCACCAGGAATGCCGGGGGTATTTTTCTCACCAGGAATGCCGGGGGTATTCTTCATACCAGGAATACAGGGGTATTCTTTACACCAGTAATACCGGGATAATCTTTACACCAGTAATACCGAGATAATCTTTACACCAGTAATATTGGGGTATTCTTTACACCAGGAATGCCGGGGGTATTCTTCACACCAGGAATGCCAGGGTATTCTTCACACCAGGAATGCCGGGGTATTCTTCATACCAGGAATACTGGGCATTCTGATTCAGCAGTCTGCAGTCACATAGAAAGACTGCATACAATGTTGTATTGGCAGCTGAAGGTTTACGAAAAGGGGATGTAACAATAGACTCAGTTTGAACATTGTCCATAAGATTGAGATCTAAAAAATTTAGTTCAATGACATTATGGCAAAATGTAAACAACAGATGAAGGCAGTTCAAATTAAAATAGCAAATAGCAAAAATAAAAAAAAATCATGTACATCAGTTACAGGCGTTGGACAAAATAATGGAAACACCTGGAAACATCAACAAAAGTTAGTTTAATATGGTGTAGGTCCACCTTTTGAGGCAATTACAGCCTCAATTCTCCGAGGTATGGATTCATACAAGGTGTGAATTGTTTCCAAAGGAATTTTAGCCCTCCAGTTCTTTGAGCGACGATGGCGGTGGAAATCGACGTCTAACTTGAATCTCTAAAATCGACCAAAAATGCTCAATAATGTTGAGGTCAGGGGATTGTGGGGGCCAGATGAGATGCTCAACTTCATTAGAATGTACCTCGTGTCATGCTTTAGCGATTCTAGCTGTATGAATTGGTGCATTATCATCCTGAAAGATGGCGTTCCCCTCGGGGAACAGTGCTTGAACCATAGGATGCACTTGGTGGCCCAAAATGCCTAAATAATCGCGGCTGTTAATTCTTCCATGAAGGGATATCATTGGCCCGGCGGATCTCCACGAAATAGCATCTCAGATCATCACAGAACCTCCGCCATGTTTTACGGTTGGGAGAAGGCAGTCTGGATGGAATGCTTCTTTCGGCTGTCTCCAAACGTACACACGGCCGGAGGTCGGAAATAGGGTAATTGATGATTCGTCTGAGAATATCACATGTTTCCACTGCGCAAAGGACCAATTCTGGAGGGTTCTGCACCACTCTAAACGCTTGGAAACATTTGTCATTGAGAGCAGAGGTTTTCGAATTGCAGCTCTTCCGTGGAATCCAGATTTGTTCAGCTCCCGACGAACAGTTTTCATGGAAACTGGGTTCTGTAGGTGTTCATTGAGCTCATCAGTGATTTTCGGAGCCGTGGTCTTGTGATCCTCTCTCACAGTTCGCTTTACAGTCCGACGGTCTTTCTCAGTCAACTTCGTCTTTCGGCCGGACCTGTGCTTTGCTGCGGACGTTTTTCCTTCTCTTTCAAACGCAGTCATTACTTTGGAGACAGTACCTCTTGACACGCCAAGCATTCGGGCACTTTCGGTTACACTAGCGCCTGCCATACCAGCACCAACAATTTGGCCTCTTTGAAAATCCGAGAGGTCTGCCATTGGTATCAGGTTCTCATCAATGTTCTTACAATTATGCAAAACAAACAGTTAATTTACATACACATATCACATAACACAAATAATCAACTACAAAACATTACCATATGTCACGGTTTGCATGTTTATAACATGTTCGAAGATTATGATGCCAAAACGTTAGGTGTTTCCATTATTTTGTCCAACCCCTGTATACAGGTCCATAAATATTTGGACAGAGACAACATTTATCTAATTTTGGTTCTAGACATTACCACAATGAATTTTAAACAAAACAATTCAGATGCAGTTGAAGTCCAGACTTTCAGCTTTCATTTGAGGGTATCCACATTAAAATTGGATGAAGGGTTTAGGAGTTTCAGCTCCTTAACATGTGCCACCCTGTTTTTAAAGGGACCAAAAGTAATTGGACAAATGACTCCAAGGCTATTTCATGGACAGGTGTGGGCAATCCCTTTGTTATGTCATTCTCAATTAAGCAGATGAAAGGGCCGGAGTTGATTTGAGGTGTGGTGTTTGCATTTGGAAGGTTTTGCTGTGAAGGAAACATGCGGTCACAGGAGCTCTCCATGCAGGTGAAACAAGCCATCCTTAAGCTGCAAGAACAGAAAAAAAAACATCCAAGAAATTGCTACAACATTAGAAGTGGCAAAATCTACAATTTGGTACATCTGAGAAAGAAAGAAAGCACTGGTGAACTCATCAATCCAAAAAGACCTGGGAGCCCATGGAAGACAACAGTGGTGGATGATCGCCGCATACTTTCTTTGGTGAAGAAGAACCCGTTCACAACATCAACTGAAGTCCAGAACACTCTCAGTGAAGTAGGTGTATCTGTCTCTAAGTCAACAGTAAAGAGAAGACTCCATGAAAGTAAATACAAAGGGTTCACATCTAGATGCAAACCATTCATCAATTCCAAAAATAGACAGGCCAGAGTTAAATTTGCTGAAAAACACCTCCAGAAGCCAGCTCAGTTCTGGAAAAGTATTCTATGGACAGATGAGACAAAGATGAACCTGTACCAGAATGATGGGAAGCCAAAAGTTTGGAGAGAGGGAACGGCACATGATCCAAGGCACACCACATCCTCTGTAAAACATGGTGGAGGCAACGTGATGGCATGGGCATGCATGGCTTTCAATGGCACTGGGTCACTTGTGTTTATTGATGACATAACAGCAGACAAGAGTAGCCGGATGAATTCTGAAGTGTACCGGGATATACTTTCAGCCCAGATTCAGCCAAATGCTGCAAACTTGATTGGACGGCGCTTCATAGTACAGATGGATAATGACCCCAAGCATACAGCCAAAGCTACACAGGAGTTCATGAGTGCAAAAAAGTGGAACATTCTTCAATGGCCAAGTCAATCACCAGATTTTAACCCAATTGAGCATGCATTTCACTTGCTCAAATCCAGACTTAAGAGGGAAAGACCCACAAACAAGCAAGACCTGAAGGCTGCGGCTGTAAAGGCCTGGCAAAGCATTAAGAAGGAGGAAACCCAGCGTTTGGTGATTGTCACGCTGTATAGCAGATATATATATATAATGTCAGTAATCTATCAAGTGGGACAACATTCTATATAACATATAAATAGGTAATATTAACATGTACATATAGCATAGTATTACCTGACATAATATCCTGTGGGTCAATACTGAATCCGTTTCACGCTGTCTCCGGCTAGAGGTGGACCGGGGTCTATGCTGACCCTAAACTGGGGTCCTGACTAGTCCCTCTACCTGTTAATGGTACAGAGGTCCAGGCCGCCAGCGTAAACCCTGTCTCCTATAAATCCCTGACCACTGTAATCTAGTCCTTAGAAGGACCCTGATTACCACCACAGGGAATGGACAGGTAACGGTTAACCAACAGTAAAGACAAACGAGAAAGACAGGGGATAAAGTAAATACTGTCTTACATACAACACTCAAACACAGAGGGAACACAAAAGGTCTAGGAGATAAACTATAAGCAGGAAGAGGAGAAACCACAAAGGAGCTCTTAGCTTAAGTCTTCTCAGAACCGATCCAATCTGCTGGTCTGTATGAATGCTTTCACCGGCATCTCCCAAGCAGACTGGCAGGTATATAAAGGAAGCTAATTAGTGCATAATCAACTGCAGCCGGGCGAGGCTGGACCTAGTCTTAGCACAGAGCTAGGTAGAATTAACTCCCTCACTGCCAAACACAAAGCAACAGCAACTCAGCTGCGAGAAGTCAGAATGTGCAATCGCGACGATCTTCGTGGCGATACACCCATGACAGTGATGTCCATGGGTTCCAGACTTAAGGCAGTGATTGCCTCCAAAGGATTCGCCACAAAATATTGAAAATAAAAATATTTTGTTTGGGTTATGTTTATTTGTCCAATTACTTTTGACCTCCTAAAATGTGGAGTGTTTGTAAAGAAATGTGTACAATTCCTACATTTTCTAACACATATTTTTGTTCAACCCTTCAAATTAAACGTTACAATCTGCACTTGAATTCTGTTGTAGAGGTTTCATTTCAAATCCAATGTGGTGGCATGCAGAGCCCAACTCGCGAAAATTGTGTCACTGTCCAAATATTTCTGGCCCTGACTGTATATTCACTATAGGTGTGTAGAAGCCATTGTACTGACAGTATGGACAGATCTTGTGGTATGGACGTTTATGAGGAACGTACGTCCGCCATGATCCAACATTCCTCCATTTCTATTGGTTTAAAATTAGCAGAACATGGGTAATATCCTTAAGATGGTCAGGATTAAGTTTTATTAAGGGCTGCAGGAGACTATCCATTGTGAGACAGTGAAGGAATATGTGTTGAATGGGGTGTACATTTCACCTAGGTACTGTGCTGTATGGTATAAGGGAAATGTGTGGCTTTGTAAACCTAGTGGTAGAGAAAGGTCACTACACCTCACATTCAGCACACACTTGCAGCTCAGGCCTGAAACCATTCAGCTGTTAATTAGGAGACCAGAAGTAGGTGTCTGCAAACACATTCAGGGAGCTGGCTTAGTCTGGACACAGGAAGGTGTCCCGGCACAAGAAGCAGTCTCCAGGAGGAGAGCTGGCTTAGTCTGGACACAGGAAGGTGTCCCGGCACAAGAAGCAGTCTCCAGGAGTGGGAGCTGGCTTAATCTGGACACAGGAAGGTGTCCCGGCACAAGAAGCAGTCTCCAGGAGTGGGAGCTGGCTTAGTCTGGACACAGGAAGGTGTCCAGGCACAAGAAGCAGTCTCCAGGAGTTTGAGCTATCTCAGTCTGGGTGCAGGAAGTACCCCGGACACAGGAGTAGTCTCAGTGAGAATCCGTGCGAATAGCGGCTGAATAGGAGTGGATCTCTCTCAAGTCTGGACGCTGAAGGGGCCTTCAGACACAAGGAGGAGTATCTGTGAAACTCCATACTGGTAACATATATCATATGTGTTGTTTTGGGCCAGGCTGGTAGAGCCGGGACCCGGATAGACAGGGCAATCTATCTATGTGTAATTAGTGGCTAGACAAGCCTAGGTTTTCTGTTTATGCTTTATTTTTATCTGTTTGCTGTGGACTTTAATAAAGCTGGTTGCGGCCAGTTTTACACCAGAACTGCTGTCTGAATGAACTGTTTTCGTGCCATTCTGTCTACCCAGACAGCGATCCTAGAGCTATATCTCCTGGAAATGTTACAATTGGTGGAGAATGCGGGCAGCACAGTGGCTGATACAAATGGTGCTGGAATGTGCATGCAGCACAGTGGCTTAGAGACAGCAATAAAGGTGAAGTCTGTTGAAATAGCAGCAGAGAAAAAAAAGTGTGTCAAGAGAAACGTCTGATTGGAGCAGTCTTAAAGAGACAGTAGCCCTAATAGAGTTTGCAGAGAAAAAAAAAAAAAAGTGTCTGCACAGCAGAGCTGAATTTTTCTGTGGAAAAGACTGTGGAGTGTGTATGTCTTGAGTGAAGACTGCCGTTGTTGAGACAGAGAAGTCTGACAGCATGGATGACAAGCATGGAGGCGCTGTTTGAACAAATGGCGCAAGTTAATGTGCAACATAAGACTGCCGTGGTTGAGACAGATAAGTCCGGCAGTATGGAGGGGCTCGTTGAGTACCTGGTCCAGGTCCAGCGGACCATGGAGCAGCAGCGCCTGCAGCACCAGCATCGCATGCAGCAGGCCCAGCGGAGCATGGAGCAGCAGCGCCTGCAACACCAGCAGCGCATGCAGCAGCACCAGCAGCAACTCCTGCAGCAGCAGCAGGAGAATAACCGGTTGTTGGAGCAGATTGCAGCTCTCAGCACCTCGTCCCAGAGTAATGTTGTGAAGGCACCTGCCTTGTCCGCTGTAAAGAAGGCGGTAAGACGGTCCCTGAAAAAGATGACACCTCGTGATGATTTGGAGGTATATCTCACTAGGTTTGAGGGACTGGCAGAGAAGGAGAATCTGCCCCTATCTGAATGGGCCATGATGGTCGCACCCTATCTGATTGGAGTGCCCCAGGTGGCCTATGCTGACCTGAGCGAGCAGGACAGCCAAGACTATGCCAAGCTGAAAGCGGAGATTCGTACCCGGATGGGTGTTACGGTGACAGCCCGTGCCAGGGGAGTTCATGACTGGAGATACAGTTGGGAGTCTGCAGTCAGCAGGCCTGATTATGGAGTTGAAAAGGTGATAGTGAACCGCTACACCCGAGCATGTCCTCCTGAGGTACAGCCGTCTGAGAGGTCGTCACTTCAGAGTTCCCGGACGCCGAACTCTCCCGGTAAGAGCGTTCCAGCTGTTGGGGACATGGGGTATGCTGATAAGCGGGTTCAGGCCCGAGGGGACATATGGGAGGGTGATTGTGGTGGACAGTGTTGGAGATGTCGTGAAATTGCAGCCAGCTGTCCAATAGAGGGGGAGCCTATGTGTTGTGATGTTGGCGGATCCCTCTCTCCCTGCGCAGAACCTGTGTGTGTGTCCACCTCAGCCGAAGAGACTGGACCACAGGTGTCCCCGGTGGTTGTAAATGACTGCCCAGCACAGGCCCTCTTGGACTCAGAGAGTCCAGTGACTTCCGTATGTGACAGCCTGATTGATAGGGACTTCATCCCTGATAAGCACCTGAGTGTGGTGTGCGTCCATGGAGACACCAAAGTCTACCCAGAGACTGTCGTGGACTTGATCCCCAAACGCGGGGAGGTTTCATGTGAAGTGGGGGTAGTGAAGAACCTGGTGCAACCCGTCATATTGGGTAATGACTTTCCCCAGTCTAAGGATCTCTGGGGGAAAAATGTTTCTGATGGACAGTGTGATGAAGCTCCTATTGAGGGTGCGCAGTCCCGAGGGGTGGAACACAATGCTAGTGGGCCGTTAAACTTGTGTGATAATGATGACCATGATAATGATGCTGATGCTGATAATGATAATGATGATGATCATGATAGTGATGATGATACTGATCATAGTCATGATGATGATGTTGATAATAATGATGACTGTGATAGTGATGAAATTCCTTTGCAGGTGATGTTGAGAGACGAGGATGGTAGTTCTCGGGAACCGAGTGTCCCTGACTTGCCTGTGTCCTGTGACAATTTTGAGAGTGAGCAGTGGCGAGACCCCACTCTTAGGACGGCACAGGAAAATATGATTGTTCAAAATGAGGTTTCCCAGGAGCCTGGCTCTGAGGAGAGGTTTCCTCATGCTGCCATGGACAATAGCCTATTGTATAGGGACACTGAAGTCCAGGGAGAGGTCGTGAGTCAGCTCCTAGTACCTGAGCTATATAGAAGTATAGTGCTGGGGTTGTCACATAGTCACATACTTGAGGGACCAGATGGTGAAGTTAATGTTGTGGATGACATGTTAACTAAGGTTCCAGATCAGGATGTGAATGAAAATGAATTGTATAACCCTGACAGTAAGCAGGATGTGAATGAAAATGAATTGTATAACCCTGACAGTGAGCAGGATGTGAATGAAAATGAATTGTATAGCCCTGACAGTGAGCCAGATGTGGCTGAGAAAAAGGGGTCAGACGGGATAGTGATAGTGATAGTGAATCCTCTGATGACCATAAAGCAACCCGTGCAAATGAGGAAGGCATGGTAGCAGAGGAGGTTGAGAGTCCTGAGAAGAAAGCTGATGCTGACCTTACAGCCAGACAGAAGATGGCATCTGAAGGAGGGGAACTGGAGAAAAGTGAAAAACCCCCTATACCTTCTGTGATGGTTGGTGACACATGGTCAGTGCACCAGGGACAGGAGGTACGTGAGTTTCTGAGGAAGAGTCAGCAGAAGTGTTCTGATGTGCCGGGTCGTGCTTCTCTGGCCAGGCACTATATCGAAACTGAGTCCGGCCCTAAGGTCAAGATGAAACCGTGCAGGATACCCGAGGCCCGCAGAGAGCATAGGCCTGGGAGGGTACAGGGTAGTGCGGATGCTTCAGATGAAGAGAAAGTTGATGTTGGCAATGACAGTGGTGAGGATGAAGCTGATGAGGGCCATGACTGGTCCAGAGTTCACTGTCTCTGTTGGATTGTTGACCAGCCCTCCGGTCTGGATGACCAGCCCTCCGGTCTGGAGAAGAGGGAGGGGATATGTGAGACAGTGAAGGAATATGTGTTGAATGGGGTGTACATTTCACCTAGGTACTGTGCTGTATGGTATAAGGGAAATGTGTGGCTTTGTAAACCTAGTGGTAGAGAAAGGTCACTACACCTCACATTCAGCACACACTTGCAGCTCAGGCCTGAAACCATTCAGCTGTTAATTAGGAGACCAGAAGTAGGTGTCTGCAAACACATTCAGGGAGCTGGCTTAGTCTGGACACAGGAAGGTGTCCCGGCACAAGAAGCAGTCTCCAGGAGGAGAGCTGGCTTAGTCTGGACACAGGAAGGTGTCCCGGCACAAGAAGCAGTCTCCAGGAGTGGGAGCTGGCTTAGTCTGGACACAGGAAGGTGTCCGGCACAAGAAGCAGTCTCCAGGAGTGGGAGCTGGCTTAGTTGGAACAGGAAGGTGCCAGGCACAAGAAGCAGTCTCAGGGTTTGAGCTATCTCAGTCTGGGTGCAGGAAGTACCCCGGACACAGGAGTAGTCTCAGTGAGAATCCGTGCGAATAGCGGCTGAATAGGAGTGGATCTCTCTCAAGTCTGGACGCTGAAGGGCCTTCAGACACAAGGAGGAGTATCTGTGAAACTCCATACTGGTAACATATATCATATGTGTTGTTTTGGGCCAGGCTGGTAGAGCCGGGACCCGGATACACAGGGCAATCTATCTATGTGTAATTAGTGGCTAGACAAGCCTAGGTTTTCTGTTTATGCTTTATTTTTATCTGTTTGCTGTGGACTTTAATAAAGCTGGTTGCGGCCAGTTTTACACCAGAACTGCTGTCTGAATGAACTGTTTTCGTGCCATTCTGTCTACCCAGACAGCGATCCTAGAGCTATATCCCCTGGAAATGTTACACCATCCATTCACACAGATTTTCGTTTAAAGATTCTATTCCAGCAACTATGGGACAAAGTGAGGAAGGAAAACCCTCTAAATGAATCTTAGAGAAAGAATGAAATATAGCGGTAGTGGGATGCAGGGTGGATAAAAATCATGATTTTTTTTAAAAAATCTAAAAAATCGGATTTTTTTTGATTTAAATCGGATTTTTTTGATTTAAATAGGATTTTTTTGATTTAAATAGGATTTTTTAATCAAGTTGTACACAAGCAAAACTTTGCCTTTTTGCAAATCAAATTATTTTACACAATATAAAATATTAAAACAGTTGATGATTATGAAACCTAATAATTTTTATTTGCACTATTAAACAATCAGAATTGAACTACAGAGAGTAAGTACTTTTTAACAATAGCCTATCTCTAACGTTTGAAGTAAGCAAACATCTTCAGTGAATACATCAGTCCTTTAAGCCTACTGTTTATTTAGGACTTTTAATAGGAGAACTAGTTGTCCTGCTTTAGCAGTTCCTAAGCGGTTTCGGACTGTTGTGTGCACAAAACCAAATGAAGAAAACAATCTCTCTACTCCTGCCGATGAAGCCGATGCAGTCAGTAGCTGAGTAGCTACATTTATTATCTTCGCTGGAAGAACAAGTGATTGCGACTTCCACCAGTCCAGTGGTTTTAGTTCATTAACGACGTTATCTGCAAACATGTATTTTTGAAATGGTGCAGATTCACACTTCAATTTCAGCACAGTTGCCACAATGTCATGGTTAGTATTGGCGAGCCACTCCATTGCAGAGTTGATTTCCGCCTCAGATAGTTTTTTCCCTCTGTAGATGGGATGCAAGATATTGGCTAAATAGTGTTCTTCTTTTAATGCTTGGTCCTTGCGGTGGTGTATTGCAACTAGGGTTGAGCATTCCGATACTGCAAATATCGGGTATCGGCCGATATTGGCTGTATCGGAATTCCGATTCCGAGTACCGATATTTTCGTCATATCGGATACCGGAATCGGAATTGTCACTGTCACTGTCAGTGTCCGTCGGTCGGGTCTGTCAGGAGTCAGCGGCACTTACCCGGCAGAAGATCTCCGGCAGTCACATCCCGGACTGCTTAATGGCCGCCATCCTCTTCTCCCCGGCGGTCACATGCAGTTTCTCGCGATAACTGCAGTGACTGCTGGGTAATCGCGGCCGTAAAGCAGTCCGATGACGTCACCGCCGGGAAAGCTGGTAAGCAGCTGTGCTGCGCCGGGATGTCAGGATCTGCCTGTCATTCCGATGTAGCAGAGCTGGATCGTCGTGGGACTGTCGTTACTATGGACTGCGTCGGACAGGTGGTATACTGTTGGTTTGTTTTTTTTATTTTTTTACAGGAGATCGATGGCGTCGCAGAAATGAGAGAGTAATAAAAAAAATGAAAACTGTGTTGTCTCTTTTATTTCATTAAAAGATTTTTTCTTGCTGTGTCTTTTTTTTACACATTTAAAAACTTTGGGATTAATAATGGATCGGTGTCTTATTGACGCCTCTCCATTATTAACCGGGCTTATTGTCACCGTGCAATCAACGGTGACATTAACCCCTTATTACCCCGCTTGCCACCGCTACAGGGCAAGTGGGAAGAGCCGGGTAAAGTGCCACAATTGGCACATCTTTTGATGCGCCAAATGTGGGGCTGCTGTAGCCTGGTATTATCAGGCTGTTGAGGGCCAAAATCCATGGGCCTTGACAGTCTTTTAATACCAGAACTCAGCAGTCTACATTTTACTTGGCTGGTTAACAAAAATAGGGGGACCCCTATGCCGTTTTTTTTTCGAGGGGATCCCCTATTTTGTTAACCAGCCAAGCTAAGCAGACTGCTGTGGCCTGGTATTATCAGGCTTGCAAGGTCCATGGATATTGGATCCTTACCAGCCTGAAAAACCAGCCTCAGCGGTCTGCTTCATCTGGCTGGTTAACAAAAATAGGGGGGACCCCACGCCAATTTTTTTTCGAGGGGATCCCCTATTTTTGTTAATCAGCCAAGATATGCAGACTGCTGTGGCCTGGTATTATCAGGCTGGCAAGGTCCATGGATCTTGGTTCCTTAACAGCCTGAAAATCCAGGCCTCAGCGGTCTGCTTCATCTGGCTGGTTAACAAAAATAGGGGGGACCCCACGCCAATTTTTTTCGAGGGGATCCCCTATTTTTGTTAATCAGCCAAGATATGCAGACTGCTGTGGCCTGGTATTATCAGGCTGGCAAGGTCCATGGATCTTGGCTCCTTAACAGCCTGAAAATCCAGGCCTCAGCGGTCTGCTTCATCTGGCTGGTTAACAAAAATAGGGGGGACCCCACGCCATTTTTTTTCGAGGGGATCCCCTATTTTTGTTAATCAGCCAAGATATGCAGACTGCTGTGGCCTGGTATTATCAGGCTGGCAAGGTCCATGGATCTTGGCTCCTTAACAGCCTGAAAATCCAGGCCTCAGCGGTCTGCTTCATCTGGCTGGTTAACAAAAATAGGGGGGACCCCACGCCATTTTTTTTTCGAAGGGAACCCTATTTTTGTTAATCAGTTCCCTCTGACGTCACTGATGGTGTCCCTGGCTGACCTGAAGTGAAAGTGGAAAGCAATCAATTAAGCTTTCCACTTCCTCTCCTGTCAGCCAGGAGAGGAGCTCATTCATTTGGGGGTTTACTGTGAGGCTGCAGCATTAGCTGCGGTCCCTGCAGTAAATATTAACCCTTTCTGAAGGATTACACCGTGGGACCTGACTGTGCATCGGATTGGTAAGAATAATTTTGCTTTATTATTTTATTTTTATTACAGGAAATGGTTTTAGCAGGTAAATAAAATATGGTCAAAAACTGTGTGATTATTTCATTAAACTTCTTTTTTATTAAAGTGTGTGTGTGTTTGATTTTTCTTTCATACAATAGGATTAATAATTGATAGTTGTCTAATTGACAGCTCTCAATTATTAACCTGGCTTAAAGTGACCTTTCAATTGCAAGGTCATTTTAACCCCTTATTAACCCATTCGCCACCGCTACAGGGCAATGGGAATAGACGGGCAAAGTGCCAGAAAGGGCAAATCTAATTAGAGATTTGCCCTTTCTGGGGTGTCTGGGGGCAGATGTTAGTAGCCGGGGGTGGCCAAAAATAATGGTCCCTCTCTGGGCTATTATTATCTGCCCCCACTCACTGGCTTTGTCTGTCTGGTTGCGAAAATAGGGCGGGAGCCCACGCATTTTTTTTCAGCAATTTTACACCTCATATATATATATATACACATGTCATTGAATTTGTGACACATATATATATATATTTATAGTTCATACACTTCTACATAGTATAATAGCCGCTAATTCAATTGCCGGCTTTTGTGAAAATGCAGAACCCGACATGAAATGACACTTGGTGTACATAGGGTTAACCATGTCTTTTCATGTAGTTTGATATCTGATTTGCACAAACAATTACATGAGTGTAAGTGTGCAAAATTTCACACCTGTAGGGGTTAATTAAAGGTGTAAATTCATAGCAAAAAAGTCCGTTTTTTTACAACGAATTTACACCTTTAATTAACCCCTACAGGTGTGAAATTTTGCACACATAGACTGATGTAATTGTTTGTGCAAATCAGATAGCAAAGGACATGAAAAGACATGGTTAACCCTATGTACACCAAGTGTCATTTCATGTCGGGTGCTTCTGTCTTTTCACAGAAGCCGGCTTTACCCGGCAATTGAATCAGAGGATATTTTACTATGTAGAAGTGTATAAACTATACATATATGTATATATATATATATATGTCACAATGACATGTATATATATATATATATGTATTCTATGTGTGTATATTTAGTGTTTACAAGGAAAGAAAGAGGTTTTTTTAGTTACAATATTTTGTTCCCATAGACTTACATGGGACTTCCGGTATCGGGTATCGCCGATATTTTAATGGTATCGGCGATACCATTCCGATTCCGATACTTTTGGATATCGGAAAGTATCGCTCAACTCTAATTGCAACCTTTACATTGTTTGAGAGGTTCAAGCGATCTAGCGAACCTTCTAAATCTTTCCAAACTTCTGTGGCATCAGTTATGGTTGCAGTATCTTTCTGCATTTTATCCAACGCAATAGATATTGGCTTTAACCTTTCCAAAAGGTCCTCGGCATTTCTCTTCACACCAAGATTTAATACTTTGCTTCGTATATTAGCATCAATTTTATCCCGATGTGTTTCGCAAATGGACACTAATTTTGACCAGTTGTTAATAAACAGTTCCAAGCATTCAGCCAAGGTATTCCATCTAACATCTTGTGGTAGAACCAACTTCAGTCCTCCCATTTCCTTGTAGGTTGCATGTGCAAAATGATTATTGCGGAAATATTTAACAATTTCTACAACATGTTCCTTGACACTCGAAATAATATGCAGGTCTTTTGCCAAAAGATGCAACAAATGGGCAGAACAACCGTATGTAATGACATTTGTGTCATCCTCATGTGCCAGTTCCGCTCGCATTTTTGCCACATTGCTTGCGTTATCAGTAACTAAGCTCCTTACTTTACATCCAAACTGTTCTTGGCATTGGTGAATTGAGTTCTTAGCAATTTCAAGTAAATATTCAGCAGTATGTGAATTTCCAGATGTGTCGATTGTGTCTGTAAGGTAAGTTTCACCATCTTCTGTTGTGACACAAGTGCAAATTATGGGGTCGTTGTGGATGTTGCTCCAACCATCCAAGCTCATGTTAACAACTTTGTCTTTCAAATATTTTGTACAAGCCGCTCTTTCTTTGTCGTATACAGCCTGAAGATGTTTTCCTGAGATATCAAATCTACTTGGTGGTTTGTAGCCTGGTCTTATTCCTTCGATCATTTGACAAACAATGGGTGTTCAACTAGTCGGAAAGAAGAATTGGTTGCAAATATGAATTTAGCAATTAATTCATCAAAATGTTCTTTCTGGCTCGTCGTAGTCTTTAAGAGGAATTTTTCTACACTTTGCACGCAAAGTTTTTTGTTGGGCTGCTTTGTTGAAGTTGTACCCAGATATTGATTGTCACGTGCAGCACAAGCCATATTTGGCCCTGAAAGCACAGTAATTAAAAATATAATTCGACTGCGTATTTGAAGAAATATAACGAAAATATTTTGAAACAAACTTTTTGAACAATGTAATGGTCCTCGTCCTATAAGGGCTGTCTCAAAAGTTATGCTACTCAAGTTTCCGGTGAAGTTGCTGTAATACTAGTAATATCAGAGCAACTGAAAAAAATTATGTCACAAAAGTTTTAAAAATGTTTTTTTTAAAAAAATGGTCAATTTGGCAGACTTCAAAAGTGAATTGTAGCCTACAATAAAAAAAAATAGGCGTACTCTTTTATTTTTACTTAACGTTAATCTTCTGTGAAATATTGCTTTAACATAAATTTAAATTCTATACTCCAGAACTAGTGCTAGAAATTTTTCTTTTCATAGACTTTAACCATCCCAGTAAAACGTCTGTTAAAATAGGTTGTAATTGCCAGACTTACCACTAGTGCTAGGGTCCTGGTGCATAAGAAGCTGTGGGGGTTCATTGACATTAGTTGTATCACTATCAACATCTTCATTTCCCTTCTGGTTGCAGTTTTCATAATGTGATTTCAAACGGCAAACAAGTCCTTGGATATCCTTTTGACAGTATTTGCACTTTGCTCTCCCACCTTTCTTTCCAAGCTCTGCTGGCATCTCAACAAAATGAACCCAAATAGGGTCTCTCTTACGACCTGCCATGGCTCACGCAGATCACTTCTGAAGTTTGATTGTTACTACAGCCAAGTACTGCTGACTGACTATCCAACAAGTTTGGGCATGTCAACTGAATGGAAAAAGAAACTGAAACCAAGCTACAGAAAGTGAAACCAAGCTAGAAGTGTGGAGTTAATTGAACAATGATTGAAAGTTTTAGATTTTAATCGTGATTTATATTAAAAAAATCTTTTGATTTAAATCAGTGATTTAAATCATGATTAAAATCACGATTTAAATCGATCTGATTTAAATAGAAAAAAATCATTTGATTTAAATCATGATTTAAATCGTTGATTTAAATCGGCGTGATTTAAATCAATCCACCCTGGTGGGATGTTCAACTGTTATGTACTCCACTTCTTTTTTTATTCAAGATACTCAGTGTTGGCCCTTCCTGCATAAGTTTAGCAAGTTCTAGTAAGTTTGTAAAGCGAGGTAGGATCAGAGTTTAAGTTGGTATAAAGCATGCTGTCTGATAACATTGTACTATTTTGATGTTTATATACATCTCTATCCTATATAACTACCATGCCTCCTTTGTCAGTCTGACAGATGACAATGTCATCCATCAATTTAAGATCTTCAAGAGCGCTTATCTTTGTTGTAGTAAAATTCTGTGGTCCAAATATACAGTATGGTTAATTTTATTATGAGTATGTAGGGACACCAACTGTTCCTCTACTAACTCCTGAAATTCCTGTGTTCATACAGCCAGTGTCTGATACATGCTGCCTGTGAATCGGGCAACATATGTCAGCTGTCAGGTTATTTTGAAAGGGGTGGTTGGAAACTAAAATTTTATTTTAATCCTAAATCTCTCACTATTTAATGTCATAATCTAATCTTTTTTTTAATATACATTAATTAAAAGTCCCTATCATTCCCTCATTATACTATGTAACTGCTTTATTATGTTTTTCACTTCCTCTTTGATAACGCTTCATTTGAGAATCTCAGTGCATGCAGGGATATTCAAACAAGTCGTCATCAGGTGGCAGAGACTGTGGTCACTAACGCAGTTTCTGGCTTCGTCTTGAAACAAAGCCTCATCAGCAAACATCTGTTTCAGGGGCTAGGCTAGTCCCTGCTCTATTGAGCATGTACCGGTTGTCTATTTCGACATATGCTCAATAGATTCTTGTCACTGCAATATTCACAGTGACAGTGCGCTCTTTCACCGGCTCTGAAGAGACATAACGATCCTGCAAGAGAGAGCATTGTCAGTGCGCATTGTAAGAAGTTGTTACGCTTGCGCCCTGATTGGATGGAGTGAGTGTGGGGGTTGTGGCCCCTCTGTGCCACAAACCAGACTACCCTGGAAGGGGCGTGACTAAGCAGCTACCTTGGTGTTCACTGGAACCTCTGATGGTGAGGTCAGGCTTGTGCGGCAGGTAGCTGCCAGGAACCACTCCAGGGTGGTGGCTGCTGATCCCACTTGATCCAAAGCACTGTGACAGGTGCGAGCAAGAGTCTACAGGCACGACTGGTACTATGGCGGGCACGGCAGGCACTCTTGGTGGACAGGCGGGTACGGCTGAAACACTAGCAGACAGGCGGGCACGGCTGAGACACTGGCTGACAGGCGGGCACAGCTGAGACACTGGCAGACGGGCGGGCACGGCTAAGACACTGGCAGACAGGCGGGCAGAGACAGAAGGGACAGGAACTGACTTTGCCCATTCAAAATTTTGAATGTGGGGGAGGTGGTAGGTGGAGGGGTATTGTTTAATGGTTGATGTTTAATGGTTGATACTTAAAGGAAAAAACAAAATCGCTCTGAATATTCTATGTATGTTTGAAGTTTGTATCAAGCTGTGTTACAATTTGTATGGTGGCTTTAATAAAAAGTACTTGAATAAAAAAAAAAATGTACCAGGAAATGGACATCATGTGACTTAAATATGAGAGTCTGAGCAAAGGGTCTGAATACTTATGACTATGTGATATTTCAGTTTTTCTTTTTTAATAAATTTGCAAAAGTTTCCACATTTCTGTTTTTTTCAGTCAAGATGGGGTGCGAAGTGTACATTAATGAGAAAAATGAACTTTTTTGAATTTACCAAATGGCTGCAATGAAACAAAGAGTGAAAAATGAAAAGGGGTCTGAATACTGTACATAATCATGAACAGCCCTATGGAATTACATTGGTAATTGTGCTGACCAATTTTTACTTAGCACATGTCTATATAATAATCTCATTTAAACAAGTCCTAAAGAGGAGAAAACCATTCAGGGAGACAACAATCCTGGAAATCAAACTGACACATTCAAACGAATGGGTATGTTAGAAACTCAGATACCATTTGGATGCCATCTGACTATCTTCCAATTAGTAGTGTATGAGCCCTGATTACCAGGTCCAGACTTCCGGTTGCTTGCTTTATGCCGGTAATGTATGTATTATTTTTTAACGGATAGGAGTAGTTTTAAATTTTATTTTGCCTACAGAAAAACAGATGTCACACTGGTGGTAAAACCAATGTGGCATCAGAATGGAAAAACAAATGATAAAAAATGGTCTGGTACGCAAAACAAAATCTCGGACGTTTGAATGAGACCTAAGTTATTTGTTTCCTGGGCACCTAGCTATTAACCAGGGGACTTTCTGTGCAGTTTTAAGCCACTTTGTATTTTTCATTGGCATATTGGCCTTAGTATTTATATTTGCAGCTAATTCTTAAATACTGATTGGTGAAGGGGAACTCTCTATGCGAGAAAGAAACAGACAGAAGAGGTGCCCTGTGCAAAAACAGTATATGGGTCCTCTGCATTCCTGCTTTGGAGGAGGTAGTGGCCCCCTTATGTCTGGTGCCCATGTGGACCTGTACAGGTTGCACCAATGGTCCGTCTCTCCGGCTTCCTAGAAGCTCATGTTTCAGCAGGCCTTTCTAGGTCAGCTAATGCTAGAGTAGCTGCATATTGCCATGCCAGGCTAAGTCTTTGTGCCTATTTGTTAATACCTTAGTAATACACTCTGCATGGCACAATTTTCTTCCTATGCATTTACATGGAACCGGTCATTGGATTCCTGCTGCCTTGAACAACGGGCAGCATGTATAAGACACTGGCTGTGTTACTGCAGCCCGCTATGTTTTATTCTGCATTGCTAGCACCATGCCAACTAATACAACGTGGGTCCATGGCCAGCGTCTCCACTTCTCGCTCCAGCTGACATAAAGAGAGACCTCTCAGTCAAAGTGATCGGGGCATGGAGAAGCTACTGGACACCGGCTTTGCACCAGTCACTTGAGCGGCATGGTCCTCTCCGGCTTTGCAAAGTCAGTTTTCTCTGAAACAACGCAGCATTTCAGAATAAAACATACCGGGCTATGATAACACAGCCAGTGTCTTACACAAGTTGCCCGCAGTTCAGAGCGGCAAGAACATGATGACAGACTCTCTTTAGGAAAGACCCCATGTGTGCTTCATGAGGCCATTGCAGCGTGTGGGCAGTGTATTTGGGTTACAGGCACTATGTATGCCGCCATGGGCATCAGGATGGCAGTGCCCAGGTTACATTCACTTGTATGCTTCGAATTTATACATCTCTTATTAAGCAACAGATATAGTCGCCTGCATGCTCTTTAACCTCTTACCCACCAAGCATAGAGATTAAGAGTTGCAGCCATGCCAATAGCAGGTCAAATGCAGTAGGGAACCTCAGACATAACCCTGGAGACCGGGCACTGACGTACATCTCACACATACAACGCCACAGCACTGCCTCCTGCGGGAATTACAGACTACTCTATCGATGCACAATGCAAAATACCCAAACAATGATGGAGTTCATATTGCATCATACATAAGCCAGACTGTAGTGACAGCAATACAGACTCTGAACTGCTATCAGAATATTTCTCACACATGAAGCCTCAGCTCCGTTCCAGGCACGGAAAATTGACTTAAGTCTAAATAATACCTACATGAATTATTCTTTGATGGTAGTGTATCTGTAGTCGCTTTACCTAAGGATCAGATTGAATAAAGGCTCATTTAGACGTCAGTTTTTTACATCCTTATTTTGTTTATCACCTGTGATGCCCCACAGACTATTGATCTGCCAAAAATTGTAGCGACGCGTCAATTTGATCTAACTATGAGACTAAAATCAGCAATGCAAGTCTATAGGTGCATGACAAAAATTAAACAGCACTCTGATGATGTATTATTGCAGTCGAATTCTCACGGACTGTCAGAAAGGAGAAGGAGAGAAACTTTTTCTTTTTGTCCTCCACGTAAGAGAAAAACTGATGACACTCAGACCACACTCTCATAAGAGTCTGATCAAAATAAACGGTCCGTTTTTCTTGTACGTGAGAAAATTGAACTTGTGAATGAGGCAGTAGCCTGACTTGCCCTCTTTGATAGCCACTTTTCACTTGATTCGAATGGAAATTGCACAGGTTCAAGTTGCAATTTCTTCATAAATTTGTGACATTTGTTTTGTTACTTTTATAGCAATTCCTTGTTAATTATATCACAGAATGTTAGAGTTGGAAGGGACCTCAAGGGTCATGGTGTCCAACCCCCTGCTCAATGCAGGATTCACTAAACCATCTCAGACAGATATCTGTCCAGCCTCTGTTTGAAGACTTCCATTGAAGGAGAACTCACCACCTCTGGTGGCAGCCTGTTCCACTCATTGATCACTCTCACTGTCAAAAAGTTTTTTCTAATATTTAATCTGTATCTTCTCCCTTTCAATTTCATTCCATTACTTCTCGTGTTTCCATGAGCAAATGAGAATAAGGATGATCCCTCTACACTGTGACATCCCTTCAGATATTTGTAGACAACTTCCCTTAGCTTTCTTTTTTGCAAGGTAAACATTCTAAGATCCTTTAGCTGTTCTTCGTAGGGCATTCTTTGCAGTCCGCTCACCATCCTGGTCGCTCTTCTCTGAACTTGCTCCAGTTTTTCAATGTCTTTTTTTAAAATGTGGTGTCCAGAACTGGACACAGTATGCCAGATGAGGTCTGTCCAAGGAGAAGTAGAGGGGATAATTTCATCAAGTGATCTAGACTCTACGCTTCTCTTAATACATCCTAGAACTGTGTTTGCCTGTTGTGCTGCTGCATCACACTGTTGACTCGTGTGCAGTGTAACGGGCTAGGTGGTGGAACCATTGTGCCAAAGCCCAAGGAACACCTGGGGGGGCGTGACTAGGAGCCTCACCCAATCCGACTACGGACGCGCAGAAGCTAATGACACCGCAGTCTGTGGGGAGACAAGGGAGGTGATCCAGGTGCTACTCCAAGACTGACCTTGGGTAGATGGCGGCTGGCCCCTAGGAATGGATAGCTGGAATGGCCCGGAGGAATGTCCAACAGATGCAGACAGGCAGAGAAGATGACTGGAACCGCAGGTGCACACAGGATAGCCTAACGGAGAGATAAGCACTGACGGGTGCAGTTGGCTCAGCTGCCGTAGAGGTGAGCACTGGCAAGTGCAGCTGGCTCTGCTGCTGCTGAGGTGAGCAATGGCGGGTGCAGCTGGCTCTCCTGCCGTCGAGGTGAGCACTTGCCGGCGCAGTTGACTCTGCTGCCATTGAGGTGAGCACTGATGGTTGTAGCTGGCTCTGCTGCCGTTGACATGAGCACTGACGGGTGCAGCTGGCTCGGATACAAGTACAGGGACCTGACAACTGACAAGTGTGTTAGGAACAAACTCACAGCATCGCACATGCACCTCCATGTTGGAGGAGGTGGTTTAAATAGAGACCTCCAGCAATAGGCAGGGGACAGTTTAGAGGAACACGCGTGGCCCCTTTAAGAAAGAGGAAGGGTGCGCGTGCGCCCTAAGCACAGAGACTGGAGACCTGCTAGGAGTGCATGCACCCCGGGCAGCAGCAGACCCGGAAGGGCAGGATGGGAGCCTTGGCGGTGAGTATGCTGATGTCCCTGCAGTGAGAGAGGACTGCAGGCCGAGATGCGGGAGCTACATGCAGTCTGTGATCTATTAGTATACCCATGTCGTTGTCACACATGCTGTTGCTTATTTCTATTCCTCACATTCTGTAGATGTAAATTTCATTTTTCTTGGCCAGGTGTAGAATCTTGCATTTTCTCTGTTAAATACCATTCTCTTAAGCCCCCGTCTCACATAGCGATATCGCTAGCGAGATCGCTGCTGAGTCACTAGTTTTGTGACGCAGCAGCGAGCTCACCAACGATATCGCTGTGTGTGACATTCAGCGACGATCAGCCCCCCTGCTGGGTATCGCTGATCGTCGCTGAAATGTCAGGACATTTTTTTGATCGCTGGACTCACGCTGACAGGCACGCATCGCTGAGTGTGACAGGCAGGAGACCAGCGATCCGCTGGTAACCAAGGTACACAGCGGGTTTCCAGGCGCGGGGCTGTGCCTAGAAACCCGCTGTGTACCTTGGATACCAGCTCCCTGAAGCAGGGAGCTGGTAACCAAGGTACACAGCGGGTTTCCAGGCACTGCGCAGCGCCTGGAAACCCGATGTGTACCTTGGTTACCAGCTCCCTGCATCAGGGCGCTGGTATCCAAGGTACACTGCGGGTAACTAAGCGATGTTACCCGCAGTGTCGCTTGTACTGATCGCTGCCTGAGCTGCCTGTTTGGCAGCTCAGCAGCGATAATGTAGCGATACACCAGCGATCCTGATCGTTGTCGGGATCGCTGGTGTATCGTTATGTGAGACCCAGCCTTTAGTCGCTGCCCATTGTTGAAGCTTATCTAGATCCTTCTAAATCCTTTCTCTGTCTTCTCCAGTGTTAATTATCACGGAGCCAGTTATGAATCCACCTAATAGTAGCCTTGTCAATCCCATACTTGGTCATTTTTTCAATAAGGATAGCATGAGATACTTTATCAAATGCTTTGCTGAAGTCGAGATATACTATATCTACCGCATTTCCCTAGATCCACCCAGTCAGTGATTCTGTCATAGAAGGAAATTAGTCTGGCATGACTTGTTTGCTACAAACCCATGCTGACTCTGGTTAATTACTGTATTCTTATCTAATTACTTACATACTATATATACTTGAGTATTAGCCAAGTTTTTCAGCACATTTTTTGCCCTGAAAAAGCCACCCTCAACTTATACTCGAGTGAAGGTCCCAGAAGATGGAGGGAGAGCAGCAACAGTGGAGTATTGGTTTACAAGAGGCAGGAGCCAGCTGCTGCGGCTAAAGCCTGTGCTCGCTGCTAAAGAGAAATGAATATTCACTGCACTCATAGTGAATATTAGTTTCTTTTAAATAGCGGGCACAGTAGTTGCAGCTGTCGGCTTCCTGCAGAGGTCGGGCGATTACATGTGCTACTTAAGTAAATGAATATTCACTTTATGCCGTGCATACAAATACATGAACGCTCCGGTCTGAGTGCCGGTGGCAGTGCCAGATGTTGATGCGTGAGTTTCTCGCATCACACTTGCAAGTGTGATACCGGCCTTATAGAGCAGGGGAGCTGAGCAGACTGATGTATAGTTTTGTGAGAAAAGATTCAGTATAACCCGTATTTTAATCATTTAAACCTCTGCTCTTCTTGGGATTTTCGGTCCAAGGGATTGATGCAATAATGGGTGGTGGGGTTGGTGAACTGGCACGTGGAATGGCATAAATCCAAAACTGCACGCTTTAAATGCTGAGTCTGAATTTGACAGCGGCATTTAAGGGGTTAACAACAGCAAATGATTGCTACTGTTAGAGGCAGATGATGGCTTTGCAGTATTTGCTGGGTATTTCAGCTCCTGGGCTCACATCATGCACAGGGAGCTGACATTGGATTTACCAATAGCTCCAATTTTGGGAAAGGATTAAAGGCTAAGTACACAGTGTAAGACAGTGCTTATTGCGTGTGTCGGGGGACACTCGCTTGGCAACAGGATAAAAGTAGACAGGCACGTTTTTTTCACATAGTCTATTTTGGTTTGTTCAAGCATCATAAACCGCTGTAGGCCATGTTACCCATCACAGACCTCACATAGTCTTTAGCACTGAATAGTATACGGCTTTGAAAAGCAGTCACTAAACACACCGGACCACTTTGTCCAGTTACCGTGGGCAATTGCATGCCGAACAGTTCATTAATGTCCATGGAACACAACAGGCACCAATACATTAGGTTGCAGTCTCTAAACATGCTGGACCTTACTCCGTCCAGTCACCATGAGTGACCGTACAGTTCATTGACTGACTCCCGTCAGTGCACACAGTCCCCCATACTTTGGGTTACCTTCCAGGGGCTCCTGCTCCACACGCTGACTCCTCGTCAGACCTATGTTCCCAGGGAAGCTGCCTCACTGGGATCACCGTCCTTGCTCACCATGCCACTCGACAGTCCAGACCCTCAGAAGGACGTTAGCTCCCCCAACGCAGTGCCGTCACAGACTCTGCACACACATGGCCTCTTCGTGTGCTATTCAGGATGTTAATCCCCTCCCGGGACCGTCCAACACACAGGCCTCCAGGTCCATGGCCTCTCCATGTGCATCAGGAATCCGATCCTACTCCCAGGATCATCCAACTCAGTCTATCCAGGACCTTACGCACTGACCATTCAGGTCCATACTCAGCAACATGTGACCCAAACCATGGTCACATTAAGTAGCTTAACCACTCCCACCAGTGGGCGGTGTATGTGTGGTTAGCCAGTCCCGCCCAGCTCTCCGACTAACCCTGTAAGCCCCCCTTACAAAATAAACAAAACTACACAAACACTTGTGGAACTACAAGTCCCAGCACAACCACATCATGGGCTTACTGTGCAGACTTACTCTGCTACGCATATCGGCCATTTACAACGATGCTGGTTACTGTCTCACCATCACAGTTACGCCTCCATGATTATCCTGAGGCGCACATACAGCGCCCCCTAGCTGTAACAGGGGTCACTGCCTCACAACAGTCACAAAGATTTTTGTTTTATTATTGTTTATTTGCTTCCCTTTAACTTTGCATTTAATAAACTATCAGCAGGTTTTTGCTATGTAATCTGACAGTAGCATGATGTAGGAACAGAGACCCTGATTCCAGTGATGTGTCACTTAGTTTACTGGGTGCAGAACCTATGACAGAATCACAGTTTTCTCTGCTGCACATCTAGCAGAGCTAGATGTTGAGCTCTGTTTAAGGCCGGGTTCACATTGCGTTGCGGGCAATGCACTGACGGCATCTGTTACATAGCGGCACTAACGCTATGTAACGGATGTGTTAAAGCCATTGCCCGTAATAACAGTAGCGCATGCTAATGCAAGCCGATATCCGCATGCGTTAGCGATGTGCCGTCATTCTGTGACGGACCTTCGGATGCGGTCTGCAATGTTCGGGGGTCCGTCACCGCTACAGATGAAGAAGCTGGGCTAGTGCGATCATATAACGCAATCGCTTTAATCGCATTAACGCTATGTGAACCTAGGCTTAGGCTAGGGTCATACGACAGTATAAAAATGCAGAAAAGTGGGACAATTTTTTTCTCACTTCTCATCCATATGCAGTCTGTATACACTGTGTTCCAAATTATTATGCAAATAATATTTTCTCAGATTTTCCCAAATTACCTACATGAATTTCAGTCATTGTAATTTTCCAGTCAAATAACTATTAGAGTACAATTGAAAGGTTTTTGTACATACTGCCTATGATAACAGTATATTTTTTAAAAAATAAAACACTCAAACTGCACTCAAAATGCATGTTCCAAATTATTATGCACAGCAGAGTTTTCAACCTTTTCATTTTAATAAAGAACAAAAAAATGGTATTTTTGAAATTATAAGCATTAGCAGGTTATTACAAACTGAAATCAAACAGTTTCAACTCAAAACTTTATTCTAGGTGATGTTACATTTGCACATAGGACCCCTTGTTCGAAAGGAGCTTCTGAACTCTCTCGTCCATTGAATTTGTCAGGTTTGGGATGGTTTCTGCTTCAATTGTTTTGCATGAGGACAGAATACCCTCCCAGAGCTGTTGCTTAGATGTGAACTGCCTCCCGCCATCATAGACACTCCTTTTGATGATGCTCCAGAGGTTCTCAATGGGGTTGAGGTCAGGGGAGCATGGGGGCCACACCATAAGTTTGTCCCCTTTTATGCCCATAGCAGCCAGAGATGCAGATGTGTTATGTGCAGCATGAGACGGTGCATTATCATGCATGAAAATGATCTTGCTGTGGAATGCACGGTTCTTCTTCTTGAACCATGGCAGAAAGTGCTGTTTGAGAAACTCAACATACACTATGGAGTTCATCTTTACCCCTTCAGAGATCCTAAAGGGGCCGACAATCTCTCTCCCCATGATTCCAGCCCAAAACATTACTCCACCTCCTCCTTGTTGGCGCCGTAGCCGTGTTTGCATGGGATGTCCATCAACCAGCCATCCTCCACTCCATCCATCTGGACCATCGAGCGTTGCATGGCACTCATCGGTGAACAAAACAGTTTTGAAGTCAGTCTTCATGTATTGTTTGGCCCACTGGAGCCGTTTCTGCTTGTGTGCAATGGATAGAGGAGGTCGACAGGATGGCTTACGCACAGCTGCAAACCTCTGAAGGACCCTGCATCTTGTTGTTCGGGAGACGTTGGAGGCACTTCAAAAACTTGTCTGCTGCTATGACAAGGCTTTTTTGGCGCTGCTCTTTTAACCTGACCTAATTGCCTGTAGAAAAGAGTCCTCAATTTTCCCTTATCAGCACGCACACGTGTGTACTGTGAATCAGCTACATACTTCTTGATTGTGCGATGATCACGATGAAGTGTCTTGGCAATGTTGATTGTAGTCATGCCTTGACCTAAACACTCCACAATTTGTTGCTTCTCAGCAGCCGACACATCCTTTTTCTTTCCCATTTTGGCAGAAAATGTAGGCTGTTTAATAATGTGGGACAGCCTTCTTAAGTAGTCTTGCCTTTCATTGGACACACCTGCCAAACCAATTAGCACAAGTGTCTGCAATTGCTTACAGTGATATAAAGAGCCCTGACACACATCACTATCAATGAGTTTAACTGACAAACAAAAAAATTCTTACCTTATCATGTTGTGACCCGCACCACAATTGTGGGTTACCAGAGCAATGGGGTACTCAGAGCCGAGCCCATGGAAGTCTATGGGGTTGTCACAGGTAGCGGTGGCTCGGTCTGTGGCCCTGGCGGTCAGGCGTATGTTGGGGGGTATATTTACAGGGGATAGGTGTATAACAGTTCGTGACGCCACCTGTAGTTCTCTGATCATTAAGACCAGCGCTGCTGTAGATCTCTGAGGGGATGGTGTGGCAGCTAGATGTCGGGTCCCCTACAGGTGGGACTGGTCCCTCAAAGTCTATAGAATTAATGATGTCGGGTGCAGATAAATAAATCAGTCTCACACCATCCAGCGTCTTTCCATACCTTTTACTTGTCAGATGATAAGGCAGGTCCCAGGAGGCTGGTCGGGTGGAGGATGTGCTTTGAGATAACAGCTGAACAGGTTAGGGGCCTCCTTAACTTTCCAATATCATGAGTCCAACCTGCATAGAGCTAAGTTCACTCCAATTTCTCCAAAGCTGTACTGCCCGGTCAGTTTTGTGGTCAGAGTCTTCCAGTGATGGAACTAGGTTCTTGCTTTTGTCGTGCACTGACTCAAAGTCCCTACTCCACTTGACCCCTGTTACGTACCGACACTCCAAGGCTGCTTTCTGCGACCTAAGGTCCAGTAAGACTCTGGTTTTTCTATCTCTACACCTGAAGCTGTAGTGACACTTCGGTCTCCAGTGACCGAGAACAATGCCGGATAGTCCAATCCTTAAGGCACTTTTATAATTCTTTCCTCTGCGCCCTTCGCCCTGCTCAACTCTTGATATCAGCACTGACTAGGCTAGGATAAGATTGGGTTATCCGTACTAGCCTCCACTTTTGCACTGTCTCTCTGTATTAACAGGAATCTCGTTTCTCCAACAGGCACTAATCCTGACTTCCTCCACTCTCTCAGGAGAACTTCAGACTACTGTGTTACAGGACACTCCCCTATACACCCCTGCTGGGTGTGTCTGAAGTGTATGTGAGTAATGTCGAGTTCTTAACCGTTACCTCTCCGCACATCCTCCAGGGTACTGCGTGTGCCTTCACACCAGGGCTACACATTCCCCCATGGTAAAATACAGCACTCCCGGGCTGTGAAATACAAGAAGACATTTTGTTTTTCATTAACAATAAACATTAAACTCTTCCCATCCGGGAGGTAAGAATTTCTTAAACGTTTCATTATGTACAGTAGGAAAATACAAAAAGTATTAAAGCATCAAAACATTCAATAAATACACAGTATTCTTGTGAAGGACCCGCACCAAACCTTCAACGTGGGTCCTGGGTGGGCTGCAGGACATCTGGCTGCAGACCTCGCTCAGTGCCACACCACACGGGTTTTATGTTCAGAGGTAATTGTTACAGTTTGATATAGAACCACGAAAATGCATGAAATGCAACTATATACATTATCAGTTCTGGGCCGGCATAGTCCACAGCCTCAAAGTCCATTTTTCCACATATTTAGTGATGCACAATATTATAACAATACTTTTTACAATATTCACATAAGGTAACCTTTTTCTGGGTTAAATTACATTATTTTACTTGAACTACTGTTGATATCGAATGGGTATTTTCCCTTTCGTGGTTCGCTCTGATCTACGTGGAGTAGCTTCAGGTATGTTGGTCTGTAACCTATCTGCTCTGCGTAACGGCAAACTATAGAACTGCCTCAATCTTTCTATGGATCTGGCAAGCGTACTGATGGCTGGGCGGTGTGAGTCAGCTTCACCAGGGGATCCCATAGCATGGGGCGCTGCTGCTGATGGTCCTTCTTGAGATTCTGTAGGCTGGGGTGTTACTGGAATAGGTAACTCCTGAACTGGCTCCACTGGCACCATGGGCACAACTGGAGGTAGAACTTCCTCTTGTGGCTGATAAAACTGCAACACCGGAATGATTACAGCATCTCCCAGTCTGGGCCAATCCGCAGGGAAATCTCCCAGATCCGTGTGTATGACCTCTTCTTTTCTTTCTTCTTGATTGATGACAGGGTTCTTTTCACAAGCTTTAAGGGTTCTGGACACAATTTCAAATGGTCTCTGGACACAGTGGATATTGTTCTTCCTCCGTCCTTACTGATGATACAAACTTTTCTGTTGTCATATTTGGAATCTTGTACAACGTAGGGTTCTTGTTCCCACTGGTTATCCAATTTGTGCATCTTCCTTTTTCTTTTCAATACTACTTCTCCAGGCATCAAAGGCTTGGCAGGAGCATTCCTGTTGTAAATATCTTCCTGTTTCTCCCGTGCCTTGTTGAGACTTTCTTCTACACAGACTTGCACTCGTCTGTACTGCTCTTGCCGATTGATGTCCCAGTTTTCAACGGCGTCGTCTGCCTCCGGTTCTACCACTCCAAGTTCTAAATCCATTGGTAGTCTTCCGGGCCTTGCTCTCATAAGATAGGCTGGAGTGCAGTTAGTGGAACTTACAGGTATATGGTTATACAAGTCAACCAAATCAGGTAGTAAGTCCGGCCACCGATTTCTGTCTTCCAACGGTATGGATTTCAGCAAATCAAGGACAATGTGGTTCATTTTCTCGCAAAGGCCGTTGGTTTGGGGATGGTATGGTGTTGTTCTAATTTTCTTACACCCATACATGTGACAGAATTCCTTGAATAGGTCAGCCTCGAAAGCAGGTCCTTGATCCGTTAATACTTGCTCCGGATACCCATGCGGTCTGCAGAAGCTTGCTTGAAAGGTTCTTGCTGCCGTCACTGCTGTCTGATCTTTTACTGGAACAACCACCAGAAATCTAGAGTAATGGTCCACCATGGTCAGGGCGGATGAGTATCCAGATCTACTTGGCGACAATTTAACGTGGTCCAAGGCCACAATTTCCAAGGGACGAGTCGTCCGGATAGGCTGCAGGGGTGTCCTCTGACTACCGTAGTCCTTTCTTCTGAGACCACAGGGTCCACAGTTCCGACACCACCTCTCGATGGAGCTGCGCATCCCTACCCAGTAGAACGGGCACCTCAACAGGGTCTCCAGCTTTCTCCAGCCAAAGTGTCCTGCTTGATCGTGGTATGCTTCCAACACCATTGGGACGTCTGCCTTGGGGACCACTATCTGCCAGACCACCTCGTGGGTCCTGGGGTTGACGTATCTCCTGCACAACTTCTCACGGTATAGGAACAACCGGCTTCTCTCGTTCCACAGGAGCTTTGCTGACATAGGTGCATCTTTTTCCAAGGAGGAACCTTCCTGTCTTAACAACTCCTTGATACGGCTGACCACTGGATCGCTGTCCTGCGTCTCCTTCCAGCTGTGATGGGGTAAGGGATTTAACGTTGCACTATACTGCTTTCTGTAGACTCGATGCTCGTGGACTACCCCATTTCGATGGAACGCAGGTAGCTCAATTTCTTCCAGGTCGTCCGATTCTTCTTCCGTGTCAGAGTCATGCGGCATTCGGGACAATGCGTCAGCATTAGCATTCTTTCGGCCTGCCCGGTATTTGATGGTAAACTGGTAATTGGACAACCGAGCCATCCAACGCTGCTCCATGGCGCCCAGCTTGGCGGTTTCCAGGTGCGTTAAGGGGTTGTTATCTGTAAACGCAGTGAACTGGTTGGAGGCCAGATAGTGCTTAAATCTTTCAGTAATGGCCCAGACCAGCGCCAGAAACTCCAGCTTGAAGCTGCTATAATTTTCCGGATTCCTCTCAGTTGGCCTGAGTTTTCTGCTGGCATATGCGATGACTTTTTCTTGGCCATTCTGCTTCTGACTGAGAACTGCTCCCAAACCTTCATTACTGGCGTCGGTGTACAGCAGGAACGGTTGGCTGTAATCAGGATAGGTCAAAATCTCATCGCCTGTAAGGATCTCTTTCATCTTTTGGAATGCTTCAGCCTGTTCCTTACCCCAATTAAAGGGAGGGTTTCTGCTCTTTAGGATTGTCCTACTAGGAGGTCCTGTAAAGGGGCTGCCTTCTTCGTGTAATCTTTCACGAACCTTCTGTAGTAACCCGTTAATCCCAGGAACTGTCGCACTTCCTTGAGGTTCTTCGGCTCCGGCCACTTCTGGATGGCAGTGACTTTCTCTGGGTCCGGCGCTACTCCTTCCGAACTGACGATGTGCCCCAAGTATTGTACCTTCTGTTTGAGTAGATGGCATTTTGAGGGTTTCAACTTCATCCCGTACCTAGACAGGGACTCAAATACTTCGGCCAGGTGCTTCAGATGGTCCTCATATGTCTTGGAATACACGATGACGTCGTCTAGGTATAGCAGCACGGTTTCAAAATTGAGATGTCCCAGGCAGTTCTCCATCACTCTCTGAAATGTTCCTGGGGCACTGCTGAGCCCAAACGGCATTCTGTCGAACTCACAGAGCCCCATTGGGGTGGTGAAAGCCGTTTTCTCACGATCCTCCTCAGCCACAGCCACTTGCCAGTAACCACTAGTCAGATCGAGGGTAGAAAAGTAGTTAGCCGTTTTCAGAGCAGCCAATGATTCCTCTATACGTGGTAGCGGGTATGCGTCCTTATGTGTTATGCGGTTCACCTGCCTGTAATCCACACACATTCTCAAGCTACCATCTGTTTTTCTAACCAGGACTAGAGGTGCTGCCCAGGGACTACAACTATCCCTGATTACTCCGGCTTCTTTCATATCTCGCAACATTTCTTTAGCCTTCTGATAATGGGCTGGGGTATAGGCCTGTACCGCTCCTTGATGGGAGGATGACTGCCTGTAGGGATATGATGTTGTACTCCCTTAATTATCCCAAAATCAAGTGAATGCTTGCTAAACACTTGGGCGTACTCTTGGACCACCCGTAATACCCCTTGCTTCTGGTGAGCGGGAGTGGTGTCCGTCCCAACATGGAGCTGCTGACACCATTCCGCCACCTGGGTTGCTGGTCATTGTCCTCCGCTATCTGGCAGGAGTCTAAGGACTCAGCCGGGAGAATAGAATTATTGTCGACAGCATGTAGTTTAGCAATGGTTGCATAACGGGGTAAGTTTACCTCATCATCTCCCCAATTGAGAAGCCATACCGGTACTCTTCCATTCACCACTTCCACTACCCCCCTAGCAGTCATAAGTGTAGGTCTATGTTCTGAATGATGGGGTTCTACTACAGCTTGGTAGTTCTGTCCTCTCAGACCTATGGCTGCCCTGCACCAGATTATCATTTCACTCATTGGGGGTATCACAATGGGATTCGAGTCGGTGACCCGTACATTACCAATTTCGCCGTCTGTAAGCTTCGCTTGCTGCTGGCACACCAGGGCCCGGATCTCTCTTTGGATTACTCCCTTCTGCCTTGGTCGGGCAATCTCAGCGAGCTGTTGGAGTAAGAACACAACTTCTCCCAGACAGTTACTGATAATGTTAGTACCCAAAATTATATTTAAACCGTTCTCCTCATTTACAGTCTTTATTACTAGAAGCCCCTGGTCTTTCAACTCCTCTCTGCCCACTTTCACATCCACACATTTGGTCCCGAGTACTTCTACAGGAAGACCATTAGAAGCGTACACGGTAAAGTCAGGGCTCGGGGGTTTAAGACTGTCCATTGACCAGAACTTAGTATATAGGGGGATCAGTATTTTCACCGAAAACCCAGTTCTAACAATCCGGAACTCAATACCATCTAGAATGATAGACAGGTAGGCGCCACCCACATACCTCGGTCCAGCTAGGGGGCCGACGGCCCTTTTCCTGGTTTTGGGCCCCCGGGACCCATTCTGCCCTTTTTAAAGGACCTGTGGGACATTACCTTTTCCGGTTGCCGTAACAGGGATCTCCCACGGAGGGGGTTGATCAGGGTCGCTCTGGGGGGCTTCCTCCTCCGGGGGGCCCCCTTCCTCTTCTCCGGGTTCACCCAGGGGACGTCTTCGGGCAGTCACAATAAATTTTCCCCTTTCTTCCTCTCTCCGCAGCGGGGGG
The DNA here is from genome assembly GCA_033576555.1 of Oophaga sylvatica. Classification (NCBI taxonomy): domain Eukaryota; kingdom Metazoa; phylum Chordata; class Amphibia; order Anura; family Dendrobatidae; genus Oophaga; species Oophaga sylvatica. The sequence continues at coordinate 828,106,651 of JARQOD010000001.1, read as the reverse complement.
CACTCATCAACAGCACCAAATTTTTTAGTCCGGGCGCACCCTGAGCGCAACATCCAATTCACAGGGGGGGACCTGCGTTTTTGCTTCTGCACTAGCGGTAAAAGGGGGGTGCCGCCGGTTCCAGATACCACCCTGGATGTTGGGGTTTACACCTCAGGGTTTTCCCCGGCCAGCCCTTTTATTGCCATGTCCTTTAGGCATCAAAGTAGCACCAGATGACTAAGGGGCCCCCCATTTACATTCTGCGCTCCTCTTGGGATCTCAATCCCTGTTAAATTGCTCTTTCAGCACTTATCTCCGAAGCATTTTAAAAATTTAAACGCTTAAGGGCTCCAGGGCTCCTTGTCGCAAGCGTATTCCTGATGCTGTCACCTGGCGCGTGAACAGTGGGAAACCATCCCGGAGATCCGTTTTGTGCGGTCTTCAAATAGGCAGAGCTTAAGAGGAACCAGGGACCGCTCCTGAACAACGGTACCCAAGCTCCACTTCCCTCTCAGCACGCCAGTTTTTGCGCCCTATCACAAGCACTTTTTTTTCTCTCAGGGAGGAGTACACTTTTAAATGCTGCATAACTTCCGCTTGAAGCCTGCAAAGGCCTGGCCACCGCTGTAAATGGGGAAGCATTTTGCCCCAGGGATATATGGATCGTTTGGGGATATGGGACTGCCGGACTGGGGGCGGGGCCTGCCCCCCATCTGGCGCTACAACCCGCGGTGCGGAAAACGGGGCCTCCGGCTGGGCCCCAGTGCGGCCGGTTTTTTGGGCATCTTAGCCCCCCTTGGGTTAAACGGAGCCTACCCTTTCAGAAGCTGCTATTTCCCCAGGCACAGCGGTGGGGGCGACCTTCGCGCAGGCTCTATGTCAGGCGCCCCTTCCTTTCAGGACCTGCCCTGAGTCAGACCGGGGGCGTTC
>JARQOD010000001.1:828062670-828105639 GCA_033576555.1 Oophaga sylvatica | reverse complement strand
GTTCGCTCCGCTCCCGAGTGCTGGCGCCAGTGCTGGGAATTCACATGCGAGACTCGCCCGTGTTTCTCGCATGTGTGATCCCGACCTAATACTGTGTGAGGGCTGCTCTGTATTTACTATTTATCCTATGACATCTCTTATCAGTGTCAGGTGAATACTAAAGGATCTTAATACTAAGGACTGTTTTTTTTAAAATGCCGCCCAAAAAGCGACCATCTATTGGGCAAGCTAAGAAAGCAAAATTGTGTCAAAGATCTGAGACAAGTGAACAACGTGACCGGTCTAGCGACCCCATACATGTCCATTGATTCAGTCATGGAGAGTGAACAAGCCGTAATGTATCCTTTGGAGTTCCTGAATTCTTTGGAGCCTCCTGGAATGCCATCACATAAGCTCACTTTAAAAATAGGAGCCACCATAATTTTGCTTCTGAACCTTGATCCACCAAAAATGTGTAACGGCACAAGATTGTGCATTAAGAGTCTCATGCCCAATGTTATTCAAGCCACTATTCTTATGGGAAACTCTAAGAGAGCAAATGTTTTCTTTCTGCGTATTCCTTTGCTACCAAGCGACATGGCCTTCAATTTTAAGCGTCTGTAGTTCCCAATCCGACTTGCATTTGCTATGACTATAAACAAAGCACAAGGCCATCACTTAAAGTAGCCGGCATTAATTTGGTAGCCCGTGTTTTTCACATGGACAGTTGTACGTTGCTTGCTCTAGAGTGGGTAACCCCAAAAATCTTTTCATATATGCACCTGAACGTAAAACCAGAAACATTGTTTACCAAAAAGCACTACAATAGATAGTTTTTTAACTGTAAACCAATTTTTCTCTTTTGTCCGTGAACTACTTATAGATTACACTGGAGGGAGGGGGAAGGGTTACACTATGTTGCTAATTGGGTGTAAATGTTTTATATGTTTGTGTAAGGTGCATAAATTTTCATTTTAGATAAAAAATTGTTCAAAAAATAGATGTAATAATTTATACTACATAATATGTATTGAATATGTAAAATCAATAAAAATGTTGAAATTAAAAAAAAAGTTGTTGTTCACATCAATGTTACGACAAATTAGTAAAATGCCAAAATAATAAAAATTTAAAGTGGAAAACATTTTTTACTGTAGCACTCTGAAAATGTCAATTTCAGGGTGACACTGAAAATATTACTTTAGCTACCATAACCAACAATTTAAAATATTTTCCGCAAGGGAAGCCGCGGGTATTCTACTAGTAAAAAATATATAGCAAAGAGCTTGCAAGCAACTCCACTCCTTGCCTAGGAGACGGCCACCTCTTATGTACTGCAAAGGTGGCTCTCAACCTAAGCAACAATAAGTAAACTAGAGACTTAAAAATCAATCCAGTCTTGAGAACGGAGAGAGGAGTTTTAATAACAAATAAGTAGTAAAGTATTGAAAGTTGCTTGATTTTACTAGCACTTTGCAATTTTAACCATTAACATGTCGAGATGACCCCTTGAAACAGATAAATAAGAGTCATCCCTCCCTCTTCAACGAGTTTTTTTATTGCTACCCTCAAAAAATGCAATAACTTTTTAATCTACATTTGTTAGGTAGATCTCTGTTACTCCAGGGTACTACACAATAAGTTAACCTTATATTCTGAACTCAGTCTTCATAACATTTATTGATACAGAATAATATGACTACATACTAGGGTCTGTTTACACTGGCCAAGCAACAGCACTAAACGACCACCTATCTGTAAACTTCTAAAGATCCATAGTCATTTAAGAGCCTGTTTACAGTCATGGCCAAAAGTTTTGAGAATGACACAAATATTAATTTTTACTAAGTCTACTGCTTCACTTTTTCTAATGGCAATTTGCATATACTCCAGAATGTTATAAAGAGTGATCAGCTTAACAGCAATTACTTGCAAAGTCAATATTTGGCTAGAAAATAACTTTATCCCCCAAAACACATTTCAACATCATTGCAGCCCTGCCTTAAAAGGACCAGCTAACCTCTTTTCAGTGATTGCTCCATTAACACAGGTGTGGGTGTTGATGAGGACATGGCTGGAGATCAATCTGTCATGATTAAGTAAGAATGACACCACTGGACACTTTAAAAGGAGGCTGGTGCTTGGCATCATTGTTTCTCTTCTGTTAACCATGGTTATCTCTAAAGAAACACGTGCAGTCATCATTGCAATGCACAAAAATGGCCTAACAGGGAAGAGTATCGCAGCTAGAAAGATTGCACCTCAGTCAACAATCTATCGCATCATCAAGAACTGCAAGGAGAGAGGTTCCATTGTTGCCAAAAAGGCTTCAGGGCGCCCAAGAAAGACCAGCAAGCGCCAGGACCGTCTCTTAAAAGTGTTTCAGCTGCAGGATCGGGCTACCAGCAGTGCAAAGCTTGCTCAGGAATGGCAGCAGGCAGGTGTGAGTGCATCTGCACGCACTGTGAGGCGGAGACTCTTGGAGCAAGGCCTGGTCTCAAGGAGGGCATCAAAGAAGCCACTTCTCTCCAGAAAAATCATCATGGACAGACTGATATTCTGCAAAAGGTACAGGCAGTGGACAGCTGAGGACTGGGGTAAAGTTATTTTCTCTGATGAATCCCCTTTTCGATTGTTTGGGACATCAGGAAAACGCCTCATTCGGAGAAGACAAGGTGAGCGCTACCACCAGTCTTGTCTCATGCCAACTGTTAAGCGTCCTGAAACCTTTCATGTGTGGGGTTGCTTCTCAGCCAAGGGAATCAGCTCTCTCACAGTCTTGCCTAAAAACACAGCCATGAATAAAGAATGGTACCAGAATGTCCTCCAAGAGCAACTTCTCCCAACCCTCCACGAGCAGTTTGCGATCAACAATGCCTTTTCCAGCATGATGGAGCACCTTGCCATAAAGCAAAGGTGATAACTAAATGGCTCAGGGAACAAAACATAGAGATTTTGGGTCCATGGCCTGGAAACTCCCCAGATCTTAATCCCATTGAGAACTTGTGGTCAATCATCAAGAGACGGGTGGACAAACAAAAACCTAAAAATTCTGACAAAATGAAAGCATTTATTGTGCAAGAATGGACTGCTATCAGTCAGGATTTGGTCCAGAAGTTGATTGAGAGCATGCCAGGGAGAATTGCAGAGGTCCTGAAGAAGAAGGGTCAACACTGCAAATATTGACTTGCTGCATTAACTCATTCTAACTGTCAATATAAGCTTTTGTTACTCATATGTTTGCAATTATTATATTTCTGTCTGTGATAAAAACATCTGTCAAACACACACAAAAACCAGAGGGCAGCAGATCATGTGAAAATATAATATTTGTGTCATTCTCAAAACTTTTGGCCATGACTGTACACAGGCAGACCGCTGTAAATTATGCACACTCTGTGATCTATGACAGATCACTAAGTGCAAATTGGCTGCCGTAGTTATCAGCAGTATGAGTCTTTTTTACACAGGATGAAGTGCTGCCGAGAATGATAATTTTTGCACTGCATACATCATTTCACCCGATGAACGAGTATTTTGCGCCTCCATGTGGTGATCGGCAGCCTGTTTACACTGAAAGATTATCATGAACGAGCTTTCTTGTGAACACTTTTCCATGATTATTTTTCAGTATAAAACAGCTAACGACCACATAGGGATTGTTTGTCGTTTGTTACCACAGAGGTCAATAGGTCTGCACAGAATCTGCAAGCAGAAAACTGAGATTATATTTAAATTATATCTATGTGCAAAGGCACCTCATTTTTATTTAAGATTGGTTGCAAATCAGTATATACCTTTTAACCTGGTTACAAATTGTGGTTAAATTATTATTGGTAGAATCGGGTGAGAAAGGCTGTCCGCTAAACGAACGTTGAGCTACAGTAATGACGAAAAGTGGTTGCTCCCTTGAAATTGTTCCAGAAAGTGAAGTATTTCTCCAAGAAAATTATTGCAATCACACGTTTTGTTATATACATATTTATTTCCTTTGTGTGTATTGGAACAACAGAAACAAACTTGACAGAATTTCACACACAACCCCAAAAATGGGCCAGACAAAATTGTTGGCACCTTTCCAGAACTGTTGGTAAACAACTTTGTTTCAAGTATGTGATGCTTATTCAAACTCACCTGTGACAAGTGTGACAAGTAACAGGTGTGGGCAATATGAAAAACAAAATCACACCTGTAACCAGATAAAAAGGTGAGAAGTTTGCTCAATCGTTGCATTGTGTGTCTGTGTTTGTGTGCCACACTAAAGCCCCCGTCACACACAGCGAGCTCGCTAGCGAGATCGCTGCTGAGTCACTAGTTTTGTGACGCAACAGCGATCTCCCCAGCGATATCGCTGTGTGCCATTCAGCTACGATCAGCCCCCCTGCCAGGTATCGCTGATCGTCGCTGAATGTCCTGGACATTTTTTTGATCGTTGGTCTCCCGCTGGCCAGCACGCATCGCTGCCTGTCGCAGGCAGGAGACCAGCGATCAGCTGGTAACCAAGGTACACATCGGGTTTCCAGGCGTCATGCAGAGCCTGGAAACCCGATGCGTACCTTGGTTACCAGCTCCCTGTACCAGCGGGCTGGTATCCAACGTACACTGCGGGTAACTAAGTGACTTTACCCGCAGTGTCGCTGTCCTGATCGCTGCCTGAGCTGCCTGTTTGGCAGCTCACCAGCGATCATGTAGCGACACACCAGCGATCCTGACAAGTGCATATCGTTGTCGGGATCGCTGGTGTGTCGCTATGTGTGACGGGGCCCTAAGCATGGAGAACAGAAAGAACTGTCTGAGGACTTGAGAACCAAAATTGTTGAAAAATATCAACAATCTCAAAGTTACAAGTCCATCTCTACAGATCTTGATGTTCCTTTATCCACAGTGCGCAACATAATCAAGAGGTTTACAACCCATAGCACTGTAACTAATGTCTCTGGACATTATAGTCCGGATAGTGAAGCAGCCCCAATCAAGTTCCAAAGAAATTCAAGCTGTCCTGTAGGCTTGAATTAGTGCATCAGTGTCAGCGTGAACAATCTGACTTCATTTAAATCCAATGAAACGCTATGGCAGGAGACCCAGAAGGACCCTACTGCTGACACAGATACATAAAAATGCTAGACTTCACTTTGCCAAAATGTATGCAAGTCAGCAAAAATCCTTGTGGGAAACCATATTGTGGACAGATCAGACCAAGATAGATCTATTTGGTAAAGCACATCATCCTACTGTTTACTGAAAGCCAAATTAGGCCAACTTAGGCCAACAAAGGAAAGAACACAGTACTTACAGTAAAATATGGTGGAGGTTCACAGATGTTTTGGGGTTGTTTTGCTGCCTCTACCACTGGGTGCCTTGAATGTGTGCAAGGCATCATGAAATCGGTAGATTACCAAAGGATTTTGGGTCGCAATATAGTGCCCAGTGTCAGAAAGCTGGGTTTTTGTGTAGGTCATGGGTCTTCCAGCAGGGCAATGACCCTAAACATACTTGAAGACACACCCAGAAATAGATAGGAACTGTCACAAATTGTAGCTCTGTACCTGAGCGGGCCCCCTGCGCAACTGGGCGGGCTCCGACCCTCCGACGGGTCACCCGTGGCCCTTCATGGGCCATGAGGGCTGGGGTGTCACCTCCGAGGGCCGGAGCTTGCTTAGTCCTGATATCACACTCTAGGAGATGTATTCCTAGCATCGCTGTGAGAAGGGATGCTGCTGCTCCCAGCAATTCTGCTGTGCGGGTGTCACGGAAGTATCAGGTGTGACAGTCATTCTGGATACGGTTGTAGAAGGTCATTGCGTTGGCTCTGCAGTCACATTCTGGATCTTACATCTCTGCTGTGGAGTGATATCCTTCTCCCTGTAAGACCTAGCGGTGACCTCCACCGTCTACTGCTGATTAACACACCCTTGCTGGATGTTTAAATTCCTTTAGACACTTCAGCAAGGGGCCAGTGATAGCTCTGTTTACCTCTGTCTGATGGAAGTGCTAGAATTCAACTAGTTTCTTCTTGGAGTCTCTTGGAGGATTGCTGGCGTGAGCTCTCTTGTGTCATCTCAAGCTAAGTGTATTCCCTCATTTGTCTTCCTGCTTTGTCTTTAGTTGTAGTGGGGGCTGACTAGAGCACACCCTGTCCCCTCCCTATCCATTGTCTATCGCTAGGGGCAGTCAGGGATTAGATTCCTGCTCGGCGATAGGTGCGGAACCTATTTAGGGACGTTAGGACAGACAGGGTGTTGTCAGATCTGCCTAGGAGTCTCCACTCCCCCTTTCCTAGTGTTTGGGCTCCCCACCATCTTCCCTTTGTTGTGCACCTAGCTTCTCCCTCACCCAGCTTGACGGGGATCCCAGGACACTGGGTCCCCTGGTATTAGCTGCAGCCAGCAAGTGCTGGACGCCGTACCTGCTCGGGCAGTCAGATGATAGGAGGTTCCCTCCAGTCTTCTCTCTCCTCCTCAGGTGTCTATGTGGTCTGGGGATGGAGATTGGGCTTTGCCCCAGCGTGGTCAGGTGACCGCTGGGAGGCAGATTTAAACCTGCCATTTCCTCCTTTTGTTTCTGATTATTCTCAGTTCTGGTGAGTGGTTAAGGTCTGTTTTCTTGTGCTTCTGAGGAGGTTCATGCTTTGGTGCCTGTGCTTGGTTTATCATTGTTCACCTTAGTTCATGCAGATGCAACTGTGGTTTCTTGGTTCTGGTGTGTTTGCCCTGTTTGCTGTTTCTGTGTCCTGTAACCAGTCACCGTGCTGCTCGCTGCCAGGGAAGGGCTCTGCTAATGTTCCCCCTTGCCAGGACTGGGAGGCTGGTAAAGAGTATACCCGGCCCTCAAGGGTGTGCTGCAGTGCGTCGGCTAGCGCCAAGTGTGACAGACACACTGCTCTTGCTGGCTAGCAGTTCACCATCACCCAGCATAACAGAAACAAAGGGCTGGGGAGTTCTGAAGTGGCCATCAATGAGTCTGGATGTAGTGCCCAGTGTCAGAAAGTTGGGTCTGGGTCTTAGGTCATGGGTCTTCAAGCAGGACAATGACCTCAAAAATACTTCAAGAAGCCCCAAGAAATGGAAACAAAGTGCTAGAGAGTTACGAAGTGATCAGCAATATGTTTGAATCTAAAACCCATTGAACACCTGTAAATAGAGATCTTAAAATTGCTGTTGGGAGAAGGCACCCTTCACATATGAGAGACCGGGAGCAGTTTGCAAATGAAGAGTAGTCCAAAATTCCAGTTGAGCGGTGTAAGAAGCTTTTTGAAGGTTATAGGAAGTGATTGATTGCAGTTATTTATTCCAAAGGATGTGCAACCAAATATTAAGTTAAGGGTGTCAACAATTTTGTCCAGCCTATTTTGGGGGTTTTGTGTGAAATTACGGTATGTCCAATTTGCCTTTTTTTCCCTCTGTTTTTTTCTTCTTGTTCCAATATACACAAAGGAAATAAAAATGTGTATAACAAAACGTGTAATTGCAATAATTTTCTTTTAAAAATACTTCATTTTCTGGAACAATTTCAAGGGTGCCAACACATTCGGCCATGACAGGGGGTTTCGTGCCCAGGTCATATATCAGCCAATTGTCCATTTTTTGGCCATCTCTAAAAATTAGTCCTCAAGTCATCACATCAGTGGTGTTAATGGCTCTTCTTTAAGCTGCTAATAATTTTGTAAAAATAATCACTGAATGATTTTCATTTTCTTTTAAAAAACAAGTTTGGTAAATAATCAATTTTAGTCTCGCTAAGAATATTCTGAAATATGTTGAAAAATCACTCAGTTTGAAAGTATCTGTTGTGAATTGTTCCTGTTTCATTGCATAAAACAGTTACCTAATTTTCAATCATTTATCCATGTTTGGGAAACACTGCGTTATAGATTCTTAAATTTCCATCAATAAATGATGATTATTTGCTGTTAATATTTTGGTGGCTACTGTTTAGTACAACAATATTTTGAGAGAATTTATCACTAAAATCTACACAACCATCTTTTATGTAGTATCTTGTGCGCAATGTTTTGCTAAGGCAGGGAGATACAACATAAATTGTAAGAGTAATTAAAGGGGGTTTCTCTCTAAAGTATTTTATTTTCAGTAGAAGAATTGGGCTGTTTTATTCGTGGCTGCTGGGTCATGGAAGGGCGTGCATACACAGTTGCTGTCCATTGAATGATATTGGGGTTGCAGAAAGCATATCTTTTAAAAGTAGTACATTTCAAGAACATAGTACATTTCCTAGTCTTACAGACTCTGAACCTGAAAATATATAGCTCTGTGCTAGATTGTGAATAGGAAATCGCCAAATAACTGTAAAATAACTGTTCCTGGCTGCAAGGCAACACCTTACCAGTGCAGTTAACTACCACAACAGTCTCAGCATTAGAAAGTCAAACATGTAAACCAAGCTAGGAGGAACTGTTCCCTAATTTCTATATATTTTGTGAGGTGCTGAAGTTATATACATCTCTCACATATCTTGATCACTGTGACGACACAGCCTTTAGTCTTAAATAACCAGACGTCTGTTTACAGTTGGTCAAGAGCCGTTGTCATATGAGTCTTAAAAGTTGATTCTTGATATTTTTGAATGGCTGTTGGTTGTCTCTTATATCAGCTCCTACGTCTTATTGTCTGCTATCTTTGCAAAACAGAAATGCAGTGTAAATGAACAATGTTTTATAATATGTTGATTGACCATTGTGTGGGACCCTGTGGCTTGTTGACTTGCAAAACAGAGGAGGAAAAATTATGCAAATTTATTAACTATTCAAACAATGAGAGTTAAACTTTTCCCACGTGCCCGCTGACCTGTGGATGATGATCTGAAACACAGATGTGGGTATAAAAAAAGGATACTCTTTATAAAACCACAGCCAGGACTACTCTACAGGACAGCAGCCAGAACATACTGGCTCCATCAGGAAGGACACAGATTCGACATTCCATAGGATGTCAGCTTAGGGGCCATGGCCCTGGCTGAAAGAATACAGATCTGCTCCATTGAACATCACTGAACCCATGGATACGTTTGGGGAAGTCACGATTGGCACCAACCTGTCACCTGGCTCAATGGAGATGTTTGGTGAAGCCAGGTTATGACCATCTGGTCACCTGGTCATGTACCTCAAGTGACTGTCAGCTTCCTAAGCTTGTCATTACCTCCTCCCTGTGCGTGCCACAGGTGGGTGTAGTCGGCCCTGGAAGCTCCGAAGTCGCAACTACTCTAATCCAGGCGAGTCAGTAGAAGGGTGAGACTAATTTTGCACCATTTTGGGTATTTTGCTGGTACTGTTCTATTTGTTATCGTCTGTTTGGTCGTTCACTAAAATTTTGCCACGTTGTTTTACCCTCACCCTGTGTTGTCTGAGTAGTATTATGCCCATGGAAAAAGGAGAGTGGGCATTCAGTGGGATGAGCCCTGGTCCATGTAGTCTTGGGTCAGCGGACTAGAGAATCCACTAACCCTCGTGTGTCCGCATTTTGTTGGCATCGGTGGGATATTACTCAGCCTGGCTGATCTGGGAGAGCTGTAGGGGAACAGTGTTCTTAGACACTGTCCAGGGCTTCACAACCAGGGAGGCATGTAGAAAGATCCAGCAGACCATAGGTGAGGTGCACACAGCAGGTTTCTTACGCCACTATGACCAACCTCATCAGCTCTGCCTTGGGGTAATAATTCCTAGACTTACAATGGCTCTTACACATTTTAAAGCGTCTATGATGGATGTGATTTACACTCCTGAACAATGAAATTCTCCTCTCCTCCAGACTCTGGGTAGGAACCGCACATGAAACTCTCACTTTACGCATGGTGGGCATAGCGTTTCAATGCAATCCTATGGTGGCATAATCGCTGCGATTACGCAAAAATAATGAACATGCAGCTTATTTTACCGCGATGCGATTACGCTCCGGAAAAATACGCAGCATGGGCACAGCAATTGCGGAATCCCATGGGATTGCATGGGATGCGTTTTGCTAGCATTTCCACCGCGTAAAAACGCTGCAAAACGCTTAAAAAAAAACGCAACATGGGCACATAGCCTTAAATAAAAAAGAACCTAGACATGTTTGGTGTCTATAAACTCCTAATGACCTGGAGAATCATAATGGCAGGTCAGTTTTAGCATTCAGTGAACCTAGTAAAAAAGCAAAAAAAAAAACAAGTGTGAGATTGCACTTTTTTTGCAATTTCACCGCACTTGGAATTTTTTTCCCTTTTCTATTACATGCATGGTAAAACCAATGGAGCAAAAAATGAAAATGTCAGGATCCCGTCTGGGTTGGAGCCGATGTTACTGCAAACACTAGGGGAAGCAGAGGCAGGTAACGTAGTCAGAGGATAACCGGGTCGATACACTGGAAAGGCGTTATTAGAAGCACTGGATCAGGCAGAGAGCGTAGTCAGAATGGCAGGCCGAGGTCAGTTCACAGGAGAGCGGTATTGGTAGCAATGGATCAGGCGGAGAGCATAGTCAGAAGGCAGGCCGAGGTCAGTTCACAGGAGAGCGGTATTGGTAGCAATGGATCAGGCGGAGAGCGTAGTCAGAAGGGCAGGCCGAGGTCAGTTCACAGGAGAGCGGTATTGGTATTGGGAGCAACAGGAACAGCAGGAAACGCTTGACTAGAGGCTAGAAGCACAATAATCTCGCAATGACACACCCACAGGGCCAGGTTTATATAGGGTGTGTAATTGGCAATCAGAGGCCAATCAAGAGAACACTGGGTGGAGCCGATCAGGAAGAACAGTCCATGGTATCTGGGTTCAGCAAGGAACCTTGCAGCCAGCAGAATAGCTCAGATGGTAGAGCTGCTGGCCGGTGGAAAAGAGGTACTGGGTTCGATTCCTGACACTACTCCCCTCCTTCCAGGATGGCCTCTGGACATCTCAGGAGCTGGCTTATCTGGGTACCTCTGATGAAAGGCTCTTGTAAGTCTAGGAGCATGGACGTTGTCCTTTGGTTCCATGAATTTTCCTCTGGTCCATAACCCTTCCACTGCACCAGATACTGCAGTTTACCTCTGAATTTTCGGGAGTCCAGAATCTTATCCACAATGTATTCTTCTTCACCACGGATCCTTTCTGGTGGAGGAGGTGGCTGAATTCTTCCTGGAAATGGGTTTTCACAAAAGGGTTTGAGCAAGGATATGTGAAATACTGGATGAATCTTTAGATTGTTGGGAAGTTTTAAACGAAAAGCAACCTGGTTAATTTTTGCAGAAATTTGAAAAGGTCCAATGAATTTTTGACCCAATTTGGAGGATGGTACATGTGTCTTTAGATTTTTAGTGGACAGCCAAACTTTGTCTCCAACCTGAAGAGCAGGGGGCACTCTCCGATGTTTATCTGCTGCTTCCTTATATTCTTCCTGGGTCTTGAGTAACATCTCTGATAGTTCCTTCTGGGATTCCTGTAATTTTGCAAGCCTGTCATTAATAGCCGGAATGGGAGTGTTCACTGGCAGATTAGGGATAAATACTGGATGTAATCCATAGTTAACAAAAAATGGGGTTTGAGATGTAGCGCTATGTATGGAGTTGTTGTAGGCAAACTCTGCTGTTAGTAAATAGTCCACCCAGTCATCCTGAAGATAGGAAATGAAGCAACGGAGGTATTGCTCCAAAGTCTGGTTCGTTCTCTCCGTCTGGCCATTGGACTGAGGATGGAAAGCGGTAGAAAGATTCACCGTGACTCCCAAGGCTGTACAGAAACTCTTCCAAAATTTTGACGTAAACTGAACGCCTCTGTCAGACACCACGCTGTCAGGAATTCCATGTAACCTGAATACCTCTTTGATCATCAATTCTGCAGTTTTTTCAGCAGTAGGAATTCCTTCAGTTGGGATAAAGTGGGCCATTTTTGTGAGTCGGTCCACTATGACAAGGATGACGGTCATCTGTTTGGAAGGGGGTAGTTCAACAATAAAATCCATGGAAATAGATCCCCAAGGCCTGGATGGAACTGGGAGTGGTTGCAGGAGTCCTAGAGGAGACGATCGTGGGGTCTTGTTTCGTGCGCATGTTAAACAGGTTGAAACATATTTCCTCATGTCCTTCCTACAATTAGGCCACCAAAAGAAACAAAGTAGTAAGTCTTGTGTTTTTGCAACTCCCGGATGTCCTGCCAGTTTAGAATCATGGACACTTTTGAGGACTTCAAGGCGAGAAGATTCAAGTACATATATTTTGTGTTTCTGCATCCAAAACCCCTCTTTGAATGAAAGATCGACGTCTTCCGAAGGATGGTTAAGGAAAGAGTCCTCTTGGTATCCATCTTTAATTCTATTACATAGTCTTTTAGAGTGCAATATTCCCAAAAAATTTTTAGGGCCTAGAATTGTATCGTCATTACTAGACCTCTCCTGAGGTTCCGAACACATCCTGGACAGGGCATCAGCCTTGCCATTTCTTGAACCAGGCTGGTAAGAAATTATAAAATTGAATCTTGAGAAAAATAAGGCCCATCGTGCTTGTCTTGCAGACAATCTTTTTGCTGTACGGAGGAATTCAAGATTCTTGTGGTCCGTGAGGACAGTCACAGGGTGATTGGCACCTTCCAGAAGATGTCTCCACTCGGAGAAGGCAACTTTAATGGCTAACAGTTCTTTATTACCGATGTCATAGTTCTTTTCTGCAGATGACATGGTGTGGGAAAGAAACGCACATGGGTGAAGTTGCATCTTGTCCCCAACTCGCTGAGACAGAATGGCTCCCACTGCAGAGTCTGAGGCATCCACTTCGACCGTAAATGGCAATTCAGGATTTGGGTGTACTAACAATGGAGCAGACGTAAAAAGAGTTTTCAACTTGTCAAAAGCCTCCTGTGCCTCCGGAGACCAGAAAAATGCTTTGGTCTTTTTTGTTAGTGTAGTAATTGGTAGTATGATCCGTGAAAAGTTCTTTATAAATTTTCGGTAAAAATTTGCAAATCCTATGAAACGCTGGACGTCTTTTAAATTTCTTGGAACAGGCCAGTCCACTACAGCATTGATTTTGCTGGGATCCATGCTTAGACCTTCTGGGGAGATGATATATCCCAGAAATTGGATACTGGTTTGTTCAAACTCACATTTTTCAAGTTTAATGTAAAGATGGTTCTCCTGTAGTCGTTCCAAGACTAACTGGACGTGCCTGCGATGCTCTTCCAAGGTGTCTGAAAATATAAGAATGTCATCGAGATAAGCCACAACGAATTGATCCAAGAAATCTCGAAATACATCATTAATAAAATGTTGAAAGGTGGCTGGGGCATTGCTAAGGCCAAAGGGCATAACAAGAGATTCAAAATGTCCATATCTCGTTCTGAAGGCGGTCTTCCACTCATCTCCTGGGCGAATCCGTATGAGGTTGTAAGCCCCTCTAAGATCCAGCTTCGTAAAGATTTTCGCAGAACGGAGTCTCTCAAATAGTTCAGGAATCAAGGGTAGCGGGTAGCGATTCTTGACAGTGATATTATTCATCTCTCTGTAGTCAATACATGGCCGCAGAGTGGAGTCTTTCTTTTCAACAAAGAACAGGGGTGCCCCAGCTGGAGGTGTGGAAGGACGAATAAAACCTTTCTCTAAATTTTCATCCAGGAACTCTCTTAATACCTTCAATTCAGGTTCGGAAAGATTGTAAATCCGCCCAAATGGAATGGTTGTTCCTGGCAGCAATTCAATGGGACAGTTGAGGAGGTAATTGATCTGCTTTCTTCTTACTGCAGACATCAGAGAACTGCTGATATTGAGGTGGTAGTTTCTCTTCCTTCTCATGCGAAATCTCAGAGATTTGGACTTGTTGGAGAACAGGGGGTTCCTTATGACAATTATTCTTGCAGTAGTCAGATGGAAAGGTGATGGTCCTTGATGCCCAGTTGATGGAAGGGTTATGGACTGAAAACCAGGGGATCCCTAGGATAACCGGAAATTTCGGAGATGAAATAAGGTGAAAACTGACAGCTTCATGATGATCCGGTTCGATACAAATCTCAAGTTTGATTGTCTCATGCGTGACAGGTCCAGAAGACAAGGGTGATCCATCCACAGTTTCCATTTCAATTGGTGTGGATTTGGTCCTACTGGAAATATTGTTATCACGTGTAAATTTTAAGTCCATAAAATTTCCTCCTGCTCCCGAATCCAACAGGGCAGAGCATTGTATTTTTTGGGTGCCCATTACAACCTGAATGGGGATTACAAAATGGGATGATGTAGTATGTATTTTGTCTGTTTCTGGTGTTACTGATAAGATAGTCTGCATGATGGAATCCGACTGCTGAGAAAGGTCCATATTGCTGGCAGACCTGTTGTTGGTAAAGGCTATAGTCCTTTTGTTAGGACAGTTGATGGCATAGTGTCCAGGGTCCCCACAATAGAGGCAGAGATGTTCTGCACGTCGCCTCTCCTCCTGTGCAGAGAGTGGTCTTCGGATGACGTCGATCTGCATCGGTTCAGACACGCCTTGCGTCTTTTCTTGGTGGTCTGATGCTGAAAATGAGAAGCCAGGGCTATTCCCAAGTGCTCGCAGTCTCTCCTTTCTCCTTTCAGTAAGTCTCTGGTCTATCCGGATACACAGTTGAATAAAGTCCTCCAACCAGTCAGGGGTCTCAACCCTGGCAAGCTCGTCTTTCACTGGTTCTGATAACCCTCGTCGAAATTGACTTCTCTGGGCCGCTGAATTCCAGGTGGTGTCGGCCACCCAGCGACGGAACTCCGATGTATATTCCGCAACAGAGCGACGTCCTTGGCGCAAATTATGTAATTTGGTTTCTGCTGTGGCACAGCGGTTTGGGTCATCAAAAACTTGATTCATAGCTGCGATGAAAGCTTCCAGGTCATTAAGGAGGTCATAGTCCTTTTCTACATAAGGTGAAGCCCAAGCAAGAGCTTCATCCGTCAGGAGATTTATCATGAAAAAAACTTTCTTCCTCTCACTGGTAAAGGGAGCAGGTTGCATCTGGAAGTATATGCGGCATTGATTGAGGAATCCTCGGTACTGCTGGTGATCCCCACTGAACTTTGCAGGCAGCGGAAGCCGCGCGTTTGATTCGGACCCTGAATTGCGCACGTCCAGAAGTTGTTTTTGTAGCTCAATTACTTCCTGTTGTAGACCCGTGAACTCAGTTTGTAACTTGGAATATTTTCCTTGATAGTTAGTACAAAAATTTTGAAGTTCCGTAACTTGCTGCCTCAGGGTGCTTACAGCGGACTCCATTTTGGCGCGAGATTATTCTGTCAGGATCCCGTCTAGGTTGGAGCCGATGTTACTGCAAACACTAGGGGAAGCAGAGGCAGGTAACGTAGTCAGAGGATAACCGGGTCGGTACACTGGAAAGGCGTTATTAGAAGCACTGGATCAGGCAGAGAGCGTAGTCAGAATGGCAGGCCGAGGTCAGTTCACAGGAGAGCGGTATTGGTAGCAATGGATCAGGCGGAGAGCGTAGTCAGAAGGCAGGCCGAGGTCAGTTCACAGGAGAGCGGTATTGGTAGCAATGGATCAGGCGGAGAGCGTAGTCAGAAGGGCAGGCCGAGGTCAGTTCACAGGAGAGCGGTATTGGTATTGGGAGCAGCAGGAACAGCAGGAAACGCTTGACTAGAGGCTAGAAGCACAATAATCTCGCAATGACACACCCACAGGGCCAGGTTTATATAGGGTGTGTAATTGGCAATCAGAGGCCAATCAAGAGAACACTGGGTGGAGCCGATCAGGAAGAACAGTCCATGGTATCTGGGTTCAGCAAGGAACCTTGCAGCCAGCAGAATAGCTCAGATGGTAGAGCTGCTGGCCGGTGGACAAGAGGTACTGGGTTTGATTCCTGACAGAAAATGCAAAACCAAAAATATCCCTGGTCGTTAAGGGGTTTAACCTAAATATTTTCCATTATATATGTATATATATATATATATATATATTTTATCAGTCTCCTAGCATGGATGTCCGAAGCAAACACCCAAGAATTGTCCTCCTGACCATAACCTCTCCACTTAACCAAATACTGGAGTTTCTGTCTAGAAAAACGAGAATCCAATATTTTCTCAACCACATACTCCAGATTGCCCTCAACCAAAACAGGGTCAGGAGGCGCAGCCATAGTAACCACTGGCTCGACAAACCTCTTCAATAAGGACTTGTGGAACACGTTATGGACCTTAAATGTCCCTGGAAGAAGCAAACGGAAGGAAACAGGATTAAGAATCTCCATGATCTTATAAGGTCCAATGAACCTAGGCTTAAACTTTGGAGATGCAACCCTCATAGGGATATTTCTTGAGGACAACCAAACCAAGTCCCCCACTTTAAACCAAGGACCATCAGTCCTATGCCGGTTGGCAAACCGTTGGGCCTTCTCCTGAGAGAGAGACAACCTCTCCACTACCTGGTCCCAAATCTGCTGCATTCGCTCCACAACAGAGTCAACACCCGACAGACAGAAGCCTCCGCCTGTCCCGAAGAAAATCAAGGGTGAAACCCAAAATTGCAGAAAAATGGAGACATCAAAGTGGCAGAGCTAGCCCTATTATTAAGAGCAAACTCAGCCAAAGGCAAAAAAGAGACCCAGTCATCTTGATCAGCAGACACAAAACATCTCAAATAAGTCTCCAAGGTCTGGTTTGTTCTCTCAGTTTGTCCATTGGTCTGAGGATGAAAAGCAGAGGAGAAAGATAATTGAACACCAAGTTTAGAACAAAATGTCCTCCAAAATCTGGAACAAAACTGGACTCCTCTGTCAGACACAATGTTCTCCGGAATGCCATGTAACCGAACCACGTGCTGAAGGAACAAAGGCATCAATTCGGAGGAGGAAGGTAACTTAGGTAATGGCACAAGATGTATCATTTTGGAAAACCTATCACAGATTACCCAGATAACGGTCATTCTCTGAGAAACGGAGGTCGGAAATAAAATCCATAGAGATATGGGTCCATGGCCTCTTGGGCACAGGTAATGGCATTAACAAACCACTAGAGCGAGAGCAAGGCTTGGAGCGAGAGCAAGTCCCGCAGGACTGCACAAATTCTCTGACGTCACGAGACAAAGTAGGCCACCAAAAGGACCGACTCACCAAGTCTCTGGTACCAAAAATCCCGGGATGACCAGCCAACGCGGAACAATGAATCTCAGACATCACATTCTTCTTCAACTGGTCTGGGACAAACAATTTCCCAAAAGGGCAGCGCTCAGGTTTATCCTCCTGACACCCTTCCAGAGCCAATCTCAAATTGGGTGAGATGGCGGAAAGAACTACACCCTCTTTCAAAATAACAGCAGGATCAGATAACTCAGGAGAGTCCGCAAAGAAACTCCTCGAGAGGGCATCCGCCTTAACATTCTTAGTGCCAGGAAGAAAAGAAACCACAAAATTAAAACGTGTGAAAAACAAGGCCCACCTGGTCTGTCTAGGATTAAGTCGCTTGGCTGATTCGAGATAAACCAGATTCTTATGGTCCGTGAGGACCACCACCTGATGTTTGGCTCCTTCCAGCCAATGTCTCCACTCTTCAAAGGCCCACTTCATGGCTAATAAGTCCCGATTACCCACGTCATAATTACGTTCAGTTGGCGAAAATTTTCGAGACAAAAAGGCACAAGGGTTACTTTTAGAGGTCTCTGAATCTCTTTGGGACAAAGCGGCACCTGCCCCAATTTCAGAGGCATCAACCTCCACCTGAAACGGTAGAGAAACATCAGGCTGCCGTAGAACAGGAGCAGAAGTGAATCTCTGCTTAAGTTCCTGAAACGCAGAGACTGCCTCAGGAGGCCAATTCACCACATCAGAACCCTTTTTGGTCAGATCAGTCAATGGTTTAACAATACCGTAGAAATTAACAATAAATTTATGATAAAAATTGGCAAAACCCAAAAATCTCTGAAGAGCCTTTAATGAAGAAGGTTGGACCCAATTACAGATGGCCTGAACCTTGACCGGGTCCATTTCAATAACAGACGGAGACAAAATGAATCCCAGAAATGAGATCCTCTGTACGCCAAAAAGACACTTTGATCCCTTCACATACAGAGCATTCTCTCTCAAAATATGGAACACAGTCCGAACATGTTTCACATGAGAGTCCCAGTCATTGGAAAAAATCAAGATATCATCCAAATAAACAATCAGAAATTTATCCACAAAATCCCTGAAAATATCATTCATGAAGGATTGGAAGACGGAAGGAGCATTAGTGAGCCCAAAGGGCATCACTAGGTACTCAAAATGCCCCTCTGGGGTATTAAATGCCGTCTTCCATTCATCCCCGTGCTTAATGCGAATAAGGTTATACGCCCCCCTGAGGTCAAGCTTGATAAACCAACTAGCACTTTTTACCCTGTAAAACAGGTCAGAAATCAAGGGTAACGGATATTGATACTTCACAGTGATCTTATTCAAGAGACGATAATCAATACACGGCCTCAATGAACCATCCTTTTTGGCCACAAAGAAAAAACCGGCACCCAAGGGTGAAGAGGATGGTATGATATGACCCTTCTCCAATGACTCCTTGATATAAGATCGCATAGAATCGTGTTCAGATACAGACAAGTTAAAAAGGCGACCTTTAGGAAATTTACCACCAGGCACTAATTCAATAGCGCAATCATAGCTCCTGTGAGGGGCAAGGATGCAGATTTACTTTCACTAAATACATCCGAAAAATCAGTCAAAAAGTCAGGAACATCCTGAGACTGGGGAGAGGCAGAAAAAACAGGAGTGTCGGCATTAACACATTGGCAGCCCCAACTGGTCACAGACACAGATTTCCAATCCAAAACAGGATTATGAGACTGTAACCAAGGGAAACCTAGTACAATAATGTCATGCAGATTATACAGCACCAGAAATTTGCAACTCTCCTGATGATCTGGTTCAACCCTCATTATCACCTGAGTAGAAAACTGGGGTTTATTCTCCGCCAAAGGAGTAGAATCAATGCCCAGTAGGGGAATAGACTTCCGCAGGGGAATCATGGGAAACCCACAACGTTTGGCAAAGTCAAAATCCATCAGGTTAATAGCTGCTCCTGAATCAACAAAAGCCTGAGCAGAAAATGTGGACAGGGAGCAAATCAGGGTAACAGTCAACAGAAATTTAGTCTGAACACTACCCAAGACAACTGAGCATGCAAAACGTCTTCCCCGCTTAGGGCAGACTGAAATAGCATGAGAGGCGTCACCACAGTAGAAACATAACCCACTGCGCTTTCGAAACTCATGACGCTGTGCCCCAGAAGTCACTCTATCACACTGCATGGGCTCAGAAGCTGGCTCACAAGGCAACACTATCTCACGCATACCTCTGCGCTCATGCAAACGTCTGTCAATTTGAATAGCCAATGACATAGAATCATTGAGACCAGAGGGAGCAGGGAATCCCACCATAACATCCTTTACATTCTCTGACAGCCCCTTCCGAAAAAGGGCTGCCAAAGCATCATCATTCCATTTGGTCAGGACTGCCCACTTTCGGAATTTCTGACAGTACAACTCAGCGTCTTCAAGACCCTGATTTAATGCCAACAAGGTTTTTTCAGCTTGATCAGTGACATTAGGTTCATCGTACAATAACCCCAGAGCTAGAAAAAATACATCAATATCATTCAAAACAGGATCCCCAGGTGTCAGGGAAAAAGCCCAATCCTGAGGATCGCCGCGCAGGAGAGAGATGACAATTTGAACCTGCTGTGCTGCGTTCCCTGAGGACTTGGGCTTTAAAGCAAAAAACAACTTACAGTTATTTTTGAAATTCAGAAATTTAGCCCGATCCCCCAAAAACAAATCTGGCATGGGAATCCTAGGTTCCACAACCGGCAACCTAGCAAGATAGGTAGCAATACTCCGAACCTCAGTGGCAAGCTGATCCACACAGCCAGACAACTGTGCAAGCTCCATTGAGAGAAAAAAAAATCCTCCTCAGCACTCAGAGAAAAAGAGGAAAAAAATGCAACAAACAGGAAAAAAAAAAATCTCTGACAAATTTTTTTTTTCTTTCCACACTATTTTTCCCTTCTGTGAGTACCATATAATTTTCAGTTTGGGCCGGTGATACTGTTGTGTTTTGGTAGCTGAGGAGAATAAGCAAAAACGGCAATACACCAGAGAGGCTGGAACCTATTGGATTGCAGTTCCCTGAACTAACCACACAACTAGAGGTAGCCGTGGAGCATTCCTACGTTGATCCTAGTCGCCTCGTCACTGCCTGAGAGATAACTACACCTAAAGGCAGAAAGATGAAAGCTATCTGCCCCGGAGCAGAACCCCAAAGAAAATAGGAAGCGACCAAACATGTAATGGCGGTTAGAAAAGAAGAAGCACGGACACAGACAGAAAATAGAATGAGCAAACGCTGGGGCCCAATCTGTCTAGACAGGAAAGTACAGGAAAGGATACTCACTGCAATCCAAAAAAAACCCTAAAAAATACCAACTCTTCTGATTGCAAAAACACCTGAGATCACACGATCTCTACCACCTAAAATCAGATCTCTGGTGTAACAAAACTAAGCCGCAGCCACTGAAAAAACAGGAAAAAGCAAATGAACAAATAACAGTGGCTTCAGATAAACTGAGAGGAGCACAAGCCCCCGGAGGGGACCTGGCTGACCTCCACAGAAGTGCAGGGAACAATGCAAAAAGCAAGCACAAAAATAAAAGCAGAAAATATCTAATCTGATAGCAGAAGATGCAGGCAAGACTCAGCAAACTTCCAAATGAACCAGGAACCACAATTGAGACAAGAACAATTGATAACCGGCAACCATCATGGGAGGGAACCTCCCTTATATCAGACCAGTCAGCGATCCCAGATTGCCATTCCTCGCTGAAAGGCTCAGTACTGTCTGTAACCACCAGAGGGAGCCTCTGCTCAGAAACCATCTCTAGCACATTCATAACAGCCCACCATGCGCAAAGTAAGTGGTTCAAGTGCGGATGGTACCCACGGTCTGGAGGAGAGGAGACTCTCCTCCAGGCCCTGGGTACCATATCCTTTGGTAAAACAATAATTAAAATAGTGATATTCTCGCCTTCCGGCGGCCCCCGCAGCTCTCCCGCTGCTCAGCGACGCTCCCGGCAACTCCTGTTCCCAGGGATGCTTTGCGAGAATCACCCCAGATGACGTAGCGGTCTCGCGTGATGCTATGTCATCTGGGGTCATTGTCGCTAAGCATCCTTGGGAATGGAACTTGCCGGGAGCGTCGCGAGGCCCAGGAAGGCTATGGGGGACGCCAGAAGGTGAGAATATCACAATTTTTTTT
Organism: Oophaga sylvatica; assembly: GCA_033576555.1. NCBI lineage: Eukaryota > Metazoa > Chordata > Amphibia > Anura > Dendrobatidae > Oophaga > Oophaga sylvatica. The sequence goes on along the minus strand of JARQOD010000001.1, from coordinate 828,084,438 downwards.
ATTTTTTTTATTTTTAACATTATATCTTTTTACTATTGATGCGGCATAGGCGGCATCAATAGTAAAAAAGTTGGTCATACTTGTCAAACACTATGTGTGACTCATGTGACCATCCTGTGTTATAAAAAAAATAACCCTTCTCACTTCTTTAAGTAAGAGCACGGTGAGGATAAAAAGTAGAATATTGACTTGTATGGATAAAACAAAACTTGTTTAATGTTCATTTAGAAAAAGTAATTACAAAAATGAAGAAAAGTAAGTTCATAGCACACAAAAAGAAGTATAAAATAAAACAAGCATTCAGTGGTTCTTACATATGGTCTTGAGGCATGATGTGGTCCGTGTTGGTGATTCTCAAGGTATGAAAGATCTGCCTGAACAGGAGTCGGATCGGTTTATATTCTATTTCGATCCATAGACTTACATTGGTTTCTATTTTCTCCTGTCTTATAACCACAAATGGTGATTTGCCGTTCATTCTTCTACCATATTAGAACACCACTAGAAGAACTACTAAACTTATGGAATATGCATTAGTTATTTATATGATACCTTATTTTGAAAAACTTAAGCCTATGGCCTATGACCTTTGGAACTATTTACTACCTCCAAATAGTCACAAATTGACAGTTCTGACAAGAGGCTTACAATTCTGACAACCAGGGAACAGATGTCTCTACCAGCGTCCTCAGAATTAACTCATTCATTCACTAACCAGAGTCTCTGCTTGCTAATTGGACTCCATAATGTATATGTTCAATGATCTATATTTTATTATTGAAATACTAATATTTTACATCTTGTCAATCAGTTTTCCAAGCGATGCTACCGATCGCTTGGAAAACGCTAGCATTCTGCAAGCTAATTACGCTTGCAAAACGCTAGTTTCTGGCGGGAATATGCATACCTATAACGTGCGTATTTCCTCGCGGCGGGGAGGTGCGGGATTGGCGCGGAAATTTCCGTGGCAATTCTCCTACGTGTGCACATAGCCTAAAAGTAATACCTCTGAGTTCATGTTATATCTTATTAACGGGTGTAGCTATAAGTGCTGCAGAAATAACGATTGCTATCAGACCCTGTTACCTGAGGGAGCTCAAGTTATCTTCTGATACTTAAGAAGATACCAGAATAATAATTTGCACATGGTAGTTGAAGGCTCTGGTCCATTCTTGGCACTGAGGCTAAAGAGCTTTAAAAAATTAGGTCTTATTTATAGCTTTTTCACTGCAGTTTAATGACAAACTTAAAGGGGTTGTCAGAGTAGTGGACAACCCTTTTAAGTTCTCAATCCTCATGTTGCTCCCTTGCAAAACATTTGTGCTCACTTCTGGTGTCACGTTGTTCCACCATTGTTGGCACTGGCTCTCCCGGGGATTGCGTAAATTGTTATGTCACGCAATCCCTGCTACCAATCAGAGTTGGCTTCAATCTCCCTGCCTTGGGACAAATCCCATACAGCCGGAGAGAGTAAGAGCTGCTGCTCTCTCATTTCATCTGAATTTATGGGAAATGTCCAAAGGTGCGGAGAGTGAAGCCAGCTCTGATTGGCTGCAGGTGAGCCAGTGCCAACACCGCAAGGTGAGTATAAGTGTTCTTATTTTACAAGACGTCAGCATGAAGATTGAAAAGGAATTGTCCAAGTAGTGGACATCCCCTTTAATGAGATGCCTATTGTAGACAAATAGCTTGCAGAATCCTGGCTAGGAGGTGCTGAGAGGGTTAATAGGACCAATATATGAGTCCCCGGTCCCATATTTTCAACCTGTAACACCTGGTGCAAAAATAGTTGCAGCCTGAGACCTGATCTCTGGCAGATGGTGGAAAGAGTGACAGTGAATCGATTTGTCCACTCACTACCTAAATCCATGCAAAGCAGTCTTGCCTAGGGTTGTACCCAGAATGCAGATGACCTATTGAGTTTGGTGGAAAGATATGTGGCAACAGAGAGCTCACAGAGCAGTCAAAGGAACCTGAGTTCACCTGTCAGAGATACCCAAAAGAGGCCAAAGATCACCTCTGAGGGGAGTCCAAGGTTCCAGGAGTGATCAAAGCCGGTTCAAGGGGTACTGTTGTGAATGGGTTTGAGATGAGTTCTGAGCAGAGGCTCCCTCTGGTGGTTGCTAGCGGTGCTGGTCTGTCCAGTGAAGATTGTGAGGACTGGGAATCAGGTGTTACTGATTGGTCTTATATAAGGGAGTCACCTTCCCGTTAGGGTTGCCGGTGATCAATTGTTCTGGTCTGGATCCTTTATTCCTGTTTCCCTTGTAGCCTGCTGTGTCGTGTCTGCATCTCCTGCTAACAGATAAGACATTTTCTTCTTTTGTGTTTGTGCTATATTTTTGCATTTTGTCCTGCACTTCTGTGGGAGCCTTCAGGGTCCCCTCCGGGGGCTTCTGCCCTCTCAGTTTTGTTCAGCCACTGATGTTTGTACTTTTGCTTTTTCCAATTTTTTCAGTGGCTGCTGTTTTGATTTTGTTACACCAGAGAACTAATTTAGGTGGTAGAGGTCGTGTGATCTCAGGTGTTTTTGAAATTAGTAGAGTTGGTGCCTTTCAGGGTTTTCTGGGATTGCAGTAAGTACCCTTCCTATCCTTTTCTATTTAGTTAGTTTGGGCCCCAGCGTTTGCTCATACTATTTTCTTTCTGTGTCAGTATTTCATCTTGTCTAACCGCCATTACATGTTTGGGGGCTTTCTATTATCTTTGGGGTTCTGCTCCGGGGCAGATAGCTTTCCTATATCTATCTTTAGGTGTAGTTAGTTTCTCAGGCTGTGACGAGGCGTCTAGGACCAACGTAGGAACGCTCCACGGCTGCCTCTAGTTGTGGTGGTTAGTCAGGGTACTGCAATCTCATAGATTCCAACTGCTCTGGTGTATTGCCTTTCTACCTGCACTCCTCAGCTACTGAAACATAACAGTATCACCGGCCTAAAGATTGAAAATTGTATGGTACTCACAGAAGGGAAAAAATATTGTGAAAGAAAAAATGTTGTCAGAGTTGTCAGAGATATTTTTCTGTTTGTTGCATTTTTTTTTTTTTTCCCTCTGTATCTCTGGGTGCTGGGGAGGATCTTTTCTCTCAATGGAGTTTGCACAGTTGTCTGGCCGTGTGGATCAGCTTGCCACTGAGGTTCAGAGTATTGCTACCTATCTTGCTAGGTTGCCTGTTGTGGAACCTAGGATTCCCATGCCAGATTTGTTTTTAGGGGATCGAGCTAAGTTTCAGAATTTCAAAAATAATTGTAAATTGTTTTTTGCCTTAAAATCTAAGTCCTCAGGGAACGCAGCGCAGCAGGTTCAAATTATCATCTCTCTCCTGCGCGGCGATCCTCAGGATTGGGCTTTTTCCCTGATACCTGGGGATCCTGTTTTGAGTGATGTTGATGCGTTTTTTCAGGCCTTGGGGTTATTGTACAATGAGCCTAATGTCACTGATCAAGCTGAAAAAGCCTTGTTGGCATTAAATCAGGGGCTTGATGACGCTGAGTTATACTGTCAGAGATTCCGTAGGTGGGCAGTCCTGACCAAATGGAATGACGACGCTTTGGCAGCCCTTTTCCGGAAGGGTCTATCTGATAATGTAAAGGATGTTATGGTGGGATTCCCTGTCCCCTCTGGTCTCAATGATTCTATGTCATTAGCGATTCAAATTGACAGACGTTTGCGTGAGCGGAGAAGTATGCGTGGAATGGTGTTGCCTTGTGAACCAGCTTCTGAACCCATGCAGTGTGATAGAGTGGTGTCTGGGGCACAGCGTCATGAGTTTCGAAAGCGCAATGGGTTATGTTTCTACTGTGGTGATGCCTCTCATGCTATTTCAGTCTGCCCTAAGCGGGGAAGACGTTTTGCACGCTCAGTTGTCTTGGGTAGTGTTCAGACTAAGTTTTTATTAACTGTCACTCTGATATGCTCTCTGTCCTCATTTTCTGCTCAGGCTTTCGTTGATTCTGGAGCAGCTATTAACCTGATGGATTATGATTTTGCTAAACGTTGTGGATTTCCCTTGATACCCCTACAGAAGTCTATTCCCCTACTGGGGATCGATTCTACCCCTTTGGCTGAGAATAAACCCCAGTTTTCTACTCAGGTGATAATGAGGGTTGAACCTGATCACCAGGAGTGTTGCAAATTTTTGGTTCTGTATAATCTGCATGACATTATCGTGCTGGGTTTTCCTTGGTTACAGTCTCATAATCCTGTTTTGGATTGGAAATCTGTGTCTGTAACCAGTTGGGGCTGCCAATGTGTTAATACCAACACTCCTGTTTTTTCTGCCTCCCCCCAGACTCAGGATGTTCCTGACTTTTTGATTGATTTTTCTGATGTGTTTAGCGAAAGTAAATCTGCATCCTTGCCTCCCCATAGGAGCTATGACTGCGCTATTGAATTAGTGCCGGGTAGTAAATTCCCTAAAGGTTGCCTTTTTAACTTGTCTGTACCTGAACATGACGCTATGCGGTCTTATATCAAGGAATCATTGGAGAAGGGTCATATCAGACCATCCTCTTCACCCTTAGGTGCCGTTTTTTTCTTTGTGGCCAAAAAGGATGGTTCATTAAGGCCGTGTATTGATTATCGTCTCTTGAACAATATTACTGTGAAATATCAATACCCGTTACCCTTGATTTCTGACCTGTTTTCCAGGGTGAAAAACGCTACTTGGTTTACCAAGCTTGACCTCAGGGGGGCGTATAACCTTATTCGCATTAAGCACGGGGATGAATGGAAGACGGCATTCAATACCCCTGAAGGGCATTTTGAGTACCTGGTGATGCCCTTTGGGCTCACTAATGCTCCTTCCGTCTTCCAGTCCTTCATGAATGACATTTTCAGGGATTTTGTGGACAAATTTCTGATTGTTTATAAACATGTTCGAACTGTATTCCAGATTTTGAGAGAGAATGCTCTGTATGTGAGGGGATCAAAGTGTCTTTTTGGCGTACAGAGGATCTCATTTCTGGGATTCATTTTGTCCCCATCTGTTATTGAAATGGACCCGGTCAAGGTTCAGGCCATCTGTGATTGGGTCCAACCTACTTCATTAAAGGCTCTTCAGAGATTTTTGGGTTTTGCCAATTTTTATCGTAAATTTATTGGTAATTTCTCTGTTATTGTTAAACCATTAACTGATTTGACCAGAAAGGGTTCTGATGTGGTGAATTGGCCTCCTGAGGCAGTCTCTGCATTTCAGGAACTTAAGCAGAGATTCACTTCTGCTCCTGTTCTACGGCAGCCTGATGTTTCTCTGCCATTTCAGGTGGAGGTTGATGCCTCTGAAATTGGGGCAGGTGCCGTTTTGTCCCAAAAAGATCCAGAGACCTCTAAAAGTAACCCTTGTGCCTTTTTCTCTCGAAAATTTTCTCCTACTGAACGTAATTATGACGTGGGTAATCGGGAGTTATTGGCCATGAAGTGGGCTTTTGAAGAGTGGAGACATTGGCTGGAGGGAGCCAAACATCAGGTGGTGGTCCTTACGGACCATAAGAATCTGGTCTATCTGGAATCTGCCAAGCGACTCAATCCTAGACAGGCCAGGTGGGCCTTGTTTTTCACACGTTTTAATTTTGTGGTTTCCTTTCTTCCTGGCACTAAGAATGTTAAGGCGGATGCCCTCTCGAGGAGTTTCCTTGCGGACTCTCCTGAGTTATCTGATCCTTCTGTTATTTTGAAAGAGGGTGTAGTTCTTTCCGCCATCTCGCCCAATTTGAGACTTGCTCTGGAGGGTGTCAGGAGGATAGGCCCGAGCGCTGCCCTGTTGGAAAATTGTTTGTCCCGGACCAGTGGAAAAAGAGTGTGATGTCTGAGATTCATTGTTGCGCATTGGCTGGGCATCCCGGAATTTTTGGTACCAGAGACTTGGTTAGTCGGTCCTTTTGGGAATTTGTGCAGTCCTGCGGGACTTGCTCTCGCTCCAAGCCTTGCTCTCGCTCTAGTGGTTTGTTGATGCCATTGCCTGTGCCCAAGAGACCATGGACCCATATCTCTATGGATTTCATTTCCGACCTTCCTGTTTCTCAGAGAATGACCACCATCTGGGTAATTTGTGATAGGTTTTCCAAAATGATACATCTTGTGCCATTACCTAAGTCGCCTTCCTCCTCTGAATTGGTGCCGTTGTTCCTTCAGCACGTGGTTCGTTTACACGGCATTCCTGAGAACATTGTGTCTGACAGAGGAGTCCAGTTTGTTTCCAGATTTTGGAGGACTTTTTGTTCTAAACTGGGTGTTCAATTGTCTTTCTCCTCGGCATTTCATCCTCAGACCAATGGTCAAACTGAGAGAACAAACCAGACATTGGAGACTTATCTAAGATGCTTTGTGTCTGCTGATCAGGATGACTGGTCTCTTTTTTGCCTTTGGCTGAGTTTGCTCTTAATAATAGGGCTAGCTCTGCCACTTTGATGTCTCCATTTTTTTGTAATTCTGGGTTTCACCCTCAATTTTCTTCAGGACAGACGGAGGCTTCTGTCTGTCCAGGTGTTGACTCTGTTGTGGAGCGTATGCAACAGATTTGGGACCAGGTAGTGGAGAGGTTGTCCCTCTCTCAGGAGAGGGCCCAGCGGTTTGCTAACCGGCATAGGACTGATGGTCCTCGGTTTAAAGTGGGGGACTTGGTCTGATTGTCCTCAAAGAATATTCCTATGAGAGTAGCATCTCCTAAATTTAAGCCTAGGTTCATTGGACCTTATAAGATCATGGAGATTATTAATCCTGTTTCTTTTCGTTTGCTTCTTCCAGGGACATTTAAGATCCATAACGTGTTCCACAAGTCCTTGTTGAAGAGGTTTGTTGAGCCAGTGGTTCCTGCTGCTGTGCCTCCTGACCCTGTTTTGGTTGAGGGCAATCTGGAGTATGTGGTTGAGAAAATATTAGATTCTCGTTTTTCTAGACGGAAACTCCAGTATTTGGTTAAATGGAGAGGTTATGGTCAGGAAGACAATTCTTGGGTGTTTGCTTCGGACATCCATTCTAGGAGACTTATCCGTGCGTATCATAGAACTCATCCTGACCGACCTGGTTGCTCAAATGAGGGTTTGGTGACCCCTCCTCAAGGGGGGGTACTGTTGTGAATGGGTTTGAGATGAGTTCTGAGCAGAGGCTCCCTCTGGTGGTTGCTAGCGGTGCTGGTGTGTCCAGTGAAGATTGTGAGGACTGGGAATCAGGTGTTACTGATTGGTCTTATATAAGGGAGTCACCTTCCCATCAGGGTTGCCGGTGATCAATTGTTCTGGTCTGGATCCTTTATTCCTGTTTCCCTTGTAGCCTGCTGTGTCGTGTCTGCATCTCCTGCTAACAGATAAGACATTTTCTTCTTTTGTGTTTGTGCTATATTTTTGCATTTTGTCCTGCACTTCTGTGGGAGCCTTCAGGGTCCCCTCCGGGGGCTTCTGCCCTCTCAGTTTTGTTCAGCCACTGATGTTTGTACTTTTGCTTTTTCCAATTTTTTCAGTGGCTGCTGTTTTGATTTTGTTACACCAGAGAACTAATTTAGGTGGTAGAGGTCGTGTGATCTCAGGTGTTTTTGAAATTAGTAGAGTTGGTGCCTTTCAGGGTTTTCTGGGATTGCAGTAAGTACCCTTCCTATCCTTTTCTATTTAGTTAGTTTGGGCCCCAGCGTTTGCTCATACTATTTTCTTTCTGTGTCAGTATTTCATCTTGTCTAACCGCCATTACATGTTTGGGGGCTTTCTATTATCTTTGGGGTTCTGCTCCGGGGCAGATAGCTTTCCTATATCTATCTTTAGGTGTAGTTAGTTTCTCAGGCTGTGACGAGGCGTCTAGGACCAACGTAGGAACGCTCCACGGCTGCCTCTAGTTGTGGTGGTTAGTCAGGGTACTGCAATCTCATAGATTCCAACTGCTCTGGTGTATTGCCTTTTTACCTGCACTCCTCAGCTACCGAAACATAACAGGGTACACCTCGTCACAATGTCTGTTGGGGGTGTCGTGCCCCAGGTCATATATCAGCCAATTGTCCTTTGACCTCCGTGCCGATGGACTGCAGCATGGCCGGCGCTATTCCTACTTTGCCTACCCTGCCTGCATTGCTGTCGCTCATCCTGGTGAGAGGCCTTAGGTATGCTGGATGACTGTGAACAGTGTCATAGTGTCATAGTGACAGGACATCTGGACTCTGAGAATTTGGTGACCCTGGTAGGGGCCATACGTCTACATGTGCCAATCCCTGGGAAGCTGGTGGGCATCATGTATGTCCATGGAGACACGAAGAACTTTCCTGTGGCCCTTATTGACATTGACACAGACTGTGGTTCCGTGTCCCACAGAGTGGGAGTGGTAAAAAAAACTTCCTGTATCCTGTAATTATCGGGCGTGATTTTCCTCTGTTTTGGGATTTGGGGCAAAAGCGGTATCGCTTGATAGCGACAATCAAGTCACAACTGAGGAAACCTCATCACAAGCCATAGCTAATGAGCTCCGATTGTCGATACTGGTTGTCGACAATGAGGAAGCATCCATTGAAGCCATTATGTTTGAGCTGCAGTTGTTCAGTGGAAACTTTTGAACTGCCCAACTCGGGGACTTCTGAAAAAAAATTGTCTTGGAAAATTAAGGAGTGCTAAATGTTCCCCAGTAGCCGTGAACTGGTGTTCAGATTCCACATTTGACTAGGCATAAAGATCGATTATGTTAAGAGACCAATGTGATGGGCCAAGCAAAAGAGTGCCTCCTCAAGGTACGATGCAGAGGGTACAGTCATGGCCAAAAGTTTTGAGAATGACACAAATATTACATTTTCACATGATCTGCTGCCATCTGCTTTTTATGTGTGTTTGACAGATGTTTTTATCACAGACAGAAATATAATAATTGCAAACATATGAGTAACAAAAGCTTATATTGACAGTTAGAATGAGTTAATGCAGCAAGTCAATATTTGCAGTGTTGACCCTTCTTCTTCAGGACCTCTGCATTTCTCCCTGGCATGCTCTCAATCAACTTCTGGACCAAATCCTGACTGATAGCAGTCCATTCTTGCACAATCAATGCTTTCATTTTGTCAGAATTTTTAGGTTTTTGTTTGTCCACCCGTCTCTTGATGATTGACCGCAAGTTCTCAATGGGATTAAGATCTGGGGAGTTTCCAGGCCATGGACCCAAAATCTCTATGTTTTGTTCCCTGAGCCATTTAGTTATCACCTTTGCTTTATGGCAAGGTGCTCCATCATGCTGGAAAAGGCATTGTTGATCGCCAAACTGCTCTTGGAGGGTTGGGAGAAGTTGCTCTTGGAGGACATTCTGGTACCATTCTTTATTCATGGCTGTGTTTTTAGGCAAGACTGTGAGAGAGCCGATTCCCTTGGCTGAGAAGCAACCCCACACATGAATGGTTTCAGGATGCTTAACAGGTGGCATGAGAGAAGACTGGTGGTAGCGCTCACCTTGTCTTCTCCGAATGAGGCGTTTTCCTGATGTCCCAAACAATCGAAAAGGGGATTCATCAGAGAAAATAACTTTACCCCAGTCCTCAGCAGTCCACTGCCTGTACCTTTTGCAGAATATCAGTCTGTCCATGATGTTTTTTCTGGAGAGAAGTGGCTTCTTTGCTGCCCTCCTTGAGACTAGGCCTTGCTCCAAGAGTCTCCGCCTCACAGTGCGTGCAGATGCACTCACACCTGCCTGCTGCCATTCCTGAGCAAGCTCTGCACTGCTGGTAGCCCGATCCCGCAGCTGAAACATTTTAAGAGACGTCCTGGCGCTTGTTGGTCTTTCTTGGGCGCCCTGGAGCCTTTTTGGCAACAATGGAACCTCTCTCCTTGAAGTTCTTGATGATGCGATAGATTGTTGACTGAGGTGCAATCTTTCTAGCTGTGATACTCTTCCCTGTTAGGCCATTTTTGTGCATTGCAATGATGACTGCACGTGTTTCTTTAGAGATAACCATGGTTAACAGAAGTGAAACAATGATGCCAAGCACCAGTCTCCTTTTAAAGTGTCCAGTGGTGTCATTCTTACTTAATCATGACAGATTGATCTCCAGCCATGTCCTCATCAACACCCACACCTGTGTTAATGGAGCAATCACTGAAAAGAGGTTAGCTGGTCCTTTTAAGGCAGGGCTGCAATGATGTTGAAATGTGTTTTGGGGGATAAAGTTAATTTTCTAGCCAAATATTGACTTTGCAAGTAATTGCTGTTAAGCTGATCACTCTTTATAACATTCTGGAGTATATGCAAATTGCCATTAGAAAAAGTGAAGCAGTAGACTTTGTAAAAATTAATATTTGTGTCATTCTCAAAACTTTTGGCCATGACTGTATAGTCAGTTGACTCTGGTAAAACTATTTAAACCTGGATCAGATGCGTGTGTGGGTGCCCACCATACGGAACAAATTCTTCACCAAGTTGCAAGGACTGTATGAAGTGTTGCAAAGGATTAGTCAGGGCCACTTTAAGGTTTACAGACCAACAAAAAGGAAGCCCCACCAAGTATGTCATATCGGCTTGGTCAAGCCTTGGCGGGATGGAGTTCACAATTAGTTGGGTGAAGATGCCCAGTCATCGGCTTTGGGGAGAGGGGGAAGGTATGTAGACAAGCTGCTGGAAGAATCCTGGATAGGAGTCGCTGTGAGGCTTAACAGGAACAATATATGTGTCCAGGTTTATTAGGAATGATTAGATGAAATGGGTGGAACTAGTCATTCCCACCCTCCAATCAAGGAGGTGATGCTTGCTTAAAAAAGTTACTGAACTGTTCATTACTTGTCTTTGAGTAGAGGAGCAAACACCTTAGGTATTTGGGTCTGTGTTTTGTAAGGTAGAGGTCCAGTGTAAGTTGCTTGCACGCTTCAAGAAGCCGAGTATTGGACTTTGAATATTGAGCAGCTGAACCGCTCTGTTTCTCATACTGCTGTATGGACGCTTTGTTTTATTATTACTTTCTGCTTGAAGTTTATGGAGTTAATAAACCTTCCTGTTTGACAAGAAACTGGCGGGCCTGTGAACGCTCGCTGCCAACTACAAAGGAGCTAGATCCCTGTACTCTGTTTGCCATACAGTGGCATGTAAACTTTTGTGCACCCCTGGTCAAAATTACTGTTATTGTGAACAGTTAACCAAGTTGAAGAATAAATGATCTCTAAAAGTATTGAACTCTGTGAGGGATCTCACAGAGGAAGGGGGGGTTGACTTCGCTCACCTCGGGGAGAGGAGAGAGAAGGACCTAGCAGGGGTTGACTCTCTGGCGCCACCATTTGCCTCTGGTCAGTCAGGGAACTGCAGCAGGGCAAATAGTCGCCGAAAAGGCTTTCCTTATAGGTACGAGTTAGTGAGGCGCTCCCAGTGAGGGGGGGGATATATATCACCAGTCCAGCCAGGGGATATATATATAAACCTCCCGGCCGTCACTGTCAGAGTTCTGCACTAAAACAATACGGTATTCTGCCACCAGTTCCTCGTTTGAAATAAGCCCCGTCCGACAGCTGGCTTATATCGGGTCAGGAACCCACCCGGGTAGCGTATCATATAACCAACCGAGCGTGCGGACGTGGGGATTCGTGGATCGAGTTAAAAGAGCAGTCCAAGATTAAATATAAAATTAATCGCCTAAAAGGCGCACTAGAAATATACAAGCATATATTTATAGAACAATATACAGGTATGCCCTCACAAGTGTAGTACAAAGGATAGGGTATAGATAGGTTGTAATTGCCTTGTTATGTAGCATGTGACCACAGTGAGGTGCTGATGGATCACAGGTCCAGATCTTAGTTACAGGCTTTCCTAGCTCTGTCTGATAACGAGTCCTCCGGCCAAAAGAAAACTGAGCTCCAAATGAAGAGCTGACACTTATCTCCTTGGCTGCTCGCTCCTCCCACACTCTGCGCCCACCCCTGGGCTTGTGCAGCCTCTCTCCTCCCATCTCTGAGAGTTTGATTTTCAGTCTAGAACTGTGGATGGCCCACAACTTTCCACTCGAAGCTCTGAACAGAACGGCAGCAGTGCCACTGGATTTGGCTGAATTTTATCTGCGCATAAAGTCCAAATATGCCTATCGTATGTACCGTATATACTCGTGTATAAGCCGACCCGTGTATAAGCCGACCCCCTTAATTTTGCTACAAAAAACTGGGAAAAATTATTGACTCATGTATAAGCCGGGTGTATAAACTGCCCTCCTGCTCTGTGCTGCCCCCGTCCTCCTCTATGCTTCCCCCGTCCACCGATCTCCCCCCCGTCCTGCTCCACGCTTCCCCCGTCCACCGATCTCCCCCCGTCCAGCTCCATGCTTCCCCCGTCCTCCGTTCTCCCCCCGTCCTCCTCTATGCTTCCCCCGTCCTCCTCTATGCTTCCCCCGTCCACCGTTCTCCCCCCCGTCCTGTTCCGTGCTCCTTGTCCTCTCCTCCATCATACTCACCCCTCCCCGTGCCATCGCTGAGCGTCCCTGCAATCCTGCGTTCTCTCCGTCTTCCTGCAGCTCTTCATCACTGAGCGGTGATGTAATACCGCTCATTAAGGCCATGAATATGGAGGCGACGCCCATGGGAGTGGCGTCGCGTCCATATTACATGACCTTAATGAGCGGGTATTACGTCACCGCTCAGTGCTGAAGAGCTGCAGGAAGACGGGGAGAACGCAGGATTGCAGGGACGCTCAGCGATGGCACGGGAGGGGTGAGTATGATCCCAGCCACCGGCTCCTGCCACGGCATCCCCTCCCCCGCTGGTTTCTGCCCTATGACTCGTGTATAAGCCGAGGGGGCATTTTCAGCACGAAAAAAGGTGCTGAAAATCTCGGCTTATACACGAGTATATACGGTAATTCCTGGTGGCTATGCTTTATGTCTTCCTAGCACAGAGTGCTACAATTGGCTGTTGGGCATGGGCGTATGGGGGAAGGAATGCTAATTCAGATGATGTGCTCTGCTAAGCTCAGAAATATTGCATTCTGTTAGTTATTATAGGTCATTTTCCAGATTCAATACCTCATAGCCTTGCTGTGCTTTGTTGTACGACGAGTTATATCCATGTGTTTTGCCACACTAAAGGCTGGGTCTCACATAGCGATACACCAGCGATCCCGACAACGATCAGGATCGCTGGTGTATCGCTATATTATCGCTGCTGAGCTGCCAAACAGGCAGCTCAGGCAGCGATCAGCACAAGGACACTGCGGGTAAACATCGCTAGTTACCCGCAGTGTACCTTGGATACCAGCGCCCTGATGCAGGGAGCTGGTAACCAAGGTACACATCGGGTTTCCAGGCGCTGCGCGGTGCCTGGAAACCCGCTGTGTATCTTGGTCACCAGCTCCCTGCATCAGGGTGCTGGTATCCAAGGTACACAGCGGGTTTCTAGGCACAGCCCCGCGCCTGGAAACCCGCTGTGTACCTTGGTTACCAGCGGATCGCTGGTCTCCCGCCTGTCACACGCAGCGATGCATGCCTGTCAGCGGGAGACCAGCGATCAAAAAAAATGTCCAGACATTTCAGCGACGATCAGCGATACCCAGCAGGGGGCTGATCGTCGCTGAATGTCACACACAGCGATATCGCTGGTGAGCTCGCTGCTGCGTCACAAAACTAGTGACTCAGCACCGATCTCGCTAGCGATATCGCTATGTGAGACGGGGGCTTAAAGGGCCAGCTGGCTGCAGCTGCAGAAGTTTTCACACCATTGTGTCAAGAGCTTCAAAGGATTTGTTCTTGGTTTTTAATTAAAGATAAACACTGCATGGCTTTTTATGACCTTGGTGAATGCAAGGGTGGGGCACATTTCAGGAGGGGAAGGAGTTGTCCTGAACTTAAAATCCAAAATGAATTCTCCCTTGTCCCTCACAAACACACTTACTGAAATTTATTTTATACTTAGCAAAAAAGCCTTTGTTGGTGATGACAACTTCAAGACACCTCCAGTATAAAGAAACTAGTCGCATGCATTGCTCATCTGTGGTTTTGGCCCATTCTTCCACATAAGGTTATAAAAAGTTGGACTTGTTTAGCTTAGAACAAAGTGCCTCAGAGGCGATCTCCTTTATATGTATAAATTTATGTGTGGTCAATACAAAGGACTGACACATAATTTATTCCTTTCAAGGACTGTGCAAAGGGCCAGGGTACAGTCATTCCTTATGGAGAAAAGGTGATTTAATCATCTACATGACAATTAGTTCTTCACAGTTACAGTAGTCATCACAATGGAATGCCCTACCACATCAACGGCAAATACTATCTCCACATACAAAAAAATAGCTTGATGCTTTTCTCATAGCAAATGATATTTAGAATTAAAAATAAGTTCCATAAATTATGTATAATTGATAGAGAAAGGTTGAACTTTTTTAATCTACGGTATATACTCGAGTATAAGCCAACCCGAGTATCAGCCGACCCCCCTAATTTTGCCACAAAAAACTGGGAAAACTTATCGACTCGAGTATAAGCCTAGGGTGGAAAATGAGGCAGCTACTGGTAAATTTCAAAAATAAAAATAGATACCAATAAAAATAAAATTCAAGTAGGTTAAATGTTTTTGAATAGCCTTATTGAATCAGGAGCCCCATATGCTGCTCCACAGATTATGCCCCATATTCTGCCCAATATTCTGCCCCATAGATTATGCCCCATATGCTGCCCCATGTATTATGCCTCACAAAGATGCTCCATAGATTATGCCCAATATGCTGCCCATGTATTATGCCCTACAAGATGCTCCGTAGATTGTGCCCCATATATTATGCCCCACAAGATGCTCCATAGATTGTGCCCCATATGCTGCCCCATTTATTATGCCCTCATATGATGCTCCATAGATTATGCCCCATATGCTGCCCATGTATTATGCCCCATATGCTGCCCCATGTATTATGCCCCACAAGATGCTCCATAGATTGTGCCCCATATGCTGCCCATGTATTGTGCCCCATATGCTGCCCCATGTATTATGCCCCACAAGATGCTCCATAGATTGTGCCCCTTATGCTGCCCATGTATTATGCCCCACAAGATGCTCCATAGATTGTGCCCCATATGCTGCCCATGTATTATACCCCACAAGATGCTCCATAGATTGTGCCCCATATGCTGCCCCATGTATTATTCCCCCATATGATGCTCCATAGATTGTGCCCCATATGCTGCCCCATGTATTATGCCCCATATATTATGACCCACAAGATGCTCTATAGATTGTGCCTCATATGCTGCCCATGTATTATGCCCCACAAGATGCTCCATAGATTATGCCCCATATGCTGCCCATGTATTATGCCCCACAAGATGCTCCATAGATTGTGCCTCATATGCTGCCCATGTATTGTGCCCCATATGCTGCCCCATGTATTATGCCCCACAAGATGCTCCATAGATTGTGCCCCATATGCTGCCCATGTATTGTGCCACCATATGATGCTCCATAGATTGTGCCCCATATGCTGCCGATGTAGTGTGCCCCCATATGATGCTCCATAGATTGTGACCCATATGCTGCCCCATGTATTATGCCCCACAAGATGCTCCATAGATTATGCCCCCATATGATAGTATAGCTCCCTTATGCTGCCGCTGCAAATGAAAAGAAAAAAAAGACATACTCACCTCTCGTCGCAGGGGGCCAGGTGCCGGTGTCCTGAGCAGGCGGGGAAACCGGCGCGCTATTGGGGACAGGTGCCGGTGTCACCGCTGGCTTAGGCCCCGGCACCTGCAATATTCACCTGTCCCCGGTCCACCACTGCACTCCGCTGTCTTCCGGGTCCTCCGGCAGTGAATGCTCAAGCAGAGGGCGCGGCGCGCACTAACCACGTCATCGCGCCCTCTGACCTGAACATTCACAGCTAAAGGACGTGAGGACACAGCGGCGCGCAGCGGTGGAACGGGGACAGGTGAATATTGCTTATACTCACCCCCTCCTGGCGCGGTCTCTGCAGCCCCTGTTCTTCTCCCACGGTCTCCAGCAGCTATGCCTAACTTCAGCGGTCACGTGGTACCGCTCATTAAAGTCATGAATATGTGCTGGAGACCGTGGGAGAAGAGCAGGGGCTGCAGAGACCGCGCCAGGAGGGGGTGAGTATATAGGACAGTTGCGCCCCCCCCTCCCCCGCCGACCCCCTGGTATATGACTCGAGTATAAGCCGAGAGGGGGACTTTCAGCTCTAAAAAATGGGCTGAAAATCTCGGCTTATACTCGAGTATATACGGTATGTCTTTTTTCAGCATTTGTATCTATGTACGTAACTGAAACTACATTGCAAATGTGAACAAACCCTAATTCAGATAGAATTGCTTAGGCCTCTTTCACACATCCGTTGTGCGCCTGACGGCGCCCCCGGCATTTTGCCGCAGCGCCGCATCCGGCATCCAGTATGAAAACCGGATGCGCCGCATCCGGTTTTTCACTGGATCCGTTTTACGGATCCGTTCAAAAACCGGATCCGTCTCATCCGGTGTATCCGGTTTTGCATCCGTTGACGCCGTAATGCGCCAGATCCGGTTTTTAAAAACGCCCATTTTTGGGGTTCCAAACATGATTGGCTACTGTAATCCTATATATACACTGTTCCTACAGCCCATCTTTGACAGGTTGTAGAGGAGCAAGTGCAGGTTGGAGAGAAGAGCAAGTAGCAAGTGATTGGCGAACATGGATGTCATTATCGGCAATATCTTCAGGAATCTTGTTGATTTTACTGCGGAGATGAATCGATTGAGGTTTATAGTTCTGGAGAAGGAGCGAAAGTTTGAGGAGCAGCGCATTATTCGTCAGCGCCTGCGAAGACGACGACGTATGTGGATCCACCCCATCACGGCCCAGAGATTAACTCGTGGTGTCTATTCAACACTGAACATGGAGCTCCGACAAAATCCAGACAAGTTTTTTGCCTATCTGCGGATGAACAAAGAAAACTTTGATGATTTGCTGGAGCGTGTTGGAGACCAAATTAAAAAATCGGACACCTACTGTCGGTTCTCGATATCTCCATAGGAGCGTCTCATGGTGACTATAAGGTAAGCTATATGTATTGGATCTGTTTGCTTCAGCACACTTGTAATTTTATCATTAATTTAACATCACAGGCCAACTAGGAAACCATATCAGTAGGCCAAAATTTAGTTATAAAACAGTGTTTCTCATTGATGTTCTTATTTTTGGTCTCTCCAATAGTTATAGCTGAGTTCTGGTATGTAATGCTGTGTTTCTGAAATAATTTGTATTTTCTATTTTGTTTTCAGATTTCTGGCAACTGGCGAAACTCTGTCATCGCTCCATTTTCAATATCGGCTGGGAATCTCCACACTATCCGGGATAATAAAGTACACTTGTCGTGCTCTGTGGGATAGTTTGGTTGGAGAATTTATTCCAGAGCCAACTACAGAGCGGTGGCTTCAAATAGCGGACCAGTTTTTATGCATCTGCCAGTTCCCCAATTGCCTGGGCGCCGTTGATGGAAAGCACATCCGTATTCAAAAGCCTAAAGGAACCGGATCAGAATTCTTTAACTATAAAAAATATTTCTCAGTCGTCCTGATGGCTATTGCAGATGCGGACTACAAGTTTATTGCGGTGGACATTGGGTCTTATGGACGGTCAAATGACTCCCAAGTCTTTAAACTATCTGCCATGGGCCGTAAACTGTATGGAAACAGTTTTCAGTTTCCCCCCCCTAGGCCACTGCCTCAAACCTCAGGCCCACCGATGCCATTCGTTTGTGTAGGTGATGAGGCATTCCAGCTGTCAGAACACCTATTGAAGCCGTACGCCAGCAGAGGATTAACACATACAAAGCGGATATTTAACTACCGCCTCACAAGAGCCAGACGGATGGTGGAGTGTGCCTTTGGCATTATGACTGCAAAATGGCGTATCCTTTTGACTGCAATTAACTTGAAGACCGAGACTGTTGATGATGTAGTTAAAGCGTGTGTGGTCCTACATAATTTTGTCCTAACCAAGGAACCAATTTCTATGGAGGACCACAATCAAGAAACAACTTTGCACGACTACAGCAACATTACCACTCGCAGTACAGTCGCGGTTTCAAGAATGAGGGACCAGTTTGTGTCCCCAGAAGGTAGTGTTGACTGGCAGGATAACAGAGTGTGATAAATGTATTATTTCTTTTAAAAATTTTCTTTACCCACAATAAACCTTTAAAAGTTTAACAAAAGTATTTCACATTTTCTCCCAAAAAAGTGTACATTGTAGGCCATGGTTCCCCAAATCCAGTCCTCAAGGCCCACCAACAGGTCTTGTTTTCAGTATTTCCTTTGTATTGCTCAGGTGATAATTGCCTCACCTGTGCAATACAAAGGAAATCCTGAAAACCCCATATGTTGGTGGGCCATGAGTACTGGAGTGGGTGAACCCAGGTCTACAATGTACACTTTTTTTGACAAAAGGCGACATTTTTTTAACCAAAAAATTTCACCTTTTGTCAAAAAAAGTGTACATTGTAGGCCATGATTCCCCAAATCCAGTCCTCAAGGCCCACCAACAGGTCTTGTTTTCAGTATTTCCTTTGTATTGCTCAGGTGATAATTGCCTCACCTGTGCAATACAAAGGAAATCCTGTAAACCCCATATGTTAGTGGGCCATGAGTACTGGAGTGGGTGAACCCAGGTCTACAATGTACACTTTTTTTGACAAAAGGCGACATTTTTTTAACCAAAAAATTTCACCTTTTGTCAAAAAAAGTGTACATTGTAGGTCATGGTTCCCCAAATCCAGTCCTCAAGGCCCACCAAGATATGGGGTTTACAGGATTTCCTTTGTATTGCACAGGTGAGGCAAGGCTCACCTGAGCAATATAAAGGAAATCCTGAAAATCTGATATGTTTTTGGTGGGCCTTGAGGACTGGAGTAGGGGAACTCTGTTGTAGGGGATAACCTAACAAAGTTCACAATTTTGTGTAAAATATAACATACTTTGCATACTACACAACCCGGGACACAACTTTGGTAAAAAGGTTGCATTTATGAACCTTTTAGCCAAAGTTAGGTGTACCTGTATAACAAAGGTAAAACTTAAAATCCTATAAATAAAAGACAGACAACAATGTTCCAAAAATAACAACAATTTATTGAACCAATTTTTATTTAATATAAATACTATGAAATGAGGCATTTGTTGCCCAATTTTTCACGATTTTTAATAAACTTTATTTATTGTAAAAATAAAATTTTTTGATAATTTTGTTACTTTTTTTTTTTTTTTCAAACTTTATTTTTTAAACAAAAACATATTTACACACAACCTACAGGTCAGTGTAGTGTGGGGTGGAAATAATGCTGGAGGGGCTGCGGGACACTTTGACCGTGGGAGTGTGGAGTGACGACCGGGATGGTGGTGGGGAAGGAACAGGAAGAGGTGAAGGGGTGGAAAGAGTAAAGGAAGACAAGGCAGAAGAGGTGGGTGGTGGTGGAGTGGAGGGTTGGGTGTTATGTTTCGGTAGCTGAGGAGTGCAGGTAAAAAAGGCAATACACCAGAGAAGTTGGAATCTATGAGATTGCAGTACCCTGACTAACCACCACAGGCAGCCGTGGAGCGTTCCTACGTTGGTCCTAGACGCCTCGTCACAGCCTGAGAAACTAACTACACCTAAAGATAGAAAAAGGAAAGCTATCTGCCCCGGAGCAGATCCCCAAAGAACATAGAAAGCCCCCAAACATGTAATGGCGGTTAGACAAGATGAAATACTGACACAGACAGAAAATAGTATGAGCAAACGTTGGGGCCCAAACTACCTAAATAGAAAAGGATAGGAAGGGCACTTACTGCAATCCCAAAAAACCCTGAAAAGCACCAACTCTACTAATTTCAAAATCACCTGAGATCACATGACCTCTACCACCTAAATTAGTTCTCTGGTGTAACAAAATCAAAACAGCAGCCACTGAAAAAACTGGAAAAAGCAAAAGTACAAACATCAGTGGCTGAAGTAAACTGAGAGGGCAAAGCCCCCGGAGGGGACCCTGAAGGCCCCCACAGAAGTGCAGGACAAAATGCAAAAATCAAGCACAAAAACAAAAGAAGAAAATGTCTTATCTGTTAGCAGGAGATGCAGACACGACACAGCAGGCTACAAAGGAAACAGGACTCAAGGATTGAGACCAGAACAATTGATCACCGGCAAACCTGATGGGAAGGCGACTCCCTTATATAAGACCAGTCAGTAACACCTGATTCCCACTCCTCACAATCTTCACTGGACAGTCCAGTACCGCTTGTAACCACCAGAGGGGGCCTCTGCTCAGAACTCATTTCAAGTCCATTCACAACAGTACCCCCCCCTTGAGGAGGGGTCACCGAACCCTCACTTGAGCAACCAGGTCGGTCAGGATGAGTTCTATGATACGCGCGGATGAGTCTCCTAGCATGGATGTCCGAAGCAAACACCCAAGAATTGTCTTCCTGACCATAACCTCTCCACTTAACCAAATACTGGAGTTTCCGTCTAGAAAAACGAGAATTCAATATTTTCTCAACCACAAACTCCATATTGCCCTCAACCAGAACAGGGTCAGGAGGCAAAGCAGTAGGAACCACTGGCTCAACAAACCTCTTCAACAAGGACTTACGGAACACGTTATGGATCTTAAATGTCCCTGGAAGAAGCAAACGAAAAGAAACAGGATTAAGAATCCCTAAACTTAAAGGTCCAATGAACCTAGGCTTAAATTTAGGGATGCCACTCCAAGAAATATTTCTTGAGGAAAACCCAACCAATCCCCCACAAAAAAACCGAGGACCATCATCCTTGCCGGTTAGCAAACCGCGGGCCCTCTCCGAGAGGGGGGACAACCTTCCACACCTTTCCCCAAAATCTGTTGCAAACCCCAAAAAACAGAGTAAACACCGGCAACAGAAGCCGTCGTCCTAAAAAACGAGGGTGAAACCCAGAATTACAGAAAAAAAGGAGCATCAAAGTGGCAGAGCTAGCCCAATTTTTAAGAGCAAACCAGCCCAAAGGGAAAAAAAAAGACCCCCTCAAACCTGAAATCAGCATAACAAAGCACTTAGAAAGTCTCCAATTCTGGTTTTTTCTCTCATTTGACCATTGGTCTGAGGATGAAAGCCGAGGAAAGACAATTTAACCCAAGTTTAGAACAAAGGGCCCCCAAAATCTGGGAAAAAACTGGACCCTGCAGACACAAGTTTTTCAGGAAAGCCGTGTAAAACGAACCACGGGTGAAGGAACCAAGCACCAATTCAGAGGGGGAATCAACTTGGCAAGGGACAAGATTATCACTTGGAAAACCTACACAATCACCCAGAGACGTCATTTTCCCGAGAAACAGGAGGTCAAATGAAATCCAAAGAATGGGTCCAGGTCTCTTGGCACAGGCAATGGCTCAACAAACCACTAGAGGGGAAGCAAGGCGGGGCGAAGCAACCCGCAGGACTGCACAAATTCCCTGACACACGAGACAAGTAGGGCCCCCAAAAGGACCACTAACCAAGTCTCTGTACCAAAAATTCCGGGTGCCCAGCCAACCCAACAAGAACCAGACACACCTCTTTTTTTCCCCTGGCCGGGCCCAAAAAATTTTTTCCCAAAAGGGGGCACCCGGGGCCATCCCCTGACACCCCCCCAAACAATCTCAAAATTGGGGGAGAGGCGGAAAGAAATACACCCCTTTCAAAATAAAAAAAGGCAGAAACTCAGGAGACCGAAGGGAAAACCCCCGAGAGGCATCCGCCAACACTTATGCCCGGGAAAAAGGAAACCACAAAATTAAAACGTGTGAAAAACAAGGCCCACCCCGGCCAGTCAGGATTTACGCTTGGCAATTCCAGATAAACCCAAATTTTTG
>JARQOD010000001.1:827956510-828062570 GCA_033576555.1 Oophaga sylvatica | reverse complement strand
AATCACCGAAAAAACAGTTTTTTGAGAATAATAGAATAGCTATGTTGTAAAAAAAAATAAAAATTTTTTTCTTTATTTGCTACGAACCTTTGTGCTTATATTGTTTTGTTGGCATCTTGAAGTTCCTTTTTGGATACCACACTATGGTATGGCAATGCACATCTTTATTATGCAGTTGCTTGAATGGGGGGGATGTTCAGACAGCAAGTAGACCATGAACAACACTCTTTGTGGATCCACGTATTTCTGAGACATCCAGCTTTGCCCCTCCCATAGTGGGCCATCAGTATTTTTATGGAGCATGTTTATATGGTTAAAATAAAAGCTACTGTATATACTCGAGTATAAGCCGACCCGAGTATAAGCGGGGCCCCCTAATTTTGCCACAAAAAAACTGGGAAAACTTATTGACTCGAGTTTTAACTAGGGTGGGAAATACAGCAGCTATGGTAAATTTCAAAATAAAAATAGATACCAATAAAGTAAAATTAATTGAGACATCAGTAGGTTAAATGTTTTTGAATATCCATAATGAATCAGGAGCCCCATATAAGGGCTCAATACAGTTCATGATGGCCCCATAAGATTGCTCAATACAAAATACGCCCCTTATAATGCTCCATAAAGTTGTTGCTGGGCCCCAAACAAAAATATGTCCCATTATAATGCACCCACAAAGGTTAATAATGGCCCCATAAAATGCTCCATATTAAAATATGCCGCTTATAATGCTGTACAAGGGTTAATAAAGGGCCCCCCATAAGATGCTCCATATTAAAATATGCCCCATAAAATTGCTGCAAAAAAGGGTTTTAAGGGATGGCCCCATAAGATGCTCCATAGACTAACTGACCCATATGCTGCTCCATAAAAGTTGATGGCCCCATAAGATGCTCCATAGAATAATATGCCCCATATGCTGCTCCATAAAGGTTGATGGCTCCATAAGATGCTCCATAGAATAATATGCCACATATGCTGCTCCATACAGGTTGATGGCCCCATAAGATGCTCCATAGAATAATATGCCCCTTTTGCTGCGATTAAAAAAAAAATGACATACTCACCTCTCGTCGCTGGGGGCTAGGTGCCGGTGTCCTGAGCAGGTGGGGACACCGGCGCTGTGGGGGCCATGTGCCGGTGTCGCGGCTGGCTCAGGCCCCCGGCACTTGCGATGTTCACCTGTCCCCGTTCCACTGCCGCCACTGCTCTGTCTTTCGGCTCTCTGCAGTGACTGTTCAGGCAGAGAGCGCGCACTAAACACGTCATCGCGCCCTCTGATCTGAACGTCACAGCCAGAGGACGCGGAAAACAGAGCGGAGCGAAGCGGTGAAACGGGGACAGGTGAATATTATCGCATGACTCTCCCCGTTCTCCCCGTCAAACTCACCCCTGGGGTCTGCAGCTGCACGCCTATGGGAGTGGAGTCGCGTGCATATTCATTAATTTAATGAGCGGTACTACGTGACCACTGAACACAGGAAGAGCTGCCGGTGCCGGAGACCATCTGAGAAGCAGGGAAGTGCAGAGACCTTGCAAGGAGGGGGTGAGTATGATCTGACAGCCGCCGACTCCTGCGCTCCTCCTCCCCTGCCTACCCCCTGGGACAATGACTCGAGTATAAGCCGAGAGAGGCACTTTCAGCCTAAAAAAATGGGCTGAAAATCTCGGCTTATACTTGAGTATATACAGTATGTTATAAATTGTATTTTGTTTCCTTACTGAACCCTTCCTGTTTTTGATGTTCGTGCTACAGCTGCTCTGACTTTGTTCGTGCGAGGAACTGGTAGCTCCACACCCTGAAAGGTGAACTGACTATTTGTGCATTTTTTTAAAATAACATTTTTTCACCATTTTTACTGTGGCATTTGTGCATCAAAAGCATACAGCCAGACAAGTCCATGTAAAGTGAGCGAATTTGTGTGTTCTAGTAATCCTGCAAATTTTTTTCAGCAAATATTATATACCATATACTGTGCCAATTCGGCATCAAAATAATAAAACCAGAGTTGTTTTTTTAGAAATAGCATCGCTATATCGCTCTGGCACAGTAGCAAGTCCATATGAGGTGGGCGAATTTGTGTATTCTAGTATTCCTGCCAATTTTCTTCTGCAGATAAATATTATACGCCATATACTGTGCCAGTTTGGCATTAAAATAATAAAGCCAGAGCTGTTTTTTTTAGAAATAGCATTGCTATATCGCTCTGGCACAGTAACAAGTTCGTGTGAGGTGGGCAAGGCACGTGGTAAAGGACAGTGAAGTGGACGTGATGGTGATGGTGGGTGCTGAGGCTGTGGACAAAGTGAAACTGCCTGCCATGAGAGCACAACACACACATCATGTCGATCTAGCTTCCTGTCCCACTTTGTAGGGGGTGCAGAACACCACTCTTGAAAATGTTTAAGGTGTGAAAATGTTGGATGGATAGCAGATAATTCTTCCAGTCACTTTGCCAGCACCACGCTGCCTTCCACACGGTCCAGTCTCACTAGCCGTGCTTCTGGACCACATAATCCTCACCCTGATCCTTCTTCCTCCCACCATGCCAAGTACCCGGACACAAGTGATCCCACACTTGTATACTCTGTAGAGCTGTTCACATTTCCATTTATAGATTCTGGCCTTTCACCCTGGCAGTTTCAAGTGGGACATGAGGAGATCGCATGTAGCGATCCCCAAATATTTCAACAGCCATGCTCACAAGAAGGTGACGGTGGGAAAATGCAATTACTGTTACAAGATGTGGATGATGCTGAGACACAATTGCCAACAAGTGATGTTGTTACGTCAGCAACTCAGAACCAGGACCAGGGTGCAGAAGTGGAGGACGAGGTGGTGAACGATGAAGTCACTGACCCAACCTGCGAAAGTGACATGCAGAGCAAGGACAGCAGCGCACAGGAAGAGGGATCTGCAACACCACAACAGGCAGAAAGAGGCAGTAGGGTGGCAAGAGAGACAAGGTGGGTAACTGTTCTCTAGAGCACCAACACGGGTCAAGTTTCCAAGCCAAGGGATAGGTGTTCCCAAGTTAACCCAAAAAGGGCCAATTGCACCATCAGCCATGCCAGCATCAGCAGGGACAGCACAACTACCAGCCTGACCACCACCAGCATGCTCAGGCACATTCAAGCAAAGCACCCGACTACTTGGGCTGAACGCCAGGGTCCAGAAACAGTATCTGCGGGTGACACCACTGCATCTTACCCTGTTCTAAGAGCAGGCCAATCCTCTGTCCATGATGTAGACGAAAATGCCTCCCCCTCTGCACTTGTTGTTGCACACTTGCAACTACCGTCATTAACCATGTCTTTGTCCCAGCGCAGCATTCAGTTGCCACCCACAGGTCTGAATACTAAATTACCACATTTCCAGACTGATTGCCCTGGAAATGTTGCCATTTAGGCTTGTGGAGACTGAAGCTTTTTGCAACTTCATGGTGGTGGCCGTCCCTCTGTACTTGGTCCCCAGCCGCCAATATTTCTCCCAGTGTGCCATCCCCGCCTTACACAAGCACGTGTCCCATAACATCAGCCATGCCTTGACTAAATGTCACGCGGTCTTATGATATGTGTACGATGTCAGTAAACTATTCTTAAAAGAACAACACTCTATACAACATATAGATTAGCAACATCAGCATGTAAATATAGAATAGATTTACCTGACACGATATCCGTTGAACTCAGGATTAATCTTGAGGACTTGATACACTGTCACAGGAAAGAAGAGGACCGGGGGTCTAACCTGACCCTAAACTGGGGTCCTAACTAATCCCTCACCTTGGAGGTACTGATAATGGTTCAGAGGTCCAAGTCTCCAGCCTAACCCTGTCTCCTATCAGTCCCTGAACCCTGTAATCAGTCCTAAGAAGGATTCTGATTACCACCAAAGGGATATGGGCTGATCTCTGCTAAATACACAGATTAGAAATATAAGACAGACTGGAGAAAACACAGACTTGCATACACACTCAAACACAGAAGGAACATAAATGATCTGGGATATTAAACTCTAAGCAAGGTGAGCTTAAAACAACTAAGGAGCTCTTTAACTTAAGTCTATACAGATACAATCCTATCTGTGGTCTGCATGAAGAATTTCACTGGCAACTCCCAAACAGACAACCAGAGATTTAAAGGAAACCAATCAACAAATAATTAATTGCAGCCGGGAGAAACTGCACCCAGTCCCAGAACTGAGCACAGACAGAATTAACTCCCTAACTGCCAAACACAAAGAAACAGCAACTCAGCTGTGAGAAGTCAGAATGTGCAACCGCGACGATCTTCGTGGCGATGCACACATGACAGTACCCCCCCTTCTACGAGGGGCCTCCGGACCCTCAGGGCCAGGTTTGCCCGGGTGAGTTCTGTGGAAGGTCCGCACCAAACGATCTGCGTTAATGTCAGACGCAGGAACCCACGTCCTCTCCTCTGGACCATACCCCTTCCAATGCACCAAGTACTGAAGGGACCGGCGATTCAGACGTGAGTCAATGATCTTTGACACTTGAAACTCCAAGTTACCATTGACCACCACTGGAGGAGGAGGTAGAGGTGATGGTATGACTGGTGCCACGTACCTCTTAAGTAATGACTTGTGGAACACATTATGAATTTTAAACGTAGGAGGGAGGTCCAGACGAAATGCCACAGGATTAATTATGGAACTGATCCTGTACGGCCCGATGAATCTGGGGCCCAGCTTCCAGGAGGGAACTTTAAGTTTTATATTCCAGGTAGACAACCATACCAGATCGTTCACATTAAGATCTGGACCAGAAACTCTCCTCCTATCAGCCATACGTTTATAACGGTTCCCCATAGCACTCAAATTATTCAATACACCTCTCCACACTGAAGCAAGTGACGACGAGAAACGCTCCTCCTCAGGAACCCCAGAAG
The DNA here is from genome assembly GCA_033576555.1 of Oophaga sylvatica. Lineage (NCBI taxonomy): Eukaryota > Metazoa > Chordata > Amphibia > Anura > Dendrobatidae > Oophaga > Oophaga sylvatica. The sequence goes on along the minus strand of JARQOD010000001.1, from coordinate 828,057,659 downwards.
GGCCCCCCCCAATGAAAGTACAAAACTGGGGATGAAAACCATATGCCCCAAAAAACGGGGATTTACCAGTGGACTCGCTCCGCCTGTTGTTAAGAGCGAACTCTGCCAGAGGCAAGAAAGAAGATCAGTCCTCCTGGTTCTCTGAGACAAAACACCGAAGATAAGTCTCTAGGCTTTGATTCAGACGCTCTGTCTGACCATTGGTCTGCGGATGAAAAGCCGAGGAAAATGACAATTGCATCCCCCGACGTAAACAAAATGCCCTCCAAAACTTGGACACAAACTGAGACCCCCTATCTGACACCACATCAGAAGGCAACCCATGAAGTCTCACAATCTCCCCAATGAACACCTGCGCCAGAGTTTTAGCATTAGGGAGGGCAGGAAGAGCAATGAAATGTGCCATCTTACTGAACCTGTCAACAACCACCAGTATGACAGTCTTCCCTGACGACTGAGGAAGGTCCGTGATGAAGTCCATAGACAAATGAGTCCATGGACGCTCCGGAAGTTTCAAGGGTAAGAGGGTCCCAGACGGACGGGTATGAGGGGTCTTAGAGCGAGCACAAACCCCACAGGACGCGACAAAAGTTAAAACATCTTTATTAACGTTAGGCCACCAAAACCGGCGAGAAAGGAGATCTAAAGTAGCCTTACTCCCTGGATGTCCTGCTAAAGCAGAATTATGATGTGCCTCAATAACCTTTTGTCTCAACTGATTTGGGACAAACAGTCTCCCTGGAGGTCCTGCAGGGGCGTCCCCCTGAACCTCTAATACCTCCTCCTCAAGCTCAGAACATACAGCCGACACTACCACCCCTCCTGAAGGATAGGAATCGGGTCATCCATTTTCCCGGCCCCTGGGAAACTGCGAGACAAGGCATCCGCCTTAACATTCTTAGATCCAGGGCGATAAGTGACAACAAAATTAAACCTGGTAAAAAACAACGACCATCGAGCTTGTCTGGAATTCAGACGCTTAGCAGATTCCAAATACAGCAGGTTCTTGTGATCAGTAATGACGGTGACCGGGTGGACTGCCCCCTCCAAAAAGTGACGCCATTCTTCAAAAGCCAACTTAATGGCCAAAAGTTCCCTATTGCCGATATCATAATTCCTTTCGGCGGACGACAATTTCTTAGAAAAGAAAGCGCACGGATGCCATTTACCAGGGGACGGACCCTGGGACAATATTGCACCCACCCCAACGTCAGACGCGTCCACCTCCACAACGAACCGCTGTGATGCATCTGGTTGGATGAGAACGGGTGCCGAAGCAAAACATTTTTCAAAGAGGAAAAAGCTTGGCAAGCTTTGTCCGACCATTTAGAAAAATCCGTCCTTTTTCTTGTCATGTCAGTGAGAGGTTTGACAACAGATGAGAAATTACAAATAAATTTCCGGTAGTAGTTAGCAAATCCCAGAAAACGCTGCAGAGCCTTAAGATCCTCTGGCTGATCCCATTCAAGCACTGCTCTCACCTTTTCAGGGTCCATACGGAAACCGGAGGCTGACACCAAGAAACCCAAAAACTGAAGTTCCTGTACGGCGAATACACACTTTTCCAGTTTGGCGTATAGTTTATTGTCTCGCAAGATCTGCAACACCTGTCTCACATGCTCCTGGTGAGACACAAGATCTGGCGAGTAAATTAAAATGTCATCCAAATATACGACCACAAACAGCCCCACCAGATGACGAAAAATGTCATTAACAAAATGTTGGAATACTGCTGGTGCAGTAGTCAGACCAAAAGGCATGACAAGGTTCTCATAATGTCCCTCCGGCGTGTTAAACGCCGTTTTCCACTCATCCCCCTCTTTTATCCTAATCAGATTATACGCCCCCCTGAGATCCAATTTAGAGAACCATTTGGCGCCAACAATTTGATTGAAGAGATCAGGAATCAGAGGGAGTGGATACGGATCTCGAACAGTAATCCGATTAAGTTCGCGGAAATCCAAGCAAGGGCGTAGGCCTCCATCTTTCTTCTTCACAAAGAAGAACCCCGCGGCCACTGGGGAAGATGAAGGTCTAATATGCCCTTTAGCCAGACTTTCCGAAATATAATCTTTCATAGCCTGCCTCTCAGGACCAGAAAGGTTATATAACCTAGCTTTAGGTAACTTAGCATCAGGAAGTAAATTAATAGAGCAGTCATACACACGATGAGGAGGCAACTCCTGACACCCCTCCTCAGAGAACACATCCCCAAATTCCTCCAAAAAAGGAGGCAAAGTACTAGGCACGACCGCACCGATGACTGTGCTCATGCAGTTACCCCTGCAAAACTCACCCCATTGGCCTATCTCTCTGGACTGCCAATTAATCACAGGGTTATGTTTAACCAACCAAGGAAGTCCCAACACAATAGGAGTAGGTAGACCCTCCAACACATAACAAGATAATTGTTCCCTATGTATTGCCCCTACCCGAAGGTCAATGTTATGAACCTCATGAACAAAGCTACCTTGGCCGAGAGGCCTGGCGTCAATGGAGAATATAGGGATCGGTTTGACCAATACACTCAGATGCATACCTTGAGCCTGAGCAAACTGAGCGTCAACCAGATTAGCCCCGGACCCACTATCAAGAAGAACAGAAAATCTCTCCACTCTCGTACCAACCACCACCTCCACTGGTACAAGGAACTGAGAAGAACTAGCGGACGAAATACATGTCCACCACACAACCTGGGATTAACAGTTTTCCGGCGACTTCTTGCTCAACAAGGCACGGGACGGACATCCCCCAACAAAATGTCCCTCTTTCCCGCAGAAGAAACACCTTCTAGTCCTGCGGCGTACCGCCAATCCCCTCCTACGAAATGATGTCCCTCCCAACTGCATAGGCTCCTCCGAACAGACAAGGGGAACCTCAACATAAGGGACTTTAGTAGTAGGTGGAGTAACAACAGGGGGCGGAGTTACCTCGCACCTCTCCCGGAGCCGTCTATCAGTACGGATAGCCAGGGCCATAGCAGCCTCCAGTGATGGAGGAGAATCATACTGAGCCAAAATGTCCTTTAATTTTTCAGAAAGCTCATGACAAAACTGACTCCTAAGAGCTGGGTCATTCCACTGAGTATCTGTGGCCCATCTACGGAACTCAGAAGCAAATTCCTCCGCCGGACGATCTCCCTGCTGTATCTTACGTAATTTTGTCTCAGCAAGAGAGACCCGATCTGGGTCATCATATACCAAACCCAGGGCAGTAAAAAATCGATCTACTGACTGTAGAGCCGGGGATCCCGGAGGAAGGGAAAATGCCCAGGATTGAGGGTCCCCTTGTAGGAGCGAGATAACAATTCCCACTCTCTGCTCTTCACTCCCTGATGATCGAGGCCGAAGCCGAAAATACAATTTACATGCTTCCCTGAAGGTAAAAAATTTGTCTCGCCCACCAGTGAACCTGTCCGGGAGAGCAACCTTAGGTTCAACTCTGGTTTGCTCCAGGGGAGACAAAACTTTGGACTTAATGTCCGTCAGCTCCATGGATAATCCCTGCAACTGCAGAGCCAGCTGGGCTACTGGATCCATGGCAACTGGGAATAATTTTATGGGCCAGTGAAAATGTCACGCGGTCTTATGATATGTGTACGATGTCAGTAAACTATTCTTAAAAGAACAACACTCTATACAACATATAGATTAGCAACATCAGCATGTAAATATAGAATAGATTTACCTGACACGATATCCGTTGAACTCAGGATTAATCTTGAGGACTTGATACACTGTCACAGGAAAGAAGAGGACCGGAGGTCTAACCTGACCCTAAACTGGGGTCCTAACTAATCCCTCACCTTGGAGGTACTGATAATGGTTCAGAGGTCCAAGTCTCCAGCCTAACCCTGTCTCCTATCAGTCCCTGAACCCTGTAATCAGTCCTAAGAAGGATTCTGATTACCACCAAAGGGATATGGGCTGATCTCTGCTAAATACACAGATTAGAAATATAAGACAGACTGGAGAAAACACAGACTTGCATACACACTCAAACACAGAAGGAACATAAATGATCTGGGATATCAAACTCTAAGCAAGGTGAGCTTAACCCCTTAAGGACAGAGCCATTTTGCAGCTTAATGACCGGGCCAATTTTTACAATTCTGACCACTGTCACTTTATGAGGTTATAACTCTGGAACGCTTTAACGAATCCCGCTGATTCTGAGATTGTTTTTTCGTGACATATTGTACTTCACGTTAGTGGTAAAATTTCTTTGATATGACTTGTGTTTATTTATGAAAAAAACGGAAATATGGCGAAAATTTTGAAAATTTAACAATTTTCAAACTTTAAATTTTTATGCCCTTAAATCAGAGAGATATGTCACACAAATTTCTTAATAAATAACATTTCCCACATGTCTGCTTTACATCAGCACAATTTTGGGACCAAAATTTTTTTTTGTTACGAAGTTATAAGGGTTAAAAGTTGACCAGCGATTTCTCATTTTTACAACACCATTTTTTTTTAGGGACCACATCACATTTGAAGTCACTTTGAGGGGTCTATATGATAGAAAATACCCAAAAGTGACACCATTCTAAAAACTGCACCCCTCAAGGTGCTCAAAACCACATTCAAGAAGTTTATTAACCCTTCAAGTGCTTCACAGGAGCTGAAGCAATGTGGAAGGAAAAAATTGACATTTAACTTTTTTTGCAAAAGCTTTACTTCGGAACCAAGTTTTTTTATTTTCACAAGTGTTAAAAGAAAAAATGAACTACAAAATTTGTTGTGCAATTTCTTCTGAATACTTCGATACCCCATATGTGGGGGTAAACCACTTTTTGGGCGCGTGGCAGAGGTCGCAAGGGAAGGAGCGCCGTTTGACTTTTTCAACGCAGAATTGGCTGAATGCCATGTCGCGTTTAGATAGCCCCTGATGTGCCTAAACAGTGGAAACACCCCACAAGTGACCCCATTTTGGATACAAGACCCCTTAAGGAACTTATCTAGATGTGTGGTGAGAACTTTGAACCTCCAAGTGCTTCACACAAGTTTATAACCTAGAGCCGTGAAAAAAAAAAAAAAAATTTTTCCACAAAAATGATCTTTTCACCCCAATTTTTAATTTCCCAAGGGTAATAAGACCGCAAAAGTTTTTGTGCAATTTGTCCTGAGCATGCTGATACCCCATATGTGGGGGTAAACCACTTTTTGGGCGCACGGCAGAGGTCGCAAGGGAAGGAGCGCTGTTTGACTTTTTCAACGCAGAATTGGCTGGATGCCATGTCGCGTTTAGAGAGCCCCTGATGTGCCTAAACAGTGGAAACCCCCAACAAGTGACCCCATTTTGGAAACTAGACCCCCTAAGGAACTTATCTAGATGTGTGGTGAGCACTTTGAACCTCCAAGTGATTCACACAAGTTTATAACGTAGAGCCGTGAAAATAAAAAATCATATTTTTTCCACAAAAAATGATCTTTTCACCCCAATTTTTATTTTCCCAAGGGTAACAAGACCCCAAAAGTTTTTGTGCAATTTGTCCTGAGCATGCCGATACCCATATGTTGGGGTAAACCACTTTTTGGGCGCACGGCAGAGGTCGCAAGGGAAGGAGCTCCGTTTGACTTTTTCAACGCGGAATTGGCTGGACGCCATGTCGCATTTGTAGAGGCCCTGATGTGTCTAAACAGTGGAAACCCCCACAAGTGACCCCATTTTGGAAACTAGACCCCCTAAGGAACTTATCTAGATGTGTGGTGAGCACTTTGAAGCCCCAAGTGCTTCACAGAAGTTTATAACGCCCGGGCGTGAAAATAAAAAATCATATTTTTTCCACAAACCTGATCGTTTAGTCCCCAATTTTTTATTTTCACAAGGGTAACAGGAGAAATTGGACAACAAAAGTTGTTGTACAATTTGTCCTGAGTATGCTGATACCCCATATATGGGGGGGGACCACTGTTTGGGCGCACGGCAGGGCTTGGAATGGAAGCAGCACCGTTTGACTTTTTCAAACCAAAATTGGCTGGAATTGAGATTGGACACCATGTCGCGTTTGGAGAGCCCCTGATGCGCCTAAACAGTGGAAACCCCCACAAGTAACACCATTTTGGAAACTAGACCACCTATGGAACTTATCTAGATCCGCTGTGAGCACTTTGAACCCCCAAGTGTTTCACAAAAGTTTATAATGCCTGGGTGTGAAAAAAAAAAAAAACAATTTTCCACAAAAATGATTTTTTAGTCCCAAATTTTTGATTTTTCACAAGGAAATTGGACCCCAAAAGTTGTTGTCCAATTTGTCCTGAGTACGCTGGTACCAAATATGTGGGGGGGGAAACTGTTTTGGCGCACAGCAGGGCTTGGAAAGGAAGTAATAACGTTTTGGAATGCAGACGTTGGTGGGGGTCATGTTCCGTTTGCAGTGCCCCAGATGAGCCTAAACAGTGGAAAACCCCCACAAGTGACCCCATTTTGGAAACTAGACCCCATAAGGAACTTATCTAGATCTGTGGTGAGCACTTTGAACCTCCAAGTGTTTCACAAAAGTTTATAATGCCTGGGTGTGAAAAAAAAAAAAATCAATTTTCCACAAAAATGATTTTTTAGTCCCAAATTTTTGATTTTTCACAAGGAAATTGGACCCCAAAAGTTGTTGTCCAATTTGTCCTGAGTACGCTGGTACCAAATATGTGGGGGGGGGAAACTGTTTTGGCGCACAGCAGGGCTTGGAAAGGAAGTAATAACGTTTTGGAATGCAGACGTTGGTGGGGGTCATGTTCCGTTTGCAGTGCCCCAGATGAGCCTAAACAGTGGAAAACCCCCACAAGTGACCCCATTTTGGAAACTAGACCCCATAAGGAACTTATCTAGATCTGTGGTGAGCACTTTGAACCTCCAAGTGTTTCACAAAAGTTTATAATGCCTGGGTGTGAAAAAAAAAAAATCAATTTTCCACAAAAATGATTTTTTAGTCCCAAATTTTTGATTTTTCACAAGGAAATTGGACCCCAAAAGTTGTTGTCCAATTTGTCCTGAGTACGCTGATACCAAATATGTGGGGGGGGGGAACTGTTTTGGCCACAGCAGGGCTTGGAAAGGAAGTAATAACGTTTTGGAATGCAGACGTTGGTGGGGGTCATGTTCCGTTTGCAGTGCCCCAGATGAGCCTAAACAGTGGAAACCCCCACAAGTGACCCCATTTTGGAAACTAGATCCCTTAAGGAGCTTATCTAGATGTGTGGTGAGCACTTTGAACCCCCTAGTGCTTCACAGAAATTTATAAACGCAGAGACGTGAAAATGAAAAATCATTTTTTTTCTCAAAAATGATTTATTTAGCCAGCTATTTTTTATTTTCCCAAGGGTAATCGGAGAAATTAGAACCCCAAAATTGGTGTGCAATTTGTCCTGAGTACGCTGATACCCCATATGTTGGGGTAAACCACTGTTTGGGCGCACGGCAGGGCTCGGAAGGGAGGGAGCGCCATTTGACTTTTTGAACGCCACATCGTGTTTGGAGACCCCCTGATGTGCCTAAATAGTGGAAATCCCTCAATTCTAGCTCCAACCCTAATCCCAACACACCCCTAACCCTAATCCCAACCCTAATCCCAACCCTAATTCCAACCCTAATTGTAACCCTAACCTTAATTATAACCTTAATTATAACCCTAACCCTAATTCTAACCCTAACCCTAATTCTAACCCTAATTATAACCCTAACCCTAAGGCTAGGTTCATTTTGCGTTTTACCAGCCCGTTCAACACATAGCGTTTACGGGCTGGTAATGGTATAGCATAACGCGATCGCATTATGCTATACCCGCTAGCGCAGAGGAATCAGCAGATGATTCATCTGCGCTAGCGGTGACGGAGCCCAAACGCTGCAGCCCGCGTCCGAGGCTCCGTCACTGAATGATGGCACGTCGCAAACGCATGCCGCTTTACGGCATGCGTCGCGATGCGCCCTCAAATGGGGGTGAATGGCAGCGTTAACGGACTGCGTTACACCGCGTTATACCGCGGTGTAACGCAGTCCGTCTAACGGACTGCCATAACGCAGTATGAACCCAGCCTAACCCTAACGCTAATTATAACCCTTACCCTAAGGCTGCTTTCACACTTCCAGCGGGCGCCTGTCGGCGCCCCTGGCATTTTGCCGCAGCGCCGCATCAGAAAACCTGATGCGCCGCCGGCGGCCGCATGCGGTTTTTTGCCGGATGGTTTCTGATGCCCGGAGACATCAGAAACCATCCGGCAAAAACAAAAAATGTTACATGCAGCGTTTTGTCCGGCCGCCGCAATGTACATTTGCGCCGTATCCGGACAAAACTGGATGCAACGCATTGACATGCGGCGCCATCCGGCGCTAATGCAAGTCAATGCAAAAAAAACGCATGCGGCGCATCAGATTTTCTGATGCGGCGCTGCGGCTAAATGCCGGGGGCGCCGTCAGGCGCACACCGGATGTGTGAAACCAGCCTAATGCTAACCCTAACCCTAATTATAACCTTAACCCTAATTATAACCCTAACCCTAATTATAACCCTAACCCTAACAGAAAAATGAAAATAAATATAATTTCTACTTTTTATTATATGTCCCTAACTAAGGGGGTGATAAATGGGGGGGTTATGTACTGTTTTTTTTATTTTGATCACTGTGATAGTTTATCACAGTGATCAAAATGTACTTTTATGAGAATGAATGAAAAAAAATTTGAATCTGCCGCCAAAGCAGATCGGCGGGCGCACTGCGCATGCGCCCGCCATTTTTGTTTTGCAGGGAGAAGAAGCCGGGATCCTGGGGCCTGCGGGAGGACGGAGGACACCGGTAAGTATACGGGGGGGCGATCGGGGGACCGGGGGACCTTCATCTTCTCCCCTCTGATGTGCGATCACATCAGAGGGGAGAGAAATCATTTTTTTTTTTTTGCGATCGCGGCTATGCTTGCATAGCCGCGATCGCAACACCGGGATCGGTGAATACCGACCCGGAACATGTTCTCTGGGGTCTCGGCTACCCCTGGTAGCCGAGACCCCAGAGAATATTTGCACATCCCCCCACCAGCACAGCGGCACATAGCGGCGGGCGCACTGGGCATGCGCCCGCCATTGTCTTAACGGCGCCGGCACCGGGGGACACCGGAGGGTCCGGGGGCCACATGGATCCTATTGGGGGCCACATGGGGGTCCTGGGGACCCTTTTTCTCTGTCCTCTGATGTCCGATGACATCAGAGGACAGAGAAATTAAATGGCACAACTTTTTTTTTTTTTTTTTGTTGCGGTCGCCGTTATAGGGTTAATAACGGCGATCGCAACATCGGTGTCGGTAAAAACCGACCCGATTCATGTTCTCTGGGGTCTCGGCTACCCCCGGTAGCCGAGACCCCGGAGAAAATGCGCCTCTGGGGGGCGCTATTCACTTTTTCCACAGCGCCGTTAATTAACGGCGCTGTGGTTTAAGTACCCTTAATGACCGCCGTTAAAAGGCGTATCGGCGGTCGTTAAGGGGTTAAAACAACTAAGGAGCTCTTTAACTTAAGTCTATACAGATACAATCCTATATGTGGTCTGCATGAAGAATTTCACTGGCAACTCCCAAACAGACAACCAGAGATTTAAAGGAAACCAATCAACAAATAATTAATTGCAGCCGGGAGAAACTGCACCCAGTCCCAGAACTGAGCACAGACAGAATTAACTCCCTAACTGCCAAACACAAAGAAACAGCAACTCAGCTGTGAGAAGTCAGAATGTGCAACCGCGACGATCTTCGTGGCGATGCACACATGACACTAACACTGTTACTAGGAAGGTCCACTTAACCACAGACTCCTGTTTGCACCAGAGACGCTACATTTCCTTGATGGCACACTGGGTGAACATTGTGCAGCCAGGACGCAGTCGGACCCTGAGAAACAACACGTGCTACCGACACCGAGGATTGCGGGCCCTGGTTCAATTAGAGTTAAATTCACCTTCTACAGCAGTTCCTGCATCATCTCCTCCTCCTCACCCTCCATCTCCGAAACGTCAACATCAATCACAAGCTGGAAGCACTGCAGCACTGCTTAAACCAAGGGCAACAAGCTCTGCTGTAGCTAATCTGCTTAGGTGACAAACCGCACACCGTCACAGAGTTGTTAACAGGTCTAACAGACCAGACTGATCTGTGGATCTCGCCCCTGAACCTACAACCAGGCATGGTCATGTGTTTCAATGGCTGTAACCTGGTTGCAGCTCTGAAGCTGGCAACATCGCACAAAATAGCATGCCTGGCTCACGTGCTCAATTTAGTGGTTCAACGGTTTCTCAAAACCTACCCAGATCTGCCTGAGCTACTTCTGAAAGTATGTCGCGTATGTGCCTATTGCTGCAAATCAGCCACAGCTGCTGCCACCCTGCATTTGCAACTTCCAGCTCACTAACTGGGGTGTGATGTCACCACGCGTTGAAACTCAACGTTATATATGTTGGCAAGGCTTTGTGAGCCGCAGAGGGCAGTAGTTGAATGCCAACAAGACCATGCCCATATACAGTACATAATAGCTAATGAGTGGGCATGGATAGCTGACATCTGTGCGGTTCTGCAAAACTTTGAGGACTTGTCCAAAATAGTGAGCGGTGATGATGCCATAATCATCGTCATCATTCCTCTTCTCTGTCTACTGAAACGCTCACTGCTCACAGGCGCTTGCTTTGCAGGCATAGCAAGTTGAGATGGAGCAAGAAACTATACTCGGTGATGCTACACAGCCCAGCTTCATCTCATCTTCTCAACGCAAATTGGGTGATAATGAGGACGAGGAACAGGAGCTGGTTGCCTGTGCTAAAGACGGTACTACCCACACCACCTTCATCCCGTCTATTCAGCGTGAATGTCCTGAAGATGAGGAGAGACAGGAGGAAGAGTGGTAGAAGGATGAGGACAACAAGGACAGTCGTCCTCTTGGTGGGGACAGGGAAGTCTTGTGTAATGTATGTAGTACAGTTCATATAGCGTCTTGTGCTTGGGTGCGATGAAAACACAGGAGTCACAGGTTTGATATAGAAAAGTCCTGTATTACTTCATACAAGTTGGCAGAAATAGTCACACAGTTTGTAGACACAGAAACAGGAGACACAGCAGGCCAGAGTAATCCAAGCTCAGCAATCACTCTCCAATACAGATTCAGGATCTTCTTCTCTGTTACCGTAAGTCCATGCAAACGTGGGTCTTTCAAAGAGCAGGGTTCAGAGTCCACAAGTGCTTCAGAGTTCCTCAGTAGGAATAGCTGGAGTACAAGGTCCAAGGCTTACAGGAGTCAAGTCACAGGTTCACTGCAGGCTAGATTCTGAAGCACTGATTGCTCAGCTGTGGCTGCTTAAAAAGCAAAGGAGAGAATCAGGGCGGGAACATGCAAGCTGGAAACTCCATTTTGACTGAGGGCAAGATAGCTGCAGCAAGAGAGAAAGTAAAATGGCTGACGAACAAACTGAGTTTCAGGAATATATACATAGAACCTTACATTACTCCCCCCTTAAGGACAACCTCCGGATGACCTCAGACCAGGCTTGTGTGGGTACCTCTGATGAAACTGACGGAGCAAGCGAGGAGCATTAACGTTATTGACCGGTTCCCATGAGTTGTCCTCCACTGGGTAGCCCTGCCATTTAATCAGATATTGTAACTGATTTCTATACAACCTGGAATCTAAAATCCTTTCCACCACAAATTCTTCCTGACCATCGACTAGCACTGGGTCAGGGCAAAGAGAGGAACGTCCAGGAAACGTATTGGGTGTCGCAGCCTTTAGTAGGGATACATGAAAGACAGGGTGGATTCTCATAGTTCTGGGCAGTTGAAGACGACAAGCAACGGCACTTATAATTTTACTGATTTTATAGGGTCCAATGTACTTATGTCCCAACTTAGACGATGGAATCCTTAACTTAAGATTTCTGGTTGACAGCCAGACCAAGTCTCCTACCTTGAAAGCTGGTGCAGGTTTACGAAATTTATCTGCTGCTTTCTTGTACCTTTCTTGAGCCGATTCCAGATTTTCCTTTAGAAGATCCATATTCTTCTGTAAAGACGTGATTCTTTCAGCCACTGCTGGTAAAGGCGTTTCTATGGGAAATCGTGGTAGAATGTTAGGATGATAACCTAGATTAGAGTAAAAAGGAGACTGTTTAGTGGAGGCACTCTGAGAGTTGTTATACGAGAACTCAGCTAATGGAAGTAGATCCACCCAATCATCCTGTAGGTGGCAGATAAAGCAGCGGAGATACTGCTCCAGGGTTTGATTGGTTCGTTCGGTCTGTCCATTAGTCTGGGGATGAAAAGCAGAAGAAAGGTTTACTTTAATGTCCAATGCTGCACAGAAATTTTGCCAAAACCTAGAAGTGAATTGCACCCCTCGATCCGAAATAACCTCATCCGGTACTCCATGTAAGCGAAACACATCTTTAATCATCAAATCTGATGTCTGTTTTGCAGTGGGTAAGCCGACACAAGGGATAAAATGAGCTGCCTTTGTTAGACGGTCAACCACCACTAGAATGGTGTTCTTCCCTGAGAGGTTGGTAACTCCACAATGAAGTCCATAGAAATGGATCCCCACGGGCGGGACGGGGTGGGAAGAGGCTGTAACAGACCAGTTGGTGAGGAGCGAGGTGTTTTGCATCTTGCACAGACCTCACATGAAGTGACATAGTTCAAAACATCCTTCCTGCAAGTGGGCCACCAAAAGAAACGAGAAAGAAATTCCTGTGTCTTTAGAATTCCTCTATGCCCAGCTATCTTGGAATCGTGAATGAGTTGCAATACTCTTAATCTGACTGTTTCAGGAATATACAGACGTTGTCCCTGAATCCACACACCATTCTTAAAGACAATACTTACGTCCCTTGGGGGTTGTGCCAAAAAGGAATCCGCATGGTATGCTTCCTTGATGTCCTTAAGTAGGTCTTGATTATGAATTACTCCTAGGAATCTAGAGTCAGGAAGAATAGTCTTAGGAGGAGTAATTAGACGTGTCTCTGCTGAGTAAATCCTAGAGAGTGCATCAGCCTTTCCATTGCGCGATCCTGGTCTATAAGAGATGATAAAATTAAATTGGTTTAAGAAAAGATTCCAGCGAGCCTGGCGAGGAGTCAGGCACTTAGCCGACCTGATAAACTCAAGGTTACGATGGTCTGTCAGGACGACTATTTGCTGTGCAGCTCCCTGAAGAAGGTGTCTCCATTCTTTGAAGGCGGCAATAATGGCCAACAACTCTCTATTGCCCACATCGTAGTTCCTCTCAGCCGAAGACAACTGCTGGGAAAAGAAGGCACAGGGATGCAAGACATTCTTCTCACCTGTTCTCTGAGAGAGTATAGCTCCAACGGCACAGTCTGAAGCATCCACCTCTATTATGAAGGCAAGCTCGGGGTTGGGAAGTACTAGGATAGGTGCAGTGGTAAATTTATCTTTTAGACGGGAAAATGCTTCCTGGGCTTGGGGAGTCCAGGAAAACCTAGACTCTTTCCGGGTAAGTTGAGTGATAGGTGACACTACCTCAGAGAAATTTCTAATGAAACGTCTATAGAAGTTGGCAAACCCGATGAAGCGCTGTACCTCCTTCACATTTCTAGGACTTGGCCAATCCTTGATGGCTTGAGTTTTGCTTCCATCCATACTAATTCCTTGTGTAGACAGTACATACCCCAGAAATTGAATTTCGGTCCTATGGAATTCACACTTTTCAAGTTTGATGTAAAGATGATTTTGTCTTAGACGTTCCAAGACCATTCTCACATGTCCATGATGTTCCTCTGTGGAGTTAGAAAAAATTAGAATATCATCCAAATAAATTACCACGAATGTATCTAGGAGATCCCTGAAGATGTCATTCACTAAGTGTTGGAAAGTGGCTGGGGCGGTACTCAGACCAAAAGGCATAACTAGATATTCAAAGTGTCCATAGCGTGACCTGAATGCAGTCTTCCATTCATCCCCAGGTCTAATACGGACTAAGTTATAGGCCCCACGAAGATCTAGTTTAGAAAAAATTTTGGCATGTCGCACTCTCTCCAATAACTCAGGGATTAAAGGCAATGGATAACGGTTTCTAATAGTAACCTTATTGAGTTCCCTATAGTCTACGCATGGTCTCAGAGATCCATCTTTCTTCTTTACAAAGAAGATGGGTGCACCTGCAGGAGATGAAGAGGGGCGTATGAAGCCCTTGGCTAGATTTTCATCTATGTAATCCTTTAAAGCCTTTAGCTCGGGCCCCGCCAGGGGTAGATCTTACCAAAAGGTATCTCTGCTCCAGGCAATAATTCAATTGGACAATCATATGGACGGTGAGGAGGAAGCTGGTCAGCGTTCTTCTTGTCACATAAATCCACATAGTCCTGGTATACAGCTGGTAGTTCAGGGACTGACATGATTCCTTTAGGAACAGAGCAAGCTGAAACTTTTGGACTTATCTGTTTCTCTGGAAAGTGTAATTCCTTGGTCTCCCAGTTAATGGTAGGATTCTGAGCCTGCAGCCATGGTAGCCCTAGAATAATGGGAAAGTGGGGAGAAGAGATAAGCATAAAGGACAGTTTCTCTTGATGATCTTTACCCATAAGAACCCTCAAAGGCTCTGTTTCCTGATCCACTGGTCCAGAGGTCAGCAGGGAGCCATCCACAGTTTCCATCTGTACTGGAGTAGCCTTCTTCACTGAACGTATTCCCTGTTTCAGAGCAAAGGAGACATCCATAAAATTTCCACTTGCCCCTGAGTCGATCATAGCAGAGCTAGACACCCAAGCTGAGTCAACCCAGAGTTTGATGGAAAGAAAGCAATGAGAATTGTTTTTCTTACAACTCAGCTGGGACACCGCTGAGGAAACTTGAAAAATGGCAGCGTTTACACAGTCAACGTCCTCAGAGGTAACAGAGTTTAAGTCCGAGAAATCAAGATCTGTTGCTGCAGATCTCTCTGGAGCCTGAGGCTCGGACCTGACAGATCCCCTCTCGCAACACTCACAATGAATGAGTGCTGCAGTAGTCTTACGAGAACGGCTGGGGCAGTTTGTAATGAAGTGCCCTGACTTACCACAATAGAAACATAGATTCTCCTTAAAACGATGTTCCTTGCGTGCATCACTAACCCGTCGTTGTAAAGAGTCTACCTGCATGGGTTCAGGTTCAGGCTCCCGTGTAATCCTACTCAAAGGTTCCTTAGCTGGAGAGGAAGGTAGGAAAAGGTTAGTACGATTGCTTTCGAACCATCTCTCTTGCCTGCGTTCAGTCAGACGAGTATCAATACGGATGCAGTAGTTAATAAAGTCACCTAACGCAGTGGGAGGGTCGGCACGAGCAAGTTCATCCTTAATCAGTGGAGATAACCCCTTTCGAAAAATAGATTTTTTGGCGGAACTGTCCCAGGTGGTATCAAGGGCCCATCTCCTGAAATCCAAGGCATATTCAGCTACCGAGTGCTTACCTTGGCGCAAAGCTAACATGGCTGCTTCAGCTGTTGCACCTCGATTGGGGTCATCAAACACCTGCCCCATGGCTGAAATAAAATCATCAAGGTGATTCAAACAATCATCCTCAGTCTCAATCAGAGGGTTTGCCCACATTAAAGCCTTGTTGGTAAGCAACATAATTATAGTAAGCACCTTAGATCGTTCAGTGGGAAATTGTGAAGCATGTGCAGAAAAAAAAAGATTGCATTGATTAATAAATCCCCTGAATTTCTCACGTTCACCGCCAAAACGAAAAGGGGGCAACTTGGGAATCCCAGCACTCGGGGCTACGGCAGGAGCCTGGACTCGCCCCTCTAGAACCTCAATCCTGGCTCGCAAATCCTGGGTAGTCTGTCCAACCACTTGCAAATTGTGATTATTGAGGTCCTGTAGATTTGTAAAACGGGTCTTTATATTCTGCAAATCTGCAAGGATATTATCAGTCACTCCGCAAAGTTCCTTTATGCGGGCCTCCATTTTCCAGATCTTTTAAGACAGGATTACTGGAAGAAGAGGAAAGAAAAAAAAAAACAATAGTGTTCACCTGTGGCAACACTGCAGAGAGAAAAAAAAATTAAGGGAACTGCTCACCTGGAATGGTTGTGAGAAGTCACAACCACTATCATCACAGAAAGTTTCAACCAGACATCTGATATCCAGAGTTACAGCAGACAAAAAAAGAGAAAAGAAAGGAAAAAAAAAAAAAAAGTGTTTACCTGTGGTAACACTGCAAAAAGAAAAAACTTAAGGGAATTGCTCACCTGGAATGGTTGTGAGAAGTCACAACCACTGTCATCACAGAAAGTACAACCGGACGTCTGATATCCACAGTACTGCAGACACAGCCTTCCAGACCCAGCAGACACTAACGTTTTGGCTTCAGAATCTTGTAATGTATGTAGTACAGTTCATATAGCGTCTTGTGCTTGGGTGCGATGAAAACACAGGAGTCACAGGTTTGATATAGAAAAGTCCTGTATTACTTCATACAAGTTGGCAGAAATAGTCACACAGTTTGCAGACACAGAAACAGGAGACACAGCAGGCCAGAGTAATCCAAGCTCAGCAATCACTCTCCAATACAGATTCAGGATCTTCTTCTCTGTTACCGTAAGTCCATGCAAAAGTGGGTCTTTCAAAGAGCAGGGTTCAGAGTCCACAAGTGCTTCAGAGTTCCTCAGTAGGAATAGCTGGAGTACAAGGTCCAAGGCTTACAGGAGTCAAGTCACAGGTTCACTGCAGGCTAGATTCTGAAGCACTGATTGCTCAGCTGTGGCTGCTTAAAAAGCAAAGGAGAGAATCAGGGCGGGAACATGCAAGCTGGAAACTCCATTTTGACTGAGGGCAAGATAGCTGCAGCAAGACAGAAAGTAAAATGGCTGACGAACAAACTGAGTTTCAGGAATATATACATAGAACCTTACATCTTGGCTGTTGGCAGTCTGGCACACATGGCTCAGTTTATGCTCCACTACCTTTCTTGTGACCCTCGTGTTGTACGCATTTTGGCCAACACTAATTACTAGTTGGTCACCATTCTAGAGCCAGGCTACAAGGAGAACTTTACATCTCTCCTCCCCGTGGCAGAGAGGTCTAATAAAATGTTGCAGTACCTGAAGACCGTAGTTGAAGAATTATTAAAAAGATTCCCATCTGACAAGGCTGGCTGCAGAGGCAGGGGAACACTCTCAAAGGTTTCCCGAAAAGGAGGGAAACGTATCGGAAGATGCTGAAGGAGTAACTTGTCGACTGTACCAGCGTCCTACGTGATTCCTCTGTGCCTTACAACTATTAGGTATCCAAGCTAGACTCATGGCATGAAATGTCTCTCTACACCTTGGAGGTCCTGGCCTGACCTGCCGCTAGCATTTTGTCAGAGCATGTTTTTAGTGCAGACAGGAGTATTATAACTGATAGGTGCATCAGCCTGTCATCTGAAAATGCTGACGGGGTGACTTATCAAAATTAACAAGGGCTGGATTGGGCCAGACTTCTGTAGTACACCACCGGAAGACAGCAGAGCAACAAACTGAAATCCAGTGGGTTTTTTTTTGGTGAGGGGGTCTATTCCCAGGCACCACTTCCCACCCAAACATGGGTAAACGCTTCAGGATTTCTTTTTTTATTTTTGTGTCATCTTCCTCCTTCTACTCCACCACATTAACAGCGTGATAATGCTACTCTTGCTACATGTTTTTTAAGGGTGTTTATGATGCCCACATTAACAGTTTTTAGAGGTCTACCTTGAACATTCTTTGATATATATGTATACCCCCCAGGGGTAAATGTTTTTCAGCCCATACACTTAGTGACTGGGCATTACCAGTCTAGGATACCCACTCCTTAACCCCTTCACCCCCAAGGGTGGTTTGCACGTTAATGACCGGGCCAATTTTTACAATTCTGACCACTGTCTCTTTATGAGGTTATAACTCTGGAACGCTTCAACGGATCTGCGCGATTCTGAGAATGTTTTCTCATGACATATTGTACTTCACGATATTGGTAAAATTTCTTCGATATAACTTGCGTTTATTCTTGAAAAAAATGCAAATATGGCGAAAATTTTGAAAATTTTGCAATTTTCAAACTTTGAATTTTTATTCCCTTAAAACAGAGAAATATGTAACACAAAATAGTTAAGAAATAACATTTCCCACATGTCTACTTTACATCAGCACAATTTTGGAATCAAAATTTTTTTTTCTTAGGAAATTATAAGGGTTAAAAGTTGACCAGCGATTTCTCATTTTTACAACAAAATTTACAAAGCCATTTTTTTTAGGGACCACCTCATATTTGAAGTCACTTTGAGGGGTCTATATAGCAGAAAATACCCAAAAGTGACACTATTCTAAAAACTGCACCCCTCAAGGTACTCAAAACCACATTCAAGAAGTTTATTAACCCTTCAGGTGCTTCACAGGAGCTGAAGCAACGTGGAAGGAAAAAATGAATATTTAACTTTTTAGCCACAAAAATGATCTTTTACAAACTTTTTTTTTATGTTCACAAGGGTAAAATGAGAAAATGGACAGATAAAGTTGTTGTGCAATTTCTCCTGAGTACGCCAATACCCCATAAGTGGGGGAAAACCACTGATTGTGCGCACAGCAGAGCTCATAAGGGAAGGAGCGCCGTTTGACTTTTTCAAACTAAAATTGGCTGGAATTGAGATTGGATGCCATGTCGCGTTTGGAGAGCCCCTGATGCGCCTAAACAGTGGAAACCCCCCACAAGTGACACCATTTTGGAAACTAGACCCCCTAAGGAACTTATCTAGATCTGTTGTGAGCACTTTGAACCCCCAAGTGTTTCACAAAAGTTTATAATGCCTGGGTGTGAAAAAAAAAAGAAACAATTTTCCACAAAAATGATTTTTTAGTCCCAAATTTTTGATTTTTTCCCAAGGAATTTGGACCCCAAAAGTTGTTGGCCAATTTGTCCTGAGTACGCTGATACCCAATATGTGGGGGGGGAAACTGGGCGCACGTCAGGGCTTGGAAAGGAAGTAGTAATGTTTTGGAATGCAGACGTTGATGGGGGTCATGTTCCGTTTGCAGTGCCCCAGATGAGCCTAAACAGTAGAAACCCCCCACAAGTGACCACATTTTGGAAACTAGACCCCCTAAGGAACTTATCTAGATCTTTGGTGAGCACTTTGAACCCCCAAGTGCTTCACACAAGTTTATAATGCCCGGGCATGAAAATATGAGAAATTGGACCACAAAAGTTGTTGTCCAATTTGTCCTGAGTACCCTGATACCCGAAATGTGGGGGGAACCACTGTTTGGGCGCACGACAGAGCTCAGAATGGAAGGAGCACCATTTGACTTTTTCCAACCAAAATTGGCTGGAATTGAGATTGGATGCCATGTTGCATTTGGAGAGCCCCTGATGTGCCTAAACAGTGGAAACCCCCCACAAGTGACCCCATTTGGGAAACTAGACCCCCTAAGGAACTTATCTAGATTTTTGGTGAGCAATTTGAACCCCCAAGTGCTTCACACAAGTCTATAACGTAGAGCCGTAAAATTAAAAAATCATATTTTTTCCACAAAAATGATCTTTTCACCCCAATTTTTATTTTCCCAAGGGTAACAAGACTCCAAAAGTTATTGTGCAATTTGTCCTGAGTACGCTGATACCCCATATGTGGGGGTAAACCACTGTTTGGGTGCATGGCAGAGTTTGGAAGGGAAGGAGCGCCGTTTGACTTTTTCAACGCAGAATTGGCTGGATGCCATGTCGTGTTTGGAGAGCTCCTGATCTGCCTAAACAGTGGAAACCCAACAAATGACACCATTTTGGAAACTATACCCCTCAAGGAACTTATCTAGATGTGTGGTGAGCACTTTGAACCCCCAAGTGCTTCACAGAAGTTTATAACGTACAGCCGTAAAATAATTTTTTTTTTTTTTCCAAAAATGATTTTTTCGTCCACAATATTTTATTTTCACAAGGGTAACAGGAGAAATTGGATCCCAAAAGTTGTTGTCCAATTTGTCCTGAGTACGCTGATACCCAATATGTGGGAGAAAACTACTGTGTGGGTACGCGTTGGGGCTCGGAAGGGAAGTAGTGACATTTTGGATTGCAGACTTTGATGGAATGCTCTGGGGGCGTCATGTCGCATTTGGAGAGCCCCTGATGCACCTAAACAGTGGAAACCCCCCACAAGTGACCCCATTTTGGAAAATAGACCCCACAAGGAACTTATCTAGATGTGTGGTGAGCACTTTGAACCCCGAAGTGCTTCACAGAAGTTTATAATGTACAGCCGTAAAAATAAAAAATATATTTTTTTTTACAAAAATTATTTTTTTCGCCCCCAATATTTTATTTTCACAAGGGTAACAGGAGAAATTGGACCCCAAAAGTTGTTGTCCAATTTGTCCTGAGTACGCGGATGCCCAATATGTGGGAGAAAACTACTGTATGGGTACACGTTGGGGCTCGGAAGGGAAGTAGTGACGTTTTGGATTGTAGACTTTGATGGAATGGTCTGGGGGCATCATGTCGCATTTGGAGAGCCCCTGATGCGCCTGAACAGTGGAAACCCCCCACAAGTGACCCCATTTTGGAAAATAGACCCCACAAGGAACTTATCTAGATGTGTGGTGAGCGCTATGAAGCCCCAAGTGCTTCACAGAAGTTTATAACGTACAGCCGTAAAAACAAAAAAAAATCATTTTTTTTTAAAAAAATGATATTTTTGCCCCCAGTTTTTTATTTTCCCAAGGGTAACAGAAGAAATAGGACAAATTGCACAATAACCCTTAGGGTCCAGAGTACGCTGATACCCCATGTGGTAGTAAACTACTGTTTGGGCGCATGGCAGAGCTCAGAAGGGAAGGAGCACCGTTTGACTTTTTCAACGCAGAATTGGCTAGAATTGAGATCAGACGCCATGTCACATTTGGAGAGCCCCTGATGTGCCTAAACAGCGGAAACCCCCCAATTCTGACTCCAACCCTAACCCCAACACACCCCTAACCCTAGTCCCAACCCTAACCACAAACCTAACCCTAACACAACCCTATCCCTAATCCCAACCATAACCCTAATACTAACTTTAGCGCCAACCCTAACTTTAGCCGCAACCCTAACCTTAACCATAACCCTAATGGGAAAATGGAAATAAATACATTTTTTTAATTTTATTATTTTTCTATAACTAAGGGGGTGATAAAGGGGGGTTTGATTTACTATTTATAGCGGGTTTTTATGATTGGCAGCTGTCACGCTAAAAGACGCTTTTTATTGCAAAAAATAGTTTTTTGCATCGCCACATTTTGAGAGCTATAATTTTTGCATATTTTGGCCCACAGAGTTATGTGAGGTCTTATTTTTTGCGGTACGAGTTGACGCTTTTATTGGTACCATTTTTGAGCACGTGACATTTTTTGATCGCTTTTTATTTCGATTTTTGGGAGGTTAGAATGAACAAAAATCAGCAATTCATGAATTTCTTTTGGGGGGGGCTTTAATACCGTTCTGCATGTGGTAAAATTGATAAAGCAGTTTTATTCTTCGGGTCAGTACGATTACGGCGATACCTCATTTATATCATTTTTTTATGTTTTGGCGCTTTTATAGAATAAAAACAATTTTATATAAAAAAATCATTATTTTTGCATCGCTTTATTCTGTGAGCTATAACTTTTTTATTTTTTCGTTGATGATGCTGTGTGGCAGCTCGTTTTTTGCGGGACAGAATGACGTTTTCAGCGGTACCATGTTTATTTATATCTGTCTTTTTGATCGCGTGTTATTCCACTTTTTGTTCAGCGGTATGATGATAAAGCACTGATTTTTTTGCTTTGTTTTATTTTTTTTTTAAGGGGTTCACAAAAGGGGTTAACTAGTGGGACAGTTTTATAGGGGGGGTCGTTACGGACGTGGCAATACCAAATATGTGTATTTTTATTGTTTTATTTTTTTTATTTACAGGAAGAAATGAATTTATTGGGGAATATTTTTTTTTTTATTATTTATTTTGGAATTTTTTTTCACACATGTATATTTTTAATTTTTTTACTTTTTTACATTGTCCCAGGGTGGGACATCACTGTAAAATGTCAGATCGCTGGTCTCACAGTGTGCACAGCACTCTGTGAGACCAGCGATCTCACAGGCAGCGCTGCAGGCTTCTCAGTGCCTGCTCTCAGCAGGCACTGAGGAAGCCGCCTCCCTCCAGGACCCCGGCGCCATCTTGGATCGGGGTCCTGGGAGGGAGGAAGCCCTCAGAACAGCGCGATCACATCGCGCTGTTCTGAGGGTCTCAGGGGAGCTCGCAGGGAGCCCCCTCCCTGCGCGATTATCCCCTGTGCCCCCGTTACACCGCGATCATGTTTGATCGCGGCGTGACAAGGGGTTAATGTGCCAGAAGTGGTCCGTGACCGCTGCTGGCACACAGTCCCGGATGTCAGCTGTGATAATCAGCTGACACCCGGCGGCGATTAGCTGCGCTCCCCCCGGTAGCGCAGCTGATCGCTATGACGTACTTGTTAGAACCCTCTTGTTAGGTTTTTTTCTGTTTGCTGGTCACATGACCTTTTTTACCTATTTAGTCTGGCACCGCCCTTCTGGCTTTGCTGGTCTTCATTGTATTATCTACTCTTAAGCTAGCCGGGTGCTTAGGTGCCTTACTCAGTCAGTTTTGCTTGATCTTGGATCTCTAAGTAATTTGTTTTCTGTTTTATTTTCCCTGCTACAATTTCTGTAAGGCCGGGATCACACATGCGAGTAAATCGGCCGACACTCGCATGTGAAATCCCAGCTCTTTATATGCAGCTGCGCGCTCCACTCCTAAGTGCCGGCGCCAGAGCTGGGATTTCACATGCGAGTGTCGGCCGATTTACTCGCATGTGTGATCCCGGCCTTAGGAGGTGTCCACCTTTTCTCCCAGTCCCTAGATCTTGTAGGATTCCTCCCTTGCAACTATAGGTCTTCGTTCAGACTAGCTGAGGACTTTAGCGGGTCTGGTCGCAGGATCAGGTTCCCCGTTACATCGTAGGGATCCAGCTTAGTTCTATTGTAGGGACAGAATTCCCATCTTTCCTTAGCGCTTGTAGCAGATCAAAACAGTAAGTCCAGCTCAAAAAAAAAAAAAATCTCTAAGGAAAGATTTTCTGTTTCCATCATGGTGTCGGTTCAGGATTTGACTCAACGCCTGCAGGGACTTTCTCTGGAGGTGGCTGAGATCCAGCAACACGTGAGTAGTTGTTCTGGAGCACATTTCGTGGAGCCAAAGGTACGTTTGCCTGATTTATTTTTTGGTGAACAACAAGATTTTTTTTCTTTTAAAAATGCTTGCTTGTTGTATTTCCATTTGAGACCCAGATCCTCTGGTGATGAATCACAGCGCATAGGGTTCATAATGTCACTTTTGCGCAAAGAACCTCAGGACTGGGCCTTTTCTCTGCAGCCTAGTGATCCATGCTTTAGATCAGTGGATAGTTTTTTTTCTGCTTTGGGGTTATTGTATGACGATCCTGATCGTGTCTCATCAGCTGAGACAGAGTTGAGACGTTTGAGACAGGGATCAGGTAATGTGGAAAAATATTGTACTCACTTCCGAAGGTGGTCCACTCAGATGGGGTGGAACGATTCAGCTTTGAAAAGTTTATTTCTTGCAGGGTTAAGTGAAAGGGTTAAAGATTTGCTAATTGCTTATCCTATACCTGGTAACTTGCAAGAGGCTATGCAATTAGCCATACGGGTGGATAGGAGACTGCGTGCAAGGGTTAATGAGAGTAAATCTGCCTTGTCAGCTCCAAGTCTGGAGAGGGACTGTACTGACATTGGAGAGCCGATGGAAATTGGAGCAATGACACCTCACTCTCGGGAAAAAGACCGTAGATTTGCTGAAGGTTTGTGTTTCTATTGTGGCAAATCTGACCATTTCATTAAGAACTGTGTGCTTCGTATGAATAAAGAGAAAAAAAAAAAAAGAGGTCAGTTTCGCCCGTATAGCTTGTTTAAACAATAAAGGTGTCTTTCTTTCTGCTACCACTGCTGTTGAGGAGGAATTAATGGAGTTTTGGGTATTTGTGGATTGTGGTTCAACTCTCAATGTGATTGATGGGAAATTTTTGGAAAAACTAAAATTAAAACCCAAACTTCTGTCTTCCCCTATTAATGTGGTTGCTGTGGATGGTTCTCCCTTGAAAAATGTTACTCACCATATCTGTGAATTTCCTCTTACTATTGATGGTGTTCATCAAGAGAATTTGGATTTGGTAGTTTTGAATAATTTGCCCTCACCGGTGATTTTGGGGTTACCTTGGTTAAAATTGCACAATCCGGTACTGGATTGGTCTACCAATGAAATTAAGTCCTGGAGTCGTAAGTGTTATGACAAGTGTTGTAACGGGCGTATTGCTGCTGTAGTTAAGGGGGAGTTACCTGTACCTATCCAGGATTTTTGGAAAGTTTTTTCTGATAAGGAATCGCAGGTATTGCCTCCTCATAGAGATTATGATTGTGCAATTGAATTTGTCCCTGGAGCAACTCTTCCTAAAAGTCGTTTATTTAATTTGACTATTCCTGAGAGAAAGGCTTTGGAGGAATACATGCAGACAAGCTTGGCCGCCGGTCACATTAGGCCTTCCAAGTCTCCTGTGGCGGTTGGATTTTTTTTTGTTAAAAAAAAGGACGGCGGTTTACGGCCTTGTCTAGACTTTCGTGAGATTAATAAAATCACTGTACGCAGTCCTTACCCACTGCCATTGATTCCTGATTTGTTTAACCAGTTAGTGGGGGCCAAGTGGTTCTCGAAAATTGATCTTCGAGGGGCATACAATTTGTTGCGCATGAAGGGGGGGATGAATGGAAGACTGCGTTTAACACTCCACTGGGTCATTTTGAGAATCTGGTCATGCCTTTTGGGCTTTCCAGTGCTCCGGCATTTTTTCAGAATCTTATTAATGACATCCTTAGACCTTTGATCGGCAGAAGTGTGGTTGTGTATTTGGATGACATTTTGATTTATTCACCGGATTTGGAGTCTCATTGGAGGAGTGTGCGTGAAGTATTACAGTTACTGAGTGATAATTCACTTTTTGCCAAGCTAGAAAAATGTGAGTTCGCTGTACAGAGACTTAGTTTTTTTGGGCTACATTGTCTCCAGTGAAGGTTTTGAGATGGACCCGGTGAAAGTGCAAGCTGTGCAGGATTGGCCTAGACCTATTGGTGTGAAATCTATACAGAGGTTTTTGGGGTTCGCCAATTATTATAGAAAATTCATTAAAAAATTTTCTGTGATTGCCAAACCACTGACCGATCTCACCAGGAAAGGTGCTGATGCGGCTCAGTGGACTACTGAGGCCATTGAGGCTTTTGTGTTGCTAAAGGAGAAGTTCAGCTCTGCTCCCATCCTTACGCAGCCTGATGTGACTAAACCATTTTTTGTTGAGGTTGATGCTGTCATGGGTGCATCGCCACGAAGATCGTCGCGATTGCACATTCTGACTTCTCACAGCTGAGCTGCTGTTTCTTTGTGTTTGGTAATGAGAGAGTTAATTTTACCTAGCTCTTTGCTAAGACTAGGTCCAGCCTCGCCCGGCTGCTTTGGATTATGTTCTAATTAGTTTCCTTTATATTCCTGCCAGTCTGGGTGTTTGATGCCGGTGAAAGCATTCATATAGTTTAGCAGACTGGATCGGTTCTGAGAATACTTAAGCTAAGAGCTCCTTAGTTGTTTTTACTCTTACAGCTTATAGTTTATCTCTGAGACCTTAGGTGTTCCTACTGTGTGTGAGTGTTGTATGTAAGACTTTATTTACTTTATTTCTTGTCTTTCTTGTATGTCTTTCTGTTCATTAACCGTTACCTGTTCATTCCCTTTGGTGGTATTCAGGGTCCTCTTAGGACTAGAATACAGTTGGCAGGGATTGATAGGAGACAGGGTTTACGCTGGTGGCCTGGACCTCTGTACCTTTAACAGTACCTCCAGGTTGAGGGATTAGTTAGGACCCCAGTTTAGGGTCAGCTTAGACCCCGGTCACCCTCTAGCCGGAGACAGCGTATAACGGATTCCGTTTTGACCCACTGGACTTTCTGTCAGGTAAATCTATGTTATCATATAGCTATGCGCATGTTATATAGTATGTTGCCCTTTTGATATAGATTATTGTCATCACATATATATATCTGCTATACAGCGTGACATTTTCACCGGCCTATACTAAAGATTCTCCCCAGCTATCATGGATCCAGTAGCCCAGCTGGCCCGGCAGTTGCAGGGATTGTCCATGGAGTTGGCAGACATTAAGTCCAAGGTTCTGTCCCCCCCGGAGCAAACCAGATCTGAACCTAAGGTTGCTCTCCCGGACAGGTTCACTGGTGGGCGGGACAAATTTTTTACTTTCCGGGAGGCATGTAAATTGTACTTTCGGCTGCGGCCTCGGTCATCTGGGAGTGAAGAGCAGAGGGTGGGAATTGTTATCTCGCTCTTACAAGGGGATCCTCAATCTTGGGCGTTCTCTATTCCTCCAGGCTCCCCAGATCTCCAGTCAGTGGATCGATTTTTTACTGCCCTGGGTCTGGTATATGATGATCCGGATCGAGTCTCCCTTGCTGAAACAAGGTTGCGTAAAATACGGCAAGGAAATCGTCCAGCGGAGGAATATTCTTCTGAGTTCCGTAGATGGGCAACAGATACTCAGTGGAATGACCCAGCTCTTAGGAGCCAGTTTTGTCAAGGGTTGTCTGACAAATTAAAAGATGTGTTGGCTCAGTATGATTCTCCTCCATCACTGGAGGCTGCTATGGCCCTCGCTATTCGCATTGATAGACGTCTTCGGGGAAGACGCGAGGTAACTCCGCCCCCCGTGATGACTCCACCTACTACTAAAGTCCCTTATACTGAGGTTCCCCTGGTCTGTTCTGAGGAACCCATGCAGTTGGGAGGGACATCATTTTGTAGGAGGGAATCAGCGGTGCGCCGCAAGACTAGAAGGTGTTTCTTTTGCGGGAGAGAGGGACATTTTGTTGGGGGGTGTCCATCCCGGACCTCTTTGAACCAAGGAGTTAACCTGGGAGTGTGTATTTCGTCCCCAAATCCCTCTCAGTTTCTCGTGCCTGCGGAGGTGGTGATTGGTACTAGAACTGAGAGGATTTCTGTTTTTCTTGATAGTGGGTCCGGGGCTAATTTGGTGGACACTCGGTTTGCCCAGGTGCATGGTATGCAACTGAGTGTATTGGCCAAACCGGTCCCTATACTCTCTATTGATTCTAGACCTCTTGGTCAAGGTAGCTTGGTACAAGCTGTTCATAACATAGATCTTCGAGTAGGGGCAATACATAAAGAGCAATTGTCTTGTTATGTGTTGGAGGGTCTGCCTGCTCCTATTGTGTTGGGACTTCCTTGGTTGGCTAAACATAACCCAGTGATTGATTGGCAATCCAGAAAGATAAGCCAGTGGGGTGAATTTTGCAAGAATAACTGCATGAGCACGGTCATCGGTGCGGTTGTGCCTAGGACTTTGCCTCCTTTTCTGGAGGACTTTTGGGAGAAGTTCTCAGAGGAGGGGTGTAAAGAGTTACCTCCTCATCGCACATATGACTGCTCAATAAAGTTGCTTCCTGATGCCTTATCTCGTACTTTCCCAGGGGTCGGGAAGACGGATGATCCGGTTCCTATTCCTCAGGAGGGAGTTGTAGTGTCAGCTGTATGCTCTGAGCTTGAGGGGGAGGTATTGGGGGCTCAGGGGGACGCCCCTGTGGGACTTCCAGGGAGACTGATAGTTCCAGATCGCTTAAGACTGAAGGTTACGGAGAACCCTTACAAACGGATGGCTGATAGGAGGAGAGTTTCTGGTCTAGATCTGAGGGTGAACGATCTGGTGTGGTTGTCTACCAGGAATATAAAACTTAAAGTTCCCTCCTGGAGGTTGGGTCCCAGATTCATCGGGCCATACAGGATCAGTTCCATAATTAATCCTGTGGCATTTCGTCTGGACCTCCCTCCTACGTTTAAAATTCATAATGTGTTTCACAAGTCATTACTTAAAAAGTATGTGGCACCAGTCATACCGTCACCTCTACCTCCTCCTTCAGTGGTAGTCAATGATAACGTGGAAGTTCATTGGAGGGGTATGGTCCTGAGGAGAGGACGTGGGTCCCTGCGTCTGATGATAACGCAGATCGATTGGTTCGGACCTTTCACACAATTTACCCAGACAGACCTGGTCATGAGGGTCCGGAGGCCCCTCGTAGAAGGGGGGTACTGTCATGGGTGCATCGCCACGAAGATCGTCGCGATTGCACATTCTGACTTCTCACAGCTGAGCTGCTGTTTCTTTGTGTTTGGTAATGAGAGAGTTAATTTTACCTAGCTCTTTGCTAAGACTAGGTCCAGCCTCGCCCGGCTGCTTTGGATTATGTTCTAATTAGTTTCCTTTATATTCCTGCCAGTCTGGGTGTTTGATGCCGGTGAAAGCATTCATATAGTTTAGCAGACTGGATCGGTTCTGAGAATACTTAAGCTAAGAGCTCCTTAGTTGTTTTTACTCTTACAGCTTATAGTTTATCTCTGAGACCTTAGGTGTTCCTACTGTGTGTGAGTGTTGTATGTAAGACTTTATTTACTTTATTTCTTGTCTTTCTTGTATGTCTTTCTGTTCATTAACCGTTACCTGTTCATTCCCTTTGGTGGTATTCAGGGTCCTTCTTAGGACTAGAATACAGTTGGCAGGGATTGATAGGAGACAGGGTTTACGCTGGTGGCCTGGACCTCTGTACCTTTAACAGTACCTCCAGGTTGAGGGATTAGTTAGGACCCCAGTTTAGGGTCAGCTTAGACCCCGGTCACCCTCTAGCCGGAGACAGCGTATAACGGATTCCGTTTTGACCCACTGGACTTTCTGTCAGGTAAATCTATGTTATCATATAGCTATGCGCATGTTATATAGTATGTTGCCCTTTTGATATAGATTATTGTCATCACATATATATATCTGCTATACAGCGTGACAGATGCTTCTTCTGTGGGGGTCGGCGCGGTGTTGTCTCAGGAAAAGACGGATGGAGTACATCCCTGTGCTTTTTTTTCAAAGAAATTTTCTAAGTCTAAACTAAATTATGATATCGGTAATCGGGAATTGTTGGCAATTAAACTCGCATTTGAACACTGGCGTCATTTTTTGGAGGGAGCGGAATTTCCCGTTCAAGTCTTCACCGATCATAAAAATCTGATCTACCTTGATGCTGCCAAACGCTTGAATGCCCGTCAGGCTAGGTGGGCACTGTTTTTCTCACAGTTTAATTTTACCGTTACTTACATCCCAGGTACTAAAAATGTTAAAGCTGATGCTTTGTCTCGCAGCTTTTCTCCTATGGTGGGTACTGAGGAGGAGGAAAACATTTTGCAAGAGGGGGTTGTTATTGCTGTTTTGGACTCTGTGTTGGAAGATGAGATTCTTAAAGCACAGAAGAATGCCCCATCTAACACGCCGCATGGGAGGTTGTTTGTGCCTGGTACCCTGAGGAGAGATTTGTTTGTTGAATGTCATGACTCTCGGTTGGCAGGTCATCCTGGAATCTCTGAGACCAAGAGACTTGTGGGTCGCAGCTTTTGGTGGCCTGGATGGCAGAAGGAATCATTAAGTGGGTGCGTCAATGCACGGTGTGTGCTAGATCTAAGTCTTCTCATACTCCTGCTGCGGGGTTGCTTTGCCCTCTGGAGGTCCTAGTGCACCTTGGACACATTTGGCTATGGACTTTATTACTGACCTTCCCCCTCTGAGGATTTCACTGTCATCTGGGTGGTCGTGGACCGTTTTAGCAAGATGTGTCACTTGGTTCCTTTCATCAAACTGCCTTGCGCTAAGACTCTCGCTAAGGCCTTTGTCAAGGAAATTGTCAGACTACATGGCATTCCTACTGACATTGTTTCCGATAGGGGACCTCAGTTTGTGGCTCGTTTTTGGCGCGCCTTTTGTGACAGGTTGGGAGTTCATTTGTCGTTTTCATCCGGATATCATCCTGAGTCTAATGGCCAGACAGAAAGGAAAAACCAGGATGTTGAGCAGTTCTTGCGTTGTTTTGTGACTGATAATCAAGAGGGGTGGTCTGAGTTTCTGCCACTTGCTGAGTTTGCTCTTAACAACCATACATCCGCTTCTGCTGGTTGTTCGCCTTTTTTTTGTTGTACTGGGAGACATCCGTCGTTTGGGTCATTTTCCAAGTTGGGATCGGCTGTACCTGAAGAGGAGAATTTTTCTGGTGTTTTGGAGAGAGTTTGGACTGATGTGCGTGGTAATCTTCAGGAACTAACAAAAGATCCAAAGTGTATTTTGATAGAAAACGACAAGAGGTTTTGTTTGCTATTGGTGACATGGTTTGGTTGTCCTCTAGGAATCTGCGCTTGAGGATTCCGTCTAAGAAATTGGGTCCCAAGTTTGTAGGGCCCTTTAAGGTGCTTTAGGTTATTAACCAATCTGCTGTTAAGCTGGAGCTTCCTGCCTCCTGGAAGATTAATCCGGTGTTTCATGTTTCTCTCTTGAAAAAAGCTGAGGTCTCAGATGGAGACGTCTCGGCCACTGTTCCCCTGGTGGTGGAGGACGGGCAATATGAGATTTCTCGCATCCTAAATTCTAGACGGTATAGAGGGAGTTTGCAGTACCTCGTCGCTTGGAAGGGTTATGGACCCGAGGATAACTCATGGGTGAGGGTGGATGATGTTTCTGCGTCTGGACTTGTCAGAGCATTTCACAAGAGGTTTCCGGATAAGCCTAAGTCCTAGAGGATCCGGAGGATCCTCTTAGAAGGGAGGGTACTGTTAGAACCCTCTTGTTAGGTTTTTTTCTGTTTGCTGGTCACATGACCTTTTTTCCCTATTTAGTCTGGCTCCGCCCTTCTGGCTTTGCTGGTCTTCATTGTATTATCTACTCTTAAGCTAGCCGGGTGCTTAGGTGCCTTACTCAGTCAGTTTTGTTTGATCTTGGATCTCTAAGTAATTTGTTTTCTGTTTTATTTTCCCTGCTACAATTTCTGTTAGGAGGTGTCCACCTTTTCTCCCAGTCCCTAGATCTTGTAGGGATTCCTCCCTCGCAACTATAGGTCTTCGTTCAGACTAGCTGAGGACTTTAGCGGGTCTGGTCGCAGGATCAGGTTCCCCGTTACATCGTAGGGATCCAGCTTAGTTCTATTGTAGGGACAGAATTCCCATCTTTCCTTAGTGCTTGTAGCAGATCATAACAGTACTATCCCGTCCATGGTCAGATTGTCACGGGTTTTATGGACAGGATAGTACGTCAGATGTCAGAGAGGGGTTAATAATGGGGAAAAAAATGTTTCCTCAAGCCCTCCACTACGTCTCTTCAAAGGGGTATTGGAGTGCCTCCTAATTTTTGGCATCCCTTGCACTTGCATACGCTTTACCAATGTAGGAGACCCAGTCCTTAGTAATGGGAAATAATTAGTGATGGGCGAGCACTAAAATGCTTGGGTGCTCGTTGCTCGAGTCGAGCAAATTGGAATACACGGGTACTCGGACAGAACAATGAGCCCAATGTAAGTCTATTGGAGACCCGAGCATTTTTACCGCAATCCCCCGGGGGTCCTTTTAAGGTCTAAAAATGTCTGAAAATGATGGAAACACTGCTCAAATGACATGGGGACATCATGGGGATCGCCCTGGAAGCATTCCTGACTCCTAGTTCACAGCTTTAAACAATGTTGTCAGAGTTTCATGCCATTTTTACCCATGCACCAAAAAACATACCAAAATGAAGCCAATACAGATTTTGCGGGGAAATATGTTAAGGTATATCCATTCCAGGTAAGTGACTTGTAAAAATAAATAACTCCAAACCAAAATGTTCCTCCACCACTTGGGCTATGTTCATACGTAGCGTTTTTGAAGCGTTTTTCAACTTTAACATTGCTTTTAACCAAAACAAATGCATTCACTGGGAAATGTCATTGTAATATTTACTAACCATAGCTGGCCATGTGGTGTGTGACACATAAGCAGACATATCTTGTGTCATTTATGAAGGAGGGACTCTTAAAGTCACAGAGCCTATTTTTACAGGGTCATCAGGCAGCATTAATCTGTTTAAAGGGCCATTATTAAACAGTGGGTGTCCGAAACTGTTACAGCCTATGCTGTGAGTGGATGGGCTGCCAAGAATTAAGACGTACCCCAATACCCTTTTCACAAGATGTCCAGGAGGGCTTCCATGAAAAATGTTGCATTGAATGCAAGGTCTGCCCTGCTACCAAGTCATATGCACCCCACTAAGCCTTTGAACCCAGGTACTGGATTGGCCCAGGAAAATCCACTTCACATTATTAATTTTGTACTCCCATTCTGTTTTCTTATGCATTGACTGCAAGGCCTGCCCTGCTACCAAGTCATATGCACCACAACAACTCCAATCCCCCCTTGGAATAAACAGGGAGGAGGGCCTCATACCAAAAAATCTCCCATTAAAAAAGAGCAGGTCTCCTAGACTTGGAATGCCCATACACTTAGTGTATGGGCTGTCAAACATTTTTCCCTGTGGGGTACACCTCAAACATTTTCAGAACAAGTATTTTATGGACAGCATAACCACCCACCCTTGTTAATAATGCGACACTGGCTGTAGCTGCACAGAACACGTAAACCCTTTTGATCTAGTGGCGGTGGATGATCAGACGTGGAGGAAGGCCTGATTAAAAAAAAGGCCCAATTTCTAGGAGTGGGTCTCCTAGACTTGGAATGCCCATACACTTAGCCCATACACTTAGTGTATAGGCTGGCAAACATTTCCCCTTGGTGGTGTACATATTTTTTGTATTTTGGTGACAGGCATCATAAGACCCTTGCCAAAACATAGAGTGGCCAGAGCATGACTGAATACATTCACCCTGGTGTTGAAGTGGTGGTGGACGGTGAAGATGAGGAGAAGGAGGAAGAGGACACCAAATAGCCAAAATCAGGAAGCGTATATCCATGTTTGGTTGTGAAGAGGTGTATGGGAATACACCCCCCAAAAAAACACTACATTGGAGCTTATGCTTCGCTGTCATCATTTTGTGGTGTCGAGAAGTCAGGCCCAATCCATCCCTTGTTCATTTTTATAAGAGTCAGCCTGTCTGCATTGACCGTAGAAAGGCGAATGCGCTTATCTGTTATAATGCCACCAGCAGCACTAAAAACTCGCTCGGACAAAACGCTAGTGGCAGGGCAGGACCTCCAAGGCGTAGAGAGCCAGCTCATGCCACATGTCCAGCTTGGATACCCAGTAATTAACAGGCACAGAGGAATCACGGAGGACGTTGGTATGGTCAGCAAGGTACTCCCTCAGCATCTAAGAGAACATTGCATTCCTTGTGAGATTACCCCGCGTGTTATGATTTGGTAGCTGAGGAGAGCAGGCAAAAACGGCAATACACCAGAGAGGTTGGAATCTACTGGATTGCAGTACCCTGACTAACCTCCACAACTAAAGACAGCCGTGGAGCGTTCCTACATTGGTCCTAGACGCCTCGTCACAGTCTGAGAGGTTAACTACACCTAAAGATAGAAAGAGGAAAGCTATCTGCCCCGGAGCAGATCCCCAAAGAACATAGGAAGCCACAAAACATGTAATGGCGGTTAGACAAGAGGAAATACAGACACAGACAGAAAATAGTAAGAGCAAACGTTGGGGCCCAATCTGCCTAGAAAGAAAAAGGATAGGAAGGACACTTACTGCAATCCAAAAAACCCTAAAAAATACCAACTCTACTAATTGCAAAAACACCTGAGATCACACAACCTCTACCACCTAAATTAGTTCTCTGGTGTAACAAAACTAAGCCGCAGCCACTGAAAAAACTGGAAAAGGCAAATGAACAAATAACAGTGGCTCAGATAAACTGAGAGGAGCACAAGCCCCCGGAGGGGACCTGGCTGACCTCCACAGAAGTGCAGGGAACAATGCAAAAAGCAAGCACAAAAATAAAAACAGAAAATATCTTATCTGAGAGCTGGAGAAGAGGCAAGACTCAGCAAGCTTCCAAGTGAACCAGGAACCACAGTTGAGACAAGAACAATTGATCACCGGCAACCATGATGGGAGGGAACCTCCCTTATATAAGACCAGTCTGTAACTCCTGATTGCCAATCCTCATTGAATGGTTCAGTACTGTTTGCAACCACCAGAGGGAGCTTCTGCTCAGAATTAATTTCTAACACATTCACAACACCCGTGCCTCAGTGCATGGTGATGGGAGGGTCTTAGAAAACTGCTGGAGTGGACTTGTGTCTTTCTCGCCTGTCCTGCTTGGTTGGCCAACGAACTGTTATCTCTGCCGCCAGTGTTTTGAGATGGGAAATTTTTAAATAATTCTGCAACAATGGCCCTATGGTACTACATCATTTTGTTACACCTGTCTGCCTCTGGAACAAGAGATTGAAAGTTATCCTTGTACCGTGGGTCTAAAAGTGTCACTAGCCAGTAATGACGAGTACCCAATATTTTGATAATACGAGGGTCACAGGAAAGGCAGCGCAACATAAATTCAGCCATGCGCGCCAGACTGGTAACAGGCAAGACTTCTGTGTCCTCCCCAATAGGACGACTGACCAAGATGTCTTCCTCCTCCTCTTCCTCCCTGTCCTCAGGCCATCCACACTGAACAGACGGTATGACAGTTGTGGTTGTAGTCCCGTCTATAGCGCATGAAAGTAGCTCCTGTTCTTCCTCCTCCTTATTGTCAACCAATCCACATTGGGATGACACGAGGCTGGGCTGTGTGTAATCATCCTGTATGGTTCCTTGATCCATGTCCTCGTGCTCCGCCTGCAATGCCTCCTCTTTCATTGTGAGCAGAGAGCTTTTCAGAATGCAGATGATCGGGATGGTGACGCTAATGATGGCGTCATCGCAGCTCACAATCTTGGTGGACTCCTCAAAGTTTTGGAGGATGCTACATATGTCTGACATCCATGTCCACTCCTGAGGTCTTATGTGTGGAGTCAAACGACGGCCTTGTTGATGCCCGCTTCTGCTCACAAATCCTTTCTAACATATGCAGTTTAGAGTTCCAGTGCGTGAGGACATCACACACCAGTCGGTGAGCAGGAATCTGCAATCGCTGCTGAAGCGCGGCAAGGGCAGCTGAAGCTGCAGCTGACTTTCTAAAATGTGCACACAGACGGCGTACTTTAACCAGCAGATCCGGCAGCTCCGGATAGCTTTTTAGAAAACATTGAACAACGAGGTTCAGCACATGGGCCAGGCATGGTATGTGTGTCAGTTCGCCTCATCTCAAAGCCGCAACCAGGTTCTTGCCATTGTCACACACAACCATGCCTGGCTGGAGCTGTCAAAACTCCTAAGCAAATTAGCTTCAGCACAGCCTGTTGCTGCTTTGCTTTGGCAGTGCTGCAGTGCTTCCAGCTCGTGACTGATGTGCTCATTTCTGGCATGGAGGTCTGGCGCTGCAATTGTGCTCCGCATGTGTCTGCACTTTTGCTTTACTCTTTTGTTACTTTTAATTTGCTGTATAGTGTTTTGTTACACCAGAGATCTGATTTAGGTGGAAGAGGTTGTGTGATCTCAGGATTTTTGGCAATCAGAAGTGTTGGTATTTTTGTTAGGGTTTTTGTTGGATTGCAGTCAGAATTCTTTTCCTGTACTTTTCTGTCTAGACAGATTGGGCCCCAGCGTTTGCTCATTCTATTTTCTGTCTGTGTCCGTGCTTTCTTCTTGTCTAACTGCCATTACATGTTTGGGGGCTTCCTATTTTCTTTGGGGATCTGCTCTGGGGCAGATAGCTTTCATCTTTCTGCCTTTAGGTGTAGTTATCTCTCAGGCTGTGACGAGGCATCTAGGATCACCGTAGGAACACTCCACGGCTACCTCTAGTTGTGTGGTTAGTTCAGGTTACTGCAATCCAATAGGTTCCAGCCTCTCTGGTGTATTACAGCTTTTGCTATTTTTTTTGCCATTTCTCCTCAGTTACCAAAACATAACAGTGTTCCATCCCAAAGTCTGACAGGGTCCTGGCTTCCACTATGTTAACCTAGTGTGCCGTCAGCAAGATGTACCATCCCTGGCCACAAGCAATTGTCCACGTGTCCGTGGTTAGGTGTACTTCCCAGTTACTGCATTGTTGAGGGCACGGGTAATGTTGTGGGACACGTGCTTGTGTAATGCCGGGACGGCACAGCGGGTGAAATAGTGGCGGCTGGGGACAGAGTACCTTGGGATGGCCGCCGCCATCAGGTTGCGGAAAGCTTCCGCCTCCACGAGTCTAAAAGGCAACATTTCGACTGCAAGCAGATGAGAAACATGAGAATTGAGTACTGTGGCCTGTGGGGCGTTGGCTGCGTATTTCTGCTTACGTTCCAATGACTGGGGTATGGACAACTGAAGGCTGCGCTGGGACAAGGACGTGGACGTGCTTGATGATGGTGCTATTCGACTGTGGGCATTGGCAGGTGCAGGGCAGGAGGCCTCTTCGCATGCACCGTGGACAGGGGATTGGCTTGCACTCACAATAGTGGAAGAAGCAGACACTGTTCCTGGAGCCTGGGGTTGGGCCCACAAAGTCGGGTGCTTTGCTACCATGTGCCTTATCATGCTGGTGGTGGTAAGGCTGGTAGTTTTGCCACCCCTGCTGATGCTGGCATGACAGGTGTTGCAAATGGCCTGTTTGGGGTTATCGGCAGAGTCTTTAAAAAATAACCAGACTCGGGAAGACCTATCAGTTGGACTGGCAACTTCCGGCAGGTTGGTGTTACGGGGAACAGTTGCACGCCTTCTGACTGCAGCCACCACACTGCATCTTCCTGCCTGAAGTGGTGCGACGCCTACCTCCCCCCCCGTGTGCTGCTGTCCTTGCTCTGCATGTCCTCCTGCCAGGGTGAGTCTGTTACTACATCATCCACCACCTCATCTTCCACTGCCCCACCCTGGTCCTCCTCCTGACTTTCCAGCAATTGTGTCTCATCATCGTCCACCTCTTGTGACCGTGGCTGCTCAAAGATTTGTGCATCGCTATATGGAATATCATCTTGCCCAGCTTCTAGTGGAGCGAGCGAGAGGCACGAATCTCCAAATGGAAAACTGAACAGCTCTTCGGAGTGTCCGAGTGTGGGATCAGTTGTCTCAGGGCACTCAGCATGGTGGGAGGAAGGAGGATCAGGGTAAGGAATATGCGGTGGTCCAGATTCACGGCTACTGTGACTTGACCGTTTTGAAGACAGGGTGCTGGTGGTGGTGGTGGATAAGTAACTGGAAGTATTATCCGCTATCCAGCTAACAACCTTTTCACACTGCTCGGGCTTCAATAGTACTGTGTTGCCGAGGTCCCCTAGGACACTAAGGTCCAGCGAGAAGATGTGGGTGTTTTCGGTGGGCCAATTTCAGCTTGCCAACGGCCTCGGCCTGCACCATCACCATCACGTCCACTTCCCCGTCCCTTGCCACGCGCCTTGCCCATTGTAAATGGAATAGAATATTTTACACATTCACTACAAAAGGGTGATTTGGGAGTCAACTTGTATGTGATACGTGTGCTTGAAAACCTCACTTTTACCTATCTGGATTTTAGGTAAAAATGTTTTTGACCTTCTCAGATTTAATAATTACAGACTGCAAAAAAAAATACAATATTTTGGCCTAAACTGGCCAAAGTTTGAGCACACACAGATATCAACTGGCACGGCGATACCACTATGACAAATGTGTGCCCTGTTTTTTTTATTTTTGGGCTAACTAGTGTTGTACAGTATATCAGTACTGTGACACCCAGGACAAAAAAAAGGAAAACTGGCCTGAACTGGCCAAACTTTGAGCATGCACAGATATCAGCTGGCGCGGCGATACCACTACAAGAAATGTGTGGCCGCTAATTTTTTTATTTTTTGGCTAAATAATGCTGTATATAAGTACAGTGCCAGACAGCAAAAAAAAAAAAAATGAATTTAGGGCTAAAAAGACCAAAATTTTTAGCAGACGGATGGATGAGGCGTGTCACAGATATACCACACTGTAAAATATGTGGCCTGTATGTATTTTTTGGGGGTTCAGCAAAATAGTGTAAAGAAATTGACGAAGAAGAAAGGAAGCTGTCGAGGCGGCACAGCCAGGCTCTTCAAAGGTCCTGAGGAACGCCTCAAGAAAAAACTGAAGATTATTACCCAGAGGATCCCCTCTCTCCTACAATGGATTCAGCCAAGCGAGAGCCTCTCCAGCAAGGTGTGACATAATGAAGCCCACCTTAGCCCGATCAGAAGCAAACATATGCCGTAAGAGCTCAAAGTGCAGTGTACACTGATTAATAAACCCCGACACTGAGCGGGATCGCCCTCAAACCGAGCTGGAGCCGCCAAATGAAGTCCTTTACCTGCCGCACAACAGGGAGCCTGGAATCCTGATGCAGTGGTATTGGCAGCCTGGGCAGAGACAGAAGATGTCGATGATATCACCGAGTCCATGCGTGTAGACAAGTTGCGCAGATAGGTTGTAATCTTCTGCTGGTCTCTCAGGCAGGTAACCTCTTGGCATCACTCTGCAGCTGGAGATGCTGGGGATCCAGCGGGTTCCATGGCCGGAGCAATCTGGAACAAATGGAAACGGAGACACAGATGTTGCAGTGTGCATTCGTTTATTTAAATTTTTATGGGATCACGGACCGGGGGGCTCTGAAGGGGGCATGACTATGTTAGCCCCAGACACCCATAGTAAAACCCCTCGAGCAGTTAGACCCCGGACACTTGGAAGCTTTCCCAACGGAACAGGTGACCTGGCAGGGATAGTGGATAGCGGTGAGCTAGGCTGGTGGTAAGCGGCTAAGCAGGAAGGACTTGACACAGGCAGCTCAGATGTCATCCTGATGACGGAGTGAAGAGCAAGTGCACATCGGAGAAGACAAACAGTATTAGCGAGGTACTGGCGGTACACAGACAAAACGCAAACACAATCGTACGGGACCGGCAACTAACAACAGGAAATACTTGTTGCTCCAGCGCCTCCTCTATGGCAGAAGAGCCAGAAATAGTACTCACTATTACACCATTGGTTCAGAGCATATTTGAAAAATGTGCGCTGTCTCTTTAAGAGACCGAGAGCGCACGCGACCTCAGCATCAAACCTGGAGATCTGCTGGCCATGTGCCAGGAAGCAGGAGCAGGAGAGGGACCAGGAACCAAAACTGGGCAGCGGTGAGCAGACCGAGAGCGGGGACCCTGACGGGGACCCCGCTGAGGTACAGATGTTACAACATGCATGGAGAGCCTGTGTTTTGGGGTCATTAAGGGGCCTTATTCTTCAGCGCCGCATACTGAAAATTACAAATTTGGGGCTGAAACAACATTTTCGGGAAAAAAATGAACATTTTCAATATGACAACCTAATGTTATCAAACTCTGTGTAGTACCTGTGGGTTCAAAATGCTCACTATTTTCCAAAATGGAGTGACTAGTGTGGGGTTTTCACTGTTTAGGCACATCAAGGGCACAAATGCAACATGACATCCGCAGACCTTTCCATCAAAGTTTGCATTACAAATCGTTAATTCCTTTCTGAGCTCTGTAGTGCGCCCAAACAGTAGATTTCCTCCACCTATGGAGACTCAGAAGAAATTGTAAAACAAATTTAGGGGTTCATTTCCTCCTGTTACCCTTGCCAGTTCTAGGAAGACTTCTGGTGGTCCCAAACTTCTTCCATTTAAGGATTATGGAGGCCACTGTGCTCTTATGAACCATGAGCACTGCAGAAATTCTTTTGTAACCTTGGCCAGATCTGTGCCTTGCCACAATTCTGTCTCTGAGCTCCTTGGCCAATTCCTATGACCTCATGATTCTCATTTGATCTGACATGCACTGTGAGTTGTGAGGTCTTATATATACAGGTGTGTGCCTTTACAAATCAAGTCCTATCAGTTTAATTAAAGCTGGAATGAAGGAGTAGAACCATCTCAAGGAGGATCACAAGGAAATGGACAGCATGTGACTTAAATATGAGTGTCTGAACAAAGGGTCTGAATACTTATGACTAGAGTTGAGCGAAACAGGTCGGTCAGATTCAAAAGTCACCGACTTTCGCCAAAGTCGGGTTTCGTTGGCCGAAACCCGACCATAGCGTGCAGTCGGCCATGCGGTCGTCGTCCCGAGTGCCCAAGTCGGTTTTCCCATAATGCTTGCAGGCGCTTTTTTTCAGCCAATGAGCAAGGATGTACACGGTGGGCAACGAGATGACATGGGCAGCGGCCACCACCATCTTAGAGAAGGGCATTGCAGTGATTGGCTTGCTTTGGGGGGCGTCATAGGGTCTATAAAAGCCCTGAGCGCCGACCTCCATTTTACTTCTGCCGATATTAGCAGTAGGGAGAGGTTACTGACGCTGTTTATCAGTAGGGAGAGAGGGCAGGAAAGAGAAGTTCTTCTGTGCTTGTGCTGATAGCAATTGTGCTGTACAGTTAGTGTGCAGTGACAGGGGAGGATTTTCTTGTGTGCAGCAGCGCTGGTTATTAGGCTGCCTGATAGCTGTATTGCTGTGTGTACACTGCTGTGCAGACTGCTTTTTACACAGCACTAATACTTTTATTCTTTTTTTCTGCACACTTACCGACCGTTCATTTTTTCCCACACCATATAGAGCTGTACGCTACTCACACACTACCGTGTACCGGCTAGTATCACGGACAAATACATGCTGACTATCTGTGTGTGACTCCGGAAATATATACGGAGATTGCCATTTTCCCGTATACAGCTGTACGTTTCTGAGATAGTACCGTATATCTGCTCTTTGTATTACGGTCAAATCCATACTGAGTGAGCGTGTGTGTGTGACTGCGGAAATATATACGGAGATTGCAATTTTCCCTTACACCGTATACAGCTGTACGCTTTTGAGACAGTACCGTATATCTGCTCTTTGTATTACGGTCAAATCCATACTGAGTGAGCGTCTGTGTGTGACTCCGGAAATATATACGGAGATTGCAATTTTAACGTACACCGTATACAGCTGTACGCTTCTGAGACAGTACCGTATATCTGCTCTTTGAATTACAGTCAAATCCATACTGAGTGATCGTCTGTGTGTGACTCCGGAAATATATACGGAGATTTAAATTTTCCCCAAAACCGTATACAGCTGTCCGCTTCTGATACAGTACCGTATATCTGCTCTTTGTATTACGGTCAAATCCATACTGAGTGAGCTTCTGTGTGTGACTCCGGAAATATATATGGAGATTGCAATTTTACCCTACACAGTATACAGCTGTCTGCTTCTGATACAGTACCGTATATCTGCTCTTTGTATTACGGTCAAATCCATACTGTGTGAGCGTCTGTGTGTGACTCCAGAAATGTATACGGAGATTGCAATTTTCCCCTACACTGTATACAGCTGTCCGCTTCTGATACAGTACCTGTCATGGTCTGCTGAGTTTCTGAGATTAGGTGGTTTTAGGGTTAACCGGGATGGCCTCACTCTGGGATTCTGGGAGGCTTTTTATAGCCTCATTGTGGGGCCATCCTCTGTCGCTTATACTCTGACCCTTGGCTGAGTGTGTTTGACTCTGTTGTGCTTGTGCCAGTGCTTTGTGCCTGTGCTACGTTTTGTCTGTCTGGTTCTGATTTGGCTGTGTCCCTGTTTCGAGTTTTGCCTGTCCCTTTTGTACTCTGCTGCCCTCTTCGTGTATGACCCTTGGCTACGTTCTGACTCCGCTCTGCCTGCTCCTCTTGTACTTCGCCGCTCTCTCTGTGTCCGACCCCTTGGCTATTCTCTGATTACGCTCTGCTTGCTCCTCTTGTACTTCGTCGCCCTCTACGTGTATGACCCCTTGGCTACGCCCTGATTATCCGTTCTGTATGTGCCCCTTGGTAACTGTGTCCCGTAGTTACCCTTCTAGGAGTTTTCCTTCACCTCATAGCTCTCCGCAGCTTAGGCCACGCCCACCAGCAGTCACGTGCTTCAGGTCCTCTGGCCTGAAGCATTCTGTATCTGCTACTGCTTCCTCTGAGAGACCTGTGGACGGCTCCGCCCCTTGGCAGTCACATGCTTCAGGTCCTGGTTGTCTGAAGCACTCGTCTTCCCTGCCGCTGCTCCGCTCCACAGGTATCTTTGGGCACAGTTTGTTTACTCAGGACACACGCACTGGCTCAGTGAGCAAGTATAGTGCGGTGTTCCTGACAGTACCGTATATCTGCTCTTTGTATTACAGTAAAATCCATAGTGAGTGAGCGTCTGTGTGTGACTCCGGAAATATGTACGGAGATTTAAATTTTCCCCTACGCCATATACAGCTGTACGCTCCTCATACAGTACCATATATCTGCTGGTATTTTTGGTACATTTTCCCAAACATGAGGAAGTATGGTAGAAGAGAGGCGGACGTGGGCGGGGGGCGCCAGCTGGGAATGATGGTGGTGGTGGGTGCATCTGCTGGTAGTGCCAAAAGCCCAATAGCACCTAAGGCAGGAGGTGTTGAGCCTGCGTCATTGTCTGGCTCCAGAAGGCCTGGAAGGCTCCCTTTTCTGGGAGTAGGTAAACCGCTTTTAAAGCCGGAGCATCAGGAACAGGTTTTTGCTTACATTGCCGAAACAGCCTCTAGCTCTATCGCCTCCTCTTCTGAAGTTTCAAAAAATGCAAGCACTGAGTCGTCAGTGCAGGCTCCTGGTCAGGAATAACACCTTTCCTTCTGTCCTTCACCCCCCCCAAAAGTGAAGGATGTGGCAGGCCACACTTCAGATTACTCCATGGAGCTCTTTTCACATACCATGCCTTGGTTAGCAAGTCAAATCCTGAATTCCCCAGTCCAAGATGAATATGACATGGAGTGCACTGATGCACAGCCACTGCTCTCTGATTCTGCTGGTACATTCACCCACAGCACTGCATTGCCCTCGCAGTCTACTAAGCCAGAATCTGACCTTGATGAAACTCAGGTGCCCCTTCCCACATACGATACCACCTTACACGGTGACAGAGAGGAAGGTGCAGATGAAATTGAAGAGGAGGTGATGGATGACCCAGTTGTTGACCCGGATTGGCAACCATTGGGGGAAGAGGGTGCCGCTGGCAATAGCTCAGAAGAGGAGGAGGATCCACGGCAGGCATCGACATCGCAGCTGCGGTTATCTGGCAGGCCCGTACCAGTCCAAAAACGTGTTAAAAATACAAAAAGAGTTGCAGGACAGCTTGGCCAGATGGTCAAATTAGCACAGCGTGCAAGCCCTAAAAATTTATTCCATAGTAGGAAGAGTGCAGTGTGGCACTTTTTTGACCAAAATCCTATTGATGAGGCAAAGGTTATCTGTAAGAAGTGCAGAAGGACCTTTAGCCGAGGGAAAAATCTCCAAAAATTGAATACCAGTTGCATGCTTAGACATTTAAACACCATGCACTTGCAAGCGTGGACGGACTACAAAACCTCACTGGCTTTGAACGCCTACATTGCCAAACTGATCTCATTAGAGATGATGCCCTTCTGTTTGGTTGAAAGCGCAGCGTTCCGAGAGCTCATGGCCTACGCTGTCCCACACTATGACCTACCCAGTCGGCACTTCTCTAGAAAAGCCATCCCTGCCATCCACCTGCATGTGAAAGACCACATAGGCAACAGTTGGCTGTAGGCGTTCGACCCTCCTCCTCCTCCAGAAGCAAAAGCTCGTCGACAGAGCGCAGTCGCATGAGCACTCCATCCGCAGCTGCCACTGTTGCACACGAGGTGTCCCACTATCGATCAATCTGCTAGTAGTAAGCGTCAGCAGGCTGTTTTAAAGATGATGTCTTTGGGCGACAACAGACACACCGCGGAGGTACTGGCCGACTACTTGCAGCGAGAAACTGAGTCATGGCTGGGCAGTCTACATCTTGAGCCAGGCAAGGTAGTCAGTGATAACGGTCGTAATTTTGTGGCGGCCATAGCCCTGGCAAAACTCAGACACATACCTTGCCTGGCTCACACCTTGAACCTGGTGGTGCAGTGCTTCATAAATAGTTATCCGGAGTTACCAGCCCTGCTCCATAGGGTGCGAAGACTGTGCTCGCACATCCGTCACTCGCCCGTAGACTCCAGACGTATGCAGAGGCTGCAGCGATCGCTCCACCTCCCCAATCACCGCCTAATCATAGACGTTGCAACAAGGTGGAACTCCACCATGCACATGGTTGAGAAGCTGTGCGAACAGAGGCAGGCTGTAATTCATTTGTGGGAGGATACACGGGCAGGCAGTTTGAGGGCGGACATGGAGTTGTTGGGTGTGCAGTGGTCAAAGCTGAAAGACCTCTGTAAAGTCCTTCAGTGTTTTGAGGAACGCACACGGCTGGTAAGCGCAGACGACGTCATCATAAGCATGAGCATCCCACTTATGCGTCTGCTCATGCAAACATTGACGCACATTAAGGATCAGGCGTCTGCAGTGGAGGAGGAGGAGGGAAGCCTTCATGACAGTCAGGCATTGTCTGCTCAGGGAACTGTCCTGGACGAGGTGGAGGAAGAGGAGGATGAGGGGGATGATTATTTTGGGGAGGATGATGCTTCTCAGGGGGCAAAAGAAAATGTTGGCTTGCCAAGATAAGGTACAGGGTTTGTGCATGACTGGAGGGATGTGGATTTGGCAGAAAGTGCTCCTCCACCCACCACTGGAGGTGCATCATTGATGCCTGGAACATTGGTCCACATGTGTGATTATGTCTTGCGGATCCTAAAAAGGGACTCCCACATTGCCAAAATTATGAAGGATGACGTCTACTGGTTGGCCAGCATCCTCGAACCACGCTATAAAGGCAAATTACAGAACATCATGCCACAGGAGAACCTAGAGCTAATATTGGCGAACAAACAAACAACTCTGGTAAACCGTTTGTTAGAGGAAATCCCAGCAAACAGCAGCGGTGCAGGTTCTACCACGAGCCGTACTGGGCTAAATGGAAGAGGTGTTCGTGGTGCACACAGCCGAAGTGGCGTTGGAGACAGGGGTTTTATGACCATGTTGTGGTCTGATTTCTCGAGTAACGCTCACACGACAGGTAGTACTGAATCGATTGCAACAGACAGGA
Source organism: Oophaga sylvatica (assembly GCA_033576555.1). Lineage (NCBI taxonomy): Eukaryota > Metazoa > Chordata > Amphibia > Anura > Dendrobatidae > Oophaga > Oophaga sylvatica. The sequence continues at coordinate 828,012,700 of JARQOD010000001.1, read as the reverse complement.
GACAACAGTTGTCAACTATGGTTCAAAATTACCTCTCCTCCCCTATCGATGTTCTCCCTCACAGTTCATTCCCTTTGACTTCTGGGCCTGTAAACTGGACACCTGGCCTGAATTGGCACAATATGCCTTACAGGAGCTCGCTTGTCCTGCTGGTAGTGTGCTATCAGAAAGAGTCTTCAGTGCTGCTGGATTAATCCTGACAGAAAGAAGGACCTGTCTGTCGACTCAAAATGTAGGTGATCTCCCCTTCATTAAAATGAACCATGCCTGGGTTTCGAAGGATTTTGTACCACCTTCCCCCGATGACGCAAAGGTTGCCAGCTTAATGTCTCGCTTTGTCCTCCTCTTCCTCCGACTTCTCCAATTCCTCCATTTGCAGCTGCTGAACATCCAGCCTACACCTCAACATATGCCACTTTTTCCACCTCCCTAACTGGATTGTCCCCCCCCCCCAGGGCCGGCATCAGCACGTGGCGCACCCGGGTAAGTGCCGGGGCCCTGAGCAGGTGGGGGGGCCCACTCGCCGTCAGAGACACCGGTGTACTATGAGGGGCCCTGTGCCAGTTCCCGGCGCCCACGAGTGTGCCCCCCGTGCTTGCTCAGGGCCCCAGCACTTGCAATACTTACCTCTCCCTGCTCCACCGCTGTGACGTCTTCCGCGTTTCCTGACAGTGACATTCAGGTCAGAGAACGCGATGATGTCACATCTGTGCGCCCTCTGCCTGAACAGTCACAGTACAGAGAGCTGGAAGATGGTGACGCTGAGGAGTCCAGAGTACAGCAGTGCCCAGCGAGGAGAGGTATTTCATTTTTTTAATGGTTGGAGCAATATATGGTGAGCATTATACACTGGAGAATTATATATGGGGCCCATCATACACTTGAGCATCATAGATAGGGCCCATTATACACTGGAGCATCATCCATGGGGCACATCATATACTAGAGCATCATATGGGGCCCATTATATATGGCGCATCATATGGGGCACATTATATATGGAGCATCACATTGAGACCATTATATATGGAGCATTATATATGGGGACCATCACTGGAGCATCATATATGGGGCCCATCATATACTAGAGCATCATATGAGGTTCATTATTTATGGGGCATCATATAGGGCCCTTTATATATGGAGCATCATATGGAGCACATATGGGGCCTATTCTGTATGGAGCATTATATGGAGCCCATTCTGTATGGAGCAATATATGGGGCTCATTATTCTGTATAGAGCAATATATGGAGCACTATGTGGTGGCCATAATAGTGTATGGAGGAATATACTGTCCGTTTTTTGAGCTATTGTAGAATTTAAAATAGTTATCAGTCATGTAATGTAAGAAGTGAAGTATTTCGCATTGTACTATACCTATATTTCTGTGCCGTATCGGAGCATCATGAATTGTGGTATGTGTTAAAGGGGCCTACTGAGACTCTTTCACCCGGGGCCCACGAAAACATGGAGCCAACCTACCCGCCCCCACAACTTTAGCCAAATAACCCCCAGTTTTCAATGCGTTACTATTATTATAAAGTAAATTAAAGTTGACAAGCTTAAGTAATAAGAATTGATGTCGTTGGCATTGAAATGGGCACTGTAGGTGTGTTTACTGTCCTCCACTCCCTGCCGACTTTTATTCCCCATTGACTTGCATTGGGGTCGGATTTTCGACTCCGACCCGACCTTTTCCGTTAGTCGGCCGACTTAGTTTGACTCGACTTTTGAGAAAGTCGGGTTTCACAAAACCCGACTCGACCCTAAAAAAGGCAAAGTCGCTCATCTCTACTTATGACCATGTGATATTTCGGCTTTTTTTTTTTAATAAATTTGCAAAAATTTCTACATTTCTGTTTTTTTATCAGTCAAGATGGGGTGCAGATTGTACATTAAATGAGAAAAAAATGAACTTTTTTGAATTTACCAAATGGCTGCATTGAAACAAAGAGTGAAAAATTTAAAGGGGTCTGAATACTTTCTGATCCCACTGTAGGCTCCCCAAAGTCACTTCAAATGTGATGTGATCCATAAAAAAATAGTTTTGGAAATTTTGTTAGAAAAATTAGAAATTGCTGGTCAACATTTAACATTTCTAACTTCCTAACAACAAAAAAAAATGTTTCAAAAGTGTCTCAGATGTAAAGTAGACATGTGGTAAATGTTATGTATTAACTATTTTGTGTAACATAAGTCTGTCTGGTTTAAAGTTACAATATCATAAATAATAATGGCAGAAGTCAAAACATAAACAAGAGGAAATAAAAGATGTAGCAGAACTGGAAGACAGAAGGCTATCATTTCTGTCTGACACATTCCTTGTAGTCTTCATATAAACAGAAAAGAAAAACAGATCTGCACTGGTGCTCAAACCATGCATGTGACATTCACACAGCTCGCACAGTTATCCATAGAGCTTTCTTTATACTTTCTTTGATAACTTTGCAATAGTGCAATAACCTCAATAGTGAGATTCATACAGGTGCGTGTTGTGACATCGACTAACAAAATTAAATCCTTAAAAACATATACTTTATTTAACAATGAATTAATGAAAACTTTATTATTTAATACAAGTGGTTTTTATTTAATGGTTTAATTTTGTTAGTCTCTGTGATTACCCTTTTTGAATCACTGATGTGAGCTGCATGTTGGGACATTAACCCCTTAGCGACAGAGCCAATTTGGTACTTAAACCCTTCACCCCCAAGGGTGGTTTGCACGTTAAAATCCCCGGGCCAATTTTTACAATTCTGACCACTGTCCCTTTATGAGGTTATAACTCTGGAACGCTTCAATGGATCTTCGCGATTCTGAGATTGTTTTCTCGTGACATATTGTACTTCACGTTAGAAATATAATTTCTTCGATATAACTTGCTTTTATTTTTGAAAAAAACACAAATATGGCGAAAATTTTGAAAATTTTGCAATTTTCAAACTTTGAATTTTTTTTCCCTTAAAACAGAGAAATATGTCACACAAAATAGTTAAGAAATTTTTTTTTGTTAGGAAATCATTAGGGTTAAAAGTTGACCAGTGATTTCTCATTTTTACAACAAAATTTACAAAGCCATTTTTTAGGGACCACCTCACATTTGAAGTCACTTTGACGGGTCTATATAGCAGAAAATACCAAAAAGTGACACCATTCTAAAAACTGCACCCCTCAAGGTACTCAAAACCACATTCAAGAAGTTTAATAACCCTTCAGGTGCTTCACAGGAGCTGAAGCAACGTGGAAGGAAAAAATTAATATTTAACTTTTTAGCCACAAAAATGATCTTTTAGAAACTTTTTTTTATTTTGACAAGGGTAAAAGGAGAAAATGGGCAGATAAAGTTGTTGTGCAATTTCTCCTGAGTACGCCAATACCCTATATGTGGGGGAAAACTACTGTTTGGGCACACGGCAGAGCTCGTAAGGGAAGGAGCGCCGTTTGACTTTTTCAAACTAAAATTGGCTGGAGTTGAGATTGGACGCCATGTCGTGTTTGGAGAGCCCCTGATGCGCCTAAACAGTGGAAACCCCCCACAAGTGACACCATTTTGGAAACTAGACCCCCTAAGGAACTTATCTAGATCTGTTGTGAGCACTTTGAACCCCAAAGTGTTTCACAAAAGTTTATAATGCCTGGGTGTGAAAAAAAAAAACAATTTTCCACAAAAATGATTTTTTAGTCCCAAATTTTTGATTTTTCCCAAGGAAATTGGACCCCAAAAGTTGTTGTCCAATTTGTCCTGAGTACGCTGATACCCCATATGTGGGGGGGGAAACTGTTTGGGCGCACGGCAGGGCTTGGAAAGGAAGCAGTAACGTTTTGGAATGCAAACATTGATGGGGGTCATGTTCCGTTTGTAGTGCCCCAGATGAGCCTAAACAGTGGAAACCCCCCACAAGTGACCCCATTTTGGAAGCTAGACCCCCTAAGGAACTTATCTAGATCTTTGGTGAGCACTTTGAACCCCCAAGTGCTTCACACAAGTTTATAATGCCCGGGCATGAAAATAAAAAATCCTATTTTTTTCCCACAAAAATTATCTCTTAGTCACTAATTTTTTATTTTCCCATAGGTAACAGGAGAAATTGGACCTCAAAAGTTGTTGTCCAATTTGTCCTGAGTACGCTGATACCCAATATGTGGGGGGGAACCACTGTTTGGGCGCATGGCAGAGCTCGGAATGGAAGGAGCACCATTTGACTTTTTCCAACCAAAATTGGCTGGAATTGAGATTGGACGCTATGTTGCATTTGGAGAGTCCCTGATGTGCCTAAACAGTGGAAACCCCCCACAAGTGACCCCATTTTGGAAACTAGATCCCCTAAGGAACTTATCTAGATCTTTAGTGAGCAATTTGAACCCCCAAGTGCTTCACACAAGTTTATAACGTAGAGCCGTAAAATTAAAAAATCATATTTTTTCCACAAAATTGATCTTTTCACCCCAATTTTTATTTTCCCAAGGGTAACAAGACTCCAAAAGTTATTGTGCAATTTGTCCTGAGTACGCTGATACCCCATATTTGGGGGTAAACCACTGTTTGGGTGCATGGCAGAGTTTGGAAGGGAAGGAGCGCCGTTTGACTTTTTCAACGCAGAATTGGCTGGATGCCATGTCGTGTTTGGAGAGCTCCTGATCTGCCTAAACAGTGGAAACCCCCCACAAATGACACCATTTTGGAAACTAGACCCCTCAAGGAACTTATCTAGATGTGTGGTGAGCACTTTGAACCATAAAGTGCTTCACAGAAGTTTATAACGTACAGCCGTAAAATAAAAAATCTTTTTTTTTTTTTTTACAAAAATGATTTTTTCGCCCCAATATTTTATTTTCACAAGGGTAACAGGAGAAATTGGACCCCAAAAGTTGTTGTCCAATTTGTCCTGAGTACGCTGATACCCAATATGTGGGAGTAAACTACTGTATGGGCGCACGTCGGGGCTCAGAAGGGAAGTAGTGACGTTTTGGATTGTGTTGTGAATGTGCTAGAAATGAATTCTGAGCAGAATCTCCCTCTGGTGGTTACAAACAGTACTGAACTATCCAATGAAGATTGTGAAGATTGGCGATCAGGTGTTACGGACTGGTCTTATATAAGGGAGGTTCCCTCCCATCAGGGTTGCCGGTGATCAATTGTTCTGGTCTCATCTTTGATTCCTGTTCACTTTGTAGCCTGCTGTTTCGTGCCTGCATCTTCTGCTAACAGATAAGACATTTTCTTCTTTTTGTTTTTTGTGCTTGCTTTTTGCATTTTGTCCTGCACTTCTCTGGGGGTCTGCCGGGTCCCCTCCGGGGGCTTGTGCTCCTCTCAGTTTAGTTCAGCCACTGTTGTTTGCTCATTTGCCTTTTCCAGTTTTTTCAGTGGCTGCTGTTTAGTTTTTGTTACACCAGAGAACTAATTTAGGTGGTAGACGTCGTGTGATCTCAGGTGTTTTTGTAATTAGTAGAGTTGGTACTTTTCAGGGTTTTTTGGGGTTGCAGTAAGTGTCCTTCCTATCCTTTTCTATTTAGGAAGTTTGGGCCCCAACGTTTGCTCATACTATTTTCTGTCTGTGTCAATATTTCCTCTTGTCTAACCGCCATTACATGTTTGGGGGCTTTCTATGTTCTTTGGGGATCTGCTCCGGGACAGATAGTTTTCCTCTTTCTGTCTTTAGGTGTGGTTAGCTTCTCAGGCTGTGACGAGGCGTCTAGGACCAACGTAGGTACGCTCGACGGCTGCCTTTAGTTGTGGTGGTTGGTCAGGGTACTGCAGTCCCATGGATTCCAACCTCTCTGGTGTATTTCCTTTTTTGCTTGCTCTCCTCAGCTACCAAATCATAACAGGATTGCAGACTTTGATGGAATGGTCTGGGGGCGTCATGTCGCATTTGGAGAGCCCCTGATGTGCCTAAACAGTGGAAACCCCTCACAAGTGACCCCATTTTGGAAAATAGATCCCACAATGAACTTATCTAGATGTGTGGTGAGCACTTTGAACCCCGAAGTGCTTCCCAGAAGTTTATAACGTACAGCCGTAAAAATAAAAAATCCTTTTTTACAAAAATGATTTTTTCGCCCCCAATATTTTATTTTCACAAGGGTAACAGGAGAAATTGGACCCCAAAATTTGTTGTCCAATTTGTCCTGAGTACGCTGATACCCAATATATGGGAGAAAACTACTGTATGGGTGCACGTCTTGGCTCGGAAGGGAAGTAGTGACGTTTTGGATTGCAGACTTTGATGGAATGGTCTAGGGGCGTCATGTCGCATTTGGAGAGCCCCTGATGCGCCTAAACAGTGGAAATCCCCCACAAGTGACCCCATTTTGGAAAATAGACCCACAAGGAACTTATCTAGAAGTATGTTGAGCACTTTGAACCCCGAAGTGCTTCACAGAAGTTTATAACGTACAGCTGTAAAAATAAAAAATCCTTTTTTTTTACAAAAATGATTTTTTCGCCCCCAATATTTTATTTTCACAAGGGTAACAGGAGAAATTGGACCCCAAAAGTTGTTGTCCAACTTGTCCTGAGTACGCTGATACCCAACATGTGTGAGAAAACGACTGTATGGGTGCACGTCTGGGCTCGGAAGGGAAGTAGTGACGTTTTGGATTGCAGACTTTGATGGGGGCGTCATGTCGCATTTGGAGAGCTCCTGATGCGCCTAAACAGTGGAAACCCCCACAAGTGACCCCACAAGGAACTTATCTAGAAGTGTGGTGAGCGCTATGAAGCCCCAAGTGCTTCACAGAAAATTTATAACATACAGCCGTAAAAACAAAAAAATCATTTTTTTTTTACAAAAATGATTTTGTCGCCCCCAGTTTTTTATTTTCCCAAGGGTAACAGAAGAAATAGGACAAATTGCACAATAACTCTTGTGGTCCAGAGTACACTGATACCCCATATGCGGGGGTAAACTACTGTTTGGGCGCATGGCAGAGCTCAGAAGTGAAGGAGCACCGTTTGACTTTTTAAACGCAGAATTGGCTGGAATTGAGATCAGACACCATGTCACATTTGGAGAGCCCCTGATGTGCCTAAACAGCGGAAACCCCCCAATTCTAACTCCAACCCTAACCCCAACACACCCCTAACCCTAGTCCCAACCCTAACCACAAACCTAACCCTAACACACCCCTAACCCTAATCCCAACCATAACCCTAATACTAACTTTAGCGCCAACCCTAACTCTAACTTTAGCCGCAACCCTAACCCTAATGGGAAAATGGAAATAAATACATTTTTTTAATTTTATTATTTTCCCTAACTAAGGGGGTGATAAAGGGGGGTTTGATTTACCATTTATAGCAGGTTTTTGTGATTGGCAGCTGTCACGCTAAAAGACGCTTTTTATTGCAAAAAGTAGTTTTTTGCATCACCACATTTTGAGAGCTATAATTTTTGCATATTTTGGCCCACAGAGTCATGTGAGGTCTTATTTTTTGCGGGACGAGGTGACGTTTTTATTGGTACCATTTTTGAGCATGTGACGTTTTTTGATCGCTTTTTATTTCGATTTTTGGGAGGTTAGAATGAACAAAAATCAGCAATTCATGAATTTCTTTTGGGGGAGGCGTTTATACCGTTCCGCGTGTGGTAAAATTGATAAAGCAGTTTTATTCTTCGGGTCAGTATGATTACGGCGATACCTCATTTATATAATTTTTTTATGTTTTGGCGCTTTTATAGAATAAAAACAATTTTTTCGCTGATGATGCTGTATGATGGCTCGTTTTTTGCGGGACAAGATGACGTTTTCAGCGGTACCATGTTTATTTATATCGGTCTTTTGATCGCGTGTTATTCCACTTTTTGTTCGGCGGTTTGATGATAAAGCATTGATTTTTTGCTTAGTTTTTTTTTTTTTTTAAGGGGTTCACTTAAGGGGTTAACTAGTGGGAAAGTTTTATAGGGGGGTCGTTACGGACGCGGCGATACCAAATATGTGTACTTTTATTGTTTTGTTTTTTTTATTTACAGGAAGAAATGAATTTATTGGGGAATATTTTTTTTTTTTATGATTTTTTTTTACCACTTTTTATTTTTATTTTTTTTACTTATTTACTTTGTCCCAGGGTGGGACATCACAGTATTTTAGCAGATCGCTGGTTTGACAGTGTGCACAGCACTCTGTCACACCAGCGATCGCTCTGGCATCGCTGCAGGCTTCCTCAGCGCCTGCTCTCAGCAGGCACTGAGGAAGCCGCCTCCCTGCAGGACCCCGGCGCCATCTTGGATCCGGGGACCTGGAGGGAGGACGGACCCTCGGAACAGCGCGACACATCGCGCTGCTCTGAGGGTCTCAGGGGAGCGCGCAGGGAGCCCCCACCCTGCGCGATCCTCCCCTGTGCCCCGGGTACACCACGATCATGTTTGATCGCGGTGTGCCAGTAGTTAATGTGCCGGGAGCGGTCCGTGACCGCTCTTGACACATAGTGCTGGGTGTCAGCTGTGATATACAGCCGACACCCGGCCGCGATCAGCTACGCTCCCCCCGGGAGCGCAGCTGATCGCCCATGACGTACTATTCCGTCCATGGGAATTAGGTCCAGGGTCACATGGACGGAATAGTACGTCTGATGGCAGAGAGGGGTTAATGACCAAGCCAATTTTTACAATTCTGACCACTGTCACTTTATGATGTTATAGCTCTGGAACGGATCCCACTGATTCTGCGATTGTTTTTTCGAGACATATTGTACTTCATGTTAGTGGTAAAATTTCTTCGATATAACTTGCGTTTATTTATGAAAAAAAAACAGAAATTTGGCAAAAATTTTGAACATTTTGCAATTTTCAAACTTTTAATTTTTGTGCCCTTAAATCAGAGAGTGGTGTCACACAAAATAGTTTAAACATAATATTTCCCACATGTCACTTTACAACAGCACAATTTTGGAAACATAATTTTTTTTGTTAGGACATTATAAGGGTTAAAAGTTTACCAGAGATTTCTCATTTTTCCAACAAAATTTACAAAACCATTTCTTTTAGGGACCACCTCACATTAGAAGTGAGTTACACCATTCTAAAAACTGCACCCCTCAAGGTGCTCAAAACCACATTCAAGAAGTTTATTAACCCTTCAGGTGCTTAACGAGAAATAAAGCAATGTGGAAGGAAAAAAATGAACATTTTACTTTTTTCATAAAAAATTTATTTTTTATTTTCACAAGGGTAACAAGAGAAAATGGACCCCAAAATTTGCTGTGCAATTTCTCCTGAGTACACGATACCCCGTATGTGGAGGAAAGACACTGTTTGGGTGCATGGCAGGGCTCAGAAGGGAGGGAGCACCATTTGACTTTTTGAACCCAAAATTGGCTGTAATCAATGTTGGGTACCATGTCGCATTTGGAGGCCCCCTGATGTACCTAAACAGTGGAAACCCTCAATTCTATCTCCAAACCTAACACAGCCCTAACCCCAACACCACAACCATAACCCCAACCAACCCTAACTCTAACCCTAGCACAACCCTAACTCTAGATCTAACCCCAACCCTAATGGAAAAATGGAAAGAAATACTTTTTTATTCTATTATTTTTACCTAACTAATGGGGTTATAAAGGGGGGTTTGATTTACTATTTTTTATTTTGATCACTGTGAGATTCGCTAATGTCGCTTCTTCTGCGTCCCCTTGGAAGGGGTCTTCTTCTCCTTACAACCAAACTACCATGTAATGTTTACATTCTAGCAACATTCATTTGTTCAGCCAAATATGACTGCCCCGCCCCTGTTAGCACACTATAACCCTTTTTGCATTCTTTGCACCTTTATTCAGTCTTTGTTGGAACCATCTCAGTCTTTTTTGGCTGTTTACAAATATTTATTTCTGCACTTTAGCACATTGCACCTTCTGACATTTTGTGCTGCTTAATTACTGGTCCAGTCTGTTTCCACTCTCATTTATAAGCTGTGATTCTTTCAAAAGGGGGTAGATGTTGTGAACGCTCTGGATCTGACTTCTGAGTTTGGGCTCTCCCTGGTGGCTGCTGATAGTAATGAAGCTGCTTTGGCTAACAGAGGTCTATCAGCTGGTGGCGATGATTGGCAATCAGGTGTTACTGACTGGGGAGATATAAGTGAGCAACCTTCCCATGATCCTTGCCAGTGATTGTTGCTTCCTTGTCCCTTTTGGAAGTCAGCTTGCTTCCTGCTCTGTCCTGCAACTTTCCGATAAGTTTTGCTGTTTATTTCTGTGGCATTTTGTTTTTGTCTTAGTTTTCTGCCCTTCTGGAGGGCCTGCGCTGGACTCTGTTCTCATTTGCCACTGTTTATGTATTTTCAGTTCCCTGTTATTTCAGTATCCACTGATTTGCTACCAGTTCACACCAGAGACAGTTTATGTATTTTCAGTTCGCTGTTTTTTCAGTATCTGCTGATTTGCTACCAGTTCACACCTGAGTTCTGATCTAGCGGGGGAGAGATCGTGTGGTCTCAGTATTTTTGCATATCAGGTGTGTTGGGAGTTTTTCTTACAGTTTTTGCTGGATTGCAGACAGCATTCTTTCCTGTCCTGTTCTATCTAGACAGTTTGGGCCCCAGCATTTGCTTGCTCTATTTTCTGCCTGTGTTTGTATTTCATCTTGTCTCACCGCCAATATATGTTTGGGGGCTACCTATTCTTTTGGGGGCTCTACTCCTGGGCAGTTAGCTTTCCCCTTTTTCTCTTTAGGCTTAGTTAACTGTTGTGAATGTGCTAGAGATGGTTTCTGAGCAGAGGCTCCCTCTGGTGGTTACAGACAGTACTGAACTTTCCAGTGAGGAATGGCAATCTGAGATCACTGACTGGTCTGATATAAGGGAGGTTCCCTCCCATGATGGTCGCCGGTGATCAATTGTTCTTGTCTCAATTGTGTTTCCTGGTTCATTTGGAAGTTTGCTGGAGTCTTGCCTGTATCTGCTGCTTTCAGATAAGATATTTTTTGCTTTTCTTTTTGTGCTTGCTCTTTGCATTGTTTTCTGCACTTTTGTGGAGGTCAGCCAGGTCCCCTCCTGGGGCCTGAGCTCCTCACAGTTTATCTGCAGCCACTGTTATTTGCTCATTTGCTTTTTCCTGTTTTTTCAGCGGCTGCGGCTTGGTTTTTGTTCACACTGAGATCTGATTTAGCGGGTGGCGAGATCGTGTGATCTCAGTATTTTTGTAATCAGAATTGTTGGATTTTTGTAGGGTTTTCTGGGTTGCAGAAAGTAATCTCTCCTGTCCTATCCTATTTAGTCAGCTTGTGCGTTTGCTCAATCTATTTTCTGCCTATGTTTGTATTTTCATCTTGTCTAACCGCCATTATATGTTTGGGGGCTTCCTATTTTCTTTGGGGATCTGCTCCGGGGCAGATAGCTTTCATCTTTCTGCCTTTAGGTGTAGTTATCTCTCAGGCTGTGACGAGGCGTCTAGGATCAACGTAGGAACGCTCCACGGCTACCTCTAGTTGTGTGGTTAGTTTAGGAATCTGCAACCCATCAGTTACCAACATCTCAGGTGTTCGGCTGCCCTGCTGTTATTCCTGTCCTCCTCAGCTACCGAAACATAACAGATAACTCTCCGGCTGTGTCGAGGCATCTAGGGCACTGTAGGCAGGGCACTGTAGGCACGTCCTACGGCTGCTTCTAGTTGTGCTGTCAGTTTAGTGGTCTGCAATCCGCTAGTTACCAACCTCTCTGGGTGTCTGGTTGCCTAAGCTATTTTTTGCTGCTGTCCTCGGCTACCAATTCATAACAGAAAAATTAATGACAAAAGAGAAGGCAAAAAAACCCTAGATACCGTTATTCAGAAAAATGAATGCATAAAGTCATATATCACAAGATGCTCGGTATAGTATCAGGAAAAATAGACATAACGCGGCGTCTATTTTTGTGTCTATGTCTATTTTTCCTGATACTATACCGAGCATCTTGTGATATATGACTTTATGCATTCATTTTTCTGAATAACGGTATCTAGGGTTTTTTTGCCTTCTCTTTTGTCATTAATATTTTGTATAATGATTGTTACTTCTTTTTAAAAATTGTTTTGTAACTTAATAAAATTGTTTTTGCATTTTTCTATAAATTGGCTCTGGTTTTCATATACTTTTTTGGGTATTTGATTAAATATATATGGATGAGCGTTTACAAATTGGCCTCTTTTTGGTTAAACAATTCATAACAGGTAGAGTCCTCACATAGCTCCCTATAAACAGGATGAACCCCCACATAGCTTCCTACATACAGTATGAGCCCCCACATATGTCAAATGTCCTGAAGGGTTTAAATGTAGTTTCTTGGGATTTTATGTGATATAACAACACAAAGTAGCAATTATTTGTGAAGTGTAATGCAAATGATACATGGTTTTCTAAATATTTTTCAGATTATAAGACGCACTTTTTTTCCTTCAAATTTGGTAGGAAAATGGGGGTGCGTCTTATATTTCAAAGTGAGCTTACTGGGAGCCGCCGGCGGGGGAGCGAGGTCGCAGGAGGCAGGGTCGCTACATCAGGAGGCCGGCGGTGGCAGGAGCAGGGTGTTGCTGCAGTCGCTGGGATCACAGAAGGTATCAACGCCGCAACGCCCCGGCTCCTGCCACCGCCGGCCTCCTGAAGCAGCGACCCTGCCTCCTGTGACCCCGCTCCTCTGCAACCGTCCCCAAGTAAGCTACCATTAACCCCTTTGCGACCTCTGCCATAAGTCGCTTCCCTTTGATGTGGGCTCCGGCGGTGAGCCCACATCTTTCCCGGGATATGTCAGCTGTTTTGAACAGCTGACATGTGCCCGTAACAGCTGCGGGTGGAATTGCGATCCATCCGCAGCTATTAACTCGCTAAGTGCCACTGTCAAACTCTGACAGCAGCATTTAGCGCACGCTTCTGGCCATCGGGCCGAGAATTCTCCCACCGGTGACCCCGTCACGTGATCGCGGGTCACCGTTGGGTTGGCATGACAACCAGAGGTCTCCTGGAGACCTCTATGGTTGTCAGTGCTGGATTGCTATGAGTGCCACCTGGTGGTCGGCGCTCATAGCAAGTCAGCAATTCTGCTACATATAGGCGATCTCATTATCGACTATATGTAGCAGAGCCGATCGGGTTTTGGCAGCTTCTAGTCTCCCATGGAGACTATTGAAGCATGCCAAAAGTAAAAAAAATGTTTTTAAAAATATTAAAAAGAGAAAAAAAAGGTTAAATCACCCCCCTTTCAACCCATTCAAAATAAAACAGTAAAAAAAAAAAAGCATACTCATATTTGGTATCGCCATGTTCAGAATTGCCCAATCTATCATTAAATAAAAGGATTAACCTGATCGCTTAACTGCGTAGCGAGACGAAAAGTCAAAACTCCAGAACTATTTCTTTTGATCACCGCAACACTGCATTAAAATGCAATAACGGGCGATCAAAAGATCGTATCTGCTTCAAAATGGTGTCAATAAAAATGTCAGCTCGGCATGCAAAAAGTAAGCCCTCACCCAACCCGAAATCACGAAAAATGGAGACGCTACAGGTCTCAGAAAATGGCGCAATTTTTTTTAAACAAACTTTGTATTTTTTTTCACCCCTTAAATAAAAAAAGAACCTAGACATGTTTGGTGTCTATGAGCTCACAATGACATGGAGAATCATAATGGCAGGCTAGTTTTAGCATTTTGTGAACATGGTAAAAAAAAATCAAAAAAAACATTGTGGAATTACACTTTTTTTTGCAATTTCACTGCACTTAGAATTTTTTTCCCATTTTTGAGTACACGATATGGTAAAACCTATGGTGTCATTCAAAAGTGCAACTCGTCCCGCAAAAAACAAGCCCTACATGGCCATATTGAAAAATAAAAACGTTATGGCTCTGGGAAGAATGGGAGGGAAAAACAGAAATTCAAAAATGAAAATTGACAGGGTATCTAAGGGGTTAGAAAGGGAATCAAAAGACATCACCTTTTAAGAAAAAAAAAATGTTTTTCCTACTTTGCACCCCAAAATTTGAAAGCGCATCTTATAGTCCAGTGGGTCTTATATAATTCGCAAAATACGGTAAATTTGAAAATTGTGAAAAGCATTTGCATTCTGCCCCCTTTAGTCTGATACCCCTAAATAAAATCTTGAGTGATGATCTGCCTCCAGAAGTCACATACCGTATATACTCGTGTATAAGCCGAGATTTTCAGCACCTTTTTTTGTGCTGAAAATGCCCCCTCGGCTTATACACGAGTCATAGGGCAGAAACCAGCGGGGGAGGGGATGCGGCGGCAGGAGCCGGTGGCTGGGACACCATACTCACCCTCCCCGTGCCATCGCTGAACGTCCCTGCAATCCTGCGTTCTCCCCGGCTTCCTGCAGCTCTCCAGCGCTGAGCGGTGACGTAATACCCGCTCATTAAGGTCATGTAATATGGACGCGACGCCACTCCCATGGGAGTGGCCTCCATATTCATGGCCTTAATGAGCGGTATTTCGTCACCGCTCAGCGCTGAAGAGCTGCAGGAAGCCAGGGAGAACGCAGGATTGCCGGCTGGGACGTTCAGCGATGGCACGGGGAGGTGAGTAGATGGAGGAGGATGGGGGTGTGTATGTTTCGGTAGCTGAGGAGTGCAGGTAAAAAAGGAAATACACCAGAGCAGTTGGAATCTATGGGATTGTAGTACCCTGACTAACCACACCAACTAGAGGCAGCCGTGGAGCGTTCCTACGATGGTCCTAGACGCCTCGTCACAGCCTGAGAAACTAACTACACCTAAAGATAGAAATAGGAAAGCTATCTGCCCCGGAGCAGAACCCCAAAGATAATAGAAAGCCCCCAAACATGTAATGGCGGTTAGACAAGAGGAAAAACTGACACAGAAAGAAATAGTATGAGCAAACGCTGGGGCCCAAACTATCTAAATAGAAAAGGACAGGAAGGGTACTTACTGCAATCCCAGAAAACCCTGAAAAAACCAACTCTACTAATTTCAAAATCACCTGAGATCACACGACCTCTACCACCTAAATTAGTTCTCTGGTGTAACAAAAACAGCAGCCACTGAAAAAACTGGAAAAAGCAAAAGTACAAAACACAGTGGCTGGACCAAACTGAGAGGGCAGAAGCCCCCGGAGGGGACCCAGAAGGCCCCCACAGAAGTGCAGGACCAAATGCAAAAAATATAGCAAAAACACAAAATAAGAAATTGTCTTATCTGATAGCAGGAGATGCAGACACGACACAGCAGGCTACAAGGGAAACTGGAAAGAAGGATTCAGACCAGAACAATTGATCACCGGCAACCCTGATGGGAAAATGATTCCCTTAAATAAGACCAATCAGTAACACCTGATTCCCAATCCTCACTAGTACCGCTTGTAACCACCAGAGGGAGCCTCTGCTCAGAACTCATCTCAAACCCATTCACAACAGTACCCCCCCCTTGAGGAGGGGTCACCGAACCCTCATTTGAGCAACCAGGTCGGTCAGGATGAGTTCTATGATACGCACGGATAAGTCTCCTAGCATGGATGTCCGAAGCAAACACCCAAGAATTATCCTCCTGACCATAACCTCTCCATTTAACCAAATACTGGAGTCTTCGTCTAGAAAAACGAGAATCCAATATTTTCTCAACCACATACTCCAGATTGCCCTCAACCAAAACAGGGTCAGGAGGCACAGCAGCAGGAACCACTGGCTCAACAAACCTCTTCAACAAGGACTTGTGGAACACGTTATGGATCTTAAATGTCCCTGGAAGAAGCAAACGAAAAGAAACAGGATTAATAATCTCCATGATCTTATAAGGTCCAATGAACCTAGGCTTAAATTTAGGAGATGCTACTCTCATAGGAATATTCTTTGAGGACAACCAGACCAAGTCCCCCACTTTAAACCGAGGACCACCAGTCCTATGCCGGTTAGCAAACCGCTGGGCCTTCTCCTGAGAGAGGGACAACCTCTCCACTACCTGGTCCCAAATCTGCTGCATACGCTCAACAACAGAGTCAACACCTGGACAGACAGAAGCCTCCGTCTGTCCTGAAGAAAATCGAGGGTGAAACCCAGAATTACAGAAAAACGGAGACATCAAAGTGGCAGAGCTAGCCCTATTATTAAGAGCAAACTCAGCCAAAGGCAAAAAAGAGACCCAGTCATCCTGATCAGCAGACACAAAGCATCTTAGATAAGTCTCCAATGTCTGGTTTGTTCTCTCAGTTTGACCATTGGTCTGAGGATGAAATGCCGAGGAGAAAGACAATTGAACACCCAGTTTAGAACAAAAAGTCCTCCAAAATCTGGAAACAAACTGGACTCCTCTGTCAGACACAATGTTCTCAGGAATGCCGTGTAAACGAACCACGTGCTGAAGGAACAACGGCACCAATTCAGAGGAGGAAGGCAACTTAGGTAATGGCACAAGATGTATCATTTTGGAAAACCTATCACAAATTACCCAGATGGTGGTCATTCTCTGAGAAACAGGAAGATCGGAAATGAAATCCATAGAGATATGGGTCCATGGTCTCTTGGGCACAGGCAATGGCATCAACAAACCACTAGAGCGAGAGCAAGGCTTGGAGCGAGAGCAAGTCCCGCAGGACTGCACAAATTCCCTGACATCGCGAGACAAGGTAGGCCACCAAAAGGACCGACTAACCAAGTCTCTGGTACCAAAAATTCCGGGATGCCCAGCCAATGCGGAACAATGAATCTCAGACATCACACTCTTTTTCCATTGGTCCGGGACAAACAATTTTCCAACAGGGCAGCGCTCGGGCCTATCCTCCTGACACCCCTCCAGAGCAAGTCTCAAATTGGGCGAGATGGCGGAAAGAACTACACCCTCCTTCAAAATAACAGAGGGATCAGATAGCTCAGGAGAGTCCGCAAGGAAACTCCTCGAGAGGGCATCCGCCTTAACATTCTTAGTGCCAGGAAGAAAGGAAACCACAAAATTAAAACGTGTGAAAAACAAGGCCCACCTGGCCTGTCTAGGATTGAGTCGCTTGGCAGATTCCAGATAGACCAGATTCTTATGGTCCGTAAGGACCACCACCTGATGTTTGGCTCCCTCCAGCCAATGTCTCCACTCTTCAAAAGCCCACTTCATGGCCAATAACTCCCGATTACCCACGTCATAATTACGTTCAGTAGGAGAAAATTTTCGAGAGAAAAAGGCACAAGGGTTACTTTTAGAGGTCTCTGGATCTTTTTGGGACAAAACGGCACCTGCCCCAATTTCAGAGGCATCAACCTCCACCTGAAATGGCAGAGAAACATCAGGCTGCCGTAAAACAGGAGCAGAAGTGAATCTCTGCTTAAGTTCCTGAAACGCAGAGACTGCCTCAGGAGGCCAATTCACCACATCAGAACCCTTTCTGGTCAAATCAGTTAATGGTTTAACAATAACAGAGAAATTACCAATAAATTTACGATAAAAATTGGCAAAACCCAAAAATCTCTGAAGAGCCTTTAATGAAGTAGGTTGGACCCAATCACAGATGGCCTGAACCTTGACCGGTCCATTTCAGTAACAGATGGGGACAAAATGAATCCCAGAAATGAGATCTTCTGTACGCCAAAAAGACACTTTGATCCCTTCACATACAGAGCATTCTCTCTCAAAATCTGGAATACAGTTCGAACATGTTTCACATGAGAGTCCCAGTCATTAGAAAAAATCAAGATATCATCCAAATAAACAATCAGAAACTTGTCCACAAAATCCCTGAAAATGTCATTCATGAAGGACTGGAAGACGGAAGGAGCATTAGTGAGCCCAAAGGGCATCACAAGGTACTCAAAATGCCCTTCAGGGGTGTTAAATGCCGTCTTCCATTCATCCCCGTGCTTAATGCGAATAAGGTTATACGCCCCCCTGAGGTCAAGCTTGGTAAACCAAGTAGCGTTTTTCACCCTGGAAAACAGGTCAGAAATCAAGGGTAACGGGTATTGATATTTCACAGTAATATTGTTCAAGAGACGATAATCAATACACGGCCTTAATGAACCATCTTTTTTGGCCACAAAGAAAAAACCGGCACCTAAGGGTGAAGAGGATGGTCTGATATGACCCTTCTCCAATGATTCCTTGATATAAGACCGCATAGCGTCATGTTCAGGTACAGACAAGTTAAAAAGGCGACCCTTAGGGAATTTACTACCTGGCACTAATTCAATAGCGCAGTCATAGCTCCTATGGGGAGGTAAGGATGCAGATTTACTTTCGCTAAACACATCAGAAAAATCAAACAAAAAGTCAGGAACATCCTCAGCCTGGGGGGAGGCAGAAAAAACAGGAGTGTTGGTATTAACACATTGGCAGCCCCAACTGGTTACAGACACAGATTTCCAATCCAAAACAGGATTATGAGACTGTAACCAAGGGAAACCCAGCACGATAATGTCATGCAGATTATATAGAACCAAAAATTTGCAGCACTCCTGGTGATCAGGTTCAACCCTCATTATCACCTGAGTAGAAAACTGGGGTTTATTCTCAGCCAAAGGGGTAGAATCGATCCCCAGTAGGGGAATAGACTTCTGTAGGGGTATCAAGGGAAATCCACAACGTTTAGCAAAATCATAATCCATCAGGTTAATAGCTGCTCCAGAATCAACGAAAGCCTGAGCAGAAAATGAGGACAGAGAGCATATCAGAGTGACAGTTAATAAAAACTTAGTCTGAACACTACCCAAGATAACTGAGCGTGCAAAACGTCTTCCCCGCTTAGGGCAGACTGAAATAGCATGAGAGGCATCACCACAGTAGAAACATAACCCATTGCGCTTTCGAAACTCATGACGCTGTGCCCCAGACACCACTCCATCACACTGCATGGGCTCAGCAGCTGGCTCACAAGGCAACACCACTCCACGCATACTTTTCCGCTCACGCAAACGTCTGTCAATTTGAATCGCTAATGACATAGAATCATTGAGACCAGAGGGGACAGGGAATCCCACCATAACATCCTTTACATTATCCGACAGACCCTTCCGAAAAAGAGCTGCCAAAGCGTCGTCATTCCATTTGGTCAGGACTGCCCACCTACGGAATCTCTGACAGTATAACTCAGCGTCATCAAGCCCCTGATTTAATGCCAACAAGGCTTTTTCAGCTTGATCAGTGACATTAGGCTCATCGTACAATAACCCCAAAGCCTGAAAAAATGCATCAACATCACTCAAAACAGGATCCCCAGGTGTCAGGGAAAAAGCCCAATCCTGAGGATCGCCGCGCAGGAGAGAGATGACAATTTGAACCTGCTGCGCTGCGTTTCCTGAGGACTTAGATTTTAAGGCAAAAAACAATTTACAGTTATTTTTGAAATTCTGAAACTTAGCTCGATCCCCTAAAAACAAATCTGGCATGGGGATCCTAGGTTCCACAACAGGCAACCCAGCAAGATATGCAGCAATACTCTGAACCTCAGTGGCAAGCTGATCCACACGGCCAGACAACTGTGCAAACTCCATTGGGAGAAAAGATCCTCCTCAGCACCCAGAGATACAGAGGAAAAAAATGCAACAAACAGAAAAATATCTCTGACAACTTTTTCTTCCTTCAAAATATTTTTTCCCTTCTGTGAGTACCATACAATTTTTATGGCCGGTGATACTGTTATGTTTCGGTAGCTGAGGAGTGCAGGTAAAAAAGGAAATACACCAGAGCAGTTGGAATCTATGGGATTGTAGTACCCTGACTAACCACACCAACTAGAGGCAGCCGTGGAGCGTTCCTACGATGGTCCTAGACGCCTCGTCACAGCCTGAGAAACTAACTACACCTAAAGATAGAAATAGGAAAGCTATCTGCCCCGGAGCAGAACCCCAAAGATAATAGAAAGCCCCCAAACATGTAATGGCGGTTAGACAAGAGGAAAAACTGACACAGAAAGAAAATAGTATGAGCAAACGCTGGGGCCCAAACTATCTAAATAGAAAAGGACAGGAAGGGTACTTACTGCAATCCCAGAAAACCCTGAAAAAACCAACTCTACTAATTTCAAAATCACCTGAGATCACACGACCTCTACCACCTAAATTAGTTCTCTGGTGTAACAAAAACAGCAGCCACTGAAAAAACTGGAAAAAGCAAAAGTACAAAACACAGTGGCTGGACCAAACTGAGAGGGCAGAAGCCCCCGGAGGGGACCCAGAAGGCCCCCACAGAAGTGCAGGACCAAATGCAAAAAATATAGCAAAAACACAAAATAAGAAATTGTCTTATCTGATAGCAGGAGATGCAGACACGACACAGCAGGCTACAAGGGAAACTGGAAAGAAGGATTCAGACCAGAACAATTGATCACCGGCAACCCTGATGGGAAAATGATTCCCTTAAATAAGACCAATCAGTAACACCTGATTCCCAATCCTCACTAGTACCGCTTGTAACCACCAGAGGGAGCCTCTGCTCAGAACTCATCTCAAACCATTCACAACAGGGGGGAGCATGGAGGAGGACAAGGAGCACGGAGCAGGACGGGGGGGAGGACGGAGAGCACGGAGCAGAACGGGGGGAGGACGGAGAGCACGGAGCAGAACGGGGGAGGACGGAGAGCACGGAGCAGAACGGGGGAGGACGGAGAGCACGGAGCAGGACGGGGGGGAGGACGGAGCAGAATGGGGGGAGGAGGGAGAGCACGGAGCAGAACGGGGGGAGGACGGAGAGCACGGAGCACAACGGGGAGGACGGAGAGCACGGAGCAGGACGGGGGGAGCACGGAGCAGGACGGGGGAGGATGGAAAGCACGGAGCAGGACAGGATAATGGAGCAGGAGGAGGGGAGCACAGAGGAGAATGGGGCGCACAGAGCTGGATGGGGGAGCACAGAGCAGGACGGCAACTTATACACCCGGCTTTTACGCGAGTCAATAAGTTTTCCAAGTTTTTTGTGGCAAAATTAGGGGGGTCGGCTTATACACGCGTCGGCTTATACATGAGTATATACGGTAAGTAAACTGAATCTACATGTGTGTAATTTATTCTTAGTATAACTACAGCTATTTTGTGAAAGCCTCAGTGGTTTGTTTGAGAACATCAGGGAACAAACAGCATCATGAAAACAGGTCAGGGATAAAGTTGTGGAGAAGAGTAAAGCAAGGTTAGGTTATAAATAAATATCCCAAGTTCTGAACATGTCACGGAGCACTGTTCAATCCATCAATAATGGAAGGAGTATGGCACAACTGCAAACCTATATGGCTGTCCAACTAAATTGACAATGCAAGCAAAGGGAGCACTAATTGAAGTATCAACCACGAGGCCCATGGTCACTCTGGAGGAGCTGCAGAAATCCACAGCTCATTTAAAGAACCTGTCCACAAGACAACTATTAGCTGTTCACTCCACATATCTTGCGTTTACGGAATGGTGGAAAGAAGAAAGCCATTTTTGAAAGCAGGCCATAAGCAGTCCTGTTTGCAATTTGCAAAATCCATGTAAGGGATTCAGCTAGGTAGAGCTTTTTGGGCTACATGCAAAATGCTATGTATGGTGGAAAACTAACACTGCATATTACCTTGAAAACACTATTCCCAGCGTCAAACATGGTGGTGGCAGCATCATGCTGTGGCGATGCATTTCTTCAGTAGGGACAAGGAAGCTCTTCAGAGTTGATGGGAAGATGGATGAAGCTAAATACAGCACAATCCTGGAGGAAAACCTGTTAGGCTACTGTAGATGAGTTTTTGGTGAGTTTTTTTAAGCTGCATATTTCAAAAAATGCAAGCAACCAATTTTACTTAATAGGTGCAGAAATGGTGCATAAAATCTGCAACATCAAAAACTTACCAAAAGCTCATCGTGGGAACACAGCCTTAGAGACTGCAAAAGACATGACCCTGGGGCATAGGTTTACCTTCCAGCAGGACAAAACATATTGCCAGACCTACAATAGAATTGGATTAGATCAAAGTATATTTATGTATTTGAATGGCCCAGTGAAATTCCTGACCAAAATCCCATTGTGAATCTGTGGCAAGATTTGAAAATTGCAGCCTCTTGATGTGCAAAGCTGGTAGAGACATACCCCAAAAGACTTGCATCAGTAACTGCAGTGAAAAGTGGTTTTACAAAGTATTGACTTGGAAGCTAAAACAAATGCGCATCACAAATTTAAGAATTATATTTTTAACATATTTACAAAACCATGTATTATTTCCTTTACTTTTCACAAATACTTGAAATACTTGTTACTTAGTGTTGGTATGTCATATAATATCCCAATAAAATACAATTAGTTTATGGATGTAACGTGATGGAAAAGTTCAGAGTATGAATAATTTTTCAAGGCAATGTATAACAGAACTTGTGGAGTACAAAAATAGAATGATACAATCTTTATTTTTATGTATATGTTGCATTGCTCTGTGCTTTGGGCCTATTGTTTTTGTACAAGAGATCAGTTCTTCTACTACTACTTAACCAGTTCCTGACCAGGTACATGTTCAGATTTTATCGTACATGTGATTTTAACGGGTATAAAAAAAATGTATTGAACGGATATGGAAATAATTTTTGTCTCTTTTATTTGCGATACATGGGGCTTCATTTTTACGTTATTTTTTATATTTCTTTTTTTTTATATCAGGGACTATAGAAAGAAAAAATAAAATACGTGTATTTTTCACATAGATTTATTTTATTTTTTTTAAAGATCATTAAAAAGATTTTAAAATGTGTTCTCCATTCCATATATATTATTTTTATATATTGGACATACTTTTTTACAGTGGGGCCAGGCAGGAAAAAGCGATTTCAACTGTCTTATATTTTTAATTATGGTTTTTTATTTACTTTTTCATGTATTTCACACACTGTGCCCCTATAAACTCTTATAAGACTTTTGGAGGCATTTTAAAACATTAATACATTTCTTTTATTGCTGAATGCCCCTGTAAGTGGGGCTGGTGCATAATCCCTAGTTACAGGAGAAAATCAGTTTCTTCGCTGCACAGGTCAATTGTTGCAATTGTTGCAATTGTACCTAGGACCCATGAGCTCCTGTTACACTCACAGACCAAATGATCTCAGGGTCCAGAGGAGGAAGCACGGTAAGTGCTTCCTAATCTCTTTTTAGTTTGTATTGTTCAGCACTCTGTATATAGTTATGAAGAACGTAGACATAATAAATCAAGTCTGCCTTCTCTGCAGGGAGTATAACTGTGTATAACAAAGATATCCCTGCCCTCACAACTGCAAAATATACAGCAATGACATTTTAGAGCGTCACTGTAGAATAAAATTAAGATGAAGTCTATGGGTAGTCCTGAAGTAGTTAAACAGGACCTGTCACCAGGTTAAGGGGTGTCCAATTTTTGCTCTTGTTTTATTCCTGCTGCTCCTGAGTATTACATGTTTTGTTGTTTGGTGCTCTTTTAAATCTATCATACGATTCTAGAGATATTGTTCTTTTTACTTAGTGCTAACTCTTATGGTCTTTACCAAGGATTTGGTGCTCACAGTATTCACAAGGGACTTGTCTTTAGGTTGCGTTGCACAATTATCCTGTAAGCACCACCTCTATGAAAAAAAGACCATAAAATTTAGCACTCAACAAAAGGCCCATAATTCTGGAACCATATAGCTGATATAAAAGAACAAAAACTAAATGAAATACTCATTGGAGCAAGAGTAAAACAAAAATGAAAGCAAAAATTGTCCATTTTTACTTGGTGACCGGTTCTCTTTAAGCTGGCAATACATTACAGCTACCTAATACGTATTTTCAGGACAACTTGCCATAAGTAAAAAAAAGAAAACTGATCTCGGCTGTGATCTGACATTTTCTGCTCTTCCATAGTACATAGTTACAGTTCTAGGTATGAATAGCTTGTTGAACAGATATTTATAACAACTTTTTTTATATTTATACATCCTGGCCTCAGTTGTATTTTTCTAAATTAAATAACCCCAATTTTGATCTATTTAGGTATTGTAATCAGGGCCGGCGTCAGCACCCGGCTGTAAGGTTCTTTGTCTCTGTTGACATGTTCCTTGAAACTCAGTTTTCCGTCGGCCATTTTGCTTTCTGTCTTTCTGCAGCTCTTGCCCTCAGTTAATATGGAGTTTCCAGTTTTCATGTTCCCGCCCTGATTCTTCCCTCTTGCTTCTTAAGCAGCCTCAGCTGAACAATCAGTGCTCCTGAATCAAGCCTCAGTCAGTCTGTGACCTGACTCCTGAAACCTTGGACTTGTACTCCAGCTATTCCCTACTGAGGAACCTTGGAACACTTTTGGACTCTGGAAACCTGCTGTTTGGTGAATCCATGTTTGCAGAAGAATTACGGTACAGAGAAGAGATCCTGAACCTGCTTTGGAGATTTATTGTAGTGCTTGAAGTTACTCTGGCCTGCTGTGTCTCCTGTCGCTGTTCCTGCAAACTGTGTGAACTTTTCAGCATGCTTGTATGAAGTAATACAAGTCATTTCATTTCAACCTATGTCTCCTGTGTTTTCCTCGCACCCAAGCACAAGACGCTATAGGAACTGTACACTATACATGACACCGGCACACCCGGGCAAGTGCCGGGGCCCTGAGCAGGCGGGGGGCCCACTCGCTGTCTGGCACCCCCGCACCCGTTAGTGGAGGAGAGAGGTGTCAGCGCCGCCACTGGGCCCCCCCCCCGCTTGCTCAGGGCCCCGGCATCAGCTGGCACAATACTTACCTCTCCCGTGCCTCCGCTGCCGCAGCTCCGGGCTCCAGGGGCGCCGGCGCTTCCTCTCACAGCAGCGCCGCTGAATGACGTCATCATTCAGCGGCCGGCTGTGGCAGAGAGCGCGCGGACGTCAGACAGGTAAGACTTGTGTGTGTGTGTCTCTGTGTGTGTCTGTGTGTATGTAGTGCGGTGCTTTGTGTGTGTGTATGTGTGTGTATAAGTATGTGAGAGAGTGCTTATGTGCTGTCTGTGTGTGATGATGGACAGACATTGCTGATAATGGGGAGGCATTGATGATGATGATGGGAGAAGATGATGATAATGGGCAGGCATTGATGATAAAGGGCAGGCATTGATGATGGGGAGAAGATGATGATGGGCAGGCATTGCTGATAATGGGGAGGCATTGATGATGATGATGGGGAGAAGATGATGATAATGGACAGGCATTGATGATGGGGAGAAGATGATGATGGGCAGGCATTGATGATGATGGGGAGGAGATGATGATGGGCAGGCATTGCTGATAATGGGGAGGCATTGATGATGATGGGGAGAAGATGATGATAATGGGCAGGCATTGATGATAATGGGCAGGCATTGATGATGGGGAGAAGATGATGATGGGCAGGCATTGATGATGATGGGGAGGAGATGATGATGATGGGCAGGCATTGATGATAATGGGGAGGCCATGATGATGATGGGGAGGCAATGATGATGATAAGGAGACAATGATGACGATGGGGAGGCAATCATGATGATAATGGGGAGTCTTTCCACAGCGCCCTTTCCTGAGCCGTAACAGTGCAGAACGCAGTACAGCGCAGAGGAGAGCTCCATATTTTGTATGGAGCATTATATGGGGACCAGTATCCTGTATGGAGCATTATATGGGGACCAGTATCCTGTATGGAGCAATATATGGGGACCAGTATCCTGTATGGAGCATTATATTGGGTCCAGTATTCTGTATGGAGCATTATATGGGGGGTGACATCCTGCATGGGGTATTATATGGGTGATGAGGGGGAGACTGTGGTGCCCATAATATTGTATGGAGGACTGTACTGTCTAGTCTGTTCTGTGCGCTGTGAGGATTTGGCGGTTTTTGAGCTATTGTACAATTTACAATAGATATCACTCATGTAATGTAAGAAGAGAAGTATTTGGCCTTGTACTGTACCTATATTTCTCTGCTGTATCTGTGCATCATGAATCGTGGTCTGTGTTAAAGGGGCCCACTGAGGCTCCTTCGCCCGGGGCCCATAAAAACCTGGAGCCGGCCCTGATTGTAATCCTCCCATCCGATTTATAACTTTGATTGACATTGAACTCTCTCCAGCTATGCTATGTCTTTTTTTCTACATTGCCCAAACCCATGAAAAATTAATGCTTATGCTAAGTATTAATTTGTATGGGGGTAAAACTGTGTCCTCATCGTGAGCATCTATGCCCATTTTTCATGCCTTCCAAAATCTTATTTGTTTTGGCTGCAGCTGCCTGGCACTAGTTGATACAGTCTAGTTTGCGGTAAGACATATATTGATTTGATTTTTGTTAGGGAGAAAATATATTTAAGCTAAATTTATGCCTTATTTTTGAAAAATCCCTTTATTTCTATTTAGTTTATTACTGTTGGGTCGTTAGCTATGTAAAGGTAGGTCTAACTGCGATGGATGACATAAACCTACATTATAACAATTGTGGTGTGTAATGTTGCCAAATCCCATCCTTGCTCCTACACTAAAGTCACCAAAATGTTACACTTTGTGTGCCAATGTAAAATATATTCAAAGGAGCTAAACTGCTGAAGTACCTCAATTGCTAAAATATCATTATATATCAATTTTTATAAATTGCTATTCACAGAGAATTTAATCTAAAACACAGGGTGAGCTCCTTCAGCAGCTGATTTTATGTGACAGTGATCTGTTATTTATGTGCTGCAATAAAATTTCTGTGTATGTTCCTTTTTTTACACCTAAACCCCACTGTGAGATTTATTGACTTAGTGAGCAGGCAGTGCAAAATATAAAATTTTGTTTATCATTTATTTAGCAATATATTTCATTTTCTGGCCATTCTCCACCAAATTAAATTGTGGTTTGTGTTATTTAAAGGAATACACAATAAATGAGATTGTATCCTACAGTTTTTAAATACACTACTACTTATAAACAAATTATTTTCCAGTTTTCTATATTTCACTGTTGCCTCCTGCTGGTTTATTGTAAAAGAACTGAATTTTTACAAAAGACTTCTTACTCTTTTTTGTAACCTCTTGCATCTCTTTCCTATTACTTATAGACTGTAATCTCATCGGTAGGTTCCTACCAAAAGTGTCATGTAAAGACTTTTATTTGTTAGTATCATACTGTCTCTTGTATTTGTTACAATGTGATACACTAATATTAAGTTTTGTAAAGTGCTACCAATGATGAGGCATAATAATATATATTTGGAAGAATCTGAACTAAATGTCTTGTTAAAGGGAATCTGTCACCCTAAATTGGTGGGATATTTAAATGATGGCAGTCAGGTCAGATGGGCGGTGTTTTGGGTACTTGCCTTAACATGTTGTTCGCCGCTGTCTCCATTATTTCTGGGAATTGTAGTCGTTGCCCTCCATATAATGCGCCTGCGCATTGCAATCTTGAATTGCGCATGCGCAGTATGCTTTGCCCACAGATTGCAATGCGCAGACACGTTATATGGAGGGCAATGACTACAATTCCCAGAAATAATGGAGACAGCGGCGAGCAACATGTTAAGGCAAGTACCCAAAACACCGCCCATCTGACCTGACTGCCATCATTTAAATATCCCGCCAATTTAGGGTGACAGATTCCCTTTAAAAGGAACTTGATATGAAATAAATGCTGCCCGAACCACATGAAGCACAGGCTATGTTATTTCAGCTATATATGTTTTAAGGTATGTTCACACATGGTGTTTTGCTGCATTTTTTAGGCAGCCTATTTGGTGTGTAAATTATCCAGCATTTTACCATACCAGCATAATCAATGACATTTCTGAAATCTTATGCACACGCTGTTTTTTTTCCCCATACATATTTTAGTCCCTGCTGCGTGCCATGTCAATTCTTTCAATGTTTTTGCACCACATTTCACTCATTCAACTGAATGGGTGAAAACACACAAGTAAAAGTAGTGCAAAAAAGCATGTAAAAATGCAAGAAAAATGCACGTACTGTTTTTTCCTGCCACCACTGGTTTTGGTGCAGAAAAAAAAAAGCTGTAAAAACGCTGAACGCTGCAGTGTTTCAAAGAAAATATACTCTGAAAAGTTGGACAGGGATTATGTGTATCAGATGACTAATCCAAGACCGGTCTCTAGCAGATTCTCCCCCCCTCCACTACACTGACATGTCTCTAACTTTTTGTGTACATGGAGAGACCTGTCAGTCTAGGGCAGGGGTGGGGAATCTTTTTTCTGCCAAGAGCCATTTGTATACTTACACCATCCTTCAGGGACGTACAAACTCCACCCACAAAGTACATCCTAACTCTGTCACTGGTGTCAGGACGTAATCTTTCATTGCATGCCCTTCAGTGTTCAGTAGTGAACACTGCGTGTGTGTGCTCACAAACCAAGAAGAAATTAATGAGCTGGTGGCAATCAAAATACAGCTCCCTGTCCAAGAATGCGGTCCCTGAGAATCTGCCCAGGGGCCTGATAAAAGGTCAATGAGGGCCGTAAATGGCCCGGGGGCCTGAGGTTGCCCACAACTGGTCTAGGGGAACAGGGTGGTGGGAGCCACCAGAGACTATTCACAGACTATTTATCTGAGACACATGATTCGTGGACAACTTTTCACATCATGGTTCCTCTGAACTATTGAAGCCATGTATGTTTTCCCTAAAATCCTGCAGAATTTTGGAAAAACCATGCTTTGAAAAGTCATTATGGGCAGCAAGAATCAGACTTTGGCTGGTTCTGGCTGTATGAATCTCATGGAGAATCTAAGATAAAAACACAATGAGAAAATACCCTGTAATAAGTAAATATATAGTAATAGTGCAGGTAAATAACATAGGGTACTTGGTTAACACTGTTTTGTTAAAAAAAAATCTAATAATGTAAAAGCCATCCCACCACAATAAGCTGTACCTCAATCGGGAAGGTACCTAACTCTTGTAGTTCACCTCACTATGTGTCAGCAGATGTATAACTAGATAAGGGCAGAGTAGGACCTGGGTCTCGAAAGCTATATAAACCAAATGAACAGCCCAAAAAAGTGGAGCCACACACCTGTTTGTACAAAGTACAAAAAAACTAAATCAAAACCAAAATAAACCTTCAGGTTTTGTGACATATCTGCGAAGAAAAAACGCAAAATCTGCAACTTCTACAAAATAAATTTTTATCAAATGAAGTTATTAACTATGATGACTAAAAAAAATAGAAAGTAAAGCAAAATTCAATGTATAAAGAATGACTAAAAAGATATCTTTAGGGAGTCATTATCCAAAACTTCTTGACAATTGGTAAAGACAACATGCTCTGGTAGCTGGAGTCATGGAGATCAAGTTTTAATTAAGTGATCAACAGTTTCCAGCAAGACTATCATCAATCCCTCATTAATGTACATTTTCAGTCAATGGGGTTGCCATATTAATAGCAACACGCATCTTACAAAATTGCTTAGTCCAGTTAATATTACACATCTCAATGGTTTATTAAGAAGAAAGAAACTTGGAAACAAGGAAATTATCTTTTTAATAAATTAAGCAAGAGAGATTCAACGTGACTTCTGAGAACCAAAGGCAAGAGATATATTATCCTGCACTGCAGTTTCTAATAATCAGACAGAGGACAGGGCACTTTCCCAATTACCACTGTAGCAGTGGAAGTTTTTATACAGTTAGTTGGGCATTTGTAACTGTTAGGACTATTGTATCTGTATACTGGCATATTACAGTCATTTTGTCTCAAAGGGACGCACTAGGGATGACAGTGCTCTTAAACTAAAATGTCCTGAACCTGAACTTTGCTTTGAATGTATATAACACAAAAGCCTTGCATGTATATAATACACAAGCTTTGGATGTATACAGTACACAAGCCTTGGAGGTATATAATATACAAGCTTTGGATGTATATAGTACACAAGCCTTGGACGTATATACCGTATTTTTTGGACCATAAGACGCACTTTTTTCCCAAAAAATTTTGGGGAAAATGGGGGTGCGTCTTATAGTCACAATGTACTTACAATCCGGCGGCGGTCCGGTGGCGGCGGTCCCAATGCAGCCTCCGGTGCGGTGGTGTCGGGGCTCTGATGTGGCTGCAGCGGGGCTCTGTGCTGCGTGGGGGGCTCCGCCGGCATTTCATCCTAACCACGAAAGCCCCCCGCAGCTCCGCTGTTGCGACGTGGTGGCTTCCTGAAACATGGCTGCCAGGGGCCTCCGGAAAGATGGCCGCCGCAGTGAGAAATTCAAATCTCGGCAACGAGATCTCGGCAACTAGATCTCGGGAAAAGATCTCGTTGCCGAGATTTGAATTTCTCGTTGCGGCAGCCATCTTTCCGGAGGCCCCTGGTGGCCATGTTTCAGGAAGCCACCGCGTCGCAACAGCGGAGCTGCGAGGGGTTTCCCGGTTAGGACGAAATGCCGGCAGAGCCCCTCACGCAGCACAGAGCCCCGCTGCAGCCACATCAGAGCCCTGACACCACCGCACCGGAGGCTGCATTGGGAACGCCGCCGGATTGTAAGTACATTGCCACCCCAGAAAGCACAGACACCCCACAGACACAGCCACCCCACAAAGCACAGACACCCCACGGACCACAGCCACCCCACAGACCACAGCCACCCCACAGACCACAGCCACTCCACAGACCACAGCCACTCCACAGACCACAGCCACCCCACAGCCCACAGCCACCCCACAGAGCACCCCTGCAACACAGAGCACCACCACCTCACCAGCCTGGACCACCGAACGACCCCTGTGACCACTCCTCTACCTGTGCTGATCCCTTCGCTGGTAACCTAAATTCGGACTGTAAGACGGACCCCCATGTGACACATTATTTTTTTTCCCTATTTTCCTTCTGAAAATTTGGGGTGCGTCTTATGGTCCGGTGCTCTTATAGTCCAAAAAATACGGTAATACACAAGCTTTGGATGTTGTGACAAAATCACTGGTATAGTGCTGGAGGGAGATATGTGTCATTATTTTTAATGGCGTCAGTGATGTAAAACCCATAGTAATTTCCTCCATCACACTACGTGCTGTGAGGTTTAAGCTAAGTTCCGTAATGGGCTGTTTTTTATGTGGACATCCATAGAGTGGATGGGAGGGTGTCCACCTTATCTATACCTGCAGACCTGGCATCACCGTGTGCTGATATGACCTGTGTGATGTCACAGTCATGTGCTCAGTCACATGGGGAAGAGTCACATGGTTTGGGGCTTAAATAGAAGGACTCTAGAGGCAGTCTTTGTTCAGCAAGACTGGAGAGAGGACTCTCCAGTGGTTTGTATCTTGTGGAGGAAAGACTGAACCTGTCTTGCTCCAGAGCGAGATGTTACCCGCAACGTATAGACTCTGTTACAGCATTTTGTTTTCTTTGTTGCTATCCTGTTTTTGCCCGAAGGGCTGTGTTTACTTTACCCTTCTTCTTGGTTTATGCTGCCATATAATAAACCAACTGAAGACTTAAATAGACAGTGTTCTTGTTTTCTACCTCCGTTTACCACCAAGTGAGTTGAACTGCCACAATGTATACAGTACACAATCTTCGGATGTATATAGAACACAAGTTTTGGATGACTATAGTACAATATAAACAGCAAACAAAAAGGCAGCAACACTCACCTGCCCAGTTCTCAGAACAAATGCACTACAGGGTGCAGCCAGCCCATAAAGCTAGATGTTAGCAGCACAGGTGCAAAATACCAGATCAAACAGCCACTCTCCACATACCCATTTAGGGAGGGGGTGACTGCCAGTACACAATTGCACAATAAAGGCCCGCATAGGGTGCCGTTCACACAAGGATACTGCATAGTGTCTGGTTCACAGCCTATTAATCACTCCTCTACTATTCGACTAGGCGGGCTGGCCAGCACACTCTCAATGCGCACCAGTGTGAACACCCCTCATGCGAGACCAAACGTGCTTGGGCTTGGCTGCACCCCGGAAAATAAAGTGCAAAAAATACAAAAATAGTGGGTATTAGTTGATATTTTGGCCAAAATACGTAAGCTTGTAACCTGCGCCAAAGGTCCCCACCCTTACAAGTCCCTACACTACACTATACAGCAAGGCCACTAAAGGAGACTCAAGGTCTCCAAAAATTCAATATAAACAGCAAACAAAAAGGCAGCAACACTCACCTGCCCAGATCTCAGAACAAATGCACTACAAGGTGCAGCCAGCCCATAAAGCTAGATGTTAGCAGCACAGGTGCAAAATACCAGATCAAACAGCCACTCTCCACATACCCATTTAAGGAGGGGGTGACTGCCCATTATACAATTGAACAATAAAGGCCTGCATAGGGTGCCGTTCACACAAGGATACTGCATAGTGTCTGGTTCACAGCCTCTTAATCACGCCCCTACTATTTGACTAGGCGGACTGGCCAGTACACTCTCAATGTGCACCAGTGTGTCACGGGTGTGTCGCTGCGAAGATCGTCACGATTGCACACCCTGACTTCTCACAGCTGAGTTTCTGGTGCTGGGTGTTTTTCGGCAGTGAGGGAGTTAATTCTACCTCTCTCTGTGCTGGACAAGACCAGCCTCGCTCAGCTGCAATTAATGTTGCTGTAATTGGATTCCTTCAAATACCTGCCTGTCTGCTAGGGAAGTGTCGGTGAAAGCATTCATGCAGACCAGCAGAGCGGATCGTTGTATTGTGAAGGCTGAAGTGAAAGAGTACCTGGTGTGGTCGTTTTCCCCTCCTTGCTTTATCATTTATCTCCGTACCCGTTGGTGTCCCCTCTGTTTCCTGTGGTATGACTTTTGTATGCAAGGTGGATTTTAGTTTACCTCTTGTACTGTCTCGTTCGTCTGTTACTGTGTCTAGGCATATACCTACCAGTCCCCGGTGTTGTGATCAGGGTCCTTCTCAGGACTAGATCACTGAGGTTCAGGGATCCTCAGGAGGTAGGGATTACGCTGGCGGCCTGGACCTCTGTACCATCAACAGTACCTCCAGGTAGAGGGATTAGTCAGGACCCCAGCTTAGGGTCAGCATAGACCCCAGACCTCCTGTATGCAGTAACAGCGTGACATTTTCACCGACCGCTAAAGATTTTCTCCAGTCACCATGGATCCAGTAGTCAGTCTAGCTCGGCAGTTGCAGAGTTTGTCCATGGAGCTGGCGGACGTTAAGTCCAAGGTTTTGTACCCCCCGGAGCAGGCCGGACCTGAACCTAAAGTAGCTCTCCCTCACTGGGGGGCGGGACAAGTTTTTTGCTTTCCGGGAGGCATGTAAATTGTACTTTCGGCTGCGACCTCGGTCATCTGGGAGTGAAGAACAAAGGGTGGGGATTGTCATCTCGCTCCTACAAGGAGACCCCCAATCCTGGGCGTTCGCTCTCCCCCCGGGCTCCCCAGCTCTCCAGTCAGTGGATAGGTTTTTTGCGGCTCTGGGTCTTGTGTATGATGACCCGGATCGGGTCTCCCTTGCTGAATCTAAGTTACGTAGGATCCAGCAGGGAGATTGTCCGGCGGAGGAATTCTGTTCGGAGTTCCGTAGGTGGGCCATGGACACCCAGTGGAATGACCCGGCTCTTAGGAGTCAGTTTTGTCAAGGTTTATCTGACAAATTAAAGGATGTGCTGGCACAGTATGACCCTCCCACGTCACTAGAAGCCGCTATGGCCCTTGCTATTCGTATTGACAGACGTCTTCGGGAGAGGTTCGGGGTAACTTCGCCCCCTGTGATGACTCCACCTTCCTCAAGGGTCCCTTATATGGAGGTTCCCTGGTCAGTCCAGAGGAGCCTATGCAATTAGGAGGGACATCATTCCGGGGGAGGGGATCGGTGGGGCGCCACAAAACAGGAAGTTGTTTCTTCTGTGGAAAAAAAGGACATTTTATTAGGGGGTGTCCATCTTGTCCTTTGCAGAGTGAGAAGTCGCCGGAAAACTATTGATCCCAGATTGTGTGGTGGACGGCAATCTGGGAGTAAGTATTTCGTCCCTAAGTTCATCTCAGTTTCTCGTACCGGCGGAGGTGGTGGTGGGTGCGAAAACTGAGAGAATATCTGTTCTTCTGGATAGTGGGGCCGGGGCTAATCTGGTGGATGCTCGCTTTGCCCGGGTTCAAGGTATGCCATTGAGTGTGTTGGCTAAACCCGTCCCCATATTCTCGATCGACGCCAGACCTCTCGGTCAGGGAAGTTTTTTGCAAGCAGTGCATAACATAGATCTTCAAGTGG
Source organism: Oophaga sylvatica (assembly GCA_033576555.1). Lineage (NCBI taxonomy): Eukaryota > Metazoa > Chordata > Amphibia > Anura > Dendrobatidae > Oophaga > Oophaga sylvatica. The sequence goes on along the minus strand of JARQOD010000001.1, from coordinate 827,978,681 downwards.
GGGCGTTACATAAAGAACTGTTGTCTTGTTATGTGTTGGAGGGTCTTCCCACTCCTATAGTGCTGGGCCTTCCTTGGTTAACTAAGCATAACCCGGTTATTAATTGGCAATCCAGAGAGATAAGCCAATGGAGTGAATTCTGTAAGAAAAACTGCATAAATACGTCATTGGTGCGGTCGCTCCTAGGGCCTTACCTCCATTTCTGGTGGACTTTGAGGATGTATTCTCGGAGAAAGGGTGTCAAGAACTACCTCCTCATCGCGAGTATGACTGTTCTGTTAACCTGCTCCCTGGGGCCAAGTTACCAAAATCTAGGTTGTATAACCTTTCTGGTCCTGAGAGACAGGCCATGAAGGATTATATTTCAGAGAGTCTGGCTAAGGGGCATATTAGACCTTCATCTTCCCCGGTGGCCGCGGGGTTCTTCTTTGTGAAGAAAAAAGATGGAGGCCTACGCCCTTGCCTGGATTTCCGTGAGCTTAATCGGATTACGGTCCGAGATCCGTATCCGCTCCCACTTATTCCCGATCTCTTCAATCAGATCTTGGGTGCCAAATGGTTCTCTAAGTTGGATCTCAGGGGGGCGTACAATTTGATTAGGATGAAGGAGGGGGATGAGTGGAAGACGGCGTTTAACACTCCGGAGGGGCATTACGAGAACCTTGTCATGCCATTAGGTCTGAGTATTGCCCCGGCGGTGTTTCAACACTTTGTAAATGACATCTTTCGCCACCTAATGGGACAGTTTGTGGTCATATATCTGGATGATATCTTAATTTACTCGCCGGATCTTGTGTCTCATCAGGAGCATGTTAGGCAGGTGTTACAGATCTTGCGGGATAATAAACTGTACGCCAAATGGGAGAAGTGTGTGTTCGCCGTACAGGAACTTCAGTTTTTAGGTTTCCTGGTGTCAGCATCCGGTTTTCGTATGGACCCTGGGAAAGTGCGGGCAGTTCTTGAGTGGGATCTGCCAGAGGATCTTAAGGCATTACAACGTTTCCTGGGGTTTGCTAACTACTACCGGAAATTCATTCGTAATTTTTCGTCCATAGTTAAACCTCTCACAGACATGACTAAAAAAGGGACGGATTTTTCAAGGTGGTCTGACAAGGCTTGTCAAGCGTTTTCTTCCTTGAAAAAATGTTTTGCTTCAGCACCCATACTTATTCAGCCTGATGCGTCACAGCCGTTCATTGTTGAGGTGGACGCTTCCGAGGTAGGGGTGGGAGCAGTATTGTCACAAGGTTCGTCCCCTGGTAAATGGCATCCATGCGCCTTCTTCTCTAAAAAATTGTCGTCCGCTGAGAGGAATTATGATGTCGGCAATAGGGAACTCTTGGCCATTAAGTTAGCTTTTGAGGAGTGGCGTCATTTTTTGGAGGGGGCAGTCCACCCGGTCACCGTCATTACCGATCACAAGAACCTGCTATATTTAGAGTCCGCTAAACGTCTGAATCCCAGACAAGCTAGGTGGTCGTTGTTTTTTACCAGGTTTAATTTTGTCGTCACATATCGTCCTGGGTCAAAAAATGTTAAGGCGGATGCCTTATCTCGCTGTTTCCCAGGGGCTGGGAATACGGAGGACCTGGTTCCGGTCTTTCAGGAGGGGGTGGTGGTGTCGGCAGTATGCTCTGAGCTTGAGGAGGAGGTATTGGAGGCTCAGGGGGATGCCCCTGTAGGACCTCCAGGGAGACTGTTTGTTCCAAATCAGTTGCGACAAAAGGTGATCGAGGCACACCATAATTCAGCTTTGGCAGGACACCCAGGGAGTAAAGCAACTGAGGATCTCCTCTCGCGCCGGTTTTGGTGGCCTAACTTACATAGGGAGGTGGTAACTTTTGTCGCGTCCTGCGAGGTTTGTGCGCGCTCTAAGACCCCACATACCCGTCCGTCTGGGGTCCTCTTACCTTTGAAGATCCCGGAGCGTCTGTGGACTCATCTGTCTATGGACTTTATTACGGACCTCCCGCCATCTTCGGGTAAAACAGTCATACTCGTTGTAGTGGACAGGTTCAGCAAGATGGCACATTTTATCGCTCTTCCTGCTCTTCATAATGCTAAAACCCTTGCGCAGGTGTTTATTGGGGAGATTGTAAGGCTTCACGGGGTACCCTCCGATGTGGTGTCGGATCGGGGCTCTCAGTTTGTGTCCAAATTCTGGAAAGCATTTTGTACACGGCGGGGGATGCAGTTGTCATTTTCATCGGCTTTTCACCCGCAGACCAATGGTCAGACAGAGCGTCTGAACCAGAGCTTGGAGACATATCTCCGGTGTTTTGTCTCAGAGAACCAGGAGGACTGGGCTTCTTTCTTGCCTCTGGCGGAGTTTGCTCTAAATAATAGGCGGAGCGAGTCCACTGGTAAGTCCCCGTTTTTTGGGGCATATGGTTTTCATCCCCAGTTTTGTACTTTCAATAGGGGGGGCTCTTCTGGGGTTCCTGAGGAGGAACGATTTTTGTCATCACTTGCTTCAGTGTGGAGAGGAGTGCTGAATAATCTGAGTACTATGGGGAACCGATACAAACGTATGGCTGATAGGAGGAGAGTGTCTGGTCCGGACCTAAGTGTGAACGATCTGGTATAGTTGTCTACCAAGAATATAAAACTTAAGGTTCCCTCCTGGAAACTGGGTCCCAGGTTCATCGGGCCATACAAGATCAGTGCTATAATTAATCCGGTTGCATTCCGTCTTGACCTCCCTCCCACATTTAAAATTCATAATGTGTTCCACAGATCGTTGCTTAAGAAGTATGTGGCGCCGGTGATACCTTCACCTTTACCTCTTCCTCCTGTGGTGGTCAATGGTAACTTGGAGTTCCAGGTGTCGAGAGTCATCGATTCACGTCTGAATCGCCGGTCCCTTCAGTACCTTGTTCATTGGAGGGAGTATGGTCCTGAGGAGAGGACGTGGGTTCCGGCGTCGGATATTAACGCAGACCGATTAATTCGGGCCTTCCACACTACTCACCCAGATAAACCCGGCGGAGGCCCCTCGTAGAAGGGGGGGTACTGTCACGGGTGTGTCGCTGCGAAGATCGTCGTGATTGCACACCCTGACTTCTCACAGCTGAGTTTCTGGTGCTGGGTGTTTTTCGGCAGTGAGGGAGTTAATTCTACCTCTCTCTGTGCTGGACAAGACCAGCCTCGCTCAGCTGCAATTAATGTTGCTGTAATTGGATTCCTTCAAATACCTGCCTGTCTGCTAGGGAAGTGTCGGTGAAAGCATTCATGCAGACCAGCAGAGCGGATCGTTGTATTGTGAAGGCTGAAGTGAAAGAGTACCTGGTGTGGTCGTTTTCCCCTCCTCGCTTTATCATTTATCTCCGTACCCGTTGGTGTCCCTCTGTTTCCTGTGGTATGACTTTTGTATGCAAGGTGGATTTTAGTTTACCCCTTGTACTGTCTCGTTCGTCTGTTACTGTGTCTAGGCATATACCTACCAGTCCCCGGTGTTGTGATCAGGGTCCTTCTCAGGACTAAATCACTGAGGTTCAGGGATCCTCAGGAGGTAGGGATTACGCTGGCGGCCTGGAACTCTGTACCATCAACAGTACCTCCAGTTAGAGGGATTAGTCAGGACCCCAGCTTAGGGTCAGCATAGACCCCAGACCTCCTGTATGCAGTAACAGCGTGACACAGTGTGAACACCACTCATGCGAGACCAAACCTGCTTGGGCTTGGCTGCACCCCGGAAAATAAAGTGCAAAAAATACAAAAATAGTGGGGTATTAGTTGATATTTTGGCCAAAATACGTAAGCTTGTAACCTGCGCCAAAGGTCCCCACGCTTACAAGTCCCTACACTACACTATACAGCAAGGCCACTAAAGGAGACTCAAGGTCTCCAAAAATTCAATATAAACCGCAAACAAAAAGGCAGCAACACTCACCTGCCCAGATCTCAGAACAAATGTACTACAGGGTGCAGCCAGACCATAAAGCAAGATGTTAGCAGCACAGGTGCAAAATACCAGATTAAACAGTCACTCTCCACATACCCATTCAAGGAGGGGATGACTGCCCAGTATACAATTGCACAATAAAGGCCCGCATAGGGTGCCGTTCACACAAGGATACTGCATAGTGCCTGGTTCACAGCCTCTTAATCACGCCCCTACTATTCGACTAGGCGGGCTGGCCAGTACACTCTCAATGTGCACCAGTGTGAACACCCTTCATGCGAGACCAAACGTGCTTGGGCTTGGCTGCACCCTGGAAAATAAAGTGCAAAAAATACAAAAATATTGGGGTATTAGTTGATATTTTGGCTAAAATACGTAAGCTTGTAACCTGCGCCAAAAGTCCCCACGCTTACAAGTGCCTACACTACACTATACAGCAAGGCCACTAAAGGAGACTCAAGGTCTCCAAAAATTCAATATAAACAGCAAACAAAAAGGCAGCAACACTCACCTGCCCAGATCTCAGAACAAATGCACTACAGCTGTTTATATTGAATTTTTGGAGACCTTGAGTCTCCTTTAGTGGCCTTGCTGTAGAATACATCTCTCAATGTTAAAATTAACCTACCCTTAAAATTATAGACTGATCATGTCTTTGTCAGTGGGCAAACTTACAAAATCAGCAAGGGATCAAATAATTATTTCTTTTACTGTATATTATGTGTAGCGTTATCTTCTATATAGCTGTCTGTGTTGTTTTGCATTTGTAAATGAGCTCCTGTGTGATAATCACATGATCCATCAAGGGAATCATGTGACATGTCATGTGATACATCAGGTGCTTTGGGGGGCACAATTTCTAAACTAAACTGGTTGTGGTCCTGGCTACTCTTAATCCGCTGCTGACCGTACGTGTGCATGTCTGCACCGCATAGCTCGCAATAGTCCCGGATTCGTCCTCGGGTGGGGGGTCGCATCTCCCTGCTCTTTGAATAAATTAAATTATATATCCACGGCTTCTTCTCCTGTCATCAAGACTCAAACTCGTATCTCAGTGTTCTTAGGCAGCAGCTTTATCGATGAGCTACAGCTCGGAATGATAAACATAGGAGAATTTGGTAATCTTGACCTGTATTGCAGGCAGTAAACCCAGTGAAGCAGATTATGTATGTACGTAGAGATACATTGCACATTTCAATGTGTTACCTATGTACTGAGATTTTTTTTTTGTACGTATAAAACTGCTAAAACAATAAAAAGCAATTACAAAAATATAATTTTTTGTGAGTCTCCCCTGTAATCTAACCCACAACCTTCAACATTACAGGCAGGAACTAAAACAAATGAACCACAAGCTCTGATGATTTAACAGGGAGAATTATGTGCACTTGTATCTGTATTGCAGGATGTGACTCCACATTCAGACTGTACTAATACATTGTATACATCAGTGTATGTGTATTATAGAGGAAGAATAAAAGATATTTTTTTATCCTATAAAATTACTAAAAAATAATGAAAAACACTTGTTATTTTTAATGCGCTTTTTTAAAAAAATGAGCATGACAAATCAGTAAATAACACATATTTGGTGTCTAATCGTAACAATCGACATATCACAGTGATTACATTATTTATGGGGATCGCTAAATGGCGTAAAAAATGTTGTGATTGATATTTCTTCTCTATTAAACCCATAAAAAATAGTAATAAAAATGTAACGCTGTGACCACGTTCACATGTAGCATAAATGCTGCTTTTTTCTACTGCTTTCTTGTGCAAATATTCTCACAAAACAACTCAAAAACAATCTTATCTGATTATTTTATGTTTGCTGCATTTCTATTATGTGTGTTCCCCCATATTTTAATGTGTTTTCAGTGCAGATGTGAATCTGCGTTTGTAATGCTTTTTTAATAGTACAGAAAAGCCTTGCAACGGCATTGTTTTTTTTCATGCATTTTTTTTTTCAGAAGAGACCTATAGAGAAAAAATACTCCAAAACCGCACAGTTCAGCAGCGTCTTTAGACGTACGGAGGGTGGAGATTTCATGGAATAATATCCACTTTGCTTAGACATTTAGTTCGTGTTCATACGCAACATAACTGCTGGGTTTTTTGGCACAGAAAGTCTGCTGTGTTTAACTGTCCAGACAAAGTGGATGTGATTATATGAAACTGCGCCCCCTGTGGTCTAAAGACGCGACTGAACTGTGCGGTTTTGGTGCTTTTTTTTTCTCTAGCGGCTTCTATTTGGTGCCTTAAAAAAATGCATGTAAAAGACGGCATTTACTTTTTTAAGTGCAGTAAAGGTTTTCCGTACTATAAAATGCACTTAAATTGCGGATTCACATCTGTACTAAAATCGCACTAAATAAGGGGGAAAATGCATAAAAAATGCAGCAAAAATGCAATAGCCAGAGATTGTTATTATGTAGTTTGGTGCAGACACCTGCAGAAAACAAAAAACACTGTATTTATGCTGCGTGTGAACATGGCTTTACAGACACCAAAAAGCCAGATGTCGCCTAGTGAAGCTACATAAAGATGAGAAAGTTCTGCCTGCTTCGTCTATGAATGAAGGAGCAAAAATAAATCCACAGGTCCCAACTAGAGATGAGAAGGATGCACAGATTATGTTAAGCCGACCTTGGCTAATCAAAAGCCACGCCTGGAACACAGGAAGGTAAGGCTATGGTTCCACGGTCCGGAACCATAGCGCTTTTGACGGAGCGGAAATTCCGCTCCGTCTAAGCCCCGCCCCTTTATGACGCGCGCTCTTTCCGGAGGTGTTCAGGACACCTCCGGAACACCTCCGGAAAGAGCGCAGGGCTACATAGCCCTGTGTTAATTATGTTGCGGCGACGCAGCGTCGCCGCAATACGCTAGGACATGCTGCGGTCTGAAAAGACGCGCCGCATGTCCGGATACGCAGGTTTGCCACCTGCGTATTGTTACGCATAGTGGAGACGGGATTTCTTTAAATCCCCTCCACTATGCTGTAACATCTGGACGCTGCGTGTTTGGCGCTGCGCCAGCGCACAGCGCCAAACACGCAGCGTTTCCTGACCGTGGAAACTCACCCTTAGAGATTCGTGGCCTCCCATCCAGCTACCAGGTAGCACCTACCTGGACTCTAGTAGCAACATTTATCTGCTTGTAGCACATTTAATAAATCTATAAGCGCTTTTTCACATCTGTGTTAGGTAATTCCATTTGTCTTTCCAAGTTTACAAAAACACAATTGAAATTAACCTCTTTGCGAACCTTGACATAACTATGTCACTATAGGGCTGTGCTTATATGGAGCGGATTCAGGAGCTAAGCCTGCTACATACTGGGCTGATGTCAGCTGTGGTACATACACTGCATCTGCCTGTAGCAGCAGTGATCAGAGCTTGCATTGGTTGCTGCTGTTTTAAGTATTTAAATGTCCTTGTCAATCACTGACAGTGGCATTTAGATGGCCAGTGCATGCACTCATGTAAGGGGTTACGACGACTGTTGTCTTCCCCCAAACACGTCCCGGTTTAGTAACAGACATATATATGATTGTATACATTTTTATACTAATTATTTGTATATATTATTGTCTGGATGTATACAGATTGCTACCTATTAATGCTGTTATGTGTATATGTGTATTTTATGTAAACATGGGGAAAGCATAGTGCCCATTTTTGGCCACTAGTTGGGGCATACTAGTGTACATCAGTTAGGAGTTTCACACAGTTGATACTTAAACATAGGAGGGGTCACTGTGATAAGGCAGGAAGGACTTCCTGGTTAGATTTAGTGGGCCCAGAGAGCCCGTACATTCCACAAGGGCTCAATGCCCAGGACGCCACAGTGTCGCGTTAACGTTATTGAAGGAGAAGCCCAGCCATCCAGGGCCGGTGGTACAGGACAGCAGCAAAGATAGCAGTGATGGCAGCAGAGGGATCTGAAGCTGCAGGAGAAGTTACAGCAGTATAGACGGGTAGATTGCTCACCATGTGGCAGATAATCGCATGGGCAGATGCCCTCAGATCCAGAGGGAACCCCCAAGCGCAGTGACTCTGGACAGGGAGGACGCTCAGGAATAGTATGATACCGTCTGACCCGGGTACGTGCTGTGTGACAGAGAGAGGAGTACAGGAAAGAGGAAGAGTTGCGTTGCTTGAAAACTGATGTTGATGGATGTTGATGGATGAACAAAGATGGATGTGCTGTGAAAACAAGAGAGTAAAGTTGTTTGTTTAAAAGTTGAAATGGACTGTGTCTCACTTTGTGTGCAGCCGAACAGAGGAAGTCTCCAGCAACGTAGAGAAGACTCTGTGTTGGGGAGCCAGGGCACGCCAAAGCCACTTACCTCAGCCACGACAACGGCCCTGGCTCTGCCCCTCACACTCACCTGTTCCCATCAGCCTCCTGTGATGCAGAATTGGGTTTCCATATGTTGCTGTCATGTTGGTTTTTCTATGAAGCCCAACCTGAGGCTGAGCTGCTTGGAAAACCTCAATATCAAGGTGCTGGGATGTTATTACAGCATTATTGCAACAGCTCCTGATACCGACCTTTTGACAAGACATATGCGGTAGCAGAGAGAATAAAACCTAAGGGGTTGTATCACGAACAAAGTACATTTTAATTATCGTATTTTTCGGACTATAAGACGCACTTTTTCCCCAAAAAAATTGTGAGGAAAATGGGGGGTGCGTCTTATAGTCCGAACACAGGCTTACCGGGGGATTGTGGCAGTGGCGTGGCGGTGGCAGAGGTGTGGCGTTGCAGAGGCGCGGTGGGTGGCGTGCACCTGAGCAGGGTCCCTTCCTCAGGTGAGGTGACGCCGCGGCACGGTGTCCACGGAGAACAGAGAGGAGAGCAGAGCTGGGTTTCTCGGTGGTGGCGGCCATCTTCCTGAGGCGGAGCATGTGCAGATAGAGTGATCTGCTTCCTGGGTTCAGGAAAATGCGGGAGGCAGCGTGTGCGCAGATGGAGATCGCGGCGGCCATTATCCTGAAGCCGAGTACACAGATTGACAGCTCGGCTTCAGGAAAATGGCCACCGCGATCTCCATCTGCGCACACGCTGCCTCCCGCGGCCAGATGGCCGCCACCGACAAACCCGGCTCTGCTCTCCTCTCTGCTCTCCTTGGACATCGTGCCGCGGCGTCACCTCACCTGAGGAAGGGACCCTGCTCAGGTGCACACCGCCCACCGCGCCTCTGTAACGCCGCACCTCTGCCACCGCCACACCACTGCCTCAACCCCCCGGTAACTTATGTTTAACCCGGCTTAGCTGCTTGCCTTGGACACTGGGCCATGGCGTCACCTCACCTGAGGAAGGGACCCTGTATCAGCATCACCGCACCTCTGCCACACCACTGCTGTACCACCGCCGGCCCTCAGGTACCTTAAAATTCTGACAATAAGATGGACCCCCATATTATAAAAATCTTTTTTTCTGCTATTTTCACCCCAAAATTTGGGATGCGTCTTATGGTCCGGTGCGTCTTATAGTCCGAAAAATACGGTAATAGATCTTTGAATAATAATAACTTCTACAATTGGATGTGCTTAAATAAAATGTTCCTGTGCTGAGATAACCTTACACATGTGCCCCTGCTGTATACTGTGTAATGGCTGTGTCTGACCATACAGGAACATGGTCTGACCATACCACATCTCCTGGGCGAGGGAGTAAAAGAGAGTATACAGACAGGACAACTGGGAATCACAGCTGATTCTTTCTTTGCACTAAAACATTTTTTAAAAACAGGCAGGGAAATATTTTATCTCACAAAAAGTATCAGCTGTGATCCCCTGCTGGCCTGTATGTATACTCTCTTTAGGAGAATTGGCGCGTTAGCAAATTAATTTGCATGTAGGGACATGATCCTCTGGTGAACAAGACAGGTAATATTGGGTCAGTCATAATCTGAATGTGCTATTTGACAACTGTGGGTTTTGTAGGAAGATTTGTGGCTGACACGTATGAGGGCTCTGTGGCTGTCACTATCCTAGTCCAGCAATTTGCAATGTTATTCAGAGCACTGTGTGTCCATTGCGTGACCTCTGTATCCTGTGTTTATGAAGCCTAAAGCAGGTCCAATACCCCTCGGATCACAAGCAAATGCTTTCCTATTTTCGTTTTTGATCTACACTTTTGGAAGAATTATTTTGGCTAATAATATAGTGTCATTTAAATGCATTAAAACAATGATTAGCCTGTATCAATAAATCCTGTTGTTAGTACACAACTATGTGACCTGCTGTAGGCAATGGTTGCTATTGTGATTTACATTCTGACACTGCTAACTGTGCACTCAGCAGTATATGGCACTTTGGTGTTGGGTCATTAGAGACTATTTTGATCAATGTTAATATTATATTACAGCACATATTTCTAACCTAATTTTCAGCATTGCAGATCACGATCAAGCCATTTTGTTGCAGCATATCGTCTGGATTTGGCGTCTATCCTGGTATGTGGTGCCAACTTATTATGTGATCTCATAACCGAGAATATACATTATGGATTTTTCTTCTGATGATTAACTGTAAAAATAATTTACGGTTATAAAACTAAAGTTACATTACTAGAGATTCCACTGAGTTTTTCAGTTTGCTTAAAGGGATATTCCCATTTCAATCATTGATAGCAAATCCTAACCCATATGACCCAGATAGTTAGGCATGCATGGACATTCTCTATTACAGTCTATGGTGGGGCTTCTCAAATGGTTTCTATTAGGGCCTTACCAGACAAAAGTGATACTTGGGCTTCACCATCTGAAATCAAAGGACATAATAAAATTTAAATTTCTCCTAATTTGCATGTTATTCGTCTCCTGAACTTTGTATAACATAAAAATGAGCACAAATGTAGTCAATTGTGTTATTAAACTAAAGTTTGCTGCTACCACATAAAAGGCTGTGCAGTTTATGATCACTTCTGTAAACTACCGTCTCATCTCGGGCCCATCAAAAATGATAGTGCGCCTTTCACTGAGAAGCACAGGCATATGAGAAATAAGGTAACTGTCATGACTCTGTTGTCAGGTGTCCCTGGGGCTCCTTCTCTGTCCCTAACACTAGGGGCGCCCTAGCTCGCCCTGTTCCCTGGATTACTTCTGATGGTGAAGATGCCAGGGCCACATACCTTGCCTTAGTTCCTGAATCCGCCTTCCGTCTGTACCCTTCCCCCAATCCAGGGAAGAGGGGAGTAATAGTGTACCATAATAAGTCAACCAGACTTACAAGGTAATACAAATTGGGATAAAGGAAAATAACAATCATACAAATATACTCACACAAACAACAGAGGTAAACACCGGGGAGTGGAGGATCGGGTGAAATCAAAGTAGGAGAAGGAGGGGAATTAGCACACACCCAAAACCTAGCAAGTCTCAGATAAATACACCAAACGCCTTCTCAAACAACCACAAACCACCATCTCTGTTGTGAATGTGCTGGAGATGGTTTCTGAGTGGGGGCTCCCTCTGGTGGTTAAAGACAGTACTGAACCTTTCAGCGAGGAATGGCAATCTGGGATCACGGACTGGTCTGATATAAAGGAGGTTACCTCCCATGATGGTTGCCGGTGATCAATTGTTCTTGTCTCAGTTGTGGTTCCTGGTTCATTTGGAAGTTTGCTGAGTCTTGCCTGCATCTTCTGCTATCAGATAAGATATTTTCTGCTTTTATTTTTGTGCTTGCTATTTGCATTGTTTTCTGCACATTTGTGGAGGACAGCCGGGTCCCCTCCTAAGGCCTGAGCTCCTCACAGTTTGTCTGTAGCCTCTGTTGTTTTTTCATTTGCTTTTTCCTGCTTTTTCAGCGGCTGCAGCTTCGTTTTGTTCACACTGAGATCTGATTTAGTGGGTGGCGAGATCGTGTGATCTCAGAATTTTTGTAATCAGAATTGTTGGATTTTTGTAGGGTTTTCTGGGTTGCAGAAAGTAATCTCTCCTGTCCTTTCCTATTTAGTCAGCTTGTGGCCCCAGCGTTTGCTCAATCTGTTTTCTGCCTGCGTTTGTATTTTTATCTTGTCTAACTGCCATTATATGTTCGGGGGCTGCCTATTCCTTTGGGGCTCTACTCTGGGGCAGTTAGCTTTCCTGTTTCTTTCTTTAGGTATAGCTAGCTCTCAGGCTGTGACGAGACGTCTAGGATCAACATAGGAACGCTCCATGGCTACCTCTAGTTGTGTGGTTAGTTCAGGTTTCTGCAACCCATTAGCTACCAACATCTCAGGTGTTCGGCTGCCCTGCTGTTGTTCCTTTTCTCCTCAGCTACCGTACATAACACATCTCCTAAGCAGGCAGCATAAGATATATCTGACAATGAGTGCTAGCCAGGGCCCAGATTATATAGGAGATGGGAGGGGCTAACAGTGAATAGCTGAGAGCCTTAATGCATGAAAGCTTCCAGAAGCTCTCAACTGAGCAGATTAACCCCTGTAGTGCTAAAAGAAACCTGCACCGTTTAAAATGAAGGTTAAGTGCTTCTCAACAGTGCAGCAGTAGGAGTTATCAGATGCTGTGGTCTTCTGGCTCCTCTCTGACGCGGTAAACCCATGATAGTAACATTAAAGCATGCACACACTCTTATGTTATGAATGTGCTAGAGATGGTTTCTGAGCAGAGGCTCCCTCTGGTGGTTACAGACAGTACTGAACCTTTCAGCGAGGAATGGCAATCTGGGATCACGGACTGGTCTGATATAAGGGAGGTTCCCTCCCATGATGGTTGCCGGTGATCAATTGTTCTTGTCTCAATTGTGGTTCCTGGTTCATTTGGAAGTTTGCTGAGTATTGCCTGCATCTTCTGCTATCAGATAAGATATTTTCTGCTTTTATTTTTGTGCTTGCTTTTTGCATTGTTCCCTGCACTTCTATGGAGGTCAGTCAGGTCCCCTCCGGGGGCTTGTGCTCCTCTCAGTTTATCTGGAGCCACTGTTGTTTGTTCATTTGCTTTTTCCTGTTTTTTCAGTGACTGCAGCTTAGTTTTGTTACACCAGAGATCTGATTATGTGGTATAGATCGTGTGATCTCAGGTGTTTTTGCAATCAGAAGAGTTGGTATTTTTTAGGGGATTTTTTGGATTGCAGTGAGTATCCTTTCCTGTACTTTTCTGTCTAGACAGATTGGGCCCCAGCGTTTGCTCATTCTATTTTCTGTCTGTGTCCGTGCTTCTTCTTGTCTAACCGCCATTACATGTTTGGGGGCTTCCTATTTTCTTTGGGGATCTGCTCCGGGGCAGATAGCTTTCATCTTTCTGCCTTTAGATGTAGTTATCTCTCAGGCTGTGACGAGGCGTCTAGGATCAACGTAGGAACGCTCCACGGCTACCTCTAGTTGTGTGGTTAGTTCAGGTTACTGCAATCCAATAGGTTCCAGCCTCTCTGGTGTATTGCCGTTTTTGCTTATTCTCCTCAGCTACCAAAACATAACAGTATCACCAGCCAAAACTGAAAATTATATGGTACTCACAGAAGGGAAAAATAGTGTGGAAAGAGTAAAAAAAAAAAAAAAAAAGTTGTCAGAGATTTTTTTTTTCCCTGTTTGTTGCATTTTTTCCCTCTTTTTCTCTGGGTGCTGAAGAGGATTTTTTTTCTCTCAATGGAGCTTGCACAGTTGTCTGGCCGTGTTGATCAGCTTGCCACTGAGGTTCGGAGTATTGCTACCTATCTTGCTGGGTTGCCGGTTGTGGAACCTAGGATTCCCATGCCAGATTTGTTTTTGGGGGATCGGGCTAAATTTCTGAATTTCAAAAATAACTGTAAGTTGTCTTTTGCCTTAAAGCCTAAGTACTCAGGGAACGCAGCACGGCAGGTTCAAATTGTCATCTCTCTCCTGCGTGGCGACCCTCAGGATTGGGCTTTTTCCCTGACACCTGGGGATCCTGTTTTGAATGATGTTGATGTATTTATTCTGTCTCTGGGGTTATTGTACGATGAACCTAATGTCACTAATCAAGCTGAAAAAACCTTGTTGGCATTAAATCAGGGTCTTGAAGACGCTGAGTTGTACTGTCAGAAATTCCGAAAGTGGGCAGTGCTGACCAAATGGAATAATGATGCTTTGGCAGCCCTTTTTCGGAAGGGGCTGTCAGAGAATGTAAAGGATGTTATGGCGGGATTCTCTGCTCCCTCTGGTCTCAATAATTCTATGTCATTGGCTATTCAAATTGACAGACGTTTGCGTGAGCGCAGAGGTATGCGTGAGATAGTGTTGCCTTGTGAGCCAGCTTCTGAGCCCATGCAGTGTGATAGAGTGACTTCTGGGGCACAGCGTCATTAGTTTCGGAAGCGCAATGGGTTATGTTTCTACTGTAGTGACGCCTCTCATGCTATTTCAGTCTGCCCTAAGCGGGGAAGACGTTTTGCACGCTCAGTTGTCTTGGGTAGTGTTCAGACTAAATTTCTGTTGACTGTTACCCTGATTTGCTCCCTGTCCACATTTTCTGCTCAGGCTTTTGTTGATTCAGGAGCAGCTATTAACCTGATGGATTTTGACTTTCCCAAACGTTGTGGGTTTCCCATGATACCCCTGCGGAAGTCTATTCCCCTACTGGGCATTGAATCTACCCCTTTGGCGGAGAATAAACCCCAGTTTTCTACTCAGGTGATAATGAGGGTTGAACCAGATCATCAGGAGAGTTGCAAATTTCTGGTGCTGTATAATCTGCATGACATCATTGTACTAGGTTTCCCTTGGTTACAGTCTCATAATCCTGTTTTGGATTGGAAAACTGTGTCTGTGACCAGTTGGGGCTGCCAATGTGTTAATGCCGACACTCCTGTTTTTTCTGCCTCTCCCCAGTCTCAGGATGTTCCTGACTTTTTGACTGATTTTTCGGATGTATTTAGTGAAAGTAAATCTGCATCCTTGCCCCCTCACAGGAGCTATGATTGCGCTATTGAATTAGTGCCTGGTGGTAAATTATCTAAAGGTCGCCTTTTTAACTTGTCTGTACCTGAACATGATGCTATGCGATCTTATATCAAGGAGTCATTGGAGAAGGGTCATATCAGACCATCCTCTTCACCCTTGGGTGCCGTTTTTTTCTTTGTGGCCAAAAAGGATGGTTCATTGAGGCCGTGTATTGATTATCGTCTCTTGAAAAGATCACTGTGAAGTATCAATATCCGTTACACTTGATTTCTGACCTGTTTTCCAGGGTGAAAAGTGCGAGTTGGTTTACCAAGCTTGACCTCAGGGGGGCGTATAACCTTATTCGCATTAAGCACGGGGATGAATGGAAGACGGTGTTTAATACCCAGAGGGCATTTTGAGTACCTAGTGATGCCCTTTGGGCTCACTAATGCTCCTTCCGTCTTCCAATCCTTCATGAATGATATTTTCAGGGATTTTGTGGATAAATTTCTGATTGTTTATTTGGATGATATCTTGATTTTTTCCAATGACTGGGACTCTCATGTGAAACATGTTCGGACTGTGTTCCAGATTTTGAGAGAGAATGCACTGTATGTGAAGGGATCAAAGTGTCTTTTTGGCGCACAGAAGGTCTCATTTCTGGGATTCATTTTGTCTCCGTCTGTTATTGAAATGGACCCGGTCAAGGTTCAGGCCATCTGTTATTGGGTCCAACCTACTTCATTAAAGGCTCTTCAGAGATTTTTGGGTTTTGCCAATTTTTATCGTAAATTTATTGGTAATTTCTCCGGTATTGTTAAACCATTGACTGATTTGACCAAAAAGGGTTCTGATGTGGTGAATTGGCCTCCTGAGGCAGTCTCTGCGTTTCAGGAACTTAAGCAGAGATTCACTTCTGCTCCTGTTCTACGGCAGCCTGATGTTTCTCTACCATTTCAGGTGGAGGTTGATGCCTCTGAAATTGGGGCAGGTGCCGTTTTGTCCCAAAGAGATCCAGAGACCTCTAAGAGTAACCCTTGTGCCTTTTTCTCTCAAATTTTCTCCAACTGAACGTAATTATGACGTGGGTAATCGGGAGTTATTGGCCATGAAGTGGGCCTTTGAAGAGTGGAGACATTGGCTGGAAGGAGCCAAATATCAGCTGGTGATCCTCACGGACCATAAGAATCTGGTTTATCTTGAATCAGCCAAGCGACTTAATCCTAGACAGGCCAGGGGGGCCTTGTTTTTCACATGTTTTAACTTTGTGGTTTCTTTTCTTCCTGGCACTAAGAATGTTAAGGCAGATGCCCTCTCGAGGAGTTTCTTTGCGGACTCTCCTGAGTTATCTGATCATGCTGTTATTTTGAAAGAGGGTGTAGTTCTTTCTGCCATCTCGCCCAATTTGAGACTGGCTCTGGAAGGGTGTCAGAAGGATAAACCTGAGCGCTGCCCTATTGGGAAATTGTTTGTCCCAGACCAGTGGAAGAAGAGTGTGATGTCTGAGATTCATTGTTCCGCGTTGGCTGGTCATCCCGGGATTTTTGGTACCAGAGACTTGGTGAGTCGGTCCTTTTTGGTGGCCTACTTTGTCTTGTGACGTCAGGGAATTTGTGCAGTCCTGTGGGACTTGCTCTCGCTCCAAGCCTTGCTCTCGCTCTAGTGGTTTGTTAACGCCATTACCTGTGCCCAAGAGGCCATGGACCCATATCTCTATGGATTTTATTTCCGACCTCCCTGTTTCTCAGAGAATGACCGTTATCTGGGTAGTCTGTGATAGGTTTTCCAAGATGATTGTTAGAACCCTCTTCTTAGTTTTTTTTTCAGTTTGCTGGTCACATGACCTTTTTTCCCTATTTAGTCTGGCTCGCCCTTCTGGCTTTGCTTGACTTCATTGTATTATCTACTCTTAAGCTAGCCGGGTGCTTAGGTGCCTTTCTCAGTCAGTTTTGCTTGATCTTAGGATCTCTAAGTAATTTGTTAGTGTTTATTTTTCCCCTGCTACAGTTTCTGTTAGGAGGTGTCCACCTTTTCTCCCAGTCCCTAGATCTTGTAGGGTTTCCTCCCTCGCATCTATAGTTCATCTTCGTTCAGACTAGCTGAGGACTTTAGCGGGTCTGGTCGCAGGATCAGGTTCCCCGTTACATCGTAGGGATCCAGCTTAGTTCTATTGTAGGGACAGATTTCCCATCTTTCCTTAGTGCTTGTAGCAGATCACAACAGTAAGTCCAGCCCAAAAAAAAAAAAAATCTCTAAGGAAAGATTTCCAGTTTTCATCATGGTGTCGGTTCAGGATTTGGCTCAATGCCTGCAGGGACTCTCTCTGAAGGTGGCTGAGATCCAGCAACACATGAGTAGTTGTTCTGGAGCATATTTCGTGGAGCCGAAGGTACGTTTGCCTGATTTATTTTTTGGTGAACAACAAGATTTTTTTTCTTTTAAAAATGCTTGCTTGTTGTATTTCCGTTTGAGACCCAGATCCTCTGGTGATGAATCTCAGCGCATAGGGTTCATAATGTCACTTTTGCGCAAAGAACCTCAGGACTGGGCCTTTTCTCTGCAACCTAGTGATCCATGCTTTAGATCAGTGGATAGTTTTTTTTTCTGCTTTGGGGTTGTTATATGACGATCCAGATCGTGTTTCATCAGCTGAGACATAATTGAGATGTTTGAGACAGGGATCAGGGAATGTGGAAAAATACTGCACTCACTTCCGTCGGTGGTCTACTCAGGTGGGGTGGAACGATTCAGCTTTGAAAAGTTTATTTCTTGCAGGGTTAAGGGAAAGGGTTAAAGATTTGCTGATTGCTTATCCCATACCTGGTAACTTGCAAGAGGCTATGCAATTAGCCATACGGGTGGATAGGAGGCTGCGTGCTAGTGTTAATGAGAGTAAATCCTCTGACATGCCAGCTCCTGGTCTTGAGAGGGTCTGCACTGACTTTGGGGAGCCTATAGAGATTGGAGCAATGGCACCTCACTCTCGGGAAAAAGACCGCAGATTTCCTTAAGGTTTGTGTTTCTATTGTGGCAAGTCTAAGCATTTTATTAAGAACTGTGCGCTTCGAATGAACAAAGAGATAAAAAAAATGAGGTCAGTTTCGCCCGTATAGCTTGTTTAAAAAATAAAGGTGTCTTTCTTTCTGCTACCACTGCTGTTGAGGAGGAATTAATGGAGTTTCGGGTATTTGTGGATTGTGGTTCTACTCTCAATGTGATTGATGGGAAATTTTTGGAAAAACTAAAATTAAAACCCAAACTTCTGTCTTCCCCTATTAATGTTGTTTCTGTGGATGGTTCTCCCTTGAAAAATGTTACTCACCATATCTGTGAATTTCCTCTTACTATTAATGGTGTTCATCAAGAGAATTTGGATTTGGTAGTTTTGAATAATTTGCCCTCACCGGTGATTTTGGGGTTACCTTGGTTAAAATTGCACAATCCGGTACTGGATTGGTCTACCAATGAAATTAAGTCCTGGAGTCCTAATTGTTATGACAAGCGTTGTAATGGGCGTATTGCTGCTGTAGTTAAGGGGGAGTTACCTGTACCTATTCAGGATTTTTGGAAAGTTTTTTTCTGATAAGGAATCGCAGGTATTGCCTCCTCATAGAGATTATGATTGTGCAATTGAATTTGTCCCTGGAGCAACTCTTCCTAAAAGCCGTTTATTTAATCTTACCATTCCTGAGAGAAAGGCTTTGGAGGAATACATACAGACAAGCTTGGTCGCCGGTCACATTAGGCCTTCAAAAACTCCTGTGGCGGTTGGATTTTTTTTTGTTAAAAAAAAGGACGGCGGTTTACGGCCTTGTCTAGACTTTCGTGAGATTAATAAGATTACTGTACGCAATCCTTACCCACTGCAATTGATTCCTGATTTGTTTAACCAGTTAGTGGGGGCCAAGTGGTTCTCGAAAATTGAACTTCGGGGGGCATACAATTTGTTGCACATGAAGGAGGGGGATGAATGGAAGACTGCGTTTAACACTCCACTGGGTCATTTTGAGAATCTGGTTATGCCTTTTGGGCTTTCCAGTGCTCCGGCATTTTTTCAGAATCTTATTATTGACATCCTTAGACCTTTGATCGGCAGAAGTGTGGTTGTGTATTTGGATGACATTTTGATTTATTCACCGGATTTGGAGTCTCATTGGGGGAGTGTGCGTGAAGTATTACAGTTACTGAGTGATAATTCACTTTTTGCCAAGCTAGAAAAATGTGAGTTCGCTGTACAGAGACTTAGTTTTTTGGGCTACATTGTCTCCAGTGAAGGTTTTGAGATGGACCCGGTGAAAGTGCAAGCTGTGCAGGATTGGCCTAGACCTATTGGTTTGAAATCAATACAGAGGTTTTTGGGGTTCGCCAATTATTATAGAAAATTTATTAAAACATTTTCTGTGATTGCCAAACCACTGACCGATCTCACCAGGAAAGGTGCTGATGCGGTTCAGTGGACTTCTGAGGCATTGAGGCTTTTGTGTTGCTAAAGGAGAAGTTCAGCTCTGCTCCCATCCTTACGCAGCCTGATGTGACTAAACCATTTTTGGTTGAGGTTGATGCTTCTTCTGTGGGAGTCGGCGCGGTGTTGTCTCAGGAAAAGACGGATGGAGTACATCCCTGTGCTTTTTTTTCAAAGAAATTTTCTGAGTCTGAACTAAATTATGATATCGGTAATCGGGAATTGTTGGCAATTAAACTCGCATTTGAACACTGGCGTCATTTTTTGGAGGGAGCGGAATTTCCCGTTCAAGTCTTCACCGATCATAAAAATCTGGTCTACCTTGATGCTGCCAAGCGCTTGAATGCCCGTCAGGCTAGGTGGGCACTGTTTTTCTCGCAGTTTAATTTTACCGTTACTTACATCCCAGGTACTAAGAATGTTAAAGCTGATGCTTTGTCTCGCAGCTTTTCTCCTATGGTGGGTACTGAGGAGGAGGAAAACATTTTGCAAGAGGGGGTTGTTATTGCTGTTTTGGACTCTGTGTTGGAAGATGAGATTCTTAAAGCACAGGAGAATGCCCCATCTAACACGCCGCATGGGAGGTTGTTTGTGCCTGGTACCCTGAGGAGAGATTTTTTTGTTGAATTTCATGACTCTCGGTTGGCAGGTCATCCTGTAATCTCTGAGACCAAGAGACTTGTGGGTCGCAGCTTTTGGTGGCCTGGATGGCAGAAGGAAGTCATTAAGTGGGTGCGTCAATGCACTGTGTGTGCTAGATCTAAGTCTTCACATACTCCTGCTGTGGGGTTGCTTTGCCCTCTGGAGGTCCCTAGTGCACCTTGGACACATTTGGCTATGGACTTTATTACTGACCTTCCCCCCTCTGAGGGTTTCACTGTCATCTGGGTGGTCGTGGACCGTTTTAGCAAGATGTGTCACTTGGTTCCTTTCATCAAACTGCCCTGCGCTAAGACTCTCGCTAAGGCCTTTGTTAAGGAAATTCTCAGACTACATGGCATTCCCACTGACATTGTTTCTGATAGGAGACCTCAGTTTGTGGCTCGTTTTTGGCGCGCTTTTTGTGACAGGTTGGGAGTTCATTTGTCGTTTTCGTCCGGATATCATCCTGAGTCTAATGGCCAGACAGAAAGGAAAAACCAGGATTGTTATGTTTTGGTAGCTGAGGAGAGCAGGCAAAAATGGCAATACACCAGAGAGGTTGGAATCTATTGGATTGCAGTACCCTGACTAACCACCACAACTAAAGGCAGCCGTGGAGAGTTCCTACGTTGGTCCTAGATGCCTCGTCACAGCCTGAGAGATTAACTACACCTAAAGATAGAAAGAGGAAAGCTATCTGCCCGGAGCAGATCCCCAAAGAACATAGGAAGCCCCCAAACATGTAATGGCGGTTAGACAAGATGAAAATACAAACATAGGCAGAAAATAGATTGAGCAAACGCACAAGCTGACTAAATAGGATAGGACAGGAGAGATTACTTTCTGCAACCCAGAAAACCCTACAAAAATCCAACAATTCTGATTACAAAAATACTGAGATCACACGATCTCGCCACCCGCTAAATCAGATCTCAGTGTGAACAAAAACCAAGCCGCAGCCGCTGAAAAAACAGGAAAAAGCAAATACAGACACAGACAGAAAATAGTATGAGCAAACGTTGGGGCCCAATCTGCCTAGACAGAAAAGGATAGGAAGGATACTCACTGCAATCCAAAAAAAACCCTAAAAAATGCCAACGCTACTAATTGCAAAAACACCTGAGATCACACGACCTCTACCACGTAAATCAGTTCTCTGGTGTAACAAAACTAAGCTGCAGCCACTAAAAAAACTGGAAAAGGCAAATGAACAAACAACAGTGGCTCCAGCGGAACCGAGAGGAGCACAAGCCCCCCGGGGGAGGGGGGGAACCTGGCTAACCTCACAGAAATGCAGAGAAATATACAAATGGTAAGCACAAAAACAAAAACAGAAAATATCTTATCTGAAAGCAGAAGAAGAGGCAAGACTCAGCAAGCTTCCAAGTGAACCAGGAACCACAGTTGAGACAAGAACAATTGATCACCGGCAACCATGATGGGAGGGAACCTCCCTTATATCAAGACAGTCTGTGAATCCTGATTGCCAATAATCATTGAATGGTTCAGTACTGTTTGTAACCACCAGAGGGAGCTTCTGCTCAGAATTCATTTCCAAAACATTCACAACAGTACCCCCCCTTGAGGAGGGGTCACCGAACCCTCATTTGTGCAACCAGGTCGGTCAGGATGAGCTCGGTGATATGCACGGATCAGTCTCCTAGCATGGATGTCCGAAGCAAACACCCAAGAATTGTCCTCCTGACCATAACCTCTCCACTTAACCAAATACTGGAGTTTCCGTCTAGAAAAACGAGAATCCAATATTTTCTCAACCACATACTCCAGATTGCCCTCAACCAAAACAGGGTCAGGAGGCACAGCCATAGGAACCACTGGCTCGACAAACCTCTTCAATAAGGACTTGTGGAACACGTTATGGATCTTAAATGTCCCTGGAAGAAGTAAACAAAAGGAAACAGGATTAAGAATCTCCATGATCTTATAAGGTCCAATGAACCTAGGCTTAAACTTAGGAGATGCAACTCTCATAGGGATATTTCTTGAGGACAACCAGACCAAGTCCCCCACTTTAAACCGAGGACCATCAGTCCTATGCCGGTTGGCAAACCGCTGAGCCTTCTCCTGAGAGAGGGACAACCTCTCCACTACCTGGTCCCAAATCTGCTGCATACGCTCCACAACAGAGTCAACGCCCGGACAGACAGAAGCCTCCGTCTGTCCCAAAGAAAATCGAGGGTGAAACCCAAAATTGCAGAAAAATGGAGACATCAAACTGGCAGAGCTAGCCCTATTATTAAGAGCAAACTCAGCCAAAGGGAAAAAAGAGACCCAGTCATCTT
>JARQOD010000001.1:827912703-827956410 GCA_033576555.1 Oophaga sylvatica | reverse complement strand
TTCAGTAAAATAATGACTATGAACTAGTTGATCACCTAAATTCGGTGATCTCCTAAAAGCCATTCGAGGTACATCCCCAACATATTTAGCAACAATCGGATCACATTTCAAAATCGACCAATGTTTCTTAAGAATTGATCTGAGATGATCACTTTGACCATTAAATTGAGTTATGTACCGCACAATGTTATTTGTTCGCAATGTAGTAGAACCATATAGTGCATCGTGTCGGGTAGTGTGCTTAGCCCTGTTAAAAGCTCTTTTTATCGACCTTTTGCTATAGCCACGTTCATGAAATCTAGAACTAAGTAAAGCAGCTTGCTTCATGAAATCCTCCTCTACTGAACAGATGCGTATAAGACGTAAAAATTGGCTTATAGGTATGGAATTAATCAAAGAAGGCGGATGTGATGAGGTGGCATGAACGAATGAATTTACCGCCGTATTCTTCCTGAATAAATCTGTCTGTAAACAATCTCTGGAGTCCCTCATAACTTGAACGTCTAAAAATTCAATCATGGTTTTGTGTTGACTATATGTCAAACGCACATTGATACTGTTGTGATTGCGTAAGTCAATAAATTCAGATAAGGCATCGATGGAGTCCTGCCAAATAAAAAAGACGTCATCTATATAACGTGTCCAAAAAAGGACACGCTCTACAGACATAAAATTACCGGATAAAAAGAGGTCCCTCTCCCAAAATCCAAGGAACAGGTTGGCGTAAGCAGGAGCAAAAGAGGCTCCCAACGCTGTTCCTTGGATTTGAAGGAAGAAGGACCCCTTAAAAATAAAAAAATTGTGGGTAAAGTAAACTCCAGAAGATTAGTGAAAAAAATAATGAATGCTCTTGAAAAAGAAGAATGCTGTAAAAAATAACTAACTGCATTGAGTCCATCAGAATGCCTTATACATGTATAGAGAGACTCCACATCACATGTCACCAAAACGGAATCATTACCTACATATAAGCCATCAATTTTTTTAAGAAAATCATTCTGTTATGTTTCGGTAGCTGAGGAGTGCAGGTAAAAAAAGGCAATACACCAGAGCAGTTGGAATCTATGAGATTGCAGTACCCTGACTAACCACCACAACTAGAGGCAGCCGTGGAGCGTTCCTACGTTGGTCCTAGACGCCTCGTCACAGCCTGAGAAACTAACTACACCTAAAGATAGAAATAGGAAAGCTATCTGCCCCGGAGCAGAACCCCAAAGATAATAGAAAGCCCCCAAACATGTAATGGCGGTTAGACAAGAGGAAATACTGACACAGAAAGAAAATAGTATGAGCAAACGCTGGGGCCCAAACTATCTAAATAGAAAAGGATAGGAAGGGCACTTACTGCAATCCCAGAAAACCCTGAAAAGCACCAACTCCACTAATTTCAAAATCACCTGAGATCACACGACCTCTACCACCTAAATTAGTTCTCTGGTGTAACAAAATCAAAACAGCAGCCACTGAAAAAACTGGAAAAAGCAAAAGAACAAAACTTAGTGGCTGAACTAAACTGAGAGGGCAGAAGCCCCCGGAGGGACCCTGAAGGCCCCCAAAGTAGTGCAGGACAAAATGCAAAAATATAGCAAAAACACAAAAGAAGCAAAAGTCTTATCTGTTAGCAGGAGATGCAGACACGACACAGCAGGCTACAAGGGAAACTGGAATGAAGGATTCAGACCAGAACAATTGATCACCGGCAACCCTGATGGGAAAATGACTCCCTTATATAAGACCAGTCAGTAACACCTGATTCCCAGTCCTCACAATCTTCACAAGCACCGCTTGTAACCACCAGAGGGAGCCTCTGCTCAGAACTCATCTCAAACCCATTCACAACAGTACCCCCCCCTTGAGGAGGGGTCACCGAACCCTCATTTGAGCAACCAGGTCGGTCAGGATGAGTTCTATGATACGCACGGATAAGTCTCCTAGCATGGATGTCCGAAGCAAACACCCAAGAATTGTCTTCCTGACCATAACCTCTCCATTTAACCAAATACTGGAGTTTCCGTCTAGAAAAACGAGAATCCAATATTTTCTCAACCACATACTCCAGATTGCCCTCAACCAAAACAGGGTCAGGAGGCACAGCAGCAGGAACCACTGGCTCAACAAACCTCTTCAACAAGGACTTGTGGAACACGTTATGGATCTTAAATGTCCCTGGAAGAAGCAAACGAAAAGAAACAGGATTAATAATCTCCATGATCTTATAAGGTCCAATGAACCTAGGCTTAAATTTAGGAGATGCTACTCTCATAGGAATATTCTTTGAGGACAACCAGACCAAGTCCCCCACTTTAAACCGAGGACCATCAGTCCTATGCCGGTTAGCAAACCGCTGGGCCTTCTCCTGAGAGAGGGACAACCTCTCCACTACCTGGTCCCAAATCTGTTGCATACGCTCCACAACAGAGTCAACACCTGGACAGACAGAAGCCTCCGTCTGTCCTGAAGAAAATCGAGGGTGAAACCCAGAATTACAGAAAAACGGAGACATCAAAGTGGCAGAGCTAGCCTATTATTAAGAGCAAACTCAGCCAAAGGCAAAAAAGAGACCCAGTCATCCTGATCAGCAGACACAAAGCATCTTAGATAAGTCTCCAATGTCTGGTTTGTTCTCTCAGTTTGACCATTGGTCTGAGGATGAAATGCCGAGGAGAAAGACAATTGAACACCCAGTTTAGAACAAAAAGTCCTCCAAAATCTGGAAACAAACTGGACTCCTCTGTCAGACACAATGTTCTCAGGAATGCCGTGTAAACGAACCACGTGCTGAAGGAACAACGGCACCAATTCAGAGGAGGAAGGCAACTTAGGTAATGGCACAAGATGTATCATTTTGGAAAACCTATCACAAATTACCCAGATGGTGGTCATTCTCTGAGAAACAGGAAGATCGGAAATGAAATCCATAGAGATATGGGTCCATGGTCTCTTGGGCACAGGCAATGGCATCAACAAACCACTAGAGCGAGAGCAAGGCTTGAGCGAGAGCAAGTCCCGCAGGACTGCACAAATTCCCTGACATCACAAGACAAGGTAGGCCACCAAAAGGACCGACTAACCAAGTCTCTGGTACCAAAAATTCCGGGATGCCCAGCCAATGCGGAACAATGAATCTCAGACATCACACTCTTTTTCCATTGGTCCGGGACAAACAATTTTCCAACAGGGCAGCGCTCGGGCCTATCCTCCTGACACCCCTCCAGAGCAAGTCTCAAATTGGGCGAGATGGCGGAAAGAACTACACCCTCTTTCAAAATAACAGAAGGATCAGATAACTCAGGAGAGTCCGCAAGGAAACTCCTCGAGAGGGCATCCGCCTTAACATTCTTAGTGCCAGGAAGAAAGGAAACCACAAAATTAAAACGTGTGAAAAACAAGGCCCACCTGGCCTGTCTAGGATTGAGTCGCTTGGCAGATTCCAGATAGACCAGATTCTTATGGTCCGTAAGGACCACCACCTGATGTTTGGCTCCCTCCAGCCAATGTCTCCACTCTTCAAAAGCCCACTTCATGGCCAATAACTCCCGATTACCCACGTCATAATTACGTTCAGTAGAGAAAAATTTTCGAGAGAAAAAGGCACAAGGGTTACTTTTAGAGGTCTCTGGATCTTTTTGGGACAAAACGGCACCTGCCCCAATTTCAGAGGCATCAACCTCCACCTGAAATGGCAGAGAAACATCAGGCTGCCGTAGAACAGGAGCAGAAGTGAATCTCTGCTTAAGTTCCTGAAATGCAGAGACTGCCTCAGGAGGCCAATTCACCACATCAGAACCCTTTCTGGTCAAATCAGTTAATGGTTTAACAATAACCGAGAAATTACCAATAAATTTACGATAAAAATTGGCAAAACCCAAAAATCTCTGAAGAGCCTTTAATGAAGTAGGTTGGACCCAATCACAGATGGCCTGAACCTTGACCGGGTCCATTTCAATAACAGATGGGGACAAAATGAATCCCAGAAATGAGATCCTCTGTACGCCAAAAAGACACTTTGATCCCTTCACATACAGAGCATTCTCTCTCAAAATCTGGAATACAGTTCGAACATGTTTCACATGAGAGTCCCAGTCATTAGAAAAAATCAATATATCATCCAAATAAACAATCAGAAATTTGTCCACAAAATCCCTGAAAATGTCATTCATGAAGGACTGGAAGACGGAAGGAGCATTAGTGAGCCCAAAGGGCATCACTAGGTACTCAAAATGCCCTTCAGGGGTATTGAATGCCGTCTTCCATTCATCCCCGTGCTTAATGCGAATAAGGTTATACGCCCCCCTGAGGTCAAGCTTGGTAAACCAAGTAGCGTTTTTCACCCTGGAAAACAGGTCAGAAATCAAGGGTAACGGGTATTGATATTTCACAGTAATATTGTTCAAGAGACGATAATCAATACACGGCCTTAATGAACCATCTTTTTTGGCCACAAAGAAAAAACCGGCACCTAAGGGTGAAGAGGATGGTCTGATATGACCTTTCTCCAATGATTCCTTGATATAAGACCGCATAGCGTCATGTTCAGGTACAGACAAGTTAAAAAGGCGACCTTTAGGGAATTTACTACCCGGCACTAATTCAATAGCGCAGTCATAGCTCCTATGGGGAGGCAAGGATGCAGATTTACTTTCGCTAAACACATCAGAAAAATCAAACAAAAAGTCAGGAACATCCTGAGCCTGGGGGGAGGCAGAAAAAACAGGAGTGTTGGTATTAACACATTGGCAGCCCCAACTGGTTACAGACACAGATTTCCAATCCAAAACAGGATTATGAGACTGTAACCAAGGGAAACCCAGCACGATAATGTCATGCAGATTATATAGAACCAAAAATTTGCAGCACTCCTGGTGATCAGGTTCAACCCTCATTATCACCTGAGTAGAAAACGGGTTTATTCTCAGCCAAAGGGGTAGAATCGATCCCCAGTAGGGGAATAGACTTCTGTAGGGGTATCAAGGGAAACCCACAACGTTTAGCAAAATCATAATCCATCAGGTTAATAGCTGCTCCAGAATCAACAAAAGCCTGAGCAGAAAATGAGGACAGAGAGCATATCAGAGTGACAGTTAATAAAAACTTAGTCTGAACACTACCCAAGACAACTGAGCGTGCAAAACGTCTTCCCCGCTTAGGGCAGACTGAAATAGCATGAGAGGCATCACCACAGTAGAAACATAACCCATTGCGCTTTCGAAACTCATGACGCTGTGCCCCAGACACCACTCTATCACACTGCATGGATTCAGAAGCAGGTTCACAAGGCAACACTATTCCACGCATACTTCTCCGCTCACGCAAACGTCTGTCAATTTGAATCGCTAATGACATAGAATCATTGAGACCAGAGGGGACAGGGAATCCCACCATAACATCCTTTACATTATCTGACAGACCCTTCCGGAAAAGGGCCGCCAAAGCGTCGTCATTCCACTTGGTCAGGACTGCCCACCTACGGAATCTCTGACAGTATAACTCAGCGTCATCAAGCCCCTGATTTAATGCCAACAAGGCTTTCTCAGCTTGATCCGTGACATTAGGCTCATCGTACAATAACCCCAAGGCCTGAAAAAATGCATCAACATCACTCAAAACAGGATCCCCAGGTGTCAGGGAAAAAGCCCAATCCTGAGGATCGCCGCGCAGGAGAGAGATGACAATTTGAACCTGCTGCGCTGCGTTCCCTGAGGACTTAGATTTTAAGGCAAAAAACAATTTACAATTATTTTTGAAATTCTGAAAGTTAGCTCGATCCCCTAAAAACAAATCTGGCATGGGGATCCTAGGTTCCACAACAGGCAACCCAGCAAGATAGATAGCAATACTCCGAACCTCAGTGGCAAGCTGATCCACACGGCCAGACAACTGTGCAAACTCCATTGAGAGAAAAGATCCTCCCCAGCACCCAGAGATACAGAGGGAAAAAAAAAAAATGCAACAAACAGAAAAATATCTCTGACAACTCTGACAATATTTTTTCCCTTCTGTGAGTGCCATACAATTTACAATTTTTTCTGGCCGGTGATACTGTTATGTTTCGGTAGCTGAGGAGTGCAGGTAAAAAAAGGCAATACACCAGAGCAGTTGGAATCTATGAGATTGCAGTACCCTGACTAACCACCACAACTAGAGGCAGCCGTGGAGCGTTCCTACGTTGGTCCTAGACGCCTCGTCACAGCCTGAGAAACTAACTACACCTAAAGATAGAAATAGGAAAGCTATCTGCCCCGGAGCTGAACCCCAAAGATAATAGAAAGCCCCCAAACATGTAATGGCGGTTAGACAAGAGGAAATACTGACACAGAAAGAAAATAGTATGAGCAAACGCTGGGGCCCAAACTATCTAAATAGAAAAGGATAGGAAGGGCACTTACTGCAATCCCAGAAAACCCTGAAAAGCACCAACTCCACTAATTTCAAAATCACCTGAGATCACACGATCTCTACCACCTAAATTAGTTCTCTGGTGTAACAAAATCAAAACAGCAGCCACTGAAAAAACTGGAAAAAGCAAAAGAACAAAACTCAGTGGCTGAACTAAACTGAGAGGGCAGAAGCCCCCGGAGGGGACCCTGAAGGCCCCCAAAGAAGTGCAGGACAAAATGCAAAAATATAGCAAAAACACAAAAGAAGCAAAAGTCTTATCTGTTAGCAGGAGATGCAGACACGACACAGCAGGCTACAAGGGAAACTGGAATGAAGGATTCAGACCAGAACAATTGATCACCGGCAACCCTGATGGGAAAATGACTCCCTTATATAAGACCAGTCAGTAACACCTGATTCCCAGTCCTCACAATCTTCACTAGCACCGCTTGTAACCACCAGAGGGAGCCTCTGCTCAGAACTCATCTCAAACCCATTCACAACACATTCGTATCTTTAGTATAAGATGGTAAGGATGTTACAAAGGGTTGTAAAACCGAGTCAATATACCTGTTCACATTTTCCAAGAAGTTACCACGCCCAGAGACAATGGGTCTTCCGGGCGGGACCTCTTGGTTTTTGTGAATCTTTAGTAAGAGATAAAGGGTGGGAATAGTGGGTTCATGAATCTGTAAGGCCAAACATAATAACTTGGTAATAACGCCATCTTCTTTTGCTTCCTGTAATAAGTTTTTTAACTCAGTTTGAAATTTAACTAGGGGATTAAAAGTCATTTTTCTATAACAATCCCTATTATGAAGTTGGCGATATACCTCAGATTCATATAAATGCTTGGTCCAAACCATAATATTCCCACCCTTATCAGCAGGTTTAAAAACCACATCACCAAGACCAGCCAACCTCTTAAGTCCTTGTTTTTCTTCATTACTTAGATTATTATAAGGAGGATAAGATGAAATTTTACTAAGTTCATTGCTGACAGTTTTAACAAAAATCTCCACTGCTGAGCAGGAAGATAATGGTGGAAATTTATTAGAAGGTTTTTTAATGATGTCAGGAACCTCACCTTCTGACACTAGATGTTCTCTAGCCAAAGATTCAAGGTTGGCTAATGCTTCCTGTTCCGCCTCTGTTGGAAAAGATGTAGCATCATTAACATTATGAAAAATCCGTTTAAAAATTACTCTCCTTGCAAACAAATGTAGATCTTTAACTGCAGAAAAACAGTCAAATTGAGCTGTGGGACAGAATAGTAACCCCTTAGTTAAAACATTAGTGTCCACCAATGAAAATTCATGGGTGCTAAGGTTTATTACCTTCAATTGATTATTGCTTGCTTCCGGGGAGTAATTTCTTTTATTGGGAAGAAAACGAAGATTTTTCTTCCTTTTAGGTGTAGTAGATACAGAGACGGAAGATGAAGCCATGGAGACATCACTTATAGACTGGTGTGACGCATTGGACATAAGTCGCTCTTTATTAACAACTAGCTGTAGTACCCGGCTTCGCCCGGGTTAATTAATAACTGCTGTTAGCTGTAACAAAATAGACTATGTTAACAAAAATTTATTCTGCACATAAAAATCACACACCAAAACGTGCGGGGGTTAAAATTTCCATTCAACACATAGCCTATGATGCTCCTGGGGTTGAGATGTGCGGGCATGCAAAATTTCATGCCCGTAAGTACAACGGTGCAGATTCCTATCCCGGGCCAAAATTATTTGCCGATTTGGAATGCGCGGGGTTAAAATTTCGACTCAAAACCTAGCCTATGACGCTCCCGGGGTCGAGACGTGCGGGTGTGCAAAATTTCATGCCCGTAAATGCAGATTCCTATGCCGACATACACACAAGCATTCAGCTTTCTCCCCATTATGTAGATAGGGCCAAAATTGTTTGGCGATTTGGAACGTGCGGGGGTTAAAATTTCCATTCAACACATAGCCTATGATGCTCCTGGGGTTGAGATGTGCGGGCATGCAAAATTTCATGCCCGTAAGTACAACGGTGCAGATTCCTATCCCGGGCCAAAATTATTTGCTGATTTGGAATGTGCGGGGTTAAAATTTCGACTCAAAACCTAGCCTATGACGCTCCCGGGGTCGAGACGTGCGGGTGTGCAAAATTTCATGCCCGTAAATGCAGATTCCTATGCCGGACATACACACAAGCATTCAGCTTTCTCCCCATTATGTAGATAGGGCCAAAATTGTTTGGCGATTTGGAACGTGCGGGGGTTAAAATTTCCATTCAACACATAGCCTATGATGCTCCTGGGGTTGAGATGTGCGGGCATGCAAAATTTCATGCCCGTAAGTACAACGGTGCAGATTCCTATCCCGGGCCAAAATTATTTGCCGATTTGGAATGCGCGGGGTTAAAATTTCGACTCAAAACCTAGCCTATGACGCTCCCGGGGTCGAGACGTGCGGGTGTGCAAAATTTCATGCCCGTAAATGCAGATTCCTATGCCGGACATACACACAAGCATTCAGCTTTCTCCCCATTATGTAGATAGGGCCAAAATTGTTTGGCGATTTGGAACGCGCGGGGTTAAAATTTCGATTCAAAACATAGCCTAGGACGCTTTCGGGGTCGAGACGTGCGGGCGTGCAAAATTTCATGCCCGTAAGTGCGACGGTGCGGATTCCAATCCCGGACAAACATACCCACATACATACACACATACATACATTCAGCTTTATATATTAGATGTGTTGTCTCCTCCAGTTGTAAATTCTCCCCGAAGCCAGATCATTTTGATCTCTTGACAATTTACTAGTGTGCTTTTTTTGGATATCCTTAACTAAAGATTCCAATTCCTTATCCAAGGATTCATTTAAATATTTCATCTGTTCAGGGGATAATTCAGACTTCGCTTTATCAAATAATTTGTTCAATTGTTTATCGACATCATCAATAGATTTAACATTGAGGCCAACAAGTAGTCCCATAAGCTTCCAGGAAGTTTCATTACATACTTTTTCCCATTCCACCACAAAATCATCATCTTCAATAACAAAAGCAGGAGTAACTTTAACCCTCAAACCTCTGGGTATAAGCTGTTTAGTGATGTAATTTTCCAAAAACGCTTTTGTATACGAGTGCGTTTGAATAAGAGTTTTTTCAAATTTTTAAAAAACGTATCAATAGTCAATCCTTGAGTAACTGAATTCATTGTACCAATATTACCAAATACATCATTCACTTGCCCCTGCCATGAGGCCTCTCTGGTTTTAAAATCCATTGCTCAATGAAAACCTGTGCGAAACACAGTAAAACACAGTGTTTTTGGGAGAGGGACCTCTTTTTATCCGGTAATTTTATGTCTGTAGAGCGTGTCCTTTTTTGGACACGTTATATAGATGACGTCTTTTTTATTTGGCAGGACTCCATCGATGCCTTATCTGAATTTATTGACTTACTCAATCACAACAGTATCAATGTGCGTTTGACATATAGTCAACACAAAACCATGATTGAATTTTTAGACGTTCAAGTTATGAGGGACTCCAGAGATTGTTTGCAGACAGATTTATTCAGGAAGAATACGGCGGTAAATTCATTCGTTCATGCCACCTCATCACATCCGCCTTCTTTGATTAATTCCATACCTATAAGCCAATTTTTACGTCTTAGACTCATCTGTTCAGTAGAGGAGGATTTCATGAAGCAAGCTGCTTTACTTAGTTCTAGATTTCATGAACGTGGCTATAGCAAAAGGTCGATAAAAAGAGCTTTTAACAGGGCTAAGCACACTACCCGACACGATGCACTATATGGTTCTACTACATCGCGAACAAATAACATTGTGCGGTACATAACTCAATTTAATGGTCAAAGTGATCATCTCAGATCAATTCTTAAGAAACATTGGTCGATTTTGAAATGTGATCCGATTGTTGCTAAATATGTTGGGGATGTACCTCGAATGGCTTTTAGGAGATCACCGAATTTAGGTGATCAACTAGTTCATAGTCACTATTTTACTGAACCGAATTTAAACAGTGGGTCATTTAATAGGCCGCGTAAAGGTTGTAAACCTTGCGGATCATGTGTGGCTTGCCCAAATGTAATGAAGACTTGTTCTTTCACTAACTCTGATAAATCCCGTTCATTTGACATCAAACATCTGATTTCATGTACATCCTCTGCCGTCATATATTATGCAGTCTGTCCGTGTTCTCTCATCTATGTGGGTCTGACAACCCGCCAACTGAAGATTCGAATACGTGAACACGTTTTGGGCATTAAGGAGGCAAAGGATGTGAATGACATTTCCTCCCTTAAGACCATACCTAAACATTTTAAATTATTTCATGACTGCGATTCTTCTTTGTTGAAGGTCGCGGGTATAGATTTGCTTTATACGGGTGCTCGGGGAGGCAATGTCAGTAAGCGGCTCGCTCAACTTGAAGCGAAGTGGATTTGGGTTCTTCAGACAGTTGCTCCTTTGGGTTTGAATGAGAGTTTATCATTTATTTCCCTTTTATAGTGATTTTAATGTTTTATTTTTTCTTTTCAGTTCCCTGGATTATTTCTTCTGTATATTCTCCATCAGGATTGAATTTATTATATTTCATGTGCATTATGACTATGTATATCTTTTAAAAAAAATTTATTTATTTAATTATTATTTTTTATTTTTTATATTTTATTTTTTATTATTATTATTTATCATTTATTATTTATTATTTATTATTTTTTATTTTTCATTTTTTGTTTATTTCATATGGTCACTTTATTACACTTACTGCTTTATTTACGCATTTTTTATTTTTTATTTTTTATATACTTTATATTCATTTGTTTTTTATGTATGCTCATATATATTTGTTTTCTGTATAATTATGTGTATTTTTTGTATATAATTATTATGTCACAGTACACATATATTTTCATGTATTGTATTTATTAATTATTATGTCACATTATATAAATATATATATCTCTATTATTATTATATATTCGTTTTTTGTATAATTGTATTGTATATATTAATTTTTACGTCACATTTCTTATTGATATCAGTGGTATATATATGTGTAATCTTTTTATTATATATATATATATATATATATTATTCACTTATATTGGCACTATTATCATTTTCATTCAGTATTTATATTATAGTTCAAGTGACCATTCATGGTACATTGCGGTTTTTGTCAGACTTATCCTGCAAGATTTCAGTTTGGATGTCTGTTTATTTATTATTTTTTCTTTCTCTCTTTGTTTATGTGAGCTGCCGTTGAAATGGTGATCGCAGCCACATTATACTCACCCTATCTTAGTGCGCATGTCCGGCCCTTCTGGCCTTGATTTTTCCATCCTGGGAGCGCGCATGCGCGGTTCGGAGTTCAGGTGTTGGCATGGTGACGGCGTCTGAGCGTGCATCACACGTGACGCCTGTCGTGATGCCACATCCGTCCTCTCAACTGCGCATGCGCCGTAACATCAGCTGGATTAATCAGCAGTCTTTATAAATAGCCCTGGTTATCTGATACTATACATCCCCTGACGAAGGATATAACTTCCGAAACGTGCGTTGGGGCACGCTATCTTGATTACACTCCTTGCCCTCGGCTTCCAGGTATTAATTAGCACTTTTTGTTTTGGTTTCACTGATGTGGCATTAGTTCATTTGGGCACATATAATGACTCTGTTCAGCTGCTTTATTGTTTCTTTTTGCTTCACATCACATGTGCTTAGATTAGTTTTTTAGCAATCGCACCCCTTATTTTTGCACATTCTCTAATTATTGTCATAAATTTAATTGCTGGTCACTGGCACTTTTTCTATATATATATATATATATATATATATATATATATATATATATGTTCCTTTGTGCACTTTCTTTTGTTTACACTGCTTTAACAAAATTCCCTGTATATTTTGCTGCCTTGGTCAGGAGTGTTACAAGTGTATTAAAGATATTAAAATCATTTATATTTTAATTAATGTATTTTTATTTGTATTTGTATATCATTATATGTCAATAATAAAAAAAAATTTTGTATCTGATTTCATGTTTATTTTAGTTCATTTTGATATATATTTTATATATATTTTTATTAAGCATTGTTTTTTATATACGTATATATATATTTTTTGTATATTTTATATAATTATATATATATATTTTTTATACTCTTGTATCTCTCCGGTTGTTCCTCTCACCATTCCTCAGTGTGTTTTTCTCTGATATCCGGATGGTCTGCCATCCAATTTTCTTGGCTGTGTCTTTTTATTAAAATGTATTATTTTTTATTTGTTATTATTATTATTTTTATATTTTGATACAGCTTTGTGTGTTTCTACAATTTGAAGCTGCAGGCAATAAATATCTGATGTTTCTGGAACGTTAAGGCTATGTTCGGCTTTTTTGCTACTTTTTTTTCTGCACCAAAACCTGATCTCTTGGAAGTAAAAAAAACTACAGACAAAAATCGGGTTTTGCAAGCTTTTTTGCTGCTTTTCTTGCAGCATTTTTGCTGCGCTTTTTGCTGCATTTTTCAGGATCCCAAAGTTTAGCTTTGACTTCACCATGCCAGCATGAACAATGCAGGCGATAAATACAGTATCTGATCTCTCTGGATTGTTAAGGCTATGGTCACACTTTGCTTTTTTGCTGCGTTTTTTCACATTCCAAAGTTTAGCTTTGCTTTCACCATACAAGCATGAACAATGCCACCAATGCAAGACATGTGAAACCATAAAACATTTTTGGAAGAAAGGGCAAATTGATCAAATTATTTAGTGGTGTTCCAATATTTTTATTGGGCTTTTAAGAATAACGGGAAAGAAAGAGGAGGGGAAGGGAGGGAAATGGGAGGGAGGGATAAGAGATAGGGAAGGTGAACATTGTAGCTGTAATACAAATGGTCAAATAGGATAAATAGAAAACAAATGAACAATTGAATATTTAGCAGATATCAAATAACAAAAGTAATAACCAATGTCATAGATCATGTCCATCATGTTGATGGTGATGAAAAATCAAGACACAATACATAGCACATGGTGTTTCATCAGGATTCAAACAACATAACTAATGATTAAGTTGTTATAACCAAGGTTAAAAACCGAATGCCAGTGACTGTTGGGGAGGGGGAGGGAAAGGGGGAGGATGTGAGAAGTCAAGGAAAGACTATGTCCCAATGGGACCATTTCCTTGAAAACCTCAAGTGAGTGTTGTCTGAGAGAGCAAATCTGGATTCATATGACCTGTGGAGAGAAATTTGATCTTGAACAACCTTAAATTCAGGAGGAGATTGACTCTTCCAATTGTGGGCAATGTTTCTTTTTGCTTCCAGCAAAATGTGTATGATTAAGGATCTGAGATCCGGGTTAACTTGGTTCAAATCTAATGAAAGAAGGGCCATCTGAGGGGATAATTTTACTTTATTATTAGAGATTTGGGAAATAAGATGGGCAATCTTGGACCAGTAGTTTTTTAGAAAGGGGCACGACCAAAACATATGAAGGAAGGAACCACGGATTCCGCAATTCCTCCAACAAAGAGGAGAATTTTCTATATTGATATGGGCTAGCCTAATGGGGGTATAATACCATCTGGAGGTGAGTTTTGAGTGGGTCTCTTGAAGGGGTAACGAGATTGTAGAGGAGTATGTATAGGAGAATGAATCTTCCCAGTCTTCTTTAGAGAATGGTGTGTTTAGATCCGTTTCCCACTTCAAGAGGCAAGAATGTTTCAACAAGGAAGTGTCCTGATTGAACCAGTCATAGATGGATTTATGGCTCCAGAACACTCCATGGTTCAGGTTGCTCAGTATGTTAAGAGAGGCTTCGGAAAAGACAAATTTCTTGCCAAGAAAAGAGCGGATCTGGTCTTTTAATACAATAAATTGTAGGAATAATGATGAAGGTAGATTATGGCTATGTTTCAAATCCGCAAAAGGAATAAATTGACCCTCTTTAAAGACGTCCCCCAATCTCTTTATATTATAATTGAACCAGATAGGTGAGAGATCTTGGCTCATAAGGCGGCAAATTAAGGATAATGGGATTTTGTTCTTGAGTTCTGATTTAGGGAGGCCTTTTTTGATTCTAGAGAGTTTTCTCCAGGATTGTATTGATGCTGAGATAATGGGGTATTTTTTTATCATTGGGGTAGATATTAGTGCAGGATTGGAAAATCAAATTGTTGGGGTGTAAATTGTAATTTAGAAGTGATTCCAAGTCTAGCCATGCTGGGGGTGACTTATCGGAGAGCCAATTTAAACTTTGTTTAATGATGTTGGTGTGGTATAAGGCGCTAATATTAGGAAAGCCAAGGCCTCCGTAAATCTTTCTCTTATATATTAGGTTTGAGGGAACTCTGGGCCTCTTGTTTTGCCAGATGAAGGTGTTAATGATTTTTTGGAATTGGGTGAGTTGAGAAGTGGAGATTGGGACGAGGAGGGCTCTAAATATATACAGAATTTTTGGGATGATGTACACTTTGACTGCCAGGTTCTTTCCCCACCAAGAGAGATTCCTGTCCTTGTAAGTATTACAATCCTTTGAAATCGTGTTAGCGAGGCGAGAGAGATTAGATGAAATGATGTTGTCCAGATTATTGGAGATAGAAACACCTAGATATGTAAACTCTTTTTCTGCCCATGCCAAAGACGACAAGGACTTGATAATCTTGATTTGATCCTTGGAAATATTCAAGGGTAAGATTTTAGATTTGTTGGGGTTAATCTTCAGATCAGAAAGGTCTGAAAATAGGTCTAGGGAGCTATGGAATCCCTTGATGGAGTTTAAGGGGTCTAACATTGATAAAATGACATCATCCGCAAAAAGACTTATTTTTATTTCGCGAGAGGGATTAGGTATACCTCTGATGGATCCGTTTTGCCTGACGGATTGGGCAAAGGGTTCCACGGCTAGAATGAATAAAAGGGGGGAGAGGGGACAGACTTGCCTGGTGCCATTTGATATGGGGAAGGGGGGAGATAGGTGGTTGTTGGAGTAAATTTTGCGGAGGGATTCTTGTAAAGGGCCATGATCATGGAGATTGATTTATCATTAAAGCCGAATTTCTTTAGGGAGCCTATCAGGAATTCCCAATTCAAATGGTCAAAAGCCTTCTCGGCGTCGAGAGATATTAGGATGGAAGGGATTTTGGTTCTGTTGATGAGTCCAATCGTGCCGACTGCCCTTCTGGTACCGTCCGAAGCGTTTCTACCCTTCACAAAGCCTATTTGGTCGTTACTTATCAATAAAGGCAAGAGAGAGTTCAGTCTGTTAGCTATGATTTTTGAAAAAATTTTAACGTCGGAGTTAATTAGCGAAATAGGCCTATAATTGGTGATGTCTTTTAAGGCACCCTTTTGCTTAGGAATCAGTACGATTGAAGCCTCCAACATTTCCGGAGGGAAGGAACCCGAGAAGGCTGCTAGATTATAGATTTCAGAAAGGTGGGGGGAAAGTAGCTTTGAAAAGACTTTATAATATTCGTTTCCGAATCCATCAGGGCCAGGAGCCTTAAATTGCTTAAGGCGGCAGATGGTGTCCTCTATTTCAGGAACTGAGAAGGGAGAATTAAGGAGATCAATATCGTCATCTCTGAGTTTGGGGAGATCAAGTGAGGCCAGGTAATTTTTTATAGCGTTTTTGTGGGATTGTGGGTCAGAGGCATGTAAGTTGAGATTGTAGAGCTTGTAGTAAAATTTCGAAAACTCATCTACAATGTCCTGTGGGTGGGATAATAGGACACCCTTGTCATTTAGGATTTTATTAATTCTATTATGTTGTCTCCTGCTTTTAATTCGAGCAGACATGAACTTGGTAGGTTTGTTTGTGGAAGTATAGGCCTTAAATTTGGCCGATTTTATGGCTGAGTCGTACAGAGAAAAAATAGTTGTTTTTAGGTCCTGCCTGAGAGAAATGAGTTCCGAATTTAAGGTTGGGGAAGGTGAGGAGAGGTTGAGTAATACGGATTCTTTTGTACGAATTGAGAGTTGAAGGTCTTTAATTTTCTTAGCATTTTCTTTTTTGATTCTAGAAGAGAGTTGAATCAGAGTGCCCCTCATTACGGCTTTGTGAGCACACCAGTTTATGAATGGATTAGTTGCCTCAGAAGTGTTGACTTCAAAGTATTGTTTTAGGGCCGTTTCTATGCTAGATTTGTGTATAGGATCATGTATAAGGTTACCGTTACATTTCCAAAGGGAGCGGTTGTTAAGTGGATGACCCAACAACAGTTCCCCCATGACCGGAGAGTGATCTGAGATGGATCTATCTTTAATTGTTATCTCTTTGAATTTCTGAAGGGAAAAAACATTAGTCAGGATTAGATCAATGCGTGAAGCAGACTGGTGGGTCGTTGAGAAATGAGAATATTCCCTGGAGGTCGTATGAAGACATCTAAATACGTCAAATATTTCTTTACTGAAAATCCACTCGTTTAAGGTATTGTAATGGGAACGATTTTTTGAAGAGGAATCAAGATGGGGGTCTGGGACCGCGTTGAAATCTCCCAAAATAATTAGTTCACCCTTTTTGATGTCATTGACTTTCCTAATAACCTTATTTAAGAAACGAATTTGATTTGAATTTGGGGCATATATATTGGCAATGGTGGTAGTTTGGTTGTTCAAGTTACACACCAATAAGTGGTATCTGCCTTTTGGGTCCACTAGTTCCTCGATAAATTCAAACGGGATAGAGTTCTTGATCAATGTAATGACTCTCGCTTTCTTCTTAGGGTTACTTATTGGCCATGAAAATATGGGGAAATTTTTTGTGTATGAGTTTGGGATGATCGTCAATTTTAAATTTCGATTCTTGTATACAGGCCACGTCACAGGAGGATTTAATAAGCTCTCTCCATAGGGAAGCTCTTTTCCAAGGGCTGTTTAGCCCTCTGACGTTGTAGGTTAAAATTTTTATACTCATTTTGAAGTTGGTTTTGTGAGAGGGGAAGGATGGGGTTAAGGAAGAAGACTGGCACAAGGTTTTTTCAACTTGTCAATAAAGGAAGGTTTATTGATTTTTTAGAATTTAAGGTAAATGTAACTAATTGCAGCAAGAACAAAGGGACAAATGTCCGCAGGAACTCCACTGAAAAGTGGGTTCTTCTTCTCTAAGTGGAAATGGAATAGAGAAGGAATCCATGCTCTGATGAGGAAGCAACCTATATGTTTAATAAAGTATGGTAAGGAGAAAAACTATTAACAATAAGTAACAATAAGTAACAATAAGGCAAGTCTTAATATAGACATTAATTGAGTAAGTAAAGACACAGAAATGATTCTGAAATACTCGATATCAGGCAAATGAGATAAGACTAAATATGACCTCAGGTATGTCTACTATTATTCGAGCGATCAGAGGTAGTAGGACGGGAAGAGATACCTATAGAATTCAAAAATCTTTTGCCTTCCTCCGGGGATAAAATAACGTGAATTTTCCCCTTAATGTTGATCAAAAGTTTCAGGGGAAAACCCCATCTGTAGGGAAAATCGTTATCTTGAAGAAGAGTAGTGATAGGGTTGAAACTCCTCCTGCCCTCTAACGTTTCTTTGGATAAATCCGCAAACAGTTTGAGGTGGGAGTATGGGTCTGGAAAACCTCTTTCATGTTTAAAGGAGTTCATAATTTGTTCAAAATCAGAGGCATCCCTGAAGATGTCTCCCCCGCCAATTTATTAGACTATACAACAAAGTTATTTAAAAAGATCCTGCCTAACCTTTCAAGAGGCGAACTTACAATTGACAGGATCCACCGCCTCCCTAAGCCCCCCAACATTGCAAAAGACCTTCCGAGAGACACACAATCATGAGGGTTCATTTTTATCACGTCAAAGAACAAATTATTTAGTGGTAAAATAACTTTATGTCTGAAAAAATAGTGACTATTCTGGACAAAAAAGCTTATGAGTTCATGAAAAAATACATAATTATAAATGTAACAGCGGGGATAGTTGAACTGGTCTAGAATAGTTTACCTAAGCCATTGGCAGAGCAATTTGTAGGGCGGACATTATTTACTTTCCCATGTTGGTCATAGCCATTGAGTTGGTCAGGCATTGCTCAATTTCACACATTGGTCAGGCAATGTTGAGTTTTACACATTGGTCAGTCATTGAATTGCTCAGGAAATTGTTTATTTTAACACATCATTAATGTAATTAAATTGTTCTAATACTAACCACCATTCTCAGGTGAGGAGACCAAAGGCCCCGTCACACTAAGCAAGATCGTTAGCGAGATTGCTGAAGTGTCACCAATTTTGTGACGCAACAGCGACCTAGCCAGCGATCTCGCTTCGTGTGACACGCAGCGACGACTAGCCCCTCTGCTGGGTATCGCTGATCGTCGTTGAATGGCCTGGACCATTTTTTCATCATTGGTCTCCCGCTGGCCAGCGCACATCGCTGCGTGTGACAGCGGGAGACCAACAATCAGCGAGCTTCCAGCGCGTACAGCAAAAGCTGGGAACTGGTATCCAGGGTACATATCGGGTAACTAAGTGCGGCGCAGTGCTTAGTAACCCTATGTATACACTGGATACCAGCTCCCAGCGCGTACAGCAGAAGCTCAGAGCTGGTATCTAGGCTACACATCGGGTAACTAAGCGCGGCGCAGCGCTTAGTAACCCAATGTGTACACTGGATACCAGCATGCTCGCTGGTCCTGGTCGCTGGTGAGTCTGCCTATGTGACAGCTCACCAGCGATCAGCTAACGATGTCCCAGCGATCCAATCCACGTCGGATCGTTGGTGGGATCGCTGGGACATTAAAGAGTGTGACGGGGCCCCAAGACATTTTGGTTTAAACTTGAGAAAATCACAAAAATAAAGGTGTTTCACAACCTGCTGTATCTGCTTTTTTTGCAAAAAATGCAACGAAAAGCGATGGCAACGTTTTTTGCTGCATTCTTGATGCTTTTTTGCTCTTACACACTGCTTTCTATGGGTGAAAAAAATGCTGCAAAAATGCTGAAAAAAATGACATGCTGCAGTTTTCAAAAAAGCATCAGATATCAAAATCAGTCAGGAAAAAAAACAATGTGTGTGTATCAGATTTCTGAAATCTCCAAACTTTTGCTGATATTTTTAATTTAGAAGCAAAATTCAGACATACATCCTAATTAACTGGAGGAAGAGACCCATCTAATGAGATAAAATAGTAATCTTTAATTCCAATTATTAAAAACATTTTACATAAGAAAAAACATGTAATTGCTGCAGAAGGAGGCTCTACAAAGTACTGACTTTAGGGAGGTAAATAGTTATGCACACTGACGTTTTCAGTTATTTTGTCTTATTTGTTGTTTGCTTCACAAAAAAAAAGAAAACCAAATGTTCACAGTAAGGCCGGCATCACACATGCGAGAAACTCGCATGATTCTCGTGCGAGTCTCTTGCATGAACACCCGGCGCTGCCGTCGGCACTCGGACCGGAGCGTGCGGCTGCATGTATTTCTATGCAGCCGCACGCTCTGGTCCGAGTGCCAAGAATCGTGCGAGTTTCTCGCATGTGTGATCCCGGCCTTATAGGCATGTTCTTTACATGAACTGATGCAAACTCTAAAAAAACAGAGAAATTGCAGGTTGTGAGGTAGTAAAACATGGAAAATGCAAAGGGGATGAATACTTTTTCAATCGTTGTATATGTAAATCTGGAATCAGAAGTCAATTCCCCGTAGCATCTGCGCAATCTGGTAGAAAACACTTTAATATGTCTCCAAATTTTTATGCAACTTCAGATTGCACAGAAATATTGTGACTTTTAGCATTTATAAGCGAGTTTTGCACAGCTCATGAAGCCACAGCTCGTCTACTTCTACTTCATGTGGCATTCTTTATGCCAGAAATCAATACCAGTTCCTGACTAGCGTAAGATTAGTGGCATGACACACAGAGGCGCACGCCACTTGTCAGACACTCCTGGTCATTAAAGGGAAGGTCCACTACACAAATAACCCCTTCTCAATGTGTATGTTTGACCCCAGTAAAATAACAACACTTATACTCATTTCTGGTGTTGGCACCATTCCAGCAGTGTTGGCAGTGTCTCTCTCAGGGCTCATGTGAAATTTTTACGTCACGCCATCCCTGCAGCCAATCAGCGGCCACTTTACGCTATACGCTTTTGGACAAATCATATATATCTGGAGGAAGTTAGAGTTTAGTGTGGCTCTGAATGAATCAGGAGCATCTGAGTCCAAAAAGGCTCCTGTTGTACACGCCGATCTTGATGAAATGGGGCCACAGTTTACATTAAATTGAATGGGCTGCTCCTGTAATGCATTAACATTTTGGAAACTATCGATGCTGCTGCTTTTTACTTTATAATTTATAAAAATCATATACTATCCTACCTTTATTCCTTGATATTGCTTCCCATTTACCCCGAAAGTCTCTGCTATTCCTCTTCCAGCCGGTGACATCATGTGATAACTGTTGAAAAGTTATCTGTACAGAATTGGACATGTCAGCCTATTATTAGCCACAGTGGGCACAGTGAAAATTGCAGGATTTCATAGTTAAACTGAAGATGGCATAAAAAGTCACCAAAATTCTTTAAAATCTTGGTTTAATCAATGGATAACATGGTCTCATTTACTTATGCCATAAATCTTTGATCTGTCAATGGAAAATGGAGGACATGTACCTCGTTTGTAGAGAGTGGATTTTGCAGGACAGAGAACAGCAGAAAGTTAGCTGCACAAACGTGGACACTATGCATTATAGTCTATGAGAGTGGTCTATTACATACAGTGGGAAAAAAAAGTACTTAGCCACCAATTGTGAAAGTTCTCCCGCTTAAAAAGATGAGAGAGACCTGTAATTGACATTATAGGTAGACCACAACTATTAAGAGTCAAAATGAGAAAACAAATTCAACAAAATCACCTTGTCTGATTTGGCAAGATTTATTTTGCAAATTATGGTGGAAAATAAGTATTTGGTCGTTAACAAAAGTTAGTTGGTTTCTTCAGACCATATGGGATTCTCCCAATACTC
This sequence comes from Oophaga sylvatica, assembly GCA_033576555.1. Taxonomy (NCBI): domain Eukaryota; kingdom Metazoa; phylum Chordata; class Amphibia; order Anura; family Dendrobatidae; genus Oophaga; species Oophaga sylvatica. The sequence goes on along the minus strand of JARQOD010000001.1, from coordinate 827,935,021 downwards.
TTCTGGATAATCCAAATGCTCTCTAGAAAACTTCAGATGGGCCCGGACATGTACTGGCTTAAGCAGGGGGACACGTCTGGCACTGCAGGATCTGAGTCCCTGGTGGCGTAGTGTGTTACTGATGGTAGCCTTTGTTACGGTGGTCCCAACTCTATGCAGGTCATTCACTAGGTTCTCCCGTGTGGTTCTTGGATTTTTGCTCACTGTTCTTGTGATTATTTTGATCCTACGGGGTGAGATCTTGCATGGAGCCCCAGATCGAGAGAGATTATCAGTGGTCTTGTATGTCTTCCATTTTCTTATTATTGCTCCCACAGTTGATTTCATCACATCAAGCTGCTTGTCTATTGCAGATTCAGTCTTCCCGCCTGGTGCAGGACTACAATTTTGTTTCTGGTATTCTTCGACAGCTCTTTGGTCTTCACCATAGTGGAGTTTGGAGTGTGACTGAGGTTGTAGACAGGTGTCTTTTATACTGACAACAAGTTCAAACAGGTGCCATTACTACAGGTAATGAGTGGAGGACAGAGGAGCCTCTTAAAGAAGAAGTTACAGGTCTGTGAGAGCCAGAAATCTTGCATGTTTTTAGGTGACCAAATACTTATTTTCCACCATAATTTGCAAAATAAATCTTGCCAAATTAGACAAGGTGATTTTCTGGATTTGTTTTCTCATTTTAACTCTCATAGTTGTGGTCTACCTATGATGTCAATTACAGTTACAGGCCTCTCTCATCTTTTTAAGTAGGAGAACTTACACAATTGGTGGCTGACTAAATACTTTTTTCCCCACTGTAATAGAGCCATAATTTAAAAAAAAAAAAAAAAAACTTGCACATTTGGGCAATTATGCAATTTTTATATTTAGAAGTAGGAAAGATGTATATCTTAGTACTGTGTTAGCCAGTAGATAGAAAAATATTTAGAATTGAGAGTCCTCAGTGGTTGATACCTTTTAATGGCTAACTGAAAAGATGGTAACAAATTGCAAGCTTTCGAGACTACTCAGGTCTCTTCATCAGGCAAAGACTAATACAACATCTGAAGAATCACATATTTATACACAACACAGCACAGAAAATATGCAATAGATGAGACAAGTGACGTGAAGCAGAACTGTCATTATAGGAGAGGGATGAACAGTTGTGGCAATAAATATTGGACTAGTTCATAGATAAGGAGTGTGAAAGTTTTATTGCCCTCTGATTGGGGTCTGGTAATGTTTTGTGATGTTCTCACAGGGTCTTTGAAGCAAATTCCTTAATTAAAACGTAAAACGTCATAAATCCATGTGATATGTTCATTCCAGCATTGAGAGTGTCAAAGGTCACCATCAATTTGTATTTGCAAACTCTCCTGAGTCTCTGAGATGTGAAATTACCTTTCAGTACAAGTAATTTCATGTCCAACATGCTATGACCGGGGATGCAAAAGTGTTTGGCCACAGGTAGATCCATTCTTTTTTCTCTTATTGTGTGGCGATGAGAATTCATCCTTGTTCTCAGTTTTTGCCCGGTCTCCCCCACATGCAGACCCCCAGTTGGACATTTAGTACAAATAATTAGGTACACCACATTAGATGTGATGCAGCTGAAAGTCCCTGGGATCTTGTAGTCCTGATGTGAGTTGGGGATCTTTATCTTGTCTGTGGTCATTATACATGGACAGGTTTTGCATTTCTTCTGCTTGCAAGGAAAGGTTCCTGCAGCTGTTGGCGAGGACAGGGAACTTCTGACAATGATGCTTCTTAGATTTGGGGGCTGCCTAAAACACAGTAGTGGGGGGTCTGGAAATATGGATGTATGACGTTTTACATCAATTAAGGAATTTGCTTCAAAGACCTTGTGAGAACATCACAAAACATTACCAGACCCCAATCAGAGGGCAATAAAACTTTCACACTCCTTATCTATGAACTGTTCCAATATTTATTGCCACAACTGTTCATCCCTCTCCCATAATGACAGTTCTTCTTCACGTCACTTGTCTCATCTATTGCATTGTTTCTGTGCTGTGTTGTGTATAAATATGTGATTCTTCAGATGTTATATTAGTCTTTGCCTGATGAAGAGACCTGAGTAGTCTCGAAAGCTTGCAATTTGTTACCATCTATTCAGTTAGCTATTAAAAGGTATCAACCACTGAGGACTCTCAAGTCTAAATATTTTTCTATATCTGGAAGATCAGTTTTGTCAACAGCGTCAGCAAATGAGGGCTTAGCTCATTTACATCATTTACTCAGCTCCATTATTGCATTATAGTCAGTTGCAATCATTCACACATTATCTTTCATTTTTTTAAGGATAGAGAAATATTTGCCAGCAAACCTGGCATTTCTCCATATTCTTCCAGCAGTGAGGATTTTACATCATAAATGTTGCAGCTAGATACTAACATGTTTTTACTATGTGTAATAGCGACATCTTCTGGAATTTATAGATATTACAAGTGAGAACTAAAATCTAAATTATTAAACATTTTATCCTGTTTGGTGAAAACTGATGTCTTTTGATCTATTGAGCAAATATCAGTATCCGTTTTACTGAGATCCCAAGTATTTACGATATGTATAAACTAATAAATCTGCATGGTTATAAAAATGGAAATACATCCACATGGTGCACAGCACAGCAATTCGGCTTTTTTAAAATCACTCTGCTATTTTTCTATGTGTTTAAATGTTTGGACCAATAATTTTTTATGGCTATAAGAAATATATTATTATGCAATGTAAAGTTTATCTTTTTCAGCCTTATTTACGCTATAATTCTTCTAAATGTCATCTAAAAAATCTCTGCTCTTAAGGGGTTTTCCACTTTAAAAAAAGTGGTGCAAAAAAGATTTTATACTGAAAATAATAAACAGAGCAGTCCCTTACCTTCCCCAGGTCCAGCACCGCTGCTCCACTCTCTGTGTATTGGCTGCAGTGATGACATCATGTTGACTGTGCACATCACCACTGCAGCCAATCACTGAGCTCAGTCACTTGTGTCATCTACGTTGGCAGAGGAGCTGAGCTCAGTGATTGGCTGCAGAGGTGATACGTGCTATCAACATGAGCTCACATCTGCAGCCAAAGTGAAGTGGCGGAAAGCCAGGGTTGGACCTGGGGAGGGGCGAGAAACTGTTCTGCTCGTTAATTTACAAGTTATAAAAGCTTTTGAGGACCACCTAGTCTCATTAGTGGTTCCAGCCTTTTCCAACATTATTGTACATATCTTAACCATTTCACAACATAGCCAATTTCTGGGTTTTTTTTTTGTTTTCTCCTCCCCTTCTTCTAAAAGCCATAACTTTTCCATTTTTCCGTCCACATAGATAGATGAGAGCTTGTCTTTGTGGGACGAGCTTTACTTCTGTATGTTCGATGTGAATACTTTTCCGTCCAATGATGACAAGAGTATTCTTAGAGTGATACCTTTATTGGCTAACCAGAAAATTATATGTTTGCAAGCTTTCAGAGCACAGGGGCTCCTTCTTCTTCTGGTTAGCCAATAAAGGTATCACTCTAAGAATACTCTTGTTGTAAGGTTCTGTGTACATGTTCCTGAAACTCAGTTTGTTCGTCAGCCATTTTACTTTCTGTCTTGCTGCAGCTATCTTGCCCTCAGTCAAAATGGAGTTTCCAGCTTGCATGTTCCCGCCCTGATTCTCTCCTTTTGCTTCTTAAGCAGCCACAGCTGAGCAATCAGTGCTTCAGAATCTAGCCTGCAGTGAACCTGTGACCTGACTCCTAAAGCCTTGGACCTTGTACTCCAGCTATTCCTACTGAGGAACTCTGAAGCACTTGTGGACTCTGAACCCTGCTCTTTGAAAGACCCACGTTTGCATGGACTTACGGTAACAGAGAAGAAGATCCTGAACCTGTTGTGGAGAGTGATTGCTGAGCTTAGATTACTCTGGCCTGCTGTGTCTCTTGCTTCTGTGTCTGCAAACTGTGTGACTATTTTTGCCAACTTGTATGAAGTAATACAAGACTTTCTATATCAAACCTGTGTCTCAAGTATTTTCATCGCACCCAAGCACAAGACGCTATATGAACTGTACTACATACATTACAAGATTCTGAAGCCAAAAACGTTAGTGTCTGCTGGGTCTGGAAAGGCTGTGTCTGCTGTAAACTGTGGATATCGGATGTCCGGTTGTACTTTCTGTGATGACAGTGGTTGTGACTTCTCACAACCATTCCAGATGTCCGGGTGAACTTTCTGTGATGATAGTGGTTGTGACTTCTCACAACCATTCCAGGTGAGCAGTTCCCTTAATTTTTTTTTCTCTCTGCAGTGTTACCACAGGTAAACACTATTGTTTTTTTTTTTCTCCTCTCCTCTTCTTCCAGTACTCCTGTCTTAAAAGATCTGGAAAATGGAGGCCCGCATAAAGGAACTTTGCGGAGTGACTGATAATATCCTTGCAGATTTGCAGAATATAAAGACCCGTTTTTCAAGCCTACAGGACCTCACTAATCACAATTTGCAAGTGTTTGGACAGACTGCCCAGGATTTGCGAGCCAGGATTGAGGTTCTAGAAGAGCGAGTCCAGGCTCCTGCCGTAGCCCCGAGTTCTGGGATTCCCAAGTTGCCCCCTTTTCGTTTTGGCGGTGAACGTGAGAAATTCAGGGGATTTATTAATCAATGCAATCTTTTTTTTTCTGCACATGCTTCACAATTTCCCACTGAACGATCTAAGGTGCTTACTATAATTATGTTGCTTACCAACAAGGCTTTGATGTGGGCAAACCCTCTGATTGAGACTGAGGATGATTGTTTGAATCACCTTGATGCTTTTATTTCAGCCATGGGGCAGGTGTTTGATGACCCCAATCGAGGTGCAACAGCTGAAGCAGCCATGTTAGCTTTGCGCTAAGGTAAGCACTCGGTAGCTGAATATGCCTTGGATTTCAGGAGATGGGCCCTTGATACCACCTGGGACAGTTCCACCAAAAAATCTATTTTTCGAAAGGGTTATCTCCACTGATTAAGGATGAACTTGCTCGTGCCGACCCTCCCACTGCGTTAGGTGACTTTATTAACTACTGCATCCGTATTGATACTCGTCTGACTGAACGCAGGCAAGAGAGATGGTTCGAAAGCAATCACACTAACCTTTTCCTACCTTCCTCTCCAGCTAAGGAACCTTTGAGTAGGATTACACGGGAACCTGAACCTGAACCCATGCAGGTAGACTCTTTACAACGACGGGTTAGTGATGCACGCAAGGAACATCGTTTTAAGGAAAATCTATGTTTCTATTGTGGTAAGTCAGGGCACTTCATTATAAACTGCCCCAGCCGTTCTCGTAAGACTACTGCAGCACTCATTCATTGTGAGTGTTGCGAGAGGGGATCTGTCAGGTCCGAGCCTCAGGCTCCAGAGAGATCTGCAGCAACAGATCTTGATTTCTCGGACTTAAACTCCGTTACCTCTGAGGACGTTGACTGTGTAAACGCTGCCATTTTTCAAGTTTCCTCAGCGGTGTCCCAGCTGAGTTGTAAGAAAAACAATTCTCATTGCTTTCTTTCCATCAAACTCTGGGTTGACTCAGCTTGGGTGTCTAGCTCTGCTATGATCGACTCAGGGGCAAGTGGAAATTTTATGGATGTCTCCTTTGCTCTGAAACAGGGGATACGTTCAGTGAAGAAGGCTACTCCAGTACAGATGGAAACTGTGGATGGCTCCCTGCTGACCTCTGGACCAGTGGATCAGGAAACAGAGCCTTTGAGGGTTCTTATGGGTAAAGATCATCAAGAGAAACTGTCCTTTATGCTTATCTCTTCTCCCCACTTTCCCATTATTCTAGGGCTACCATGGCTGCAGGCTCAGAATCCTACCATTAACTGGGAGACCAAGGAATTACACTTTCCAGAGAAACAGATGAGTCCAAAAGTTTCAGCTTGCTCTGTTCCTAAAGGAACCATGTCAGTCCCTGAACTACCAGCTGTATACCAGGACTATGTGGATTTATGTGACAAGAAGAACGCTGACCAGCTTCCTCCTCACCGTCCATATGATTGTCCAATTGAATTATTGCCTGGAGCAGAGATACCTTTTGGTAAGATCTACCCCCTGGCGGGGCCCGAGCTAAAGGCTATAAAGGATTACATAGACGAAAATCTAGCCAAGGGCTTCATACGCCCCTTTTCATCTCCTGCAGGTGCACCCATCTTCTTTGTAAAGAAGAAAGATGGATCTCTGAGACCATGCGTAGACTATAGGGAACTCAATAAGGTTACTATTAGAAACCGTTATCCATTGCCTTTAATCCCTGAGTTATTGGAGAGAGTGCGACATGCCAAAATTTTCTCTAAACTAGATCTTCGTGGGGCCTATAACTTAGTCCGTATTAGACCTGGGGATGAATGGAAGACTGCATTCAGGTCACGCTATGGACACTTTGAATATCTAGTTATGCCTTTTGGTCTGAGTACCGCCCCAGCCACTTTCCAACACTTGGTGAATGACATCTTCAGGGATCTCCTAGATACATTCGTGGTAATTTATTTGGATGATATTAAGCCAAGGCCTCCGTAAATCTTTCTCTTATATATTAGGTTTGAGGGAACTCTGGGCCTCTTGTTTTGCCAGATGAAGGCGTTAATGATTTTTTGGAATTGGGTGAGTTGAGAAGTGGAGATTGGGACGAGGAGGGCTCTAAATATATACAGAATTTTTGGGATGATGTACACTTTGACTGCCAGGTTCTTTCCCCACCAAGAGAGATTCCTGTCCTTGTAAGTATTACAATCCTTTGAAATCGTGTTAGCGAGGGCAGAGAGATTAGATGAAATGATGTTGTCCAGATTATTGGAGATAGAAACACCTAGATATGTAAACTCTTTTTCTGCCCATGCCAAAGACGACAAGGACTTGATAATCTTGATTTGATCCTTGGAAATATTCAAGGGTAAGATTTTAGATTTGTTGGGGTTAATCTTCAGATCAGAAAGGTCTGAAAATAGGTCTAGGGAGCTATGGAATCCCTTGATGGAGTTTAAGGGGTCTAACATTGATAAAATGACATCATCCGCAAAAGACTTATTTTTATTTCGCGAGAGGGATTAGGTATACCTCTGATGGATCCGTTTTGCCTGACGGATTGGGCAAAGGGTTCCACGGCTAGAATGAATAAAAGGGGGAGAGGGGACAGACTTGCCTGGTGCCATTTGATATGGGGAAGGGGGAGATAGGTGGTTGTTGGAGTAAATTTTTGCGGAGGGATTCTTGTAAAGGGCCATGATCATGGAGATTGATTTATCATTAAAGCCGAATTTCTTTAGGGAGCCTATCAGGAATTCCCAATTCAAATGGTCAAAAGCCTTCTCGACGTCGAGAGATATTAGGATGGAAGGGATTTTGGTTCTGTTGATGAGTCCAATCGTGCCGACTGCCCTTCTGGTACCGTCCGAAGCGTTTCTACCCTTCACAAAGCCTATTTGGTCGTTACTTATCAATAAAGGCAAGAGAGAGTTCAGTCTGTTAGCTATGATTTTTGAAAAAATTTTAACGTCGGAGTTAATTAGCGAAATAGGCCTATAATTGGTGATGTCTTTTAAGGCACCCTTTTGCTTAGGAATCAGTACGATTGAAGCCTCCAACATTTCCGGAGGGAAGGAACCCGAGAAGGCTGCTAGATTATAGATTTCAGAAAGGTGGGGGAAAGTAGCTTTGAAAAGACTTTATAATATTCGTTTCCGAATCCATCAGGGCCAGGAGCCTTAAATTGCTTAAGGCGGCAGATGGTGTCCTCTATTTCAGGAACTGAGAAGGGAGAATTAAGGAGATCAATATCGTCATCTCTGAGTTTGGGGAGATCAAGTGAGGCCAGGTAATTTTTTATAGCGTTTTTGTGGGATTGTGGGTCAGAGGCATGTAAGTTGAGATTGTAGAGCTTGTAGTAAAATTTCGAAAACTCATCTACAATGTCCTGTGGGTGGGATAATAGGACACCCTTGTCATTTAGGATTTTATTAATTCTATTATGTTGTCTCCTGCTTTTAATTCGAGCAGACATGATGTAAGGTTCTGTGTATCTGTTTCTGAAACTCAGTTTGTTCGTCGGCCATTTTGCTTTCTGTTTTGCTGCAGCTATCTTGCCCTCAGTTAAAATGGAGTTTTCCAGCTTGCATGTTCCCGCCCTGATTCTCTCCGTTTGCTTCTTAAACAGCCACACCTGAGCAATCAGTGCTTCAGAATCTAGCCTGCAGTGAACCTGTGTTCTGACTCCTGAAGCCTTGGACCTTGTACTCCAGCCATTTCTACTGAGAAACTCTGAAGCACTTGTGGACTCTGAACTCTGCTCTTGAAAGCCTCACGTTTGCATGGACTTGCGGTAACATAGAAGAAGATCTGAATCTGTTGTGGAGAGTTATTGATGAACTTAGATTACTCTGGCCTGCTGTGTCTCCTGCTTCTGTGTTTGCAACCTGTGTGTTTATTTTTGCCAATTTGTATGAAGCAATACAAGACTTTCTTTATCAACCTGTGTCTCAAGTATTTTCATCGCACCCAAGCACAAGACGCTATATGAACTGTATCACATACATTACAAGATTCTGAAGCCAAACGTTAGTGTCTGCTGGGTCTGGAAAGGCTTGTCTGCTGTACTGTGGATATCGGATGTCCGGTTGTACTTTCTGTGATGACAGTGGTTGTGACTTCTCACAACCATTCCAGGTGAGCAATTCCCTTAAGTTTTTTTTTTCTGCAGTGTTATCACAGGTAAACACTATTGTTTTTTTTTTTTTCTCTTCTCTTTTTGTCTGCTGAAACTCTGGATATCAGATGTCTGGTTGAAAGCTTTCTGTGATGATAGTGGTTGTGACTTCTCACAACCATTCCAGGTGAGCAGTTCCCTTAAAGTTTTTTCTTTCTTCAGTGTTGCCACAGGTGAACACTATTGTTTTTTTTTTCTCTCCTCTTCTTCCAGTATCCTGTCTTAAAAGATCTGGAAAATGGAGGCCCGCATAAAGGAACTTTGTGGAGTGACTGATAATATCCTTGCAGATTTGCAGAATTTAAAGACCCGTTTTACAAATCTTCAGGACCTAAATAATCACAATTTGCAAGTGGTTGGACAGACTACTCAGGATTTGCGAGCCAGGATTGAGGTTCTGGAGGGGCAAGTCCAGGCTCCTGCCGTGGCCCCGAGTTCTGGGATTCCCAAGTTGCCCCCTTTTCGTTTTGGTGGTGAACGTGAAAAATTCAGGGGATTTGTTAATCAATGTAATTTTTTTTTTTCTGCACATGCTTCACAATTTCCTACTGAACGATCTAAGGTGCTTACTATAATTATGTTGCTTACCAACAAGGCTTTGATATGGGCAAACCCTCTGATTGAGACTGAGGATGATTGTTTGAATCACCTTGATGATTTTATTTCAGCCATGGGGCAGGTGTTTGATGACCCCAATCGAGGTGCAACAGCTGAAGCAGCCATGTTAGCTTTGCGCCAAGGTAAGCACTCAGTAGCTGAATATGCCTTGGATTTCAGGAGATGGGCCCTTGATACCACCTGGGACAATTCCGCCAAAAAATCTATTTTTCGAAAGGGGTTATCCCCACTAATTAAGGATGAACTTGCTCGTGCCGACCCTCCCACTGCGTTAGGTGACTTTATTAACTACTGCATCCGTATTGATACTCGTTTAACTGAACGCAGGCAAGAGAGATGGTTCGAAAGCAATCGTACTAACCTTTTCCTACCTTCCTCTCCAGCTAAGGAACCTTTGAATAGGATTACACGGGAACCTGAACCTGAACCCATGCAGGTAGACTCTTTACTACGACGGGTTAGTGATGCACGCAAGGAACATCGTTTTAAGGAGAATCTATGTTTTTATTGTGGTAAGTCAGGGCACTTTATTATTAACTGTCCCAGCCGTTCTCGCAAGACTACTGCAGCACTCATTCATTGTGAGTGTTGCGAGAGGGGATCTGTCAGGTCCGAGCCTCAGGCTCCAGAGAGAGCTGCAGCAACAGATCTTGATTTCTCGGACTTAAACTCCGTTACCTCTGAGGACGTTGACTGTGTAAATGCTGCCATCTTTCAAGTTTCCTCAGCGGTGTCCCAGCTGAGTTGTAAGAAAAACAATTCTCACTGTTTTCTTTCCATCAAACTCTGGGTTGACTCAGCCTGGGTGTCTAGCTCTGCCATGATCGACTCAGGTGCAAGTGGAAATTTATGGATGTCTCCTTTGCTCTAAAACAGGGAATACGTTCAGTGAAGAAGGCTGCTCCAGTACAGATGGAAACTGTGGATGGCTCCCTGCTGACCTCTGGACCAGTGGATCAGGAAACAGAGCCTTTAAAGGTTCTTATGGGTAAAGATCATCAAGAGAAACTGTCCTTTATGCTTATCTCTTCTCCTCACTTTCCCATTATTCTAGGGCTACCATGGCTGCAGGCTCAGAATCCTACCATTAACTGGGAGACCAAGGAATTACACTTTCCAGAGAAACAGATGAGTCAAAAAATTTCAGCTTGCTCTGTTCCTAAAGGAACCATGTCAGTCCCTGAATTACCAGCTGTATACCAGGACTATGTGGATTTATGTGACAAGAAGAACGCTGACCAGCTTCCTCCTCACCGTCCATATGATTGTCCAATTGAATTATTGCCTGGAGCAGAGATACCTTTTGGTAAGATCTACCCCCTGGCGGGGCCCGAGCTGAAGGCTTTAAAAGAGTACATAGACGAAATCTAGCCAAGGGCTTCATACGCCCCTCTTCATCTCCTGCAGGGGCACCCATATTCTTTGTAAAGAAGAAAGATGGATCCCTGAGACCATGCGTAGACTATAGGGAACTTAATAAGGTTACTATTAGAAACCGTTATCCATTGCCTTTAATCCCTGAGTTATTGGAGAGAGTGCGACATGCCAAAATTTTTTCTAAACTAGATCTTCGTGGGGCCTATAACTTAGTCCGTATTAGACCTGGGATGAATGGAAGACTGCATTCAGGTCACGCTATGGACACTTTGAATATCTGGTTATGCCTTTTGGTCTGAGTACCGCCCCAGCCACTTTCCAACACTTGGTGAATGACATCTTCAGGGATCTCCTAGATACATTCGTGGTAATTTATTTGGATGATATTTTAATTTTTTCTAACTCCACAGAGGAACATCATGGACATGTGAGAATGGTCTTGGAACGTCTAAGACAAAATCATCTTTACATCAAGCTTGAAAAGTGTGAATTCCATAAGACCGAAATTCAATTTCTGGGGTATGTACTGTCTACACAAGGAATTAGTATGGATGGAAGTAAAACCCAAGCCATCAATGATTGGCCAAGTCCTAGAAATGTGAAGGAGGTACAGCGCTTCATCGGGTTTGCAAACTTCTATAGACGTTTCATTAGAAATTTCTCTGAGGTAGTGTCACCTATCACCCAACTTACCCGGAAAGAGTCTAAGTTCTCCTGGACTCCCCAAGCCCAGGAAGCATTTTCCCGTCTAAAAGATAAATTTACCACTGCACCTATCCTAGTACATCCCAACCCAGAGCTTGCCTTCATAATAGAGGTGGATGCTTCAGACTGTGCCGTGGGAGCTATACTCTCTCAGAGAACAGGTGAGAAGAATGTCTTGCATCCCTGTGCCTTCTTTTCCCAGCAGTTGTTTCGGCTGAGAAGAACTACGATGTGGGCAATAGAGAGTTGTTGGCCATTATTGCCGCCTTCAAAGAATGGAGACACCTTCTTCAAGGAGCTGCACAGCAAATAGTCGTTCTGACAGATCATCGTAATCTTGAGTTTATCAGGTCGGCTAAGTGCCTGACTCCTCGCCAGGCTCGCTGGAATCTTTTCTTAAACCAATTTAATTTTATTATTTCTTATAGACCAGGATCGCGCAATGGAAAGGCTGATGCACTCTCTAGGATTTACTCAGCAGAGACACGTCCAATTACTCCTCCTAAGACTATTCTTCCTGACTCTAGATTCCTAGGAGTGATTCATCATCAAGACCTAATTAAAGACATCAAGGAAGCATACCATGCGGATTCTTTTTTGGCTCAACCCCAAGGGACGTAAGTCTTGTCTTTAAGAATGGTGTGTGGATTCTGGGACAACGTCTGTATATACCTGAAACAGTCAGATTGAGAGTATTGCAACTCATTCACGATTCCAAAATAGCCGGGCATAGAGGAATTCTAAAGACACAGGAATTTCTTTCTCGTTTCTTTTGGTGGCCCACTTGTAGGAAGGATGTTTTGGACTATGTCACTTCGTGTGAGGTTTGTGCAAGATGCAAAACACCTCGCTCTTCACCAACTGGTCTGTTACAGCCTCTTCCCACCCCGTCCCGCCCGTGGGGATCCATTTCTATGGACTTCATTGTGGAATTACCAACCTCTCAAGGGAAGAACACTATTCTAGTGGTGGTTGATCGTTTAACAAAGGCAGCTCATTTTATCCCTTGTGTCGGCTTACCCACTGCAAAACAGACATCAGATTTGATGATTAAAGATGTGTTTCGTTTACATGGAGTACCGGATGAGGTTATTTCGGATCGAGGGGTGCAATTCACTTCTAGGTTTTGGCAAAATTTCTGTGCAGCATTGGACATTAAAGTAAACCTTTCTTCTGCTTTTCATCCCCAGACTAATGGACAAACCGAACGAACCAATCAAACCCTGGAGCAGTTTCTCCGCTGCTTTATCTGCCACCTACAGGATGATTGGGTGGATCTACTTCCATTGGCTGAGTTCTCTTACAACAACTCTCAGAGTGCCTCCACTAAACAGTCTCCTTTTTTCTCTAATTTAGGTTATCATCCTAACATTCTACCACGATTTCCCATAGAGACGCCTTTGCCAGCAGTGGCTGAAAGAGTCACGACTTTACAGAAGAATATGGATCTTCTAAAGGAGAATCTGGAATCGGCTCAGGAAAGGTACAAGAAGGCAGCAGATAAATTTCGTAAACCTGCACCAGCTTTTAAGGTAGGAGACCTGGTCTGGCTGTCAACCAGAAATCTTAAGTTAAGGATTCCATCGTCTAAGTTGGGACATAAGTACATTGGACCCTATAAAATCAGTAAGATTATAAGTGCCGTTGCTTGTCGTCTTCAATTGCCCAGAACTATGAGAATCCACCCTGTCTTTCATGTATCCCTACTAAAGGCTGCAACACCCAATACGTTTCCTGGACGTTCTTCTCCTTGCCCTGACCCAGTGCTAGTCGATGGTCAGGAAGAATTTGTGGTGGAAAGGATTTTAGATTCCAGGTTGTATAGAAATCAGTTACAATATCTGATTAAATGGCAGGGCTACCCAGTGGAGGACAACTCATGGGAGCCAGTCAATAACGTTAATGCTCCTCGCTTGCTCCGTCAGTTTCATCAGAGGTACCCACACAAGCCTGGTCTGAGGTCATCCGGAGGTTGCCCCTAAGGGGGGAGTAATGTAAGGTTCTGTGTATCTGTTTCTGAAACTCAGTTTGTTCGTCGGCCATTTTGCTTTCTGTTTTGCTGCAGCTATCTTGCCCTCAGTTAAAATGGAGTTTTCCAGCTTGCATGTTCCCGCCCTGATTCTCTCCGTTTGCTCTCTTAAACAGCCACACCTGAGCAATCAGTGCTTCAGAATCTAGCCTGCAGTGAACCTGTGTTCTGACTCCTGAAGCCTTGGACCTTGTACTCCAGCCATTTCTACTGAGAAACTCTGAAGCACTTGTGGACTCTGAACTCTGCTCTTGAAAGCCTCACGTTTGCATGGACTTGCGGTAACATAGAAGAAGATCTGAATCTGTTGTGGAGAGTTATTGATGAACTTAGATTACTCTGGCCTGCTGTGTCTCCTGCTTCTGTGTTTGCAACCTGTGTGTTTATTTTTGCCAATTTGTATGAAGCAATACAAGACTTTCTTTATCAACCTGTGTCTCAAGTATTTTCATCGCACCCAAGCACAAGACGCTATATGAACTGTATCACATACATTACACATGAACTTGGTAGGTTTGTTTGTGGAAGTATAGGCCTTAAATTTGGCCGATTTTATGGCTGAGTCGTACAGAGAAAAAAATAGTTGTTTTTAGGTCCTGCCTGAGAGAAATGAGTTCCGAATTTAAGGTTGGGGAAGGTGAGGAGAGGTTGAGTAATACGGATTTTTTGTACGAATTGAGAGTTGAAGGTCTTTAATTTTCTTAGCATTTTCTTTTTTGATTCTAGAAGAGAGTTGAATCAGAGTGCCCTCATTACGGCTTTGTGAGCACACCAGTTTATGAATGGATTAGTTGCCTCAGAAGTGTTGACTTCAAAGTATTGTTTTAGGGCCGTTTCTATGCTAGATTTGTGTATAGGATCATGTATAAGGTTACCGTTACATTTCCAAAGGGAGCGGTTGTTAAGTGGATGACCCAACAACAGTTCCCCCATGACCGGAGAGTGATCTGAGATGGATCTATCTTTAATTGTTATCTCTTTGAATTTCTGAAGGGAAAAAACATTAGTCAGGATTAGATCAATGCGTGAAGCAGACTGGTGGGTCGTTGAGAAATGAGAATATTCCCTGGAGGTCGTATGAAGACATCTAAATACGTCAAATATTTCTTTACTGAAAATCCACTCGTTTAAGGTATTGTAATGGGAACGATTTTTTGAAGAGGAATCAAGATGGGGGTCTGGGACCGCGTTGAAATCTCCCAAAATAATTAGTTCACCCTTTTTGATGTCATTGACTTTCCTAATAACCTTATTTAAGAAACGAATTTGATTTGAATTTGGGGCATATATATGGCAATGGTGGTAGTTTGGTTGTTCAAGTTACAACACCAATAAGTGGTATCTGCCTTTTGGGTCCACTAGTTCCTCGATAAATTCAAACGGGATAGAGTTCTTGATCAATGTAATGACTCTCGCTTTCTTCTTAGGGTTACTTATTGGCCATGAAATATGGGGAAATTTTTTGTGTATGAGTTTGGGATGATCGTCAATTTTAAATTTCGATTCTTGTATACAGGCCACGTCACAGGAGGATTTAATAAGCTCTCTCCATAGGGAAGCTCTTTTCCAAGGGCTGTTTAGCCTCTGACGTTGTAGGTTAAAATTTTTATACTCATTTTGAAGTTGGTTTTGTGAGAGGGGAAGGATGGGGTTAAGGAAGAAGACTGGCACAAGGTTTTTTCAACTTGTCAATAAAGGAAGGTTTATTGATTTTTTAGAATTTAAGGTAAATGTAACTAATTGCAGCAAGAACAAAGGGACAAATGTCCGCAGGAACTCCACTGAAAAGTGGGTTCTTCTTCTCTAAGGGGAAAATGGAATAGAGAAGGAATCCATGCTCTGATGAGGAAGCAACCTATATGTTTAATAAAGTATGGTAAGGAGAAAAACTATTAACAATAAGTAACAATAAGTAACAATAAGGCAAGTCTTAATATAGACATTAATTGAGTAAGTAAAGACACAGAAATGATTCTGAAATACTCGATATCAGGCAAATGAGATAAGACTAAATATGACCTCAGGTTTGTCTACTATTATTCGAGCGATCAGAGGTAGTAGGACGGGAAGAGATACCTATAGAATTCAAAAATCTTTTGCCTTCCTCCGGGGATAAAATAACGTGAATTTTCCCCTTAATGTTGATCAAAAGTTTCAGGGGAAAACCCCATCTGTAGGGAAAATCGTTATCTTGAAGAAGAGTAGTGATAGGGTTGAAACTCCTCCTGCCCTCTAACGTTTCTTTGGATAAATCCGCAAACAGTTTGAGGTGGGAGTATGGGTCTGGAAAACCTCTTTCATGTTTAAAAGGAGTTCATAATTTGTTCAAAATCAGAGGCATCCCTGAAGATGTCTCCCCCGCCAATTTATTATGACTATACAACAAAGTTATTTAAAAAGATCCTGCCTAACCTTTCAAGAGGCGAACTTACAATTGACAGGATCCACCGCCTCCCTAAGCCCCCAACATTGCAAAAGACCTTCCGAGAGACACAATCATGAGGGTTCATTTTTATCACGTCAAAGAACAAATTATTTAGTGGTAAAATAACTTTATGTCTGAAAAAATAGTGACTATTCTGGACAAAAAAGCTTATGAGTTCATGAAAAAATACATAATTATAAATGTAACAGCGGGGATAGTTGAAACTGGTCTAGAATAGTTTACCTAAGCCATTGGCAGAGCAATTTGTAGGGCGGACATTATTTACTTTCCCATGTTGGTCATAGCCATTGAGTTGGTCAGGCATTGCTCAATTTCACACATTGGTCAGGCAATGTTGAGTTTTACACATTGGTCAGTCATTGAATTTGCTCAGGAAATTGTTTATTTTAACACATCATTAATGTAATTAAATTGTTCTAATACTAACCACCATTCTCAGGTGAGGAGACCAAAGGCCCCGTCACACTAAGCAAGATCGTTAGCGAGATTGCTGAAGTGTCACCAATTTTGTGACGCAACAGCGACCTAGCCAGCGATCTCGCTTCGTGTGACACGCAGCGACGACTAGCCCTCTGCTGGGTATCGCTGATCGTCGTTGAATGGCCTGGACCATTTTTTCATCATTGGTCTCCCGCTGGCCAGCGCACATCGCTGCGTGTGACAGCGGGAGACCAACAATCAGCGAGCTTCCAGCGCGTACAGCAAAAGCTGGGAACTGGTATCCAGGGTACATATCGGGTAACTAAGTGCGGCGCAGTGCTTAGTAACCCTATGTATACACTGGATACCAGCTCCCAGCGCGTACAGCAGAAGCTCAGAGCTGGTATCTAGGCTACACATCGGGTAACTAAGCGCGGCGCAGCGCTTAGTAACCCAATGTGTACACTGGATACCAGCATGCTCGCTGGTCCTGGTCGCTGGTGAGTCTGCCTATGTGACAGCTCACCAGCGATCAGCTAACGATGTCCAGCGATCCAATCCACGTCGGATCGTTGGTGGGATCGCTGGGACATTAAAGAGTGTGACGGGGCCCAAGACATTTTGGTTTAAACTTGAGAAAATCACAAAAATAAAGGTGTTCAACAACTGCTGTATCTGCTTTTTTGCAAAAAAATGCAAACGAAAAGCGATGGCAACGTTTTTTGCTGCATTCTTGATGCTTTTTTTGCTCTTACACACTGCTTTCTATGGGTGAAAAAAATGCTGCAAAAATGCTGAAAAAAATGACATGCTGCAGTTTTCAAAAAAGCATCAGATATCAAAATCAGTCAGGAAAAAAAACAATGTGTGTGTATCAGATTTCTGAAATCTCCAAACTTTTGCTGATATTTTTTAATTTAGAAGCAAAATTCAGACATACATCCTAATTAACTGGAGGAAGAGACCATCTAATGAGATAAAATAGTAATCTTTAATTCCAATTATAAAAACATTTTACATAAAAAAAACATTAATTGCGCGAAGGAGGCTCTAAAAAAGTACTGACTTAGGGAGGTAAATGTTATCCCACTGACGTTTTAGTTATTTTGTCTTTTTGTTGTTTGCTTCCAAAAAAAGAAAACCTGTTTCCAGTAAGGCCGGCTCACACATGGAGAAACTCGCAGATTCTCGTGCGAGTCTTTGCAGAACACGGCGCTGCGTCGGCACTCGGACCGGAGCGTGCGAGTTTCTCGCATGTGTGACCCCGGCCTTTAGGCATGTTTTTACAAAACGTGCAAATAAAAAAAAAGGGGAAAATTGCAGGTTGGGGGGTAGTAAAACAGGAAAAAGAAAAAAGGGGAATACTTTTCAATCGGTATATGTAATCGGAATCGAATTAATTTCCCCCCGTGCCTGCAAAACTGGAAAAAACACTTTTTGTCCCAAAAATTTTTATAAAACTTCAGATTGCACAGAATATTGTGATTTTGCATTTAAAGCGAGTTTGCAAGCTCATAACCCAAGCCGTTCTTCTATTCATGTGGATTCTTATCCAAAATAAATCCATTCCTACAGGTAGTTGGGGGCTGGCCCCCAGAGGCGCCCATTGTCAGACACTCCGGTCATTAAAGGGAAGTCCACAAAAAAATAACCCTTCTCAATGTTATTTTGACCCAAAAAATAACAACATTTACTCATTTCGGGTTTTGGGCCCCCTTCCAGCAGTTTTGGGGCAGTGTCTCTCTCGGGCTCAGGAAAAATTTTTACGTCACGCCATCCTGCCCAATCGGGGCCATTTCGTTTTCGCTTTTGGCAAATCTTATTTTGGGGGGAAGTTGTTTTTTATGTGGCCGAATGAATCGGAGCATCTGGTCCAAAAGGCTCTGTTGTACACCCGATCTGTGAAAGGGGGGCCACAGTTTACTTAAAAATTAATGGGGCTCCTGTAATGCTTATTTTTTGGAAACTTCGATGCTGCTGCTTTTTTTTAAAAATTTTAAAAAAAAATACTACCACCTTTTAAAATTTTTGATTTGCTTCCCATTTCCCCAAAAGTCTCTGCTTTCCTCTTCCACCGGGTGACTTGTGAAAACGTTGAAAAGTTATTGTACAGATTGAAGTCCCCCCTATTTTGCCACGTGGGCACAAAAAAATTGCGGGTTCATAGTTAAATGAAGTTTTCATAAAAATCCCAAAAATTTTAAAAAACTTGGTTTAATAAAGGGGAAAATTGGTCCCTTTTTTATCATTCTTTGATTGTCCTGGAAAAGGGGAATGTACCCCGTTGTAGAGAGTGGATTTTCGGACAGAGAACGCAAAATTTCCCCCAAAACGGGGCACTTCATTATATTTTTTGGGGTGGTCTATTCATCCGTGGGAAAAAAACTTAGCCCCAAATTGGGGTTTTCCCCCCTTAAAGTGAGGGCCTGAAAAGACTTATAGGTGCCCCAATTAAGGTAAAAAAGGAAAAACCCAAAATTAAAACAAAAAACTTGTCGTTTTGGGAAGTTTTTTTGCAAATTTGGGAAAAAAAAATATTTTTCGAAAAAAAAATTTTTGTTGGTTTTTCAACCTTGGGTTCTCCAATCTCTTTGGGGAAACAAAGCTCTCTAGAAAATTCAGATGGGCGGGCTTTTAGGGGTTTAAGGGGGGGGAACCGTGGGGCCTGCAGGATCTGAGCCCCTGGGGCGTAGGTGTTATGAGGGTACCTTTGTTAGGGTCCCAAACCTGCGGTATTTACTAGGTTCTCCCGTGTTTTCGGATTTTTGCTCACCGTTCTTTTGATTATTTTGACCCCAGGGGGGAACTTGCAGGAGCCCCGTGGGGTTATCAGGGTCTTGTATGTCCCCTTTTTTTAAAAAATTTTTTTTCCCCAGTTGATTTCTAAAAACAAGCTGCTTTATTTCGTTTCTTTTCCCCTGGTGAGGACTCAATTTTTTCGGGTTTCTTCGACGCTTTTGGGGCTTCACCTAGTGGAGTTTGGGTGTGATGGGTTGTAGCAGGGTCTTTTTACGAAAAACAAGTTCAAACAGGTGCCTTTATTGGTAATGGTGGAGGCGGGGCCCCCTTGGAAAATTCGGGCTGTGGGGCCCGAAATCTTGCATTTTTGGTGCCAAATACTTATTTTTCCCCCATAATTTTTCAAAAAAAAATCTTGCCAATTAGAAAAGGGGGATTTTCGGTTTGTTTTTCATTTTAACTCTCTAGTTTGGTTCCTTTGATGTAAAAAACAGTTACGGCCTCTATTTTTTAAGTAGGGGAACTTCCAATTTGGGGGCTGACTAAATCTTTTTCCCCTGAAAGCCTAATTAAAAAAAAAAAACTTGGACTTTGGGGAATTATGCAATTTTTATATTTGGGGAAAAAAAAACTTGTACTGTGTTTTCCAGTAGTAGTTTGAAGGGGGGTCCCCGTGGTTTTTCCCCTTTTTAAGGTCCTGAAAGATGTAACAAATTGCAAGCTTTCGGATACTCAGGGGTCTTCATCAGGCAAAGGGGAAAAAAAACATCGAAGAATACATATTTATACACAAACAGCACGAAATATGCAATTTAAAAAAAAAACGTGAAGCAAATGTCATTATAGGGGAAAGGGTGAAAAATTGTGGAAAAATATTGACATTATAGATAGGAGTGTGAAATTTTATTGCCCCTTTATTGGGGTTTTGGAATGTTTTTATGTTCTCACGGGGCTTTGAAGCAAATTCCTTAATTAAAAAAGTAAAACCAAACCATTGATATGTTCTTTTCCCGCTTGAGAGGTAAAAGGGCCCCATCAATTTGTATTTGCAAATTCTGAGTCTCTGAGATGTGAAATTACCTTTCAGAAAATAATTTTGCCAAAGCTATGACCGGGATGCAAAAGTGTTTTGGCCACAGGTAGACCATTCTTTTTTCTCTTTTTGTGTGGCGAAAAATTCCCCCTTTCTTTTTTTTGCCGGCCCCCCACATGCAGACCCCCATTGGAAATTTAGAAAAATAATTGGGGACACCACATTAGATGTGATGCATGAAACCCGGGGGTCTTGAGTCCTGAGTGATTTTTGGGGTTTTTCTTGTCTGTGGTCATTTACATGGACAGGTTTTGCATTTTTTTGCTTGCAGGGAAAAGGTTCCGCAGCTGTTGGCGAGGACGGGGGGTTTCTGAAAAGTTTTTTTTTGTTTGGGGGGGTCCCCAAAACACAGTATGGGGTTCGGAAAATAGATGATGCGTTTTACATCAATTAAGGAATTTGCTTCAAAGCCCCTTTTGAGAACATACAAAAATTACAGACCCCAACAGAGGGCAAAAAACTTTCACACTCCTACTATGAACTGTTTCCAAATTTTTTCCACACTGTTCACCCCCTCCCATAATGACAGTTCTTTTCCTCACTTTTTTCATCTTTCTTGTTTTTGCTGTGTTGTGTATAAATATGTGATTTTCGATGTTATATTAGTCTTTGCCGATGAAGGACCTGAGTTTTCCCCGAAAGCTTGAATTTTTGTTACATCTTTTTCATTAGCTTTAAAAAGGGGGTATCAACCATGAGGACCCAAAAGTCAAATTTTTTCTATATCGGAAAAGATAGTTTTGTAACACGTCAGAAAGGGGGTTTAGCTCTTTACTAATTCTCAGCTCCATTATTGCATTATATCAGTTGCAATCATTCACACATTATCTTTCTTTTTTTAAAGGATAGAAAAATTTTTTCCAGAAACCTGGCATTTCTCCATTTTCTTCCAGCAGTGGGTTTTTTCATCATAATTTGCAGCTAGTATAAAATTTTTTTTACTAGTTAATAGCGAATCTTCGGAAATTTATAGATTTACAAGTGAGAAAAAATCAAATTTTAAAAATTTTTATTTTTTTTTGGGGTAAAAACGGTTTTTGATCTTTTGGCAAAATCAGTTTTTTTTACTGATTTTCCCAAAAGTATTTACGATATGAAAAACTAAAAAAATCTGCGGGTTTAAAAAAAAGGAAAAAATACACCAATGGGCACAGCACAGAATTCGGCTTTTTTAAAAACCTCTGCTATTTTTCTAGTTTTAAAAGTTTGGACCAATAATTTTTTTAGGGGTTAAGAAATAATTTTTTGAAAAGAAAAAATTTTTCTTTTTTTAGCTTTTTCCCCTATAATTCTTCAAATGTCATCAAAAAATCTCTGCTTTAGGGGGTTTTTCCCCTTTTTTAAAAAGGGTGAAAAAAAAAAAAAATTTTATATGAAAATAAAAAACAGAGCGCCCTTTCCCCCCCAGGTCCAGCCCCGCTGCCCCACTTCTGTTATTGGCTGCAGTGAGCATCTGTTGACTGTGCACAACCCTGCAGCAATCACGGGGGCAGTCATTTTTTTTCATTTACGTTTGGGAGAGGACGAGCTCAGTGATTGGCTGGAGGTTACGGATCAAATGAGCTCACATCTGCACCAAAGTGAAGTGGCGGAAAGCCAGGGGGTTTGGCCCCGGGGAGGGGCGGGGAAAATGTTCTGCTCGTTTAAAATTTCAATTATAAAAAAATTTTGGGCCACTAGTCTCATTAGTGGGTTCAGCCCTTTTTTCCCAAAATTATTTAAAATCTTAAAACCTTTTTCAACATAGCCCCAATTTCTGGGTTTTTTTTGTTTTTCCCCCTTCTTCAAAAGCCATAACTTTCCTTTTTTCCTCCCCCAAAATAGAAGAGCTTGTCTTTGTGGGACGGCCCCTTTCTTCGTATGTTGAGTGAAAAATTTTCCTCCATGTTTACAAGGATTCTTAAGTGATACCTTTATTGGGAACCCCAAAAATATGTTTGCAACTTTCAGGACAGGGTCCTTTTTCTTTTAGCAATAAAGGGACACTCAAGAAAAATCTTGTTTAAGGTTTGTGTACTGTTCCTGAAAAAACAGTTTTTCGTCACCATTTTACTTTTGTTTGCGCGCTATCTTGCCCTCAGTCAAAATGGAGTTTCCAGTGCTGTTTTTCCCGCCGAATCTTCCTTTTGCTTTTTAAGCAGCCCCCGCTGAGCAATCGGGGTTTAAACTACTGCAGTGAA
>JARQOD010000001.1:827810553-827912603 GCA_033576555.1 Oophaga sylvatica | reverse complement strand
TGCCAATCATAAAAACCCATAATAAAAACCTGCTATAAATAGTAAATCAAACTCCCCTTTATCACCCTCTTAGTTAGGGAAAAATAATAAAATAAAAAAATTTATTTATTTCCATTTTTGCATTAGGGTTAGGGTTAGGGCTAAAGTTAGGGTTAGGGCTAGAGTTAGGTTTTGGATTAGGGTTAGGGTTGGGATTAGGGGTGTGTTAGGGTTATGGATAGGGCTGGGATTAGGGTTAGGAGTGTGTTGGAGTTAGAATTGGGGGGTTTCCACTGTTTAGGCACATCAGGGGCTCTCCAAACACGACATGGTGTCCAATCATAATTCCAGCCAATTCTGCATTGAAAAAGTCAAACGGCACGCCTTCCCTTCTGAGCTTTGCTGTGCGCCCAAACAGTGGTTTACCCCCACATATAATGTATCGGCATACTCAGGACAAATTGCACAACAACTTTTGGGGTCCAATATCTCCTGTTACCCTTGTGAAAATAAAAAAATTGTGGGCGAAAAAATCATTTTTGTGAAAAAAATATGATTTTTTATTTTTACGGCTCTATGTTATAAACTTCTGTGAAGCACTTGAGGGTTCAAAGTGCTCACCACACATCTAGATAAGTTCCTTAGGGGGTCTAGTTTCCAAAATGGGGTCACTTGTGGGGGATTTCCACTGTTTAGGCACATCAGGGGCTCTCCAAACTCAACATGGCGTCCGATCTCAATTCCAGCCAATTTTGCATTGAAAAGTCAAACGGCACTCCTTCCCTTCCGAGCTCTGCCACGCGCCCAAACAGTGGTTCACACCCACATTTGGGTTAACAGCATACTCAGGACAAATTGTACAACTTTTGGGGTCCAAATTCTCCTGTTACCCTTGGTAAAATAAAACAAATTGGATCTGAAGTAATTTTTTTGTGAAAAAAGTAAAATGTTCATTTTTTTTTAAACATTCCAAAAATTCCTGTGAAGCATCTGAAGGGTTAATAAACTTCTTGAATGTGGTTTTGAGCACCTTGTGGGGTGCAGATTTTAGAATGGTGTCACTTTTGGGTATTTTCTATCATATAGACCCCTCAAAGTGACTTCAAATGTGATGTGGTCCCTAAAAAAAAAAAATGGTGTTGTAAAAATGAGAAACTTTTAACCCTTATAACTTCCTAACAAAAAAAAATTTTTGGTTCCAAAATTGTGCTGATGTACAGTAGACATGTGGGAAATGTTACTTATTAAAGTATTTTGTGTGACATATCTGTGATTTAAAGGCATGAAAATCCAAAGTTGGAAAATTGCGAAGTTTTTGACAAATTTCCATTTTTTTTTTTTACAAATAAACGCAAGTCATATCAAATAAATTTTACCACTATCATGAAATACAATATGTCATGAGAAAACAGTGTCAGAATCACCACGATCCATGGAAGCGTTCCAGAGTTATTACCCTATAAAGGGATAGTGGTCAGAATTGTAAAAATTGGCCCAGTCATTAACATGCAAACCACACTTGGGGGTTAAGGGGTTAAGGCCGGGGTCACACGATTATATATTTACTCTCTGAGAGAGAAACGACTAAATTATGTTAGTGACACTCTTCTCAGACTATGCTCTGAGTTTGAGCCAAGTGTCATTTTACCGTGATCCAATTCTTTCGCATGAGAAAATCACATCACAGGTGTGGAGAAGATGGAGAACGTAATTTCTCCATCTTCTCCATTGTCTGAGCCTGCAGAAGTTGAATTGCACACGGATGGAATCCGAGTGTGGTCCTATGGTTTACACGGGCCCATACAAGTCATCTGCTTAGCGGAGCCACTCGCATCTGTGTGGCCCAGCTGTGCGTGGCACACATGTCTCCAGGAGAATGCACAGGAAAGGTAATTGTGAAGCCTGATATTCATTCACGCACACTTCGCAACACTGCCACCAGAGGACAACTTAGATTATTTAAGTTAGTGTGACGTAGCAGTAGCCAGTCTAGTTCCTGACAGGAGTTCAGATCAGTTCCTGTCAGTAGTTGTTAGTCTTGTTTATTCAGTCTAGTCTTGGAGGGAGAGGAGATAAGACGGAGACATGACAGAGCTCCTGTAGCTCACCTTATACAGAAGTGGAGGCTAGTACGAGTGGGCAAGGGAATCACTCTAGCCTAGTCAGAGTTACATCTGAATCTGAAGCATTTACCTCAGAGTAAGCTGCCTGTGTTCTCTAGAAAGTGGAAAGTGACTCTCGGAGCTACAGCGTGTATACAGTCTGACGGAACGTCCTGTGAGCTGCTCTGGACAGAGTCTGGAAGGAAAGAAGGAAGGGAACTACTGCAGTTATAACAACGAGGCAACTGAGAACAGGTCAGTGAGCACTAGAAGGAAAGCTGACAACTACATCCACTGCTACCGTGCTTATGTTAAAGGCAAGAGCAGGGCGACGGGCGAGTGGAGAGAGAAGGACAAGTGACCAAGGTGACAGATCACCTTCACTTAGTTTACCGGACACCGGGGTCCGAAGCATTGCTAGTACTTCACGACTAGTAATAAGAAACACCGGAATCCTTGCTGGACTTCAAGTCACAGAAGGTAGCCCTAAGCGTTGATACGTAACTGGAGTCAGGGAGAACAAGGACTTTTAGCAAGTGCACTGCATAGAGGACTTCGTTCTTTCCAACATCTGATTATCAGAGATAGAGAAGGCTCTACCACAATGTCGGCTGGGCGTAGCTGTAACAACTGGAGTTAAACTTGACTTCATGCAAGTTAGGACTCACATACACTTCAAGGAGAAAGGAGGCCTTAAACCTGCTCAGCAATTCCCTGAATGTGCATTCTCCAACCTGACCAGCTTCCCGGGACATACCTGCAACATCTACTAGTAAAGGTATGGAAAGAGACTGACTTGTGTGTGACTGCATTATTCTCTGCACCCTGCACGGTGCAGGGTCACGGACCGAGTCCTGCTGCCAGTGACATTCCCCATAGACTTCCATGGGCTCGGTGCCGAGTACCCCATAACCCTGGAACCCCTGTACTTGGTGCGCGTCACATCATGCTGCGTTTTTTTTCTCATGCCGAAAACGCAGCTCAGCACTGCCATATAGATTAATATTGGGCTGAGTGCTGTCCAATTAAACATCTCATACCACTCGTCTGAGTTGTATACTCATGTCAGCGAGCCCTACCTTAGAATCAGAGTCAGCCATTTCTGACACAGAGATAGTAACTTTTATATGTCTTTTGTTGATTTATGATCACGTGAAACCTCAGCTCACCTTTGAGGTTGTTTGTAGCCATAACTAAAAGCACAGTAATAGACAAATAAAAGAATAATAAATTCCCTTATCAGAACAAGCTCACTGACGGATTCTCAGCTAACTCATTCAGCTGCCAGTGATGTGCAGGAAAGCAACCAGCATCAAAAGCAAAGCAGTGCAAAATTTTAAATGACACCCAATAATAAAAATTATTTTTATCCCAAATAAATCCATTTAGGTGAAAACAATTGCCCCCGAAAAGTGTCCATGTTCTCTAAAGATATTATCCAGCCAACAGAAAATATACATGCATTACCCTTAACTCATTAAAGGGTTGATTGTGACTTGTAGGATCGCTGCTTCCAATAGGTGGCGCTACAGAGTACAAGTCCTCTTTGTTTGAAGAGGCAATTTGCATATTAAAATTTCCCAGAGGAGCATTGCACGGCGAATAAGCCTCCTTACCTCGACACGCCAGAGCTGGTATGTCACTCTCCATAAGGAGAAACCTTACCCCCTAGACCTTAGTCCAGAGCCTCTCATCTAGCCAAATCAGATCTCTCCTACTTTGCACTGACGAGGACCAATAGTCCGAAACACCGTGTCTGCAAATGGAGATTCTGATTTGGCTTTTATCCTAAGTAGTGTTGAGCGATACTGCTCGATATCTAAAAATATCGGATCGGAATGGTATCGCCGATATCACTAAATATCGTCGATATCTGATTCCGATACCGGAGGTCCCATGTAAGTCTATGGGAACAAAATATCGCAACTAAAAAAACACTTTCTTTCCTTGTAAACACAAAATATACACACTTAGAATACATATATATATATATATATATATATATACATGTCATTGTGACATATATATGTGTCCTGTGTGCCTTAATTGAACTGTTTTTTGCTTGAGAATTGCAAAAATCATCATAGACTGTATTTGCCATTTTTCCGTCATATCTGCGCCACGAGGCACAGGTGAAGAATAAGGGGGTGCTCTCGTGGGCGTACACTCACTCCGTGGCGCGAAAACGATGTCCGCACACTCTAAATGTTACTGCAATGTAAGATCGTGCCCCACAGCTCTGGAGTTCCGCCTCCTCATCCTCCTCAGTGGGCGTAAACGAACGCGAAGGTCCCGCCTCCCTACAAAAGATGTCGCCTCTCCTGATGCTAATGACACATGTGACTTTGCTGAGATGGCGAATGGACGTGAGCAGAAGTGGGAAGGGATGGAGGAGTCAGAGCTCTCCCCCCACGGAAGCGACCCGATCGCCACGGAGCCACCATTTGGCACACGGCCTGGAAACCCTCCTACGCTGGAAGAAGCGGAGGATACCCTGAGAGACCTGGCCCGGCACCGGGAGGAGGTCGCCAGGATGGAAGCGAGCTGGCGGGCCCTAAAACTACAATTGGAGCGGTGCCAATCCCTCTTACCCCCTGAAGTGTCTGTACCGGAAGGTGAGGCACCTGTTCCAGTACAGAAGGCCGTGCGGGCATCCCAGCCCTTGCAATCTGAACCGGTTGCCAGTATCTCAGTGGAGGCACCCGTTCCAGTACAGAAGGCCGTGTGGGCATCCCAGCCCTTGCAATCTGAACCGGTTGCCAGTATCACAGTGGAGGCACCCGTTCCTGCAGAAAACGCCGCACCAGCACCCCAGATCCCGCTGTCTGCCCCCGTCACTGAGGCAGAAGAAGCGACACCCGTCCTCATGGAGGAGGCCGCGCATGCACCAGAGCACTACCTGCCTGTACCGGAGCCCCGACCGTCATCTGTTCCAGAGCCGGCTGCTTCCGCCACAGGTGAGCGCCGCCAGGACTGGGGGGCGCCAGGAGAGCTGCCGCAAACCGGACATCGTAAGCTGACATTTGATGGTGGAGACATGGAGCAGCTGGTGGAGAATTACAACCGGCGTCAGGAGGAAGAGTGGAGACGTCGGGAGCGGGAAGCAGAGCGACAAAGGGAGCAGCGAGAATCCCAAAAGCTTCGGCAACGTCACCTGGAGAAGGACCTGGCAGAGAAGGCACGTATGAGAAAGGATAAAAGTACGGTGAGGGAGCCGCGGCGTAAGGGTGCAGTACGGAACTTTAAGTTAAAAGGTGGTTGGGGCTTCATCCAGGAGCCTGGACTTTATTTAGAAGTTTTTGTAACCCGGCGGGACGTGGAGGCTCACCTCCCAGAAGGACACCCGGGGAGGGACCTGTTGCCAGAGACTTGGTGACTTACACCCGACACTGGGGTTACAATGGATGGTACGCCCTAAATGTTACCAGGTGCGACCCCTACTCCCCAGAGTGTCAGGAAACTGACAGACCCTACGAGCCTTCAGCCTCCCCCAACCAGGCCTCTGCACAAGTGCCCACCCCACGCCGTAAATCTCCCCAGCCTCCCTCAGTGGTCTCCTCAGCAGCCCCAGCTATGGACATGATAATGATAGCTGGCCCGTACCCGGCGCCTGTTAGGCCCCCTGGGGTTCGTACAGTCCGGGACATAGGGTTCCAGACCCGGAGGGAGACGAAAGAGGTGGCCACACAGACCCAGATAGCGGGTCACGACGTCACTGTACACGCCACACGACGTCATCAGGTCTGGGTGGACCCTCCTATCACGTATGTTTGGCAAGCTCCACAACAGTACCAGGTGGTACCTGGAAGAGGCCAGCCAAAGAAGTCTAAATAACCCGGACAGGGTCTCTGTATGTAAATAGTTAAATTATTGATGTACCCGGACGGGTGAATGTTCATAAAAAGAAGTTTATTGTTGCCTTAATATACCCATGTTGGGTAATGGTTTGATGTACCCGGACGGGTGAATGTTCAGAAGAACAAGTTTATTTTTGCCTTAATATACCCATGTTGGGTAATGGTTTGATGTACCCGGACGGGTGAATGTTCAGAAGAACAAGTTTATTGTTGCCTTAATATACCCAGGTTGGGTAATGGTGTTTCACTGTAATGAAAATGTTCAACTTTGAAGCCATGAACTGTAGTGGCTCACAAATTTTTCTGTAAATAGTTGGCACTTCGGTGCTCGATTTTGGTTTTACAAAAAACTTTACTGTGCACTATTTTCAACTACCTCAGAAACTAAAAACCCGTTTGGTGTGGCCGAAAGTGAGGTCTGCTCAAGGAAAGTCTTGCAGCCCACCCAAGACCACAGTCGGAGGTTTGGAGCGGGTCCTCCACAAGCACAAGTAAAGGACACTGTGAAGTTACCCCGGTGGGGTTGTAGTCCTAAGAAGTCTCCACGAACTTCGGCACTAATGCTATTTGCACTTTTGTTGAATATGTATTTATTAACACACATGTATAACACATATCAAGGGTATCAACAGTAACAAAACATGTCACATAATATAAGCCATTTGCACTTTTGTAATGTTATTATTAAAATTTTATTATGCAACATTTAACTTGAAGTGTTTCCTGCTTTCTTACTACGTCGCATAGTCCACTCTGCTACATCACTTTGCACCATTGCTCTATCTCACATCTATCTGCCCTGGAAGGATAGCGTGTTACCTGTAGAAGACTTTTCACCTACCTGCACTACACCATCCCTTCCAGAGGACCTGCACAGCAGCGCTGGACACCCTGACCAGGTACTACAGGTGGCGTCACGACAAACTACACGAACATTCTATCATCCCCTGGAAATATCCCACATTCCAGTGATCGCCCAGGTCACGGACCGAGCTGTGCTACTCGTGACATCCCCCATAGAAGTTGACGTGATCGGTGCCGAGTACCCCCAAAACCCCTGTCTCTGTGCGACTCAACTTCCCTCACTGTGCTGGCACTTTACATTTACAATGCCTCTGGGTTTTTTTTTTGGGGGGGGGTGGGGAACATTCAGACTTTTGCTATGGGGCCCCATGATTTATATGTACGCCCCTGCTGCTGAGGAATGGTATTTAAGGCTGTTAAGGAGCCAACATACATGGACCTTGCCAGCCTGATAATACCAGGCCACAGCAGTTTGCTTAGCTTGGTTGGTTAACACAAAATAGGGGATCCCCTCGAAAAAAAAAGGCGTAGGGGTCCCCCTATTTGTGTTAACCAGCCAAGTAAAATGCAGACTGCTGCGGCCTGGTATTAAAAGACTGTCAAGGCCCATGGATTTTGGCCCTCAACAACCTGATAATACCAGGCTACAGCAGCCCCACATTTGGCGCATCAAAAGATGTGCCAATTGTGGCACTTTACCCGGCTCTTCCCACTGCCCTGTAGCGGTGGCAAGTGGGGTAATAAGGGGTTAATGTCACCGTTGATTGCACGGTGACAATAAGCCCGGTTAATAATGGAGAGGCGTCAATAAGACACCGATCCATTATTGATCCCAAAGTTTTTAAATGTATAAAAAAAAAAACAAAGCAAGAAAAAAGTATTTTAATGAAATAAAAGAGACAACACAGTTTTCATTTCTTTTATTATACTCTCATTCCTGTGACGCCATCGATCTCCTGTAAAAAAAGAAAAAAAAAAACAACAGTATACCACCTGTCCGACGCAGTCCATAGTAATGACAGTCCCACGACGATCCAGCTCTGCTACATTGGAATGACAGGCAGAGCCTGTCATCCCGACGCAGCACAGCTGATTACCTGCTTCCCCGGCGGTGACGTCATCGGACTGACTGCTTTACGGCCGGGATTACCCAGCAGTCACTGCAGTTATCGCGAGAAACTGCATGTGACCGCCGGGGAGAAGAGGATGGCGGCCATGAAGCAGTCCAGCCCGTGACCGCCGGAGATCTTCTGCCAGGTAAGTGCCGCTGACTCCTGACAGACCCGACCGACGGACACTGACAGTGACAATCCCGATTCCGGTATCCGATATGACGAAAATATCGGAACTAAGTATAGAAAAAGGCCGATAGAGCTAATATCGGCCGATACCCGATACTTGCGGTATCGTATCGCTCAACACTAATCCTAAGTCATATTACAAGACTCGTTAAAGGGTTGATTGTGACTTGTAGAATCGCTGCTTCCAATAGGTGGCGCTACAGAGTATAAGTCCTCTTTGTTTGAAGAGGCAATTTGCATATTAAAATTACCCTTAACTAGTAAGTTACATACCTTACTAATATAAGTTAATTACACCATGAGGCACTTTAATCTGGGTCCCAGTCCTGAGCTTTACACAGGACAGCGCTTCCTATGGGGGCACATTACCAGAGCAATGTGTCCGAGGGCCTGCTGACTGGCTCAGCTCAGTAACTAAGACAGTTCTCATGTCTGTCACATGTGTAAAGACAAAGAAAGGGGTCCGCATAGCTATCCAAATGAGCAGTCAGCAGGCCCACCTCACACACTGCTCTGGTCTTGTGCTGACACAGGGAACTTTGTAAAGATTAATTTATACATACTTTGCTGGATAACCCTGGTAATAGCTTTCTCTGTTGAAATCTATGTGACGTGCCCTCTGCTAGGACCCTACAGACACCCTGAAGGAATGCTGAACCACAATTGATATTGACGTGATTAATACAATGACCATTTGCTTTTGTTCCTCATGAATGTAGCAGCCAGGTTGGTAGTTCTGTCTAGGGGTTATGCTGACATCTCTGCTGTCGGTTCACACTGGCGTCTGGAGATCTGCTTTCCTGGTCCATTATAGGACCCTAACAATGGAATTCATAAAGGAAATGGATCTGTCCCATGATGGCCACAAACGGAACCAATGACCTTTTTATTTTAGGTGCCGATATTAAGCAAAACTTAATTCAGTATAAATTTACAGAGGTGTATGTTTGCTTGTCTCTCCCCTATTTTTATAGAGGTTTCTTTTTACCTCTTCTATCCCTTTTTCTTCTTTTCCTAGTTATATATGTTCCTTTCCTCTCCACTATTTTACTTTCCTCTCCCACTGTACCCTACCCTATTTCCCTACCCCATCAAAAATTTTATAAAACCAATAAAAATTATTGGAAAACAAACCAATGACCTATTACTCATCTTTATTTGACCTCCTCTCGCTCCCAGCTCTCAGGCTTGCATGCCTCTGTGAAAATCACTGCTCCTGACTATTGCACTTGCTTCTAACACTCTCAGTTGTAGGCAAGCCCTGAAAACTCATTTGTAATGGTGATTTGCCAAAATAGAGATGTATAAGGGGATACTTTCTATTAAGGATAACTTGTGATTTTGGGAAATGGCTTTAATAAGGTTTGTACAACATAACTATAATACAAGGCCTATTCACAACCATAACCAGCTACAAACATCTTCACTTCATGGTATGTCCTAAACTACTAGACATCTTTAAAGGGAACCTGTCAGCAGGATTGTGCACAGTAATCTACAAACAGTGTCAGGTTGGTGCCATTATACTGAATAAAATGATACCTTGGTTGATGAAATCCATCTTGTCGCTGTTTCTTAATCTTTATTTTCAGTTTTGTGTTAATGAGATTCTCGTGCCCTAAGGCGGGATTTATGTATGTGGTGCTCTGATTAGATATTCATAATACAGACTGCTGACAGGCCAGCCCCTAGTTTGCATAATGAAAATACTAATGTGTGTATTTGAAAAAAAAGCATGTCCCTTAACCCCTTAACGACCGCCGATACGCCTTTTAACGGCGGACATTAAGGGTACTTAAACCACAGCGCCGTTAAGTAACGGCTCTGTGGAAAAAGTGAATAGCGCCCCCCAGAGGAGCATTTTCTCCGGGGGTAGCCGAGACCCCAAAGAACATGAATCGGGTTGGTTTTTACCGACCCGATGTTGCGATCGCCGTTATTAACCCTATAACGGCGATCGCAACAAAAAAAAAAAAAACTGATGTGCCATTTAATTTCTCTGTCCTCTGATGTTAATTAGGCAGGCTCTGATCGCTGCAGAAATGCCAAACATGTGGACGCTAAATGTTGTTTAGGCTCAGTGTGGGCCTCAGAAGGAATAGGGGCATTTGGATTTGGGAGCACAGAATTAGTTGGATTTTTTTGGGTGGGCAAGTATCATGATCCTGTCAGCGCCCGCGAACTGCCATGGCTGAGCAGGGTGACTCACCCACACTGTGGAAGGGCCTGGGGTCAGGTGCCGCAGGGGAGGCTCAGGCAGAGGGGACCTGAGCAGTGTGGTGAGAGGAGACACAGAAGGTAGCAGTAAGCAAAAGGACCTGCGATCATGTGACCACAGGGGGTGGGGCTTAGCATCCTGCTGCTGGATATGAGTGCAGGACTTTACAGGGACCCTGGATTAGTAAAGAGGGAAACTCAGGTCAGACAAACGGGGTTCATACACAGAGAGGACGACGCAGTACAGAAGGGGCGAGCAGAGAATAGTCAGAACATAAGCCAGGAGTCATACACGGAGATAGCAATGCAGTACAGGAGGGATAAGCAGAGAATTGTCAGGACAAAGGCCAGGGGTCATACACAAGATAACAACGCAGTACAGGAGGGGCAGGCAGAACTCGTAATGGGAACAGAACCAAGTCAAAATCAAGCAAGCATAAAGTAGCACAAGCACAAAACACAGGGTCACACACACTCGGCCAAGGGTCAAAGTATAAGCGACAGGGAATGGCTCCAAAATGAGGCTATAAGAAGCCTCCCAGAATCCCAAAATGAGGCCGTCCAGATTAACCTCTGAATTACCTAATCCCACAAACAAAGCAGCTCATGACAGCAAGGAGCCATAGCAATTTTGCAGAGCCTTTGTACTACCAGTAATGTGGAAGCCCCCTATATTTCCGTTAACACATGAAGGACCTGAGTGAAGACTTGCTTTTTTGGGGGGATTGAGATGAAACTTTTATTGGGAACATTTTACATAGCATTTTGGATCACATTTATCGTGTCCGCTACGCTGAGTATTTATATTGAGGTTTCCATCTAAATTTTTGAGTGACGTGTTTCAGATGAAACCCGAAAAGTATCCATTCATCATAATGAGGCAGCAGGGTTACTCTGGATTCCATCTTGCCTCTGTTCAGCGGTGCCCTATCTTTCAGAAGTGCACAAAACTGTTGCCGACAACTTTTATGCGCGCCTAAAAAGATGGACATTGCGTCCATAGTGCCTCCATCTGCCTCATTAAAAGGAATTTTCCGCCGGGGATTAACTAACTTGTTAACCCCTTCATGACCCAGCCTATTTTGACCTTAAAGACCTTGCCATTTTTTGCAATTCTGACCAGTGTCCCTTTATGAGGTAATAACTCAGGAACGCTTCAACGGATCCTAGCGATTCTGAAAATGTTTTTTCGTGACATATTGGGCTTCATGTTAGTGGTAAATTTAGGTCGATAATTTTTGCGTTTATTTGTGAAAAAAATGGAAATTTGGCAAAAATATTGAAAATTTCGCAATTTTCAAATTTTGAATTTTTATTCTGTTAAACCAGAGAGTTATGTGACACAAAATAGTTAATAAATAACATTTCCCACATGTCTACTTAACATCAAAATTTTTTTTTGTTAGGAAGTTATAAGGGTTAAAAGTTGACCAGTAGTGTTGAGCAT
The DNA here is from genome assembly GCA_033576555.1 of Oophaga sylvatica. Taxonomy (NCBI): domain Eukaryota; kingdom Metazoa; phylum Chordata; class Amphibia; order Anura; family Dendrobatidae; genus Oophaga; species Oophaga sylvatica. The sequence continues at coordinate 827,900,896 of JARQOD010000001.1, read as the reverse complement.
TCCGATACCGCAAGTATCGGGTATCGGCCGATATTCGCTGTATCGGAATTCCGATACTTAGTTCCGATATTTTTCATATATCGTATACCGGAATCGGAAGTTCCCATAATTCTTTGAGAGGCAATGTGATTTTAGTCAGCCAATGAGGAATCTTATGAAGTGTGGGCACATCCTGTAATGCTGCGGTCATCTTAACTAATGGCATGGCTGTGATTGGCTGCTGAAATGATGTCAGAATGCACTATAAAAGGCGCCGCCTCAATTTTAGCGTCACTGTGCTGTGAACTCAGTTAGGGACAGAACGCTGCTGTGCTGACTCTGAGGGACAGTTAGACATTGCGATTTTGTGTACTCTACTGTGCTTTAGGCAGGCTAGTTTACCAACCGCTGTGTAAAGCTTCCTTTTGCCAGTGTTGTTTTAACAGCTCTGTGCAAGGTGTGTGTGAGAGTGCAGGTGACGCTGCAGTTTGCTCTGCATCCACCGCTGTTTGTAGGCATCTGCACGTGTCACTCACTGACTCTTTTTTTTATTTGATTTTGTGGAATTGGTGCAGCTCCATTATATTTGCAAAAAATCTAATCTATTAGTGTGACGCGCTTCCATCCGTATACAATACAGTGGTTGCAAACACTATAGAAGTAGACAAAGGGGCCTTTCACAGCTACTGAACAGTTGTGTTTCAGTGTTCACTGTAGTCTGTGAGCTTTTCATTTTTTGAGTGCAGATCACGCTCCAGTTAGTTCTTCAACTACTGCTGGTTGTAGTCTGCTGAGCGTGTGTCACTGCCTCATCCTTCACATTTTTCTCTAATTGGTGCTGCTCCATTATATTTGAAAAAAATCTAATCTATTGGTGTGACGCGCTTCCATCCGTATACAATACAGTGGTTGCAAACACTATAGAAGTAGACAAAGGGGCCTTTCACAGCTACTGAACAGTTGTGTTTCAGTGTTCACTGTAGTCTGTGAGCTTTTCATTTTTTGAGTGCAGATCACGCTCCAGTTAGTTCTTCAACTACTGCTGGTTGTAGTCTGCTGAGCGTGTGTCACTGCCTCATCCTTCACATTTTTCTCTAATTGGTGCTGCTCCATTATATTTGAAAAAAATCTAATCTATTAGTGTGACGCGCTTCCATCCGTATACAATACAGTGGTTGCAAACACTATAGAAGTAGACAAAGGGGCCTTTCACAGCTACTGAACAGTTGTGTTTCAGTGTTCACTGTAGTCTGTGAGCTTTTCATTTTTTGAGTGCAGATCACGCTCCAGTTAGTTCTTCAACTACTGCTGGTTGTAGTCTGCTGAGCGTGTGTCACTGCCTCATCCTTCACATTTTTCTCTAATTGGTGCTGCTCCATTATATTTGAAAAAAATCTAATCTATTAGTGTGACGCGCTTCCATCCGTATACAATACAGTGGTTGCAAACACTATAGAAGTAGACAAAGGGGCCTTTCACAGCTACTGAACAGTTGTGTTTCAGTGTTCACTGTAGTCTGTGAGCTTTTCATTTTTTGAGTGCAGATCACGCTCCAGTTAGTTCTTCAACTACTGCTGGTTGTAGTCTGCTGAGCGTGTGTCACTGCCTCATCCTTCACATTTTTCTCTAATTGGTGCTGCTCCATTATATTTGAAAAAAATCTAATCTATTAGTGTGACGCGCTTCCATCCGTATACAATACAGTGGTTGCAAACACTATAGAAGTAGACAAAGGGGCCTTTCACAGCTACTGAACAGTTGTGTTTCAGTGTTCACTGTAGTCTGTGAGCTTTTCATTTTTTGAGTGCAGATCACGCTCCAGTTAGTTCTTCAACTACTGCTGGTTGTAGTCTGCTGAGCGTGTGTCACTGCCTCATCCTTCACATTTTTCTCTAATTGGTGCTGCTCCATTATATTTGAAAAAAATCTAATCTATTAGTGTGACGCGCTTCCATCCGTATACAATACAGTGGTTGCAAACACTATAGAAGTAGACAAAGGGGCCTTTCACAGCTACTGAACAGTTGTGTTTCAGTGTTCACTGTAGTCTGTGAGCTTTTCATTTTTTGAGTGCAGATCACGCTCCAGTTAGTTCTTCAACTACTGCTGGTTGTAGTCTGCTGAGCGTGTGTCACTGCCTCATCCTTCACATTTTTCTCTAATTGGTGCTGCTCCATTATATTTGAAAAAAATCTAATCTATTAGTGTGACGCGCTTCCATCCGTATACAATACATTGGTTGCAAACACTATAGAAGTACACAAAGGGGCCTTTCACAGCTACTGAACAGTTGTCTGCAGTGTTCACTGCAGTCTCTGAGGAATAACCACACTTAGGCCTTATAACTTTTCTGACTTTCTTTATCAATCTACCAAGATGAAGAAGGCAGGGAGTAAGGCACGTGGTCGTGGCCGGGGAGTTTCAGCAGGGAGAGGACGTGGGGATTAAGTGGCTGCTGCCGCACCCAGTGACACAGCATCCACCAGTTTTCCTCGTGAGCGTTCCTTTATGCGCAGTTTTGTAGGAGCTCAGCGTACCCCTCTGCTGCGGGAAGAACAAATTGAAGCCGTTGTTGGTTGGATGGCAGCCAATGCATCGACTTCAATTGCTTCCACCTCCTCTCAGGACCACAGCACTGTTGAACAACCATCTGTCTCTTCACCGCCTGCCAAATTGCCCAGGCAGTCAGAGAGTTCTGAACTGGAGCCAGCTGAGTCTCTGCTTCTGTTCTCAGAATCTGTTGGCTTGGAAACAGGGGCCCAGCCAAGCAGCATTCTGGAATGTGAAGAAGAGGCAGTATGCAGTGATGCGCAACAGCTGTGTCTCTCTGAATGTGAAGAGGCGGGTGAGCCAGTGCCGATGGTCAGCACACCGCAGAACGCATCTGATGATGATGAGACTCAGGTGCCATTTTCTGTTGAGCAAGGTGCTGGCCAGACCACCCAACAGCAGCAGGTGTTGGAAGAGGGTAGTGGAGATGATGAGGTCCAAGACCCAACATGGCGTGAGGAACAGGAAGGTGGTGGTAGCAGCTCTGAGGAAGAGATTGCCCCAACGGTCCAAACAGTAAGGAGAGGTAGGCTGCAGACTCGGTTGCCTGTACCCTCCAGTTTGGCACCCGTTCGTAGCAGTTCTCTTCCAACAGCCAAACCGGGCGCTCCCAGGACTTGCACTGCGTGGTCCTTTTTTGACACACTTGCAGATGATATTTGCTATGTCAAATGCAAGCTGTGTAATCAAAAAGTTAAAAGAGGTAAAAATATCAGTAACCTCAATACCACAAATATGTGGAAACATGTACGGACAAAGCACGTAGCTGAGTTACAAAGACACACTGGAGATGTAGGCCAACCTACAGCAGCACCTACATCTTCAGCTCGTGTTGGAGCCTCTTCCTCCAGCTCACACACAGCTGGTTCGGCTTCCTCACAGGATCGCCATGGAAGAACCTCTGTAACTGTTGTCCAGAGACCCAGTGTTATTCCACCCACAGCTGCAAATTCCCTGTCATCCACACACTCCCAGGCCACAAAACAGCCATCGGTAGCACAGGCATGGGATAAAAGACGGCCATACTCGGCAAACCATCCACGAGCACAGGCTCTGAATGCTGGCATTGCAAAACTCCTGTCCCTTGAAATGCTGTCATTCAGGCTGGTGGAGACTGACAGTTTCCGTGACTTAATGTCATTGGCAGTCCCACAATACAATGTGCCCAGCCGATTTTATTTCAGCAGGCAAGCCGTCCCTGGTCTGCAAAAGCATGTTGAGGGAAAAATTAAACATGCGCTACTAAACGCCGTCAGTAGCAAGGTCCACCTGACCACCGATGCGTGGACCAGTACCCATGGCCAGGGACGATACCTTTCCCTCACTGCCCATTGGGTCAATGTTGTGGAGCCGGGTACAGATCTTGCGAGTGGCGCTGTACGTGTTCTGCCAACTCCAAGGATTGCAGGAATCAAGTCTGTCCACATTGACTCCTCCTCCTACTCCAGTTCCTCAGAATCATCGCTGCAGGAGCCGTCACGGTCTACCTCCACATGGACCCGTGAACGTTTACCTGATGCGACCGATATGAGCACAGCCGTGGCCAAACGTCAACAGGCCGTCCTGAAATTAATTTACATGGGTAATCGAAGCCACACAGCGCAGGAGCTCTGGAATGCCATCAAGCAGGAGAGCGACGTGTGGTTTTTGCCAGCGAATCTCCAGCCAGGCTTGGTAGTGTGTGACAATGGCCGAAATCTGGTGGCAGCTCTGGGCCTTGGCAACCTCACATACCATGTCTGGCACATGTGCTCAACTTGGTCGTGCAGAGTTTTTTGAGGGACTATCCGGATCTTGATGCACTGCTGCACAAGGTCCGCCTAGAGTGCGCTCACTTGCGACGTTCCAGCATGGCCAGATCGCGCATTGCAGCTCTGCAACGCAGATTTCGCCTTCCTGAACATCGCATCATATGTGACGTACCCACCAGGTGGAATTCCACGTTACATATGTTGGAGCGGTTGTGTGAGCAGCAGCCAGCAGTAATGGAGTATCAGCTGCATCAGGCGCAATCAACTCGCAATTTGCGTCGTTCACACTTCACCACTACTGAGTGGGCCTCTATGAAGGACATCTGCCACGTTTTGCGTGCGTTTGATGAGTCAACGCGGATGGCGAGTGCAGATGATGCACTAGTCAGCCTGACTGTCCCCCTTATCTGCCTGCTTCAAAAAACACTGCAAGCAATAAGGGATGAGGTTTTGGAAGAGGTGGAGGATGAGGAGTCACAAATTCCATCACCTTCTGGACAGTCAGCGCAACGTGGTTCCTCACAAAGGGCTGGGCAGTGTTCACTTTGTGAGGAGGATGAGGAGGAGTCAATGGAGGAGGAAGACATCGCTCCAGAGGGAGGTACACAACGCTCTAGTCAGTATGTAGAGCGAGGGTGGGGTGATGCAGAGGAGGCAGAGATGACGCCTCTTGCAGGGGACAGCGTTTCTTGGCCAGTTGGGAGTCTGCAGCACATGGTTGATTTCATGCTGCAGTGCCTGAGAAACGACCGCCGCATCGCCCACATTCTCACCACGTCTGATTATTGGGTGTACACCTTCCTAGACCCTCGCTACCGGGACAACTTCCAAAGCCTCATCACACCGTTGAACCGGGAGCGTAAAATTCGGGAGTACCAAGACATACTGGTGCAATCCATAATGTTCTCCATTCCAGCCGAGAGCACTGCTGCTGCTACTGCTTTACAAAGCAGCTCTGTGCGTCGAGGCAGTGGAGACAGCTCTGCAACAAGAGGGAGCACAAGCAGCGCCTCTGCACAGGGCAAGACCAGTATGTTCCAAATGTGGCGAAGTTTTGTGGCAGCGCCACCAATGTCTACACCATCCGAGACGGCTCCAGTCAGCAGGAGGCAACGTTTCCGTAAGATGGTGACAGACTACATGTCTTTCCCTCTCAGTGTACTCCCAGATGGCTCTTCCCCATTCAAGTTTTGGGTCTCTAAGCTGGATACATGGCCAGAGCTTAGCCAGTATGCATTGGAGGTGCTGGCTTGCCCTGCTGCCAGTGTATTATCGGAGCGCGTCTTTAGTGCCGCAGGTGGTGTACTAACAGACCGTCGCATGCGACTATCCTCCGATAATGTAGACCGGCTTACTTTTCTGAAAATGAACAAGGCATGGATCTCGCCAGAATTTGTCTGTCCGTTTTCAGATTAAATAACTGGTTCGCAACGTTATCCATGTCTCCTGTTCCCTACACATGCACAGAAAAACCCATGTCGAGCATGCTCCAAATAGGGAAGAGCCGTCACCCTGATTGTTATGCTTAAAACAGGAAATTGTGAAGTTTTCCAGGCCTAGAATGATAAATTTTTATGACAAATATGGACAAATAATAATTTGTCATCACAGCGCATATCTGCACATGTCTATTATAAATGGTAACAAAAACTAAAACATAGTCTTCACTTTTTGAAATTAATGCATAAAAGTACATTTCATACTTATCAATTAATGCTTTTTAAGGAACTTTATCTGTACCTGTAAGATAATGCAGTCAATGGATGTACAAATCATAAAATCCTCATCATCATCATCACGATTTTTATTTATGACAGACATTATAAAATACACATACTGATGCCAACTGTAACTTCACACACCATATATGAAATGGCCAGCATCTAAACCTGGTAATAATGTGCAATAATAAATTATTACATCTATAAAGTGCATCATGCATACTGACAATAGGTAGTACTAGTTATACCTGCAAGTGCTGTTGAAACAACCACAACAGATATAAATTAATAATGGTATATAGGTATCACAGTGCATAGTTACTCATGGACAATGTCGATGTAATACTGTACCTCAATAAAGTCAGCGTGAACCATTATGCTTGTTAGTCTTGTAGATTGTTAAAGAGGGAACGGTCTTTTTTTGTTGGTCATAGGTGGAGTATTAGACAGTAAATGATTACTGCTGTTGTATTTTTGGCGTCCCTAGGGCGCAATAACGCTGCGTAACGTCACATTTTATAGAGTCATCTAATTGACACACGCTACCCTACCCTACGCGTGACAGTAGGAAGGTAGTGTTGACGGATAAAGCCTTGCGCAACCAGACATGCTTTTACCCTCTTCAACACTGTCCAAGCAAAAAATGCATGATTGCAGCCGCAGACTTTATTGACGTACAGTATAACATCGCCATTACCCATCAGAGGCTGTCCACTGTCTGATACAGACATAGAATATACCTTTGCTATCCGTAGCCTTTCTTTCACCTACACACTTAAATTGTGACAATGCATTATGTTTTTTTAAATGGTTATTTTTTATCGTACATTATTGTGTCATCACATTGATGAGTCCATGCTGGACATGTCATACATGCTGTACAAAGTAACGATTTTATTAACTTAAATAATTGAAATGTCTGTGACTGTCACATCTAAATTGCAATGATGATGATGATGAGTGACGATTACAAAATCCATTGTCTTCACTATGTTATGGTTTAACATAGCGTTCCTTAAGCATTATTCATAAATACAAAAATGGACTTTTATTCTTAAATTTACAACACTATATTTTGTAACCAATTTTTTGGGTGGTGTGTTGTTCCATTTCTTGTTGGCATGTGCATATATGCGTTTATATTTGCAGTGTCTTTATTTTTATTATTGAAGTTAGGAAACATGTGTATCTTCGTACCGTGTTAGCCATTAGATAGAAAAATATTTACACTTGAGAGTCCACAGTGGTTGATACCTTTGAATGGATAACTGAAAAGATGGTAACAAATTGCAAGCTTTCGAGGCTACTCACGTCTCTTCATCAGGCAAAGACTAAAACAAAAAATGAAGCATCACATATTTCTATACACAACAGGACACAGGAATAGTGCAATAGGTAAGACAAGTAAGTGACGTGTAGCAGAACTGTCATTATCACAGAGGGATGAACATAAATATTGGAACAGTTCCTAGATAAGGATAGAAAGTTTTATTGCCCTCTGATTGGGGTCTAGTTTTGTGTTTTAATGCCCCTGGAAGGGCAGAGACGCAGATTCCTTAATTGATATAGAATGACATAAATCCGTGTGATCTATTCATTCCATCACTAACAGTGTCAAAGGTCATGATGAGCTTATATTCTGAAACCTTTGTATCTTTGTCATATTTGAAGTTATTTTTAATACCAGTAATTCCATATCCATCATGCTATGACCGGGCATACAAAAGTGTTTTGCCACAGGTAAATCCATTATTTTTTGTCTTATCGTGTGGCGCTGATAATTCATCCTTGTTCTCATTTTTTGGCCAGTCTACCCTCACTTGTCCCTCCCTCACTTGTCTTACCTATTCCTGTGTCCTGTTGTGTGTACAAATATGTGATTCTTCCATTTTTTTTTTAGTCTTAGCCTGATGAAGAGACCTGAGTAGTCTCGAAAGCTTTGAATTTGTTACCATATTTTCAGTTAGCCATTAAACGGTATCAACCACAGAGGACTCTCAAGTATAAATATTTTTCTATTCTTGGAATTGAAATTCATCATTTTATTGTCCTAGTAAAACTTCATTTATTCTTGTTTGAAGTACATACATTTGCAATGGCCACGTAACAAGGCAATAAGTCAATATTTTGTGCCTACACCCTCCTTGACCCTGGGCTTCAACAGCGCCAGTTGCTGCTCAGAAGTGTTAGATGCACAGATGAAAACAATCGCTGATGTGTTTGTGGGGTTCAGTAACGCCTGCTGTTCCCTGCTGTGTGTCTGGCAAAAATTACTGCTGCTAACTACAACTTCAACTTCAAACGTCTCATACTAGGCCTCTGCCTACACCCTCCTTGACCCTGGGCTTCAACAGCGCCAGTTGCTGCTCAGAAGTGTTAGATGCACAGATGAAAACAATCGCTGATGTGTTTGTGGGGTTCAGTAACGCCTGCTGTTCCCCTGCTGTGTGTCTGGCAAAAATTACTGCTGCTAACTACAACTTCAACTTCAAACGTCTCATACTAGGCCTCTGCCTACACCCTCCTTGACCCTGGGCTTCAACAGCGCCAGTTGCTGCTCAGAAGTGTTAGATGCACAGATGAAAACAATCGCTGATGTGTTTGTGGGGTTCAGTAACGCCTGCTGTTCCCCTGCTGTGTGTCTGGCAAAAATTACTGCTGCTAACTACAACTTCAACTTCAAACGTCTCATACTAGGCCTTGCCTACACCCTCCTTGACCCTGGGCTTCAACAGCGCCAGTTGCTGCTCAGAAGTGTTAGATGCACAGATGAAAACAATCGCTGATGTGTTTGTGGGGTTCAGTAACGCCTGCTGTTCCCCTGCTGTGTGTCTGGCAAAAATTACTGCTGCTAACTACAACTTCAACTTCAAACGTCTCATACTAGGCCTCTGCCTACACCCTCCTTGACCCTGGGCTTCAACAGCGCCAGTTGCTGCTCAGAAGTGTTAGATGCACAGATGAAAACAATCGCTGATGTGTTTGTGGGGTTCAGTAACGCCTGCTGTTCCCCTGCTGTGTGTCTGGCAAAAATTACTGCTGCTAACTACAACTTCAACTTCAAACGTCTCATACTAGGCCTCTGCCTACACCCTCCTTGACCCTGGGCTTCAACAGCGCCAGTTGCTGCTCAGAAGTGTTAGATGCACAGATGAAAACAATCGCTGATGTGTTTGTGGGGTTCAGTAACGCCTGCTGTTCCCCTGCTGTGTGTCCGGCAAAAATTACTGCTAGCTACCTAATCATGGTGAAAAAAACCTGACATCTCAAAGTGTCTAGTGCTACACATAGATATGAGGCTACACCCTGATTTCTAAGCTGTAAACATTTGAAACGTCAACTTTCAAACCATAAAATGATTAGTCTTTGTCACAAATCTGTAACAAAATAAATGTGACATATTATTACAGATATGCACATGTCGAAAACAAATGCAAACACAAAATCCTACTTATGCTATAGGATACTGATGGTCAACCTTGTCACTCCATAGCTTAGACAAATCCAACTCACATCATGATGACTCCAATGCTGCAATGTTGGAAGTGCATAATGTGGGTTGAACTTTGACAACTGCTGCAGTGCGAAGGTTATACTTCAGTGTTCTTGCCTTTGAAATAAAAGCATACAAGTAAATATAATAATCCAATGTTGATTAAGGGACGTGATGTACACGTGTAATATTGTGCAAACAATGCATGTAGGAATAGTCCTCTTCAACATTACTTATATTTGTGTCATTTTAAAAAATACATATTTGATTAGAAAGTTAACAGCCCATATCATAAAGGTCCTTCATGTAAACATGATAATCGCTTACAAAAATCATGCATTACCTTGGTAAAGTCAATAGTGCATAGTCACAATAGCAAAATATATACCTGTAAGTGGTGCTGAAAGAACGACAACTGATAGAATACGTGAATGATATATATTTATCAGACTGAATAGCGACATCTGTACAATGTCGATATAATACTGTACCTTAACAAAACAGCTGTGTCACACCTCACACTCGTTTTTCTTGTAGCTTGTTATGTAATAGGGCACATGCGTGTATGTTTCATCATAGGTGCATGTTTACTGAGTAAAGCAGTCATGACAACGCCTTTGTGTTGTCGGTACGCTTGCGATGATGAACGATGCGCACCGTGAATGTTAGTCTGCGTCATAAGACGTACAGACGCTCCAATACCCAACGCGTCACAGCAGGAAGCCAGTCTGTGCGTCCAAACAGAGGCGCAACCATACATGCACGTAACCTTTTATAAAGCTAGATAAAAAAAAGGATGTAGTAGTAACGCACACTTTATTGAGGTACAGTATTACATCGCCATTCACCATCTGTGGCTATGCAGTCTCATCTATATATACCTTATCTATCCGTTGTCATGCTTGCAAGTCCACAGTCAGGCATAAATATCTGTTTTCACTCTGCACTATGCACTTTTTAAATTTTTTGTTTGTTAATATAAATGATTGGCACATATTATCAGTATTACATGATGGAAATTTTAGATATTTTTTAAAAAATTGTAGTTATATTATTCACCAAATGTAAAGTTTTATGAATGTCAAAGAAAACTTGTAATGCTGATTATGTTTTTAAGTCAGCCATTCATTGTCTACACAATAAAAATGGTGTACATACTGTTACTTACCCATCATTAATGGATTCTGATGTGTACTTGTATGCTTTTATTTTAAACCGTATAGCAGATTATTTAACCTATTTTAATTGTGGTTTGCATTGCTTTTCAACATGTTAATGTATGCGTTTATGTTTGTAAATTTTTAATTTACATATATTTTTTTAAGTTAAATCATCATCTTATGGTACTAAAGTTTATATTTCTCTTGTTTGGAGTATAGACATTTTTAATTGACACGTAACAAGGAAAATACTTGATATAGTATTTAAACATCCTCCTTGACCCTGGGCTACAACACCGCCAGTTGTAGCTCGGAAGTGCTGTTAGCACAGTCTACACTTGCTCCTGTGTTACTGGGGTTCAGTAATGTCAGCTGTTCCCCTGCTGTGTGAACGGCAAAAAGTCCTGCTGCCTCCACCATGTTCTCTTCTCATCCCTGGGCTACAACACCGCCAGTTGTAGCTCGGAAGTGCTGTTAGCACAGTGAACACTTGCTCCTGTGTTACTGGGGTTCAGTAATGTCAGCTGTTCCCCTGCTGTGTGAACAGCAAAAAGTCCTGCTGCCTCCACCCTGTTCTCTTCTCATCCCTGGGCTACAACACCGCCAGTTGTAGCTCGGAAGTGCTGTTAGCACAGTCTACACTTGCTCCTGTGTTACTGGGGTTCAGTAATGTCAGCTGTTCCCCTGCTGTGTGAACGGCAAAAAGTCCTGCTGCCTCCACCATGTTCTCTTCTCATCCCTGGGCTACAACACCGCCAGTTGTAGCTCGGAAGTGCTGTTAGCACAGTGAACACTTGCTCCTGTGTTACTGGGTTTCAGTAATGTCAGCTGTTCCCCTGCTGTGTGAACGGCAAAAAGTCCTGCTGCCTCCACCCTGTTCTCTTCTCATCCCTGGGCTACAACACCGCCAGTTGTTGCTCGGAAGTGCTGTTAGCACAGTGAACACTTGCTCCTGTGTTACTGGGGTTCAGTAATGTCAGCTGTTCCCCTGCTGTGTGAACGGCAAAAAGTCCTGCTGCCTCCACCATGTTCTCTTCTCATCCTTGGGCTACAACACCGCCAGTTGTAGCTCGGAAGTGCTGTTAGCACAGTCTACACTTGCTCCTGTGTTACTGGGGTTCAGTAATGTCAGCTGTTCCCCTGCTGTGTGAACGGCAAAAAGTCCTGCTGCCTCCACCATGTTCTCTTCTCATCCCTGGGCTACAACACCGCCAGTTGTAGCTTGGAAGTGCTGTTAGCACAGTGAACACTTGCTCCTGTGTTACTGGGGTTTAGTAATGTCAGCTGTTCCCCTGCTGTGTGAACGGCAAAAAGTCCTGCTGCCTCCACCATGTTCTCTTCTCATCCCTGGGCTACAACACCGCCAGTTGTAGCTCGGAAGTGCTGTTAGCACAGTCTACACTTGCTCCTGTGTTACTGGGGTTCAGTAATGTCAGCTGTTCCCCTGCTGTGTGAACGGCAAAAAGTCCTGCTGCCTCCACCATGTTCTCTTCTCATCCCTGGGCTACAACACCGCCAGTTGTAGCTTGGAAGTGCTGTTAGCACAGTGAACACTTGCTCCTGTGTTACTGGGGTTCAGTAATGTCAGCTGTTCCCCTGCTGTGTGAACGGCAAAAAGTCCTGCTGCCTCCACCATGTTCTCTTCTCATCCCTGGGCTACAACACCGCCAGTTGTAGCTCGGAAGTGCTGTTAGCACAGTCTACACTTGCTCCTGTGTTACTGGGGTTCAGTAATGTCAGCTGTTCCCCTGCTGTGTGAACGGCAAAAAAGTCCTGCTGCCTCCACCATGTTCTCTTCTCATCCCTGGGCTACAACACCGCCAGTTGTAGCTCGGAAGTGCTGTTAGCACAGTGAACACTTGCTCCTGTGTTACTGGGGTTCAGTAATGTCAGCTGTTCCCCTGCTGTGTGAACGGCAAAAAGTCCTGCTGCCTCCACCCTATTCTCTTCTCATCCCTGGGCTACAACACCGCCAGTTGTTGCTCGGAAGTGCTGTTAGCACAGTGAACACTTGCTCCTGTGTTACTGGGGTTCAGTAATGTCAGCTGTTCCCCTGCTGTGTGAACGGCAAAAAGTCCTGCTGCCTCCACCCTGTTCTCTTCTCATCCCTGGGCTACAACACCGCCAGTTGTAGCTCGGAAGTGCTGTTAGCACAGTCTACACTTGCTCCTGTGTTACTGGGGTTCAGTAATGTCAGCTGTTCCCCTGCTGTGTGAACGGCAAAAAGTCCTGCTGCCTCCACCATGTTCTCTTCTCATCCCTGGGCTACAACACCGCCAGTTGTAGCTCGGAAGTGCTGTTAGCACAGTGAACACTTGCTCCTGTGTTACTGGGGTTCAGTAATGTCAGCTGTTCCCCTGCTGTGTGAACGGCAAAAAGTCCTGCTGCCTCCACCCTGTTCTCTTCTCATCCCTGGGCTACAACACCGCCAGTTGTTGCTCGGAAGTGCTGTTAGCACAGTGAACACTTGCTCCTGTGTTACTGGGGTTCAGTAATGTCAGCTGTTCCCCTGCTGTGTGAACGGCAAAAAGTCCTGCTGCCTCCACCATGTTCTCTTCTCATCCCTGGGCTACAACACCGCCAGTTGTAGCTCGGAAGTGCTGTTAGCACAGTGAACACTTGCTCCTGTGTTACTGGGGTTCAGTAATGTCAGCTGTTCCCCTGCTGTGTGAACGGCAAAAAGTCCTGCTGCCTCCACCCTGTTCTCTTCTCATCCCTGGGCTACAACACCGCCAGTTGTTGCTCGGAAGTGCTGTTAGCACAGTGAACACTTGCTCCTGTGTTACTGGGGTTCAGTAATGTCAGCTGTTCCCCTGCTGTGTGAACGGCAAAAAGTCCTGCTGCCTCCACCATGTTCTCTTCTCATCCCTGGGCTACAACACCGCCAGTTGTAGCTTGGAAGTGCTGTTAGCACAGTGAACACTTGCTCCTGTGTTACTGGGGTTCAGTAATGTCAGCTGTTCCCCTGCTGTGTGAACGGCAAAAAGTCCTGCTGCCTCCACCTTGTTCTCTTCTCATCCCTGGGCTACAACACCGCCAGTTGTTGCTCGGAAGTGCTGTTAGCACAGTGAACACTTGCTCCTGTGTTACTGGGGTTCAGTAATGTCAGCTGTTCCCCTGCTGTGTGAACGGCAAAAAGTCCTGCTGCCTCCACCATGTTCTCTTCTTATCCCTGGGCTACAACACCGCCAGTTGTAGCTCGGAAGTGCTGTTAGCACAGTGAACACTTGCTCCTGTGTTACTGGGGTTCAGTAATGTCAGCTGTTCCCCTGCTGTGTGAACGGCAAAAAGTCCTGCTGCCTCCACCCTGTTCTCTTCTCATCCCTGGGCTACAACACCGCCAGTTGTTGCTCGGAAGTGCTGTTAGCACAGTGAACACTTGCTCCTGTGTTACTGGGGTTCAGTAATGTCAGCTGTTCCCCTGCTGTGTGAACGGCAAAAAGTCCTGCTGCCTCCACCATGTTCTCTTCTCATCCCTGGGCTACAACACCGCCAGTTGTTGCTCGGAAGTGTCATTGGCACGGGTACTCTATGGTGCTTGGAGTTTAGGTGCTTCCTATGTGTGCTGCGGGATATGCAAATAAAGGCTGTTTCCGTTGTGACAATAGGACAATCACCCACTGTAGTACTGTGGGATTCGGTAACTGCGGCCGGCTCGCGGCCTGTCATCTTAAATTTCCATGGGTACCTTCTGCTACCCGTCCGGGTTCCAGTACCGTCAGCTGGTTCTCCGCAGTGCCTTTGGCCTAGGTGCCTCCATCTCGGTATCCGAGTTCCAGCAACGTCTGCTGGTCCTTGGTAGTGCTTTGGAGCACAGGTACCTCCTGCTTAGTAACCGTGTCCCAGTAACGTCAGCTGGTCCTCGGTTGTGCCATTGGCTCTTTTCCTTCTGCTGCCCCTCCGGGTTCCAGCACAGTCAGCTGGTCCTCGTTACTTGCATTGGCTCTTGTACCTTCTGCTACCCGTCCGGGTTCCAGTACCGTCAGCTGGCTCTCCGCAGTGCCTTTGGCCTAGGTGCCTCCATCTCGGTATCCGAGTTCCAGCAACGTCTGCTGGTCCTTGGTAGTGCTTTGGAGCACGGGTACCTCCTGCTTAGTAACCGTGTCCCAGTAACGTCAGCTGGTCCTCGGTTGTGCCATTGGCTCTTTTCCTTCTGCTGCCCCTCCGGGTTCCAGCACAGTCAGCTGGTCCTCGTTACTTGCATTGACTCTTGTACCTTCTGCTACATTTACAAATTGAAGATTTTTTCAATGCTTTTTTGGGTAATCACTCTGGATCTCCAACAATGAAGACGACGACCCTGATGACCACCCCGAAGAAGATGACGACCACAAGGACGACGAGCATCAAGCCAACCAGCCTAAACACCATCACAAAGAAGAAATAAAAGATTACCAAACAGGACTAAGAAGGTTAAGACAAACTGCAAGATACAGAACAAGAGACTTAAGAACAATAAGCAGAAGATCAAAAAGCAGAAGAACATGAAGTATAAGACCAAAATGAAGAGCAAAATATATGCTCTAAATTCTAAGCAGAAGAAGACTAAGCAGTGTATGGGGGTGAGTCCGTTCCTCCTCGTGGTGCCCCTGGAAAATGCCTGCTGCTGCAGGCTAAACTGAACACGGACAAATACTGTTGTAATTTAAATCTTTTGTGACAGCAAGAACGGAAGGATGAAAAATTCATACTTTGACAGATTACAAGTACAGGAATCTCTGTCACAAATAAGAATATGATGAAGAAGATGAAGTACAATATGAATAAGAATAATAGTTTAATAAGAAGAATATGAGTAATGTTAACAAAAAGATGAATAGCAAGAAGTTTAAGAAGAAGATAAAGAAGGTGAAGATGAAGAATAATTTGATGAAAAAGATGATGCTGCTGAAGATTATGAAGGAGAAAGTGTGTGAAAAGTTAAAAAGGTGAAGAGCATGGAAGTTGTGAAATATACATATTTGCCAAAATAGAAAAAACGTTAACAACATTGTCAATTTATTCGTCAATCCGAACATCTTTAAAAAAAATATATATATATATGCTATTCCATTTGATTGGGTTAAACATCTATTCCTTTAATGTCTCCTCAACCTTCCCCAATACATTCTACATTACTCTTTGTTGTTTTCCTTCATGTACAATTAACCAACAAGGCAAGAATGGGTTTTTTTTAATTCCGATATTTTGTTCCCATAGACTTACATGGGACTTCCGGTATCGGTATCGGGTATCGCCGATATTTTAATGGTATCGGCGATACCATTCCGATTCCGATACTTTTGGATATCGGAAAGTATCGCTCAACCCTATTGACCAGCGATTTCTCATTTTTACAACAAAATTTCGAAAGCCATTTTTTTTACGGACCACCTCACATTTGAAGTCACTTTGAGGGGTCTATATGGCAGAAAATACCCAAAAGTGACACCATTATAAAAACTGCACCCCTCAAGCTACTCAAAACTACATTCAAGAAGATTATTAACCCTTCAGGTGCTTCACAGGAACTAAAGCAACGTGGAAGGAAAAAATGGACATTTTAATTTTTCCAACAAAAATTTGCTTTCAGCATCAATTTCTTCATTTTTACATGGGCAACAGGATAAAATGGATCCTAAAATTTGTTGGGCAATTTCTCCTGAGTACACAGATACCTCATATGTGGTCATAAACCACTGTTTGGGCGCACAGCAGGGCTCAGAAGGGAAGGAGCGCCATTTGACTTTTTGAATGGAAAATATGCTGGAATATTTAGCGGTTGCCATGTTACAATTGGAGAGTCCCTATGTGCCTAAACATTGGAGCGCCCCCACAAGTGACCACATTTTGGAAACTAGACCCCCAAAGGAATGCATCTAGATGCATAGTGAGCACTTTGAACCCCCGTGCTTCACAAATTGATCTGTAAAAAAAAGAAAACTTTTTTTCACAAAAATTTTCTTTTAGCCTCAGTTTTTTCATTTTCACATGGGCAACAAGATAAAATGGATCCTAAAATTGGCTGGGCAATTTATCCTGAGTACACAGATACCTCATATGTGGTCATGAACCACTGTTTGGGCGCACGGCAGGGCCCAGAAAGGAAGGAGCGCCATTTGACTTTTTGAATGGAAAATTAGCTCCAATCGTTAGCGGACACCATGACGCATTTGGAGAGCCCCTGTGTGCCTAAACAGTGAAAAATCCCCACATGTGACACCATTTTGGAAACTAGACCCCTTATGGAACTTATGTAGATGTGTTGTGAGCACTCTGAACCCCAAGTGCTTCACAGAAGTTTATAACGCAGAGCAGTGAAAATAAAAAAATAATTTTTTTCCTCAAAAATGATTTTTTAGCCCGCTATTTTTTATTTTCACAAGGGTAACAGGAGAAATTGGACCACAAAAGTTGCTGTCCAGTTTGTCCTGAGTACACTGGTACCCCATATATGGGGGGGACCACTGTTTGGGCACACGTCAGGGCTCGGAAGGGATGTAGTGACGCTTTGAAATGCCGACTTCACGGAATGGTCTGCAGGCATCTTGTTACGTTTGCGGGGTCCCTGATGTGCCTAAACAGTAGAAACCCCCCACAAGTGACCCCATTTTGGAAACTAGACCCCCCAAGAAACTTATCTAGATGTGTGGTGAGCACCTTGAACCCCCACGTGCTTCACAGAAGTTTATAATGCAGAGCTCTGAAAATAAAAAATCATTTTTTTCCTCAAAAACTGTTTTTTTTAACCCGCAATTTTTCATTTTCACAAGGGTAACAGGAGACATTGGACCCAAAAATTTCTTGTAGTTTGTCCTGAGTACACTGGTACCCCATATGTGGGGGGAACCACTGTTCGGGCACACGTTGTGGCTCAGAAGGGAAGTAGTGACGTTTTGAAATGCCGACATTGACGGAATGGTCTGCGGGCGTCATGTTACGTTTGCAGAGCCCCAGACGTGCCTAAACAGTAGAAACTCCCCACAAGTGACCCCATTTTGGAAACTAGACCCCGCAAGGAACGTATTTAGATGTGTGGTGAGCACTTTGAACCCCCAAGGGCTACACAAAAGTTTATAACGCCCAGGCATGAAAATATAAAAAATCATATTTTTTCCACAAACATGATCTTTTAGTCCCCAATTTTTTTATTTTCTCAGGGATAACAGGAGAAATTAGACCCAAAAAGTTGTTGTCCAATTTGTCCTGAGTACGCTGGTACCCCATATGTGGGGGAACCACTGCTTGGGCACACGTCGGGGCTCAGAAGGGAAGTAGTGACGACTTGATGGAATGGTCTGCGGGCATCATGTTATGTTTGCAGAGCCCATGATGTGCCTAAACAGTAGAAACCCCCCAAGTGACCCCATTTTGGAAACTAGAGCCCCCAAGGAACTCCTCTAGATGTGTGGTGAGCACTTTGAATCTCCAAGTTCTTCACAGAAGTTTGTAACGTGGAGCAGTGAAAATAAAAAATCATTTATTTTCCACAAACATGATCTTTTAGTCCCCAATTTTTTTTCCCTAGGGTAACAGGAGAAATTAGACCCCCAAAGTTGTTGGGCAATTTTTCCTGAGTACACTGATACCCCATATGTGAGGGTAAACCACTGTTTGGGCACACGTCGGGGCTCGGAATAAAGGGAGCACTGTTTGACTTTTTGAACGCAAAATTTGCAGGAATCAATGGTGGCGCCATGTCGCGTTTGGAGACCCCCTGATGTGCCTAAATAGTGGAAACCCCTCAATTCTAACTCCAACCCTAACCCCAACACACCCCTAGCCACAACCCTAACCCCTACACACCCCTAACCCTAATCCAAACCCTAACCATAACCCTAACCCCAACACACCCTAACCCTAATCCCAACCCTAACCCCAAAACACCCCTAACACTAATCCTAACTCTAACCCTAACCACAAGCCTAACCCTAATCCCAACTCTAACCCCAACCCTAATTCCAACCCTAACCTTAATTCTAACCGTAACCCAAATTCCAACCCTAACCCAAATTCCAACCCTAACCCTTATTCTAACCGTAACCCTAATTCTAACCCTAATGCTAAAGGCTAGGTTCACATTACGTTTTACCAGCCCGTTCAACACATAGCGTTGACGGGCTGGTAACGGTATAGCATAACGCGATCGCGTTATGTTATACCCGCTAGCGCAGATGAATCAGCAGATGATTCATCTGTGCTATCGGTGACGGAGCCCAGACGCTGCAGCCCACATCCGAGGCTCCGTCACTGAATGACGGCATGTCACAAACGCATGCCGCTTTACGGCATGCGTCGCGATGCGCCAGCAAATGGGGGTGAATGGCAGCGTTATCAGACTGCGTTATACCGCTGTGTAACGCAGTCCGTCTAACGGAGTGCTATAACGCGATATGAATCCAGCCTAACCATAATGCTAACCCTAATGCTAACCCTAAGGCTAACCCTAACCCTAACTGTAATTCTAACCCTAACAGAAAAAAAATATATATATATATATTTATATATATTTTCTTTATTTTATTATTTGTCCCTACCTATGGGGGTGATAAAGGGGGTGTTTATCTACTTTTTTATTTATTTTGATCACTGTGAAAGTTTATCACAGTGATCAAAATAAATGTATTGAAGATGGCGGCGCCCATGAACAGTCCTGGACGGAAGCCGGGACGGATCCAGGGACACCAGAGGACCGGGGGAGGTGAGGGGAGCTGGGGGAGGGGAATCGGAAGCCGAGGGGTAGCGGAGGCAAGGAGAAGGGGAGCGGACCGGAGCGCAGGGGAGCAGATAGTGACGGCGGTGACCAATCGCCACCATCAATCGGTGGCGGCGGCCGATCGCCGCCGTCACTCGGTGTGGGAGGGTCGGAACTCTGTGTCCAGCCATGGCCGATGCTATTGCAGCGTCGGCATGGCTGGATTGTAATATTTCACCAAATTTCATTGGTGAAATATTACAAATTATTATTATTATTATTATAGATTTTTATAGCGCCATTTATTCCATGGCGCTTTACATGTGAAGAGGGGCAAGTATAGACAAGTACAGTAAACATGAGCAATACAAGGCACACACAAGTACAGAAGGAGAGAGGACCCTGCCCGCAAGGGCTCACTGTCTACAGGGATGGGTGAGGATACACTAGGAGAGGGAAGAGCTGATCATGCGGTGGTTCAGTAGACTGATGATCACTTCAGGTTGTAGACTTGTCGGAAGAGGTGGGTCTTCAGGTTCTTTTTGAAGGTTTCCATGGTAGGCGCGAGTCTGATGTGTTGGGGTAGAGAGTTACAGAGTATGGGAGAGGCACGGGAGAAGCTTTGTATGCGGTTGTGGGAAGAAGAGACAGCCAATCAGAGCGATCGTAGCCACGTGGGGGTTAAGCCACCCCCACTGTGGTGATGCACAAAGGGTCTTATTACTGCGGGTCGGGTGACCTTTCAGTGACCCCGGTCACGTGACCTGCAGGAACGGGATTTATACCATGGTGCCTACATCGGCATCATGGGTCGGGATGCCACTGGTTTTCATGACGCCAACGTAGGCGTCATGGGTAGGGAAGGGGTTAAAGCCTGGTGACCCAGATGTCATCGTGACAATATTTGGTCTCCATGGCAACAATCCAGCCCCGCGATGACGTCACAAGGGCGTCGATCTGAGAGTACAAGGTGCTCCCTCCCTCTGCCTACCTTCTAAATGCTGTGATCACCATTGCTCACAGCATTTAGAGGGTTAAACTGCAGTGCGGGCACCACACATGGTACTGAGTGTCAGGTGTCAGCTGTGGAATCAGCTGATCACAAGGCGGCAATCGCACGCGCACAGCTGCTGTGCGTGAAAAATTGCCTGGACCTAGGTGTTTGTCCTGATGAAGAGGTCGTGTGTGACCTTGAAACGCATTGACCTGTAATCCTTTTAATAAAATCCGTTGATTTTATCCTGGTACTCAGTCCTTATCAGCAGGCAGTTGATGACACTTCCTTCCTACTTTTCAAAACATGTAATTGCAATAATTTTCTGGGAGAATTACTTCCTTTTCTGGAGCAATTTCAATTTCAACACTTTTTGTCATGACTGTATAAGGTATGCTACTTTTGATGAATATCCCTAATTGTTCTGAATTCTCTGATAAAAGGCAATCTTGATCTACTGCCACATACAGTATCACTGCTTCCTTCCCTATAAAAATAAATACATGTTAATATAAATGATAATACCAGCACTAAACTATGAGCAGATGTAGGAAAAATATGATTGTTCAATGATTCCGATGCGGGAATATTACTCCAGGCAGTCAGCTCACACTGAGCAGCCACTGGAATAAAAGTAAGCCATAGGGTTATTTGCATGTATTAGATTATTTGCATGCATTTGTATGCTGGCATTTTCAATAACAATCAACAGTATGTATTTTCTTACAGCATGTGAATGATAAAATTCAGTGAATTCAAGTTAATGCCATTTAATTCAATTAGACTTTATAGAAATGTAAATAGAATTAGTTTTGCTCTTTGAACTCTTCAGAATTTTCCATATTTCTGCATAAATTTGATCTAAAACTGCATCAGATTGTTACACAAGTCCTAAAAGTAAATAAATAGTACAAAAAAAACCTTGAGTCACAAATATTAGACTGTCATTTTTTATTGTGGAAAATGACTTAATATCACAAGTCTGTATTTAGCAAAAGTATGTGAACTTTTATGATTGCCAGATAATTTATAGGTGAAATTAGAGTCTGGTGTTTTCAATCAATGGGATGACAATCGGGCATAACTGAGCGACCAGAAGAGCAGTGATCTATCAAAGTTTGATCTTCACAAACACACATTTGATGAAGTGTCTTATGGCATGAACAAAGGAGATTTCTGAAGACCTCAGTAGAAGAGTTGTTCGATGCTCATTACATTAGGCTTAAAAAAAAAAAAATTACAAAACCATCTCTTAAGAGTTCAGACTCGACCAATCCACAGACAGATCGTGTACAAATGGAAAGAAATTCAAGACAATTATCACTCTTCAGGAGTGGTTGACCAACAAAGATCACTCCAAGAGCAACATACAGTGGCTTATGAAAGTATTCCCCCAACCCACAGCCATTTGGCTTTTTACCTATTTTGTTACAACTTTTTTAAAAAATATTTTTGTAATCCGATTTGTGTGTGATGCATCAGTGCTAAATAGTCTAAGTTGGTGAAATAAAGTGAGGAAAATATAGGCATAAATTAAATTTATGGGATCAAATAATTAAAAATTGGCATGTATTCACTCTTTTTGCTGTGAAGCTCCTAAAAATTGCTGGTGCAAGCAATTACCTTCATAAGTGACATGCTTAGTGAAAGGAAGTCCACCTCTGTGCAATCTAAGTGTCCCATGGATTGTCAGTATATACACACCTTTTCTGAAAGGCCATAGAAGCTGAAACACCATAAAGGAAGAGGCACCACTAACTAAAAAACACCACGAAGACCAAGGAGATCTCCAAACAAATCAGAGACAACTTTGTTAAGAAGTAGAAGTCAGGGTTGGGTTGTAAAAAAATATCCCAAATTCTGATGATCCCCGAAGCACCATCAAATTCATCATCATCAAATTGAAAGAACATGGTACCACAACAAACCTGTCAAGAGAGGGCCACCCATCAAAACTGTCAGCCAGAGCAAGGAGGGAATTAATCAAAGAGGCAGACCAGACACCAAAGGTAACCCTGAAGAAGCTGCAGAGTGGCCAAGCAGAGACTGGAGTATCTGTCCATACGACCACAATAAGCCGTACACTCCATAGAGGTGGCATTAATGGAAGAGCGGGCAGAAAAACGGTAATTAGACCTACCGGTAATTGTATTTCCAGGAATCCATCCTTACAGCACCATGGAGGACGTCCTTCTTATCCCTAGCGAGACAGGAACAACGAGCGGTTAAAAGGACCCTCCCCTCACCACCCCTCAGTGATTTTCCAAAGTACCACATCTGGATGGATGCAAACACAAATTTATGAACCAATTCCATACACATGTTACTTCACAATGGTATAAACATAAACAACTCTTGCAATAGGGAGGGAACTAGTAGTGCTGTCAGGATGGATTCCTGGAAATACAATTACCGCTAGGTCTAATTACCGTTTTCCAGTTCACCACCTGACAGCCCCCATGGAGAAGTACCAGAAAATGGTCACACTAGGGCGGGACTACAGCGTGCAAAACGTTCCTGCCAAACGCCAGTTGTTCTAAGCTGACATCTAGTTTGTAGTGCTTGGCAAAAGTACTGACACTAGCCCACGTTGCTGCTCTGCAAATCTGTTCTGTTGAGGCCCCCCCCCTCTGTGCCCATGACATGGCCATAGCGCGTATGGAATGGGCCCTAAGGATGCCGGGGGGATCTTTCCCTTCAGATCTATAGGCTAGGGCTATCATAGATTTTATCCATCTACCAATGGTAGCTTTCGCTGCTTTCTTGCCCCTATTAGGCCCTCCATACTGGATAAACAAATTCTTATCAACCCTCCAACCCTCAGTTGCCGTTATGTATTTTAGCACCGTATCTCTAACGTCCAAGTTGTGAAAGGCTTGCTCCCCAGGATTCCTAGGATGCTGGCAGAAGGAGGGTAGGACCACCTCTTGATCCATGTTTGTATGAGACACTACCTTGGGAAGGAAAGCGGGGTCAAGTCTTAGAATTAGTCTATCGTCAAAGGTCTGTAGATAAGGGTCCTGGATAGATAATGCTTGTAATTCCCCTAACCTTTTTGCAGATGTTATTGCAACCAAGAAGGCCGTTTTCATTGAGAGCTTTGCCATCTATCTCCTGTGATAGAAGGTATGGGGGTCTACATAGGACATCCAAGACTAAGTTAAGGCTCCATGGTGGGCTGGATTTTTTACTAAGGGTTTCAGCCTGCTGATTGCTCTTGAGAATCTTGCTACCCAGGGGTGTGTGGCTATCGGGTAGTCGAAGAACACGCTTAGGGCCGAAATCTGTACTTTTAGCGTACTAGGTCTCAGACCTTTCGAGAATCCTGACTGGAGGAAGTCAAGTATTTTAGGAATGTTAGGAACCGCCGTGTTCACCGTGGTCTCCCTGAAAATGAGCAGAAACGCTTCCATATCTTGTTATAGATGGCTGTAGCTACGGGCTTCCTGCTTGCTTGTATAGTTGAAATTACATCTTCTGAAAGCCCTCTGGATCTCAGGATCTGGCGCTCAGGATCCATGCCGATAACCGAAGCGGGCCCGGATTGGGATAAGTAACTGCGCCCTGGAGCAGGAGATCTTCCCTCCTTGGGAGATGCATGGGTTCTTCTATCGCCAGTCTGTTTAGGAGAGAGAACCAACTTCTCTTGGGCCAGAATGGGACCACTAAGATCACCGTTGCTCGGTCTTCCCGTATCTTTCTCAGCATTCTTGGAATTAGAGGAAAGGGTGGAAAGGCGTATAAAAGTCACTTTCCCCAATGCTGCGACAGGGCGTCTACCTCTGCTTCCCCGTCCAACGGATTCAGTGAGAAAAATGTTCTCAGTTTTGCATTTTCTCTGGTGGAGAAAAGGTCCACCTGTGGTGTTCCCCACCGTTGACAAAGCATCTTGAATACCTCAGAGTTTAGCTCCCATTTGGACGGGTTTACTGCCGTTCTGCTCAAGAAGTCCGCCACCTAATTCTGGGCTCCCTCCAGATGTACTGCTGAGATGGATTCCACTGACTTTTCCGCCCATCTGAAGATTCGGTCTGCCAGATGCTGTAACGCCGGGTGTCTTGGGCCTCCTTGATGTCTCAGGAATGCCACCGCCATCGTGTTGTCGGAAAGTATCTTTACGTGTTTCCCTCTGAGCTTCAATCTGGCCTGGAGGAGTTCTTTCCATATTGCGTAGACATCTCTGAAGTTTGACGACCTAGTTCTTGTCTCTGGATCCCACTGACCTTGATAGTAGACTCTCTCCACGTGCCCACCCCATCCAGTTTGACTGGCATCCGTGGTTACCATAAGGGAAGGTGTAAGAATCCAGGGTACCCCCACTCCAAGATTCTTCTGAACACACCACCATCCCAGCGATCTTCTCACAGTCAAGGATAGCATTATCTTCTTGTCCAGGAAACACTGCCTTCTGTCCCAGGACCGGTGGATTTGCTGCTGCAATTTTCTTGAGTGGAATTGGCTCCATCTCACGCAAGGAATGCACGCAGTCAACCTGCCCAGTACTGCCATGGCCTCTCTGATGGTACAAGGCTTCTTTTTGAACTGGCGAATGCTCTCCGTAAGCGACATCTGTTTCTCTTCCAGCAAAAAAGAAGTTCTGGTCTGGGAGTGTAGCATGACTCCTAAAAATTTCACCCGGGTCTGTGGGACTAAGCTGGACTTCCTCCAATTTATTATCCACCCCAGCTCCTGAAGTGTGGAGATTGTGGTGTGACAATCGGCCCTGAGCTGTTCCTTGGACCCCGCTGCTACCAGGAAATCGTCTAGATAGGGTACTATGGTCATTCCCTGATTTCTCAACCACGCCACTACCTCCGCCATTAACTTCGTGAAAATTCTGGGAGCTGAGGCTAACCCGAAGGGAAGGGCTTGAAATTGGAAATGATGGACTCTCCCTTGATCTGTCAGGGCAAATCTCAGATACCTCTGATAGGCCGGATGGATCGGCACATGGTGGTATGCGTTTTCCAAGTCTAGCGTGCACATTACCATATCTCTGTCTATCAGGGGTATAGTGGATTTTATTGACTCCATTTTGAATCTTTTGTAATGTATATACTGATTCAGGGGTTTGAGATTTATGATAGTCCTGGACTCTCCAGATTTTTTTTTGATCGAAAAAAGTTTCGAATAATGTCCCCTGCTTTCTTCTGCCAGGGGAACCGGGACTATTACCCTTAATCTGCGTAGGTACTGGACATCCGTCCACATAGATGCGGTCAGAGAGGGTTGAGATCTGGTGATCACGAACCTCTCTGGCGGCTTGTTGGTAAATTCCAGGGTATAACCCTGTCTGACCGTATGGAGAATCCAAGGGCTGTGAGAGACCTTCTGCCAACCTCCCAGGAAGTAACTTATTCAGCCCCCCACACTGATAGCGTCATTTTCTGTGGGTTCCTGCTCCTACTCCAAAGATGGAATCTCTACCCCTACCCCCTTTGGGGTAGCTCCATCTTCCGGTCTTTCCCTTTCCTTTATAGTCTGGTCCCTGACCAGGCCGGGATCTCCGATAGGGCTGGTATTTTTTGTTTTTTTCTAATGAAACACCTTCTTTTAATCAGAGGCCTTTTCTAATATGTCGTCTAGAACTGGCCCAAACATCTTACCACCCGAGAAGGGAATGGCGCATAATTTATTTTTTGAATGGGTGTCCCCCGACCAGGTTTTAAGCCAGATCGCTCGTCTGGCCGTGTTTGATACTGATTCACTCCTGGCCACAAAGCGCACAGATTCTGCCATAAAACCCGTACCGAGTTTCATTAGTGGTAGGGATTTAGGAATGACCTCCCTGGGGGTTTTGGCTTTTAGGTGATGCTCCAAGTCGTCCACCCAGAGGTGCATGGATCGGGCGACTGACATGGCTGCAATATTAGCTTTAATAATAGCCGCCGAAGCTTCCCATGTCCTTCTCAGCAGGCCATCCGCTTCCGATCCATCGGTTCTTTTAGACTCGATGAATCTTCAAACGAGATTGCTGATTTCCTCGCCACCTTGGCTACTGGTACATCTATTTTAGGGATTTCATTCCAAGTTTTGATGTTGTCCTGGTTGTAGGGCAACCTAAGCCTGAAGTCCCAAGGAATTATAAGTCGTTTCTCCGCATCCTGCCATTCCTCCAGGATCATGGATCGGATGTGGCTGTTGACTGGGAATACTCTGGAAATCTGGGACTGCAGTCCCCCGAACATTTCATCCTGAATAGATGTTTCCTCCGGCGCGTCCTGCAGCTGCATAGTGTCTCGGACCGCCTGAAGTAACTCATCTGTGTCTGCTGATAAGAGATATTTCTTCCCCTTATTTGACAGTTCCTCTTTTTCTTCCTGCTCTGAGTCCTCACCATCCTCTTCCTCCGAAGGACTAGATTCCCTAGGTCTTTTCTGGGCCTTCTGGGGTTCTGATTGGCTGAGGCGAGGAAGGTTCAAGCCTGAAATGGATGCTTGGACCTCCTGTCTTATCATTAATCTCATATTCGTCAGTAGGGACATCTGCTCTTCGCCGACGACCTTATATGTACAGGCGTCACATAAGGCTTTTAACCAGCCCTCCGGGAGTTTGGTTAAACAGATCGGGCACTTCTTTTTATTTCCCGGCTTCTTTTTTGCCTGGGTTGCTTGATCCCCTTAAAAATACAGAGGTTTTTACCTGTAATTTGGGAGTATATGGGTGGCATTGTGGGCACTAGGTCACGCTTTGAGATAGCCTACTCACGTGCCGCTGTGGCATTTCCTGGCCCTCGAGCCTGGCTGCGTCGTCCATTATCGATTATGTCCTGCACTGATTTCTGCTCTCTTGTTCAGGATGGCCGGCGGTTTTCCCGGACAGCAAACCCTTTATCCTCCTTACCTGGTTGATCCTGCCCCCTCCACGCTCCTGCGCGGCGCGACCGTGCCTGTATCCGGCGTCTGACACGACCGGAAGTGAAGTGCCATAACCCGGAAGTACCTCCTGCTGGATGACGCCGGCCTGCCTTGTCGGCCTGTGTCCACCGCACGGACCCAGAATGCGGTATGGCGCCGGACCGAGAGCCCCCGGTGAGGAGGAAGCGGGCCGAAGACCAGGAGCAGCGCTATATTGGGGAGCTGAGGCATCTCCTAGATGAAGGTATCAGCGCAGATTTACCGGGTGGGAAGGGAAAGGCTGGGCCCCTCCGATCCTCACCATCTGCTAGCATGATCGGGGCTTCACTCGCCGTTCCTATCCTCAGTGGGACAGGAAAAACACTGAGGGGTGGTGAGGGGAGGGTCCTTTTAACCGATCGTTGTTCCTGTCCCACTAAGGATAAGAAGGACGTCCTCCATGGTGCTGTCAGGTGGTGAACTGGAAAAAGCCTTTACTTACAGTCATGGCCAAAAGTTTTGAGAATGACACAAATATTAATTTTTACAAAGTCTACTGCTTCACTTTTTCTAATGGCAATTTGCATATACTCCAGAATGTTATAAAGAGTTATCAGCTTAACAGCAATTACTTGCAAAGTCAATATTTGGCTAGAAAATGAACTTTATCCCCCAAAACACATTTCAACATCATTGCAGCCCTGCCTTAAAAGGACCAGCTAACCTCTTTTCAGTGATTGCTCCATTAACACAGGTGTGGGTGTTGATGAGGACATGGCTGGAGTTTCAATCTGTCATGATTAAGTAAGAATGACACCACTGGACACTTTAAAAGGAGGTTGGTGCTTGGCATCATTGTTTCTCTTCTGTTAACCATGGTTATCTCTAAAGAAACACGTGCAGTCATCATTGCAATGCACAAAAATGGCCTAACAGGGAAGAGTATCGCAGCTAGAAAGATTGCACCTCAGTCAACAATCTATCGCATCATCAAGAACTTCAAGGAGAGAGGTTCCATTGTTGCCAAAAAGGCTCCAGGGCGCCCAAGAAAGACCAGCAAGCACCAGGACCGTCTCTTAAAGTGTTTCAGCTGGGGATCGGGCTACCAGCAGTGCAGAGCTTGCTCAGGAATGGCAGCAGGCAGGTGTGAGTGCATCTGCACGCACTGTGAGGCGGAGACTCTTGGAGCAAGGCCTGGTCTCAAGGAGGGCAGCAAAGAAGCCACTTCTCTCCAGAAAAAACATCATGGACAGACTGATATTCTGCAAAAGGTACAGGCAGTGGACTGCTGAGGACTGGGGTAAAGTTATTTTCTCTGATGAATCCCCTTTTCGATTGTTTGGGACATCAGGAAAACGCCTCATTCGGAGAAGACAAGGTGAGCGCTACCACCAGTCTTGTCTCATGCCAACTGTTAAGCATCCTGAAACCATTCATGTGTGGGGTTGCTTCTCAGCCAAGGGAATCGCTCTCTCACAGTCTTGCCTAAAAACACAGCCATGAATAAAGAATGGTACCAGAATGTCCTCCAAGAGCAACTTCTCCCAACCCTCCAAGAGCAGTTTGGCGATCAACAATGCCTTTTCCAGCATGATGGAGCACCTTGCCATAAAGCAAAGGTGATAACTAAATGGCTCAGGGAACAAAACAGAGATTTTGGGTCCATGGCCTGGAAACTCCCCAGATCTTAATCCCATTGAGAACTTGTGGTCAATCAAGAGACGGGTGGACAAACAAAAACCTAAAAATTCTGACAAAATGAAAGCATTGATTGTGCAAGAATGGACTGCTATCAGTCAGGATTTGGTCCAGAAGTTGATTGAGAGCATGCCAGGGAGAATTGCAGAGGTCCTGAAGAAGGGTCAACACTGCAATTATTGACTTGCTGCATTAACTCATTCTGTCAATATAAGCTTTTGTTACTGATATGTTTGCAATTATATTTCTGTCTGTGATAAAAACATCTGTCAAACACACATAAAAACCAGAGGGCAGCAGATCATGTGAAAATATATTTGTGTCATTCTCAAAACTTTTGGCCATGACTGTACACAGAAAATTGTAAGGCTCATTTTGAGTTTGCCAAAAGACATGTGGTAGACTCCCCAAATATATGGAGGAAGAAGTTGTGGTCAGATGAGACCAAAATTTTACTTTTTGGTCACTAAAGTAAACGCTATGTCTGGTGCCAAACACAGCTCATCACCCCAAGAACACCATGCTTTTCAGCAGCAGGAACAGGGAAAATGGTCCGAGTCGAGTGGAAGATGGTTGGAAGGATATTCTTGAGAAAAACCTTTTTCTGTCTATCAGTGATTTGAGACTGGGATGGAGGTTCACCTTTCAACAAGACAATGATCCAAAACATACTGCTAAAGCAACACTCAAAGTGGTTTAACCCCTTTCCGACATCAGGCGTAATAGTACGCCGACGTCGGACTCTCTCCCTTTGATGTGGGCTCCGGCGATGAGCTCACATCTTTCCTGGGACATGTCAGCTGTTTTAAACAGCTGACATGTGTCCGGAATAGCAGCGGATGGAATCGTGATCCACCCGGGGCTATTAACATGATAAATGCCGCTGTCAAACGCTGACAGCAGCATTTAACTCGCGCTTTCCGGCCATCTGGTCGGAAATCCGCCCACCAGTGACCCCATCACGTGATTGCGGGTCACCGGTTCGTTAGCATGACAACCTGAGGTCTCCTGAAGACCTTTATGGTTGTCACTGCCGGTTTGCTGTGAGCACCACCCGGTGGTTGGCGCGCATAGCAAGTGAGTAGTTCTACTACATTTGATCATCGCCTCTATGTAGCAGAGCCGATCGGGTTGTGGCAGCTTCTAGTCTCCCATGGAGACTATTGAAGCATTCCAGAAGTTAAAAAAAATGTTTTTAAAAATATTAAAAAAAAATATATAAAAAAAGTTCAAATCACCCCCCTTTCGCCCCATTCAAAATAAAATAAAAATAAAAAAAATCAAACATACACATATTTGGCATTCAGAATCACCCGATCTATCAATAAAAAAAGGATTAACCTGATCGCTAAACTGAGTAGCGAGAAAAAAAGTCAAAACTCCAGAATTATGTTTTTTTTTTATCGCTGCGACATTGCACTAAAATGCAATAACGGGTGAACAAAAAATCGTATCTGCACCAAAATGGCATCATTAAAAACATCAGCTCTGAACGCAAAAAATAAGCCCTCATTCAACCCGAGATCACGAAAAATGGAGACGCTATGGTTCTCAGAAAATGGTGCAATTTTTTTTTTTTAACAAAGTTTTGAATTTTTTTTCACCACTTAAATAAAACAGAACCTAGCCATGTTTGGTGTCTATAAAATCGTAATGACCTGGAGAATCATAATGGCAGGTCAGTTTTAGCATTTAGTTAACCTAGTAAAAAAGCCAAACAAAAAACAAGTGTGGGATTGCACTTGTTTTGCAATTTCACCGCACTTGGAATTTTTTTCCAAGTTTTATAGTACACGACATGGTAAAACCAATGGTGTCGTTCAAAAGTACCAAATACAGTACTGTCTACATTCAGCATAGGGTTTAAATTAACACACAATTTGCCTAAGGCAACTAGAGATCCCAATTAAAGATCCTAAAGTAAAACATAACTTTTAATTATTTTGCAAAGGAAACACATTTAAAATTACAAAACAAATGTGTGAGTGTGCCACAAAAAGTGATTTAGTGACAAAAGTGCGAGTGCATACAAGTCCAATTTTTATTATTTATTGCACTACCCTTATTGGCTGTAGATGTAGAGTGAATTTCAGTATTACCATTTAAGGTGAATTTCACCCGAAAGCATCCCTTCACTCCAAGCTATAATGTCACTAACCTATACTAATATAGAACATGTCAATAGATCACTCTATCAATTACTTTGTTTTAGTAGAGCTTAGGGTCCACTATTTTAATATGTCCTGAAATATAGCAGATTACTATTTTAGCAAACTCGGATCTATATTAAATCACATTAGAGCTCACTGGCATTAGTGATTTATAGATGGTTTTATCACTAAGGGATCATAATGTATTTTGCAGTGCAATCTCACAATCAGATCACTACTGGAGAATCACACATTCAGACTATCTACGAATATAAATTTGTAGGTATATGTGATCAAATCTACAATGGTCACAAAGTTACATATTCATCTGACCACTAGTGCCATGTTATTTTCACACAGCTCAATTCACAGCCAGGAGACTATAGACAGGCAACTATCTTGTTGCCAGATCATATCTGATCTGTAATTATTATATCATTTAGAATCCATAGAGTATTTGTGATTCCACATGTCTCTTTGGTGCAACCATTTTGCTAAATCACCAACTGGTAGTCATCTACCCTCATACGAATCATATGATCTGATTCATTAGATCTGATATCACTAACCTAGTATATTCCAGTTCAAGACTATTGATCGTGTTTTAATTCCACTCATCACACATTGTTATGCTGGTTTAAAATTATGCAGTCATTAGTCTCCCCAACATGTTTCACCTTACGGCTTGCGGCGTCATCATGGGCCGAGACTATAATGAGCTGGCCGAGCTACAAACAACCATTATTTAACCTGGGTTATGATGTCATCATCGAGGGTCTGCCAATTGCTAATCTTCTCACATTCAACCAATGAGCTCTGTCATTAGGTCTGACCAATTACAATTTCCATTAGTATGGTAATAGCCAATCAGGCTCCATTTACTATAAGTGAATGTCTGAGAGCCAATAGGAGTAGGGAGCATAATACCCACGTTTTCCTAATTTGTAGTTCCAATTAGCTACTCACAGCAATAGACAGTTCCAGGACCTTTTGCAGGCATCACCTGATCAAACCATCATCCATATTCCAAGAGTATGACCACTAGAGGTGAAGGGAGACAGAAGGAAAGCCAGCCCACATGCTCATATTAATCTCCTATACTCTAAGCTTCACTGCCATTTTTTGTGTGAGATAAACATCGGCACCTACATAACTACAAACCAGCACTGCTTTAGTAAAGGAATAAATGGGTACACTATATAAGGACCCTATCTGTTGTTATTTTTATACTCACTGATAATATACATACGCGGCAAGATTAAACACATTTGTGCTAGATATAATTGCATTTTCCCAAATAACAGCACACTTTCCTCGTGCATAATTGTTTATCAGGTGTAATTAATCATCCCATATTTATTACAGACTATTCCCTTAGACATAACTCATTCATAAAAAATGATTATAATTAACCCAGGCTACTTTATTGTGATTACACTTCCTATTTATTGAAAATCTATTAAGTATGGCTAAGGCTAATATTTACAAATATTAAATTTACTAGATGGTGGCCCGATTCTAACGCATCGGGTATTCTAGAATATGTATCTCCAGGCTGCATCGCCGTTGACCGCCATGCGACAGGAGATGACCCGCGGCTACCGTCGGGAAATCAGCAGCTAGCGCCGCTGATCTCCCGACGATAGCAGTGGCGTGCGTGGTTGAAATCCTGCGCCAATTCACGGCAGGACTGCGCCTGTCACTGATTGATCAGCGACGCGGAATTTCCTTTACAGACAGAATTAGACGATTATATAGTACATTATACAGGTTCTCCACACAGGAACTCTCCCCCATCAAAGGAACGCTGTGAAGGTAAATCCTTCATTCAGGCCCACTGGGGATCGCGTATTTAGGCTGGTAGATCCACTTCGCTTATTCTTGTAAAGAGGATCCGATCCAGATCCCCTCCTCTGTGACCTAATGTCACTTGTCTTATCCCCCATACTTTAAAGTTTAATAGGTCACTAGTATGGTTACACCTTATATGGATAGATAAGGGGGTGCCTAGCTCGGTGTTTATAGAACTGATGTGTTTCGAAAACCTCCTCCTTAACTCTTTTATCGTTTTTCCCACACGGACACATGATGGCGTATGCTACTTTCTTACTCTTACAATTAATTTGATCTTTAATCTAGTATTCTTTTCCATCAGAAGGGATGATGAAATTTGCCAAGTCAAAAGTACAACTCGTCCCGCAAAAAACAAGCCCTCACACGGCCATATTGATGGAAAAATAAAAAAGATATGACTCTGAGAAGAAGGGGAGCAAAAAACGAACACGCAAAACCAAAAATAGCTCCGGTCATGAAGAGGTTAAGGAGAATCATATAAAATGTTTTGTAGTAGCCTGAGTCAAACTTAATCCAATTGAGAATCTGTGGTCAAACTTGAAGATTGCTGTTCGCCAGAGGAAGCCATCTAACTTGAAGGAGCTGGAGCAGTTTTGCTTTGACGAAAGGCAAAACTCCCAGTGGAAAGATGTGAAAAGTTCATATAGACTTATCCAAAGCGACTTGCAGCAGTAATTGCCAAAAAAGGAGGCTCTAAAAGTACTGACTTTAGGGGGATGAATAGTTATGCACACTGAAGTTTTCAGTTATTTTGTCCTCTTTGTTGTTTGATTCACATTAAAAACAATAATAAATGTTTACAGTTGTAGGCATGTTCTTTACATGAACTAATGCAAACCTTAAAAGAATACAGTGAAATTCTAGGTTGTGAACACAAAAAACACCAAGGGGGTGAATTCTTTTGCAATCCACTGCAATAATAATTGAGTTCATAAAAGAAAACCAAGGTAACATCCAAGCAACTAAAGTCTTCTTTCACATTAGATAACGTTAATGTTCAAGAGACCACCATCAAGAGGCCACTGAACAACAATGGTGTGCATGGTAGGAGAAAGCAACTGCTCTCCAAAAAGAACATTGCTGCCAGTGTGGCACCCAGGAGTCCGGTTGCCACAGTTGCGTTGTCTCCTTCACAGGGGATGACACCACGAATGGAAACAAAGAGGAAACCCCTTGCCAAGTAACACAGCATACAACACTTTTCCTACTCCAGACCAGAAGGGGGAGCTTCTTTGGAACATTCTGGCTTGGGGAGGAGTTAAGAGGTTCTGTCTGTAGACAGGGACGAGAGAGAGGACATGTGGAAAGAAGCTTGTGGGAAAGGAGCTGTATGCGACAGCTCACCCAGAGCAGAGCTCTGATAAAAGAGGACGCCAGAGTCCTGGACCATTTGGGGACTCCAAGCCCGACAGTCGCATCTGGAGAGCAAAGAATTGCAAGTTCTCTGTTCACACGAACACCTGCCAGCACAGCAGTAACACAAGAACCAGGGTTGCCAGAGAGAAGAGACGGAGCCCTTGATATACAGGTTGGAAAAACAACACAGAGAAGAGGGCCGCAGCTTAGCTATAAGCAGCAGAGGCCAGAACAGAGAGCACAGCAGGAAGGCCTCTAAATCACTCCTGGCAAGGTGGAACCCAAATTGTTTCCAGGCAATCGGAACTCCAGCACCATCTGTAGCCAGTGCCCTGGGACGCTTTACCTGCAGAACTGTGAGTAAAGCTTTGGAAACTGCACCTGACTGTGGCCTTTCAAGTTCTTCCTGCAACACCCACTCAGCACTGCTACATCCCTTGCCAAATACTACATCATTACTATCTTGAACACACTACACCTGCCCTGGGACATAGCCCTGCCTGTGGGGGCTGCACCAACTCTGCTGCATCAACAGCTGTCCCAGTGGACTGAATCTGCAGCGTCGGCTAACATCTTTATTGCCGAGTACCACAGGTGGCGTCACGAACACTTTATTATAAACTCTTTATTTTTCCCTTTTTCTATCATATCCCCTTTTAATGGATGCCCAGGGCCACGGACCGGGTCACTGCTGCCGTGACACTGCCCCTTTAATAAGCGGCCCGGTACAGAGTATCTCCATTGCCTTGGCGGGCGCTCCAACTATAGTGTGCTAAAGTTTTCCCGGACAAGCCAGAAGGCTATTGGAACAATGTTTTATGGATGGATAACACCAAAATAGTGCTTTTTGGATTAAATGAGAAACGTATGCTTGGACAAAGTAAAAAAAACAGCATTACAGCATAAAACCTCATAGCATCTGTACTATCTAGGCTAGGATGGCTTGAGATCACTGATGGAATAGTGAATTCTGAATTTTATCAGCAAAAGATAAAAGAAATTTTCAGGACATCCGTCCATGGGGTGAATCTCAAGAGAACTTGGGTCATGCAGCAAGACAACTCAAAGCACACAAGTTGTTCTAGAAAAAAATAGGTAAAAAGAATAAAGTTAAAGGCCAAAATTATCAAGGCTTTTAAGCTAGAAAACTGTGAACAGTCACACCATTTTTGCCCAGCTTCCAAATAAGTGGGCACAGCAGGGGTGTGTCAGGCCTTGGCAAAGTTTGTAAAATTCATGACCAGCCATGGCGTACCTTCTGCCATAAATCTTACTCCAGTTCAAGACCACAATAAAATTTGTGGTGAAGCACATGCCTCCTAATAAATCAAGTGCCTTACACACCACCCCCTCATCAGGACCAGCATTAAAACACCAGTCTTGATGGTTCAGGGCCAAGTGGAGTGGAGGCCATTTCATCTGACGCAGCACTCAGTGCCACTCTTACTTGGTCACATAGTCATTACATATGAGACAAAACACGTGAGCACAACTATTCACGGGTGGTGCTAAAGTTTAGGTTCCCAAACCAAATAGCTGACAGATGAAACACTAAGCACTCAACTTAAGTGAAAAATTTATTGTAGTACATCAACAAAATGTTTCGGTCGGTTTGACCTTCATCAGTTACGTGTATCTCCTACTGGGTAATAAATGTTTGAGGAATAGCCATCAATTTAGTTCAATATAGTTATGTAACAGCGTTACTCCACTGTTGTGAATGGGTTTGAGATGAGTTCTGAGCAGAGGCTTCCTCTGGTGGTTACAAGCGGTGCTGGTCTGTCCAGTGAAGATTGTGAGGACTGGGAATCAGGTGTTACTGACTGGTCTTATATAAGGGAGTCACCTTCCCATCAGGGTTGCCGGTGATCAATTGTTCTGGTCTGAATCCTTCATTCCTGTTTCCCTTGTAGCCTGCTGTGTCGTGTCTGCATCTCCTGCTAACAGATAAGACATTTTCTTCTTTTTGTTTTTGTGCCATATTTTTGCATTTTTGTCCTGCACTTCTGTGGGGGCCTTCAGGGTCCCCTCCGGGGGCTTTTGCCCTCTCAGTTTAGTTCAGCCACTTATGTATGTACTTTTGCTTTTTCCAGTTTTTTCAGTGGCTGTTGTTTTGATTTTGTTACACCAGAGAACTAATTTAGGTGGTAGAGGTCGTGTGATCTCAGGTGTTTTTGAAATTAGTGGTGTTGGTGCTTTTCAGGGTTTTCTGGGATTGCAGTAAGTACCCTTCCTGTCCTTTTCTATTTAGTTAGTTTGGGCCCCAGCGTTTGCTCATACTATTTTCTTTCTGTGTCAATATTTCATCTTGTCTAACCGCCATTACATGTTTGGGGGCTTTCTATTGTCTTTGGGGTTCTGCTCCGGGGCAGATAGCTTTCCTATATCTATCTTTAGGTGTAGTTAGTTTCTCAGGCTGTGACGAGGCGTCTAGGACCAACGTAGGAACGCTCCACGGCTGCCTCTAGTTGTGGTGGTTAGTCAGGGTACTGCAATCTCATAGTTTCCAACTGCTCTGGTGTATTGCCTTTTTTTACCTGCACTCCTCAGCTACCAAATCATAACAGTATCACCGGCCAAAACTGAAAATTGTGTGGTACTCACAGAAGGGAAAAATATTGTAAAAAAAAAAAAAAAAAAAAAAAAAAAGGTTGTCAGAGTTGTCAGAGATATTTTTCTGTTTGTTGCATTTTTTTTTCCCTCTGTATCTCTGGGTGCTGGGGAGGATCTTTTCTCTCAATGGAGTTTGCACAGTTGTCTGGCCGTGTGGATCAGCTTGCCACTGAGGTTCAGAGTATTGCTACCTATCTTGCTAGGTTGCCTGTTGTGGAACCTAGGATTCCCATGCCAGATTTGTTTTTAGGGGATCGAGCTAAGTTTCAGAATTTCAAAAATAATTGTAAATTGTTTTTTGCCTTAAAATCTAAGTCCTCAGGGAACGCAGCGCAGCAGGTTCAAATTATCATCTCTCTCCTGCGCGGCGATCCTCAGGATTGGGCTTTTTCCCTGACACCTGGGGATCCTGTTTTGAGTGATGTTGATGCATTTTTTCAGGCTTTGGGGTTATTGTACGATGAGCCTAATGTCACTGATCAAGCTGAAAAAGCCTTGTTGGCATTAAATCAGGGGCTTGATGACGCTGAGTTATACTGTCAGAGATTCCGTAGGTGGGCAGTCCTGACCAAATGGAATGACGACGCTTTGGCAGCCCTTTTCCGGAAGGGTCTGTCAGATAATGTAAAGGATGTTATGGTGGGATTCCCTGTCCCCTCTGGTCTCAATGATTCTATGTCATTAGCGATTCAAATTGACAGACGTTTGCGTGAGCGGAGAAGTATGCGTGGAATGGTGTTGCCTTGTGAACCAGCTTCTGAACCCATGCAGTGTGATAGAGTGGTGTCTGGGGCACAGCGTCATGAGTTTCGAAAGCACAATGGGTTATGTTTCTACTGTGGTGATGCCTCTCATGCTATTTCAGTCTGCCCTAAGCGGGGAAGACGTTTTGCACGCTCAGTTGTCTTGGGTAGTGTTCAGACTAAGTTTTTATTAACTGTCACTCTGATATGCTCTCTGTCCTCATTTTCTGCTCAGGCTTTCGTTGATTCTGGAGCAGCTATTAACCTGATGGATTATGATTTTGCTAGATGTTGTGGGTTTCCCTTGATACCCCTACAGAAGTCTATTACCCTACTGGGGATCGATTCTACCCCTTTGGCTGAGAATAAACCCCAGTTTTCTACTCAGGTGATAATGAGGGTTGAACCTGATCACCAGGAGTGCTGCAAATTTTTGGTTCTGTATAATCTGCATGACATTATCGTGCTGGGTTTCCCTTGGTTACAGTCTCATAATCCTGTTTTGGATTGGAAATCTGTGTCTGTAACCAGTTGGGGCTGCCAATGTGTTAATACCAACACTCCTGTTTTTTCTGCCTCCCCCCAGGCTCAGGATGTTCCTGACTTTTTGATTGATTTTTCTGATGTGTTTAGCGAAAGTAAATCTGCATCCTTGCCTCCCCATAGGAGCTATGACTGCGCTATTGAATTAGTGCCGGGTAGTAAATTCCCTAAGGGTCGCCTTTTTAACTTGTCTGTACCTGAACATGACGCTATGCGGTCTTATATCAAGGAATCATTGGAGAAGGGTCATATCAGACCATCCTCTTCACCCTTAGGTGCCGGTTTTTTCTTTGTGGCCAAAAAGGATGGTTCATTGAGGCCGTGTATTGATTATCGTCTCTTGAACAATATTACTGTGAAATATCAATACCCGTTACCCTTGATTTCTGACCTGTTTTCCAGGGTGAAAAACGCTACTTGGTTTACCAAGCTTGACCTCAGGGGGGCGTATAACCTTATTCGCATTAAGCACGGGGATGAATGGAAGACGGCATTCAATACCCCTGAAGGGCATTTTGAGTACCTGGTGATGCCCTTTGGGCTCACTAATGCTCCTTCCATCTTCCAGTCCTTCATGAATGACATTTTCAGGGATTTTGTGGACAGGTTTCTGATTGTTTATTTGGATGATATCTTGATTTTTTCTAATGACTGGGACTCTCATGTGAAAGATGTTCGAACTGTATTCCAGATTTTGAGAGAGAATGCTCTGTATGTGAAGGGATCAAAGTGTCTTTTTGGCATACAGAGGATCTCATTTCTGGGATTCATTTTGTCCCCATCTGTTATTGAAATGGACCCGGTCAAGGTTCAGGCCATCTGTGATTGGGTCCAACCTACTTCATTAAAGGCTCTTCAGAGATTTTTGGGTTTTGCCAATTTTTATCGTAAATTTATTGGTAATTTCTCGGTTATTGTTAAACCATTGACTGATTTGACCAGAAAGGGTTCTGATGTGGTGAATTGGCCTCCTGAGGCAGTCTCTGCATTTCAGGAACTTAAGCAGAGATTCACTTCTGCTCCTGTTCTACGGCAGCCTGATGTTTCTCTGCCATTTCAGGTGGAGGTTGATGCCTCTGAAATTGGGGCAGGTGCCGTTTTGTCCCAAAAAGATCCAGAGACCTCTAAAAGTAACCCTTGTGCCTTTTTCTCTCGAAAATTTTCTCCTACTGAACGTAATTATGACGTGGGTAATCGGGAGTTATTGGCCATGAAGTGGGCTTTTGAAGAGTGGAGACATTGGCTGGAGGGAGCCAAACATCAGGTGGTGGTCCTTACGGACCATAAGAATCTGGTCTATCTGGAATCTGCCAAGCGACTCAATCCTAGACAGGCCAGGTGGGCCTTGTTTTTCACACGTTTTAATTTTGTGGTTTCCTTTCTTCCTGGCACTAAGAATGTTAAGGCGGATGCCCTCTCGAGGAGCTTCCTTGCGGACTCTCCTGAGTTATCTGATCCTTCTGTTATTTTGAAAGAGGGTGTAGTTCTTTCCGCCATCTCGCCCAATTTGAGACTTGCTCTGGAGGGGTGTCAGGAGGATAGGCCCGAGCGCTGCCCGGTTGGAAAATTGTTTGTCCCGGACCAGTGGAAAAAGAGTGTGATGTCTGAGATTCATTGTTCCGCATTGGCTGGGCATCCCGGAATTTTTGGTACCAGAGACTTGGTTAGTCGGTCCTTTTGGTGGCCTACCTTGTCTCGTGATGTCAGGGAATTTGTGCAGTCCTGCGGGACTTGCTCTCGCTCCAAGCCTTGCTCTCGCTCTAGTGGTTTGTTGATGCCATTGCCTGTGCCCAAGAGACCATGGA
The DNA here is from genome assembly GCA_033576555.1 of Oophaga sylvatica. Classification (NCBI taxonomy): domain Eukaryota; kingdom Metazoa; phylum Chordata; class Amphibia; order Anura; family Dendrobatidae; genus Oophaga; species Oophaga sylvatica. The sequence continues at coordinate 827,860,976 of JARQOD010000001.1, read as the reverse complement.
CCCATATCTCTATGGATTTCATTTCCGACCTTCCTGTTTCTCAGAGAATGACCACCATCTGGGTAATTTGTGATAGGTTTTCCAAAATGATACATCTTGTGCCATTACCTAAGTTGCCTTCCTCCTCTGAATTGGTGCCGTTGTTCCTTCAGCACGTGGTTCGTTTACACGGCATTCCTGAGAACATTGTGTCTGACAGAGGAGTCCAGTTTGTTTCCAGATTTTGGAGGACTTTTTGTTCTAAACTGGGTGTTCAATTGTCTTTCTCCTCGGCATTTCATCCTCAGACCAATGGTCAAACTGAGAGAACAAACCAGACATTGGAGACTTATCTAAGATGCTTTGTGTCTGCTGATCAGGATGACTGGGTCTCTTTTTTGCCTTTGGCTGAGTTTGCTCTTAATAATAGGGCTAGCTCTGCCACTTTGATGTCTCCGTTTTTCTGTAATTCTGGGTTTCACCCTCGATTTTCTTCAGGACAGACGGAGGCTTCTGTCTGTCCAGGTGTTGACTCTGTTGTGGAGCGTATGCAACAGATTTGGGACCAGGTAGTGGAGAGGTTGTCCCTCTCTCAGGAGAAGGCCCAGCGGTTTGCTAACCGGCATAGGACTGATGGTCCTCGGTTTAAAGTGGGGGACTTGGTCTGGTTGTCCTCAAAGAATATTCCTATGAGAGTGGCATCTCCTAAATTTAAGCCTAGGTTCATTGGACCTTATAAGATCATGGAGATTATTAATCCTGTTTCTTTTCGTTTGCTTCTTCCAGGGACATTTAAGATCCATAACGTGTTCCAAAAGTCCTTGTTGAAGAGGTTTGTTGAGCCAGTGGTTCCTGCTGCTGTGCCTCCTGACCCTGTTTTGGTTGAGGGCAATCTGGAGTATGTGGTTGAGAAAATATTAGATTCTCGTTTTTCTAGACGGAAACTCCAGTATTTGGTTAAATGGAGAGGTTATGGTCAGGAAGACAATTCTTGGGTGTTTGCTTCGGACATCCATGCTAGGAGACTTATCCGTGCGTATCATAGAACTCATCCTGACCGGCCTGGTTGCTCAGGTGAGGGTTCGGTGACCCCTCCTCAAGGGGGGGGTACTGTTGTGAATGGGTTTGAGATGAGTTCTGAGCAGAGGCTTCCTCTGGTGGTTACAAGCGGTGCTAGTCTGTCCAGTGAAGATTGTGAGGACTGGGAATCAGGTGTTACTGACTGGTCTTATATAAGGGAGTCACCTTCCCATCAGGGTTGCCGGTGATCAATTGTTCTGGTCTGAATCCTTCATTCCTGTTTCCCTTGTAGCCTGCTGTGTCGTGTCTGCATCTCCTGCTAACAGATAAGACATTTTCTTCTTTTTGTTTTTGTGCTATATTTTTGCATTTTTGTCCTGCACTTCTGTGGGGGCCTTCAGGGTCCCCTCCGGGGGCTTTTGCCCTCTCAGTTTAGTTCAGCCACTTATGTATGTACTTTTGCTTTTTCCAGTTTTTTCAGTGGCTGCTGTTTTGATTTTGTTACACCAGAGAACTAATTTAGGTGGTAGAGGTCGTGTGATCTCAGGTGTTTTTGAAATTAGTGGTGTTGGTGCTTTTCAGGGTTTTCTGGGATTGCAGTAAGTACCCTTCCTGTCCTTTTCTATTTAGTTAGTTTGGGCCCCAGCGTTTGCTCATACTATTTTCTTTCTGTGTCAGTATTTCATCTTGTCTAACCGCCATTACATGTTTGGGGGCTTTCTATTGTCTTTGGGGTTCTGCTCCGGGGCAGATAGCTTTCCTATATCTATCTTTAGGTGTAGTTAGTTTCTCAGGCTGTGATGAGGCATCTAGGACCAACGTAGGAACGCTCCACGGCTGCCTCTAGTTGTGGTGGTTAGTCAGGGTACTGCAATCTCATAGTTTCCAACTGCTCTGGTGTATTGCCTTTTTTTACCTGCACTCCTCAGCTACCAAATCATAACACTCCACATATGCAAGAGAGGCTTAACGGTACTGCCAGATGGGGCAAACGTGCCACCAGACGCGGTATCCGCCGCAAGTCAACGTATGTTCTCGCAGTGTTTGCGTGGGTTTCCTCCAGGTACTGTCATGGGTGCATCGCCACGAAGATTGTCGCGATTGCACATTCTGACTTCTCGCAGCGAGTTGCTGTTTCTTTGTGTTTGGTAATGAGGGAGTTAATTTTACCTAGCTCTTTGCTAAGACTAGGTCCAGCCTCGCCCGGCTGCTTTTGATTATGTTCTAATTAGCTTCCTTTATATAGCTGCCAGTCTGCTAGGTTAGATGCCGGTGAAAGCATTCATACAGACTGCAGATAGGATCGGTTCTGAGAAGACTTAAGCTAAGAGCTCTTTTGTTGTTTCTCCTCACCTTGCTTATAGTTTATCTCCTAGACCTTTGGTGTTCCCTCTGTGTTTTAATGTTGTATGCAAGACAGTATTTACTTTATCCCCTGTCTGTCTCGTTTGTCTATACTGTTTGTTAACCTTTACCTGTCCATTCCCTATGGTGGTAATCAGGGTCCTTCTAAGGACTAGATTACAGTGGTCAGGGATTTATAGGAGACAGGGTTTACGCTGGTGGCCTGGACCTCTGTACCATTAACAGTACCTCCAGGTAGAGGGACTAGTCAGGACCCCAGTTTAGGGTCAGCATAGACCCGGTCCACCTCTAGCCAGAGACAGCGTGAAAAGGATTCAGTATTGACCCACAGGATATTATGTCAGGTAATACTATGCTATATATACACATGTTAATGTTACCTATTTATATGTTATATAGAATGTTGTCCCACTTGATAGATTACTGACATTATATATTTATACATCTGCTAGACAGCGTGACATTTTCACCGGCCAAAACTATAGATTCTCCCCAGCTACCATGGATCCAGTAGCCCAGCTTGCCCTGCAGTTGCAGAAATTGTCCATGGAGTTTACGGACATTAAGTCCAAGGTTTTGTCCCCCCGGAGCAAACCAGATCTGAACCTAAGGTTGCTCTCCCGGACAGGTTCACTGGTGGGCGGGACAAATTTTTTACCTTCCGGGAGGCATGTAAATTGTACTTTCGGCTACGGCCTCGGTCATCGGGGAGTGAGGAGCAGAGGGTGGGAATTGTCATCTCGCTCTTACAAGGGCCCTCAATCCTGGGGTTCTCTCTTCCTCCGGGCTCCCCGGCCCTCCAGTCAGTAGATCGATTTTTTGCTGCCCTGGGGCTGGTGTATGATGACCCGGATCGGGTCTCCCTTGCTGAAACGAAGTTACGTAGGATACAGCAGGGAGATCGTCCGGCGGAGGAATTTTCTTCTGAGTTCCGTAGATGGGCCACAGATACTCAGTGGAATGACCCAGCTCTTAGGAGCCAGTTTTGTCAAGGGTTATCTGACAAATTAAAAGATGTTTTGGCTCAGTATGATTCTCCTCCGTCACTGGAGGCTGCTATGGCCCTTGCTATTCGTATTGATAGACGGCTTCGGGGGAGGTGCGAGGTAACTCCGCCCCCTGTTATTACTCCACCCACTACTAAAGTCCCTTATATGGAGGTTCCCCTGGTCTGTTCTGAGGAACCTATGCAGTTGGGTGGGACATCATTTTGTAGGAGTGAATCGGCGGTGCGCCGCAAGACAAGAAGGGGTTTCTTCTGCGGGAGAGAGGGACATTTTGTTGGGGGGTGTCCCTCCCGTGCCTCATTGAGCAAAAAAGTCACCGAAAAACTGTTAATCCCAGGTTGTGTGGTGGACGACAACCTGGGAGTAGGTATTTCGTCCCCAGGTCCGTCTCAATTTCTCGTGCCTGCGGAGGTGGTGGTTGGTGCGAGAGTTGAGAGGATTTCTGTTCTTCTTGATAGTGGGTCTGGGGCTAATATGGTGGACGCTCGGTTTGCCCAGGTGCAAGGTATGCAACTGAGTGTATTGGCCAAACCGATCCCTATACTTTCTATTGACGCCAGACCTCTCGGTCAAGGTAGCTTTGTACAAGCTGTTCATAACATAGACCTTCGAGTAGGGGCAATACATAAAGAACAGTTGTCTTGTTATGTGTTGGAGGGTCTTCCTACTCCTATTGTGTTGGGACTTCCCTGGTTGGCTAAACATAACCCAGTGATTGATTGGCAATCCAGAAAGATAAGCCAGTGGGGTGAATTTTGCAAGAATAACTGCATGAACACGGTCATCGGTGCGGTCGTGCCTAGGACTTTGCCTCCTTTTCTGGAGGACTTTGGGGAGATGTTCTCAGAGGAGGGGTGTCAAAAGTTACCTCCTCATCGCACGTATGACTGCTCAATAAAATTGCTTCTGATGCCTTATCTCGTAGTTTCCCAGGGGCCGGAAAGACGGATGACCCGGTTCCTATCCTTCAGGAAGGAGTGGTGGTGTCGCTGTGTGCTCTGAGCTTGAGGAGGAGGTGTTGGAGGCTCAGGGGGACGCCCCTGTAGGACCTCCAGGGAAACTGTTTGTTCCTAATCAGTTAAGACAAAAAGTTATCGAGGCACATCATAGTTCTGCTTTAGCAGGACATCCAGGGAGTAAAGCAACTGTGGATCTCCTTTCTCGCCGGTTTTGGTGGCCTAACTTAAATAAAGAGGTAATAACTTTTGTCGCGTCCTGTGGAGTTTGTGCTCGCTCTAAGACCCCACATACCCGTCCATCTGGGGTTCCTGAGGAGGAACGATTCTCGTCGTCACTTGCTTCAGTTTGGAGAGGAGTGCTGAATGGTCTGAGTGCTATGGGGAACTGTTTCAAGCGGAGGTCTGATAGGAGGAGAATGTCTGGTCCGGACCTAGGTGTGAACGATCTGGTGTGGTTGTCTACCAAGAATATAAAACGCAAAGTTCCCTCCTGGAAACTGGGTCCCAGGTTCATCGGTCCATACAGGATCAGTTCTATAATTAATCCTGTGGCATTTCGTTTGGACCTCCCTCCTACGTTTAAAATCCATAATGTATTCCACAAATCGTTGCTTAAGAGGTACGTGGCGCCAGTTATACCGTCACTTCTACCTCCTCCTCCAGTGGTGGTCAATGGTAACTTAGAATTTCAAGTGATTGAAGATCATTAACTCACGTCTGAATCGCCGGTCCCTTCAGTATTTGGTTCATTGGAAGGGATATGGTCCTGAGGAGAGGACGTGGGTCTCTGCGTCTGAGATTAACGCAGATCGATTGGTTCGGACCTTCCACACGACTTACCCGGACAGACCTGGCCCTGAGGGTCCGGAGGCCCCTCGTAGAAGGGGGGGGTACTGTCATGGGTGCATCGCCACGAAGATTGTCGCGATTGCACATTCTGACTTCTCGCAGCTGAGTTGCTGTTTCTTTGTGTTTGGTAATGAGGGAGTTAATTTTACCTAGCTCTTTGCTAAGACTAGGTCCAGCCTCGCCCGGCTGCTTTTGATTATGTTCTAATTAGCTTCCTTTATATAGCTGCCAGTCTGCTGGTTAGATGCCGGTGAAAGCATTCATACAGACTGCAGATAGGATCGGTTCTGAGAAGACTTAAGCTAAGAGCTCTTTTGTTGTTTCTCCTCACCTTGCTTATAGTTTATCTCCTAGACCTTTGGTGTTCCCTCTGTGTTTATATGTTGTATGCAAGACAGTATTTACTTTATCCCGTCTGTCTCGTTTGTCTATACTGTTTGTTAAGCTTTACCTGTCCATTCCCTATGGTGGTAATCAGGGTCCTTCTAAGGACTAGATTACAGTGGTCAGGATTTATAGGAGACAGGGTTTACGCTGGTGGCCTGGACCTCTGTACCATTAACAGTACCTCCAGGTAGAGGGACTAGTCAGGACCCCAGTTTAGGGTCAGCATAGACCCGGTCCACCTCTAGCCAGAGACAGTGTGAAAAGGATTCAGTATTGACCCACAGGATATTATGTCAGGTAATACTATGCTATATATACATGTTAATGTTACCTATTTATATGTTATATAGAATGTTGTCCCACTTGATAGATTACTGACATTATATATTTATACATCTGCTAGACAGCGTGACAGGTACTCCGGTTTCCTCCACACATCCAAAAACATACTGATAGGGAATCTGTAAAGCGCTGCGGAATATGTTAGCGTTATATAAAAATAAAGATTATTATTATCTGCTGCTATTTGGTTATTGAGACTGGTAACTCTGATGAACTTATTCTCTCGAGCATAGGTAATTCTTGGTTTTCCTTTCAGTAGGCATTCCTCATAAGAGACTTACTAATATACAATATTTCAATTTCCAAATGCCCACCCTTCTCCAAATAACAGGTACGTTTTCCTTTTTTGGTGATGCTTGGAAATTGGACACAACATGTCAAGTTCCTCGCTAATTACAGCTAAGTGTTTGAAGTCACAGCAGCAGGAATTGCAACAATCAGCTGATTCCCGAGTATGCTACAGGATAAAAATCAGTTGTGTGATTGACACTACCTACTTACCGAAAAGGATTGTTTGTATTAGGGTCCACATGACATTGGCAAGTCTTGGACCATCTCAATATCACAAATGTAAGCAATGTAATCATAGAATTAATGTTTTGTAAGTCTTTGCTTTCCAAAGGTATCCAAAATAATAATAGTACATCTCAGAAAGGGAAAAGAGATTTCCTGGAGGGATGAAACTGTGACGAAAGTGATGATTCCAGCAATATTTTCCCATGTTCATTCATTCCAACAATTTTTGATGAGGGTGTATCAATAGCTAACAGGTAATTTCTTAGGTTAAATTTTAGATTTGCAGCTATATCTGGATGAACAATACAAGCAAAAGTATTGGCGAAAACTTCAAAAGTGCTTTTAAGCATAACAGAAATGAGAGGTCTTCAACAAAATGATAATTAGCATGTGAAATCATCCAGTGCGGCCATTTGCAGTAATTAAAAATATGCAAAAATGGTAAACACATTTTATTCTGAACATTATGGTAATCTAATTTTAATGGAGGCCAGCATGTTAAGCTTTCATACAGCAGAGGTTGTGTGATGGATTGCAGGTGGACATTCTTTAAGATGACATGTACATCTACTTCCATCTGTCTGATGGCCCAAGAATGCCAAAGGCATTGCCAAGTTAGTATAACAGAACATTTCCATTTTCCAGGAAAGATTACATTATAAACAGTGACAAGCAGACGTGGGAGAATGCAGGAAGGATGAACCTGAAAATCTGTCCCTGTCATTAATCAGCTATGTGGAACTTGGCAGGAATAGGAGGACAGGAAAAGTGCAGCCATTGTGCTTAGAAGCAAATTAATCAGTCTTCAATGAGAGGCAAAATTCAGGCCCCGCACCATATGTGCCCATGTGATACATAATTCTTAGCGCTGTCGTGATTCTGTTTATTTAAGTTTAGGAAATGCATTATCTTCTGAAGTGTCGGGAAAACAAGAAATCAATGTAGCCGAGATCTAATACTTTCTGGATTCCCTTCCCTCCAAAGTAAATACCGTATTTTGCGGTTTATAAGACGCACCAAATTATAAGACACGCCCCAAATTTTGAGAAGAAAAATAGGAAAAACTTTTTTTTTTTAATAGAATGGTGGTGCGTCTTACAATTGCTTCTTATTGCTTACCGGGGGATGGAGGCTGCGAAGCCGGGTCCCAGGGTCACTGCTGGCGGAGGCAGGAGTGTGTCAATGCTGCGGACCATAAACTGGAGAAAGGGGTGTTCTTATGTGCAACGCTGCGGGTATTCAGTGGTGTGAAAGCCCGAAGCCCCTGTACTTCCATGGTTTACATTGTGGTGGCCTCTGGGAAAATGGTCACCGGGACGGCGCATGCGCAGATGGAGATCTTGGCGCTGAGATATCTCCCGAGATCTTGGTGCCGAGATCTCCATCTGTGCATGCGCCGCCCCCGGCAGCCATTTTCACGGAGTCCACCGCAATGTAAACCATGGAAGTGCGTGGGCTCCGGGCTTTCACAAAATGTCGCTGGAGCCCTCGCACCACTGAACACCTGCAGTGTCACACCTCCTGACACCCCCTCATCCCAGCCTGCAGCAACGCACCACTCTTGCCTCCTCCAGCAGCGACCCTGGGACCCTGCTCCACTGCGGCCAGTACGGTATATTCGAATTATAAGACGCACCCCCCATTTTCTCCTCAAAATTTGGTGGAAAAAAAAAAACTGTCTTATAATCCGAAAAATACAGTTTGAGTATTTTCCATGTCATAATTTTGATTGCGACACACTTTAAAGGGGAATTTTATACTCAACAAAAGAATTGGAAGAATTTGTATAATAAAGTTTTGCAACTTTTGAAAAGACTTGTCAACTTACTGTATTTAGTAATTTTTTTTTAAAATAACTTTTTGCTGCCACACAATAGAAAATTGTGGACACACAGTAAGGTCTCATTCATACTGCAGTGATTTTTCACATATGCAATAAAAAAAAAAAAAAAAAACAGTCTAGAGTTTCTGTTTTGGATTTTTGTCGGACTTTGGTCAGGATTCCAGTATTCACCATCAGTGATTTTCATGTCTGAAAATATTGCAAAGATTCACCTATCCATGGCAATGTTAATCACAGCGGCTGAATGGCATAAGTGTGCTGTCTGTTATTTTCATGGACCCATAGACTTGTACGGGTGACTCATCAATGACACTGAAAAAAGTGGACATTTTGCAGACATATAATGGGTGAAAGCCACAGACGGAACATGAATAGTTAGTAGTAGTTACTTCTAAGTCAAGCAAAGAGCCGAAAATTAGCAAGACCAATTCTTGCCAGAAGAATTTCAACAATTAAGGTTCCCTTTAAACACACAGAAAGCACAGGAAGTGATACAGAAAGTGTAGTGAAAAATTGCACAACTTATTTTAAATGTTTAGTTTGAAAATTCTGAGAAACAGAAATAAAATAGCGAACCATGATATCTAGCAAGCACTAGCCTTCATTGTGTACAATGATAGAGTGTTGGGATAACTGATTCTGCAGTGGTTATGTTGGTAGATGGACACATTAAGACCTGGGACTATATATCAGGTGAGGTCTTTAAGGCAGGTAATGTCCTACACTTGAAGCATGAGTCTAGAATAAGGGAGAGGAGAGAAAGATGTTAATTACTTACCGGTAACGGGATACTCCAGAATTCCAGAACCCATAACAGCACCTCATAGAGAGAGCCTCAACCCTCAAGGACATGAAACCTACAGAATGAAAGGGAGGAGCCTCTTCCATCATATCAGTGATTTACAGAGCATGAGAGGACAACCCTTAGTAGTTTTATATACATCAATAAAACTTTTTAACTGTGACACCAAGTCCACCACCACAAGGAACCGAATATGACCCACCACTTACAAGTGAAGGGACGGAACATAAAGGTGTTATCATGGGTTCTGAAAAGTCCCATTACTGGTAAGTAATTAAGATCTTTTCCTATAACACCAGAGAGAGTGGAAGAAAACCTTTAAACCCTAGGGAAGGACCGCTGCTTGTAAAACTCTTCTAGCACAAAAAAGATCAGCAGAACACCCCAAGTCCAACCTATAGTGCTTGTAGAAGGTGCAAGGTGAGGACCATGTCGTAGCCTTACACATCTGCTCAATGAAGACATTCGCTTCCCCCCCACCCACGAGGTTGAAATAGACCTAGCAGAATGAGCTGTCAGGCCTCCTGGAACAGCCAGATTACTTGCAGAGTAGGCTAGCTCAATAGCTCCCTAATGCATCAAGCTAAACTGCTCTTGGAGGCCCCAAGCCCTTTCCTGGGACCCTGAAAAGACATAAAAAGTGCTGAACTACTCTTTCAGATTTTTTTTGGCTGATGTATAACTTAAGACTTTTAAGACTTCTCTTTACATAAAGGCTATGGTATTCCTTTTCCTTCACGGTCTAGGATTAGCACAGAAAGGAAACACAATTTCCTGATTCTTGTGGAGCTTGTAGACCACCTTGGGGTAGGTCAGATCTGCTTTTCACACTACTCTGTCTTCTAAGATTTGAGTAAATGTAGGACCAACTGATAGGGCTTGAAGGTCACCAACCCTACAGGCCAAAGTCAAGGCTACAAGAATAATGCTTTTTAGTAACATTACTGCAGCTCCCTTTCAAATTCCAGGCTGTCAAATGTAGTCTGGATACCGGAGGATGTAGAATTGGGCCTTGTGACAGTAGATCCAGGATCTCTGGTAAAACCCACAGATCTGAGATATACATCATTCTTATCCATGAGAACCCTGGTCTCTTGGGTCATACTGGGGCTAATAGGATCACCCTTGCCTTATCCTCTCTGATTTTCTTCAGAACTGCTGGAATCAATGCAATCAGGGGAAAAGAATAGGTTACATTGAAATTCCACTTGAGCAGGAACACAGCCACTGCTTGCAGACCTCACCTGGGAGCAGAACTTCCTTCCTTTTCTGTTCTGCTTGTCCACAAAGAGATCTATTTCTGTGGATCTTCTCCTTGGTTTACAATCTGCTTTAACTCCTTCTGATTCAGTGTCCACTTTTCCTGCTTTATCTGGACACGACTTAGAATATCTGCCCCTCTGCTATCTGGAAGATCCAATTGGTCTGTCATGAAGACTCTGGATTTTTTCCCCCTTGATGATTTATTTAGGACACAGTAAACCGTTTGAATTCTTAAATGGTGACCATGTATAGACGGAAGCAATTCTCGTTATGCCCATTTCATGGCCAAAAGCTCCTTCAGGTTGGAAGAGCCGGACCTCTACAGTCATGGACAAAAGTTTTGAGAATGACACAAATATTAATTTTTACAAAGTCTACTGCTTCACTTTTTCTAATGGCAATTTGCATATACTCCAGAATGTTATAAAGAGTGATCAGCTTAACAGCAATTACTTGCAAAGTCAATATTTGGCTAGAAAATGAACTTTATCCCCCAAAACACATTTCAACATCATTGCAGCCCTGCCTTAAAAGGACCAGCTAACCTCTTTTCAGTGATTGCTCCATTAACACAGGTGTGGGTTTTGATGGAGATCAATCTGTCATGATTAAGTAAGAATGACACCACTGGACACTTTAAAAGGAGGCTGGTGCTTGGCATCATTGTTTCTCTTCTGTTAACCATGGTTATCTCTAAAGAAACACGTGCAGTCATCATTGCAATGCACAAAAATGGCCTAACAGGGAAGAGTATCGCAGCTAGAAAGATTGCACCTCAGTCAACAATCTATCGCATCATCAAGAACTTCAAGGAGAGAGGTTCCATTGTTGCCAAAAAGGCTCCAGGGCGCCCAAGAAAGACCAGCAAGCGCCAGGACCGTCTCTTAAAAGTGTTTCAGCTGCGGGATCGGGCTACCAGCAGTGCAGAGCTTGCTCAGGAATGGCAGCAGGCAGGTGTGAGTGCATCGGCACGCACTGTGAGGCGGAGACTCTTGGAGCAAGGCCTGGTCTCAAGGAGGGCAGCAAAGAAGCCACTTCTCTCCAGAAAAAACATCATGGACAGACTGATATTCTGCAAAAGGTACAGGCAGTGGACTGCTGAGGACTGGGGTAAAGTTATTTTCTCTGATGAATCCCCTTTTCGATTGTTTGGGACATCAGGAAAACGCCTCATTTGGAGAAGACAAGGTGAGCGCTACCACCAGTCTTGTCTCATGCCAACTGTTAAGCATCCTGAAACCATTCATGTGTGGGGTTGCTTCTCAGCCAAGGGAATCGGCTCTCTCACAGTCTTGCCTAAAAACACAGCCATGAATAAAGAATGGTACCAGAATGTCCTCCAAGAGCAACTTCTCCCAACCCTCCAAGAGCAGTTTTGCGATCAACAATGCCTTTTCCAGCATGATGGAGCACCTTGCCATAAAGCAAAGGTGATAACTAAATGGCTCAGGGAACAAAACATAGAGATTTTGGGTCCATGTTCTGGAAACTCCCCAAATCTTAATCCCATTGAGAACTTGTGGTCAATCATCAAGAGACGGGTGGACAAACAAAAACCTAAAAATTCTGACAAAATGAAAGCATTGATTGTGCAAGAATGGACTGCTATCAGTCAGGATTTGGTCCAGAAGTTGATTGAGAGCATGCCAGGGAGAATTGCAGAGGTCCTGAAGAAGAAGGGTCAACACTGCAAATATTGACTTGCTGCATTAACTCATTCTAACTGTCAATATAAGCTTTTGTTACTCATATGTTTGCAATTATATTTCTGTCTGTGATAAAAACATCTGTCAAACACACATAAAAACCAGAGGGCAGCAGATCATGTGAAAACATAATATTTGTGTCATTCTCAAAACTTTTGGCCATGACTGTACACTTTTCACCACAGACCTGGACAATGAGGTCCCTGAGATGTGCACCCCATCCTTGGAAACTTCCACCTGTTGCTATAATCCATGATATCTGATTTTTCAAGGAAATCCCTCTGGCCAGATTCTCCGCTTCACTAATTCTAAGGCTATGTGCACACGTTGCAGAATTGCCATGGAAATGCACCTCCCTGCCGCGGGAAATACGCATATTATAGGTATGCGTATTCCCGCTAAAAACTAGCGTTTTGCAAGCGTAATTAGCTTGCAGAATGCTAGCGTTTTACAAGCGATCTGACAGGTTGGTCACACGAGTCAAACAAGTGTTTGACAAGTGTGACCAACTTTTTACTATTGATGCCGCATATGTCGCATCAATAGTAAAAAGATCTAATGTAAAATAATAAAAAAAAATAATAAATAATGATATTCTCACCTTCCGGCGGCCCCCGCAGCTTTCCCGCCTCTCAGCGACGCTCCGGCCAATCGCGTTCCCAGGCGTCCTTTGTGACAATCACCCTGATGACGTAGCATCACGCGAGACCGCTACGTCATCTGGGGTGATCTCGCAATGCATTACTGGGAACGGGATTGGCCGGGAGCGTCGCTGAGAGGCGGAAAAGCTGCGGGGGCCGCCGGAAGGTGAGAATATCATTATTTTTTTATTTTAATTATTGTTTTTACATGGATATGGTACCCAGGGCCTGGAGGATAGTCTCCTCTCCTCCAGACCCTGGGTACCATCCGCACATGAACCGCTTACTTTGCACATGGTGGGCACAGCCACATGCGGAAAGTAATTGGTTCAATGCATTCCTATGGCGGCGGAATCGCCGCGGTTCCGCAAAAAAGAATGAGCATGCTGCGGATTCTCCCGCGATGCGATTCCGCCGCGGAAAAACCCGCAGCATGTGCACAGCATTGCGGAATCTCATAGGCCTTAATGAGTTGTATTGTGTAAGCGGTTTTGCCGCAGCAAAACCGCTAGGAATCTGCAACGTGTGCACAGGCCCTAAATGATCCCCTTAGAAGGCTGTGTGCTCATTCATTCTGGAGTCAACTCAATTCTTTTAGGTTGTCCTCACAGGCTGATCACTGCTGTTGCAGACACTTGCACCACTGATGGATCAATGCAGTGCAGCCGGGAACTCATCTCACCAGAGTGCTCCTGACATCACAGGGCATGCCCATAGTCACCAGGCGCGTCCCACGTGTGCGCAGTCTCTATCTTTCCGGAGGCCGGCAGACTTCATGGAAACACTTATGCCTCCATCGTTGCCTCACCAGATGCCTTCCTTGGGAAAGCACTGTGGCACTTCCAGTGCTCCATTTGGCTGACAGCAGCACTACACTGAACGCTTCCAAGGCAGCCAGAAGTTACTCCCGCAAAGATCTCCCTGGATAGTCTCCAGGGTGTAGTTTCCGTCTCCAAGAACAGTAAACTACCGATGTGTTGGGAGAGACTTCTTCCTTTTATTCTGTAGATTTCCTGTCCTTCAGCGGCAAATCCTCTCTCTGGGGTGCGGTCATGAGTGATAGGGGAAAAAAAAAAAAAGAAATAAAAACATAAGCTGGCAGAATACAAATACAACCAGGGAGAGCTCAGCTAGATGTGTAGAATAGTAGGGGAAGCTCTTGTCCGGCATTGGGTCTCAATCTTTCTGGTCTAGGTGCTAGTTTAAGACACTGAAGAGGTTTAACAATACTTTGAAATTGACGACATATCCTCAGAAGTGTTCAATATCAAATCAGTGGAGGGTCTGACAGCCCCACCAAACAACATTTATATCTGCCCTCTGCTAGCACTACAGTTTGTACAGATGAATACCATTGCTTTATGCACAATTTAGTATCTCCTGCCATATACTACTACAGAGTGGAACCTATTCAATAGGAGGGTGATCTGCAACATATGAGAACCACTAAATAGCTGCAAAAAGCTGATAACATAATTTGATATTGATGACCAATCCAAAGGTCAGCAATATCAAAGTGGTGGAACATCCCATTACAATTAGCAGGGTTCCCATAAAAAAGGTCAAACTGGTCTATCTTAAAGGTTCAGTCTTATACTATAGAGTAAAAGAAGCATAGACAGAAGATGATGTTTGAAATTATGATACAACAGTTTTTATCTAGTGAGAATGTGCAGGAACATACTGGCTAAAGCTCTGACTTCCAAAATTCTCAGCCATTAGGTCATTGCCCCCACAAGAGATGGGAAAAAGTTTACATGGAGTCTGTCTCCAGGTTATTGCTACCCAATCTGAAAGCAGCAATGTAGGTGAGGAGACCCTGATTGCAGAAATGTATCACTTACTGGGGTGCTTCCTGCCATTTCCATAAAATCACTTTTGATTTGATGCTTTCTGTATTTTTGATACAAAGCCAGGCAAAACTGACAGCTGGTGGCTGCAACCATCAGCAAGGCTGGTTATCAAGAATAGAGGGCTCCCCACACCATATTTTTTTTAAATAATTTTAAAAACAGCGTGGGGTCTCCCCCATTTTTGACATCCAGCCTTGCTAAAGCAGACAGCTGGGGGCTTGTATCCTCAGGCTGGTAAGGGGCTATGGATATTGACACCCCTGTCCGCCCCCTCGCAAGCCTAAAAATAGCAGCCCGAGGCCACACAGAAAAGGCACATCTATTAGATGCGCCAATTCTGGCTCTTCCCACTTGTGCTGTAGCAGTGGCAAGTGGGGTTCATATTACCTTTGAAATGCCTGGTGACATCAAGCCCATGGCTTAGTAATGGAGAGGAGTCTATGAGACGCCTATCCATTACTAATGCTATAATTATATGGTAAAGGCACAGCCAGAATAAAGTCCTTTATTTGAAATAAACAAAACACACTTTTATATTTTTATTTAAAAATAAAAATGTGAGTATAACTGAAAGCCTAATTCCACGGAATAGCTTGTCTCCTGTAATTAAATAAAAAAAAAAAACAACAATATCCCTCATCTGACCATCATTCTGTCCCACGCCGTAATCTATGTCTGGGGGTTAAACCATTTTCAACCTGGACGGTGCGAAGATGTGACCGTCCAGGCTGAGAACCACTGATGACACTGCGCTTGCAGCAGCTCATTCATCGAGGTTACTGGGGCTGCGTTCCCAGCCGACAAATGAACTGCAGTGACCTCAGTGAGATCCCCACTAGCAATGTGAGAGTCTCACGGTGCAGAGGCGAGTTCACTGCAGTTCAAATTCACCGTAGTGAAATTCTTCATGAACTGGCTTCTGCACCGTGAGACTCACGGTGCCAGCAGGGATCTCATCGAGGTCACCGCAGTTCATTTGCGGGCTGGGAACACCGCCTCAGTGACAGCTCATTCCCCAGTGGTTCTCAGCCTGAATGGTTGCATCTGAGGTGAGGGATATTGTTTTTTTATTTTTTTTTTGGGGGGGGGGGGGAGCTGAACCTCACCAGCGCCCTCTCTGATCGCAGCAAGAGCAGGCGATACTGATGTAGTCAGGGATTGACATGGGATGAATTTCTGCTGGACCCGTTATTTTTTATTAATTATAACAACAGCAGGTAAAGCAAACACAGAAGGGGACCCACACCGCAAAAGGTTGTTGACTAGCTGTGCTACAACTTTTCAACAAGCTTTATTCGGGCTGCCGAACAGAAACAAGGAGTTCTGGAAGACGTCCGTGTTTGGGGGTCCATGCATGGTCACTACGTGTCTGGTATGGTCCCGAACTTTACTGTTAAGGTTCGACCTTCACTCCTAAATAAACATAAACTAACTGCTTAGAAATTGTGCCTTGAACTCGAGAGTATGCTGTAATAAATGTCATTATCAGTCTATTCATTTTGCAGAACACTCCAACATCATCCTGCATAGTAACATTGCTATGATGCGTGTGATGTCTCAAGCGTATTATAAATGTAAAGTTCATATAGAAAATATATAATATGTCAGAAGCACAACACCAGGGTTTGTTTTTTTTTGTGTTTTTTAGATTTTCTTCTGATGTAGCAGCAGTCTTGTATAGTCATTTCTCAAACACATCATGAATCCAGTCTAATTTATTTAATATAGTACAGCAAAATATTTACATTTAATAAGTTATCCAAAAATCACACAAATACAAAAAAAAGGGAAGAAAATAATGGGATATAGTTCTCAATATAAATCAGATGTAAGATTATCGCAAAGGAGCAATCTCTAGAAGATTAGTTATTTTACTACAGAATTCTCAGAGGTAAAGAGGTTGTCTACTACTTCTTAGGACAGCACTGTCTCAATCCATACATTTCCCCTTTTAAAACCATTAAACCTACTTGCCTCAAGTACCGTTCCAGCGATGTTAACACTGTCCCGGCGAGACACCACTGGAACGGCGCAGGAGGTATAAGTGTCATTATATTAAAAAATTAAGGGTCTGTCCCGACTAGTGGACAACCTCTTTAATTCTCCTAATTGCCCTCCTCAACTGCTACACTGAGTACTGACCATTTATTATAGATGTAAAACATGCTCAAAAACCAACATCATTTTAAATTGAAGTTAATTCATTGCACTTTTCCCAATTTCTGCTCCAAAAGCTATAGCAAAGTTTCACATAGTGTGACCAAAAGTTCAATGAGTCGTTTTTGTGTTGTGCAAGTGTCAAGAAAAAGAAACTGGGTGCCTGATAATTATATATACCATACTCCTGTGAACATATGGCCAAGTCATTGACTATTGAACTAAGGGGTAAAACAATGCACAGGGCAAGAAAGTGGGTTCACAAGTCACCACCGAGTGTAGATCATGCATTTTTCAATACAGAAGGAACATCTGGGCACCATTAGGGAAGTGTGTAAAGGTAGCTTTTTGGAGCAAGAAATTGTGTGCACACAAAATATCTCCAGAACGTCACACTGCTGGCAAATAAGCTTGTGGCTCAGCAGAAAACAGCACATGGGGCTGCACAGAGGCCACAATAGTTCTGCACTAAAGTATTCAAGGTTGCTTTGTAGGGGGGAGACAATTACACAGTTGCTGATGTCAGTATTGGGAGGAAAGAGAATTAGGAGCACTTCTGGAGCTACTTTGAAAATATGCCAAAATTTAGTTTGGAGTGTCGTTTTCTACTCAAGAGTGTTGATCCATCACTTAGTTTTTAGGCCAGTCAATTTTAGAAAAATATTACAATTCACCTACCCCTGCCAGTCATCTCGTCACCATTGCAGAGTTGGAAAAATAAACATTTTTTGTAAGTGTGCCCCACACACACACAAAGGGTTCTGAGGTTTCTATGCTGCACCCGGTGCATACCAGAACATGAAGACATTATCTGTAACTAACATTCTTCGATTGCAACTGTAAAAAACAGAAGGTTTTACACTTCCGTCTGCATTTGTGGTACCCGTAGTCTTCTGTAATAAAGTCCTGAACACTAGATTCTTGTCAATTGCATTGTTGTAGGACATGTCCAGCATTAAGTCTACCTCCTGGACAGTAATCCCAGGCCTGCTCACATGGGGAGAAGTTCTGGTGGGTTTTCACCATAGCAGAACTTGGCAATTGGGTTTCTGTACGAGTTTTCATGTTGTACACTCTAAAGAGAAGAAGAAAATTAAAAAAAAATGAGATCTAATTATCTATCAATGCGGATATGAAATTACATTCATATTACTACTTCCAGGGAGATTGTAGAGCAGGCTTTACAGACACTGAAAACACAAGGCAAGGATTGGGATTTTACAAAATGAGCATGTCGTCAATCATGCAATCAAGTGACCCATTATCCAACATTTAAAACAGGGCATCGTTTTCACTAATTGCAGACTTTTGGCAAGAAATGGATGAGCAACATCCATTATATCAGGGCACAGAACGAGTCTATTCAAATACCATCTGTGCGCGCCCAACACTGGACAGTCACACCAGTCTAATGTCCGATGGACATACAGACTGTTGATAGTGAATATATTAAAAGTGCATTTGCATGGGGAAGAGAAAAAAAATTAAAAAATAGCAACGTTCACCATACAAGTTAATTTTGTATTAAGGTCATTTGGACTTTTACAGCAATCAAAATATGCTCATCGTTCAATCTGTAAAGAGGGAGGAAATTTGTTTTTGTTGTTTTTTTTTTATAAGATCTTTGTAGGTGTAAATCCCTAAGAGGAGATTATATTATATTTACGAAAAAAAGAAAGAAAGTCTGAGCCTTACTATTATACACTGCAAGATTACTGTATCGCAATAGTCAGATTTGCATTCTCCTGTAAAGTATAGCCATTGGCTTGGCTTCACAACAGGATCAACATGGCAGCCTTAAGAACCTATGTGGCCCCACAGCTGCCATGACAATTCTTCCGCATCCCGTAATCACAGGGTTTGGTTGATTAAGTGACACCTACAATGTAGTAGTTACCTAAATGTGGTTATTAGGTATTGGAGCTAGCTCTGGTAGCTGGTGTTAGGTAGATTTGCCAAGTATGGTCCAGGCTCAGCTCCTGAGCCTGCTCCATGCATGAAGAAACAATGTAGGATGAACTATTACATCAGGAAGTTTGACACGTGTAGATATGCTATAATGTTATTTACAAGGTGGTAACATTTTCGGCAGACATTACAGTCATGGCCAAAAGTTTTGAGAATGACACAAGTATTATATTTTCACATGATCTGCTGCCCTCTGGTTTTAATGTGTGTTTGACAGATGTTTTTATCACAGACAGAAATATAATAATTGCAAACATATGAGTAACAAAAGCTTATATTGACAGTTAGAATGAGTTAATGCAGCAAGTCAATATTTGCAGTGTTGACCCTTCTTCTTCAGGACCTCTGCAATTCTCCCTGGCATGCTCTCAATCAACTTTTGGACCAAATCCTGACTGATAGCAGTCCATTCTTGCACCATCAATGCTTTCATTTTGTCAGAATTTTTAGGTTTTTGTTTGTCCACCAGTCTCTTGATGATTGACCACAAGTTCTCAATGGGATTAAGATCTGGGGAGTTTCCAGGCCATGGACCCAAAATCTCTATGTTTTGTTCCCTGAGCCATTTAGTTATCACCTTTGCTTTATGGCAAGGTGCTCCATCATGCTGGAAAAGGCATTGTTGATCGCCAAACTGCTCTTGGGAGGGTTGGGAGAAGTTGCTCTTGGAGGACATTCTGGTACCATTCTTTATTCATGGCTGTATTTTTAGGCAAGACTGTGAGAGCTGATTCCCTTGGCTGAGAAGCAACCCCACACATGAATGATTTCAGGATGCTTAACAGTTGGCGTGAGACAAGACTGGTGGTAGCGATCACCTTGTCTTCTCCGAATGAGGCGTTTTCCTGATGTCCCAAACAATCGAAAAGGGGATTCATCAGAGAAAATAACTTTACCCCAGTCCTCAGCAGTCCACTGCCTGTACCTTTTGCAGAATATCAGTCTGTCCATGATGTTTTTTCTGGAGAGAAGTGGCTTCTTTGCTGCCCTCCTTGAGACCAGGCCTTGCTCCAAGAGTCTCCGCCTCACAGTGCGTGCAGATGCACTCACACCTGCCTGCTGCCATTCCTGAGCAAGCTCTGCACTGCTGGTAGCCCGATCCCGCAGCTGAAAACACTTTTAAGAGACGGTCCTGGTGCTTGCTGGTCTTTCTTGGGCGCCCTGGAGCCTTTTTGGCAACAATGGAACCTCTCTCCTTGAAGTTCTTGATGATGCGATAGATTGTTGACTGAGGTGCAATCTTTCTAGCTGCGATACTCTTCCCTGTTAGGCCATTTTTGTGCATTGCAATGATGACTGCACGTGTTTCTTTAGAGATAACCATGGTTAACAGAAGAGAAACAATGATGCCAAGCACCAGCCTCCTTTTAAAGTGTCCAGTGGTGTCATTCTTACTTAATCATGACAGATTGATCTCCAGCCATGTCCTCATCAACACCCACACCTGTGTTAATGGAGCAATCACTGAAAAGAGGTTAGCTGGTCCTTTTAAGGCAGGGCTGCAATGATGTTGAAATGTGTTTTGGGGGATAAAGTTCATTTTCTAGCCAAATATTGACTTTGCAAGTAATTGCTGTTAAGCTGATCACTCTTTATAACATTCTGGAGTATATGCAAATTGCCATTAGAAAAAGTGAAGCAGTAGACTTTGTAAAAATTAATATTTGTGTCATTCTCAAAACTTTTGGCCATGACTGTACAGTGCACTGACAGCTACCCATAAAAAGGAAAATAAATAAAAGTCAGTGCTGAAAACCAGCAACATAACATTACTGGAACAGAAAGCGTCAAGTCTTACCTGTGAAGATGTCCGACATTTTGCCAAGCACAGCTCAAAGTGGTCTTCTACAGCCATGAATAAGTTCTGGAACCCTACTGCGGCCCTTTTTAAGAAACGTTCCAATATATGTTGCTGAATGATGGAAAAAAGTGTCACATGTATCAAATAAACGTTATATGACTTTATATAATGTTCTAAGTAAATATGACGACATCATATATAGTATATACAGGACAGACCTTGTTGGGCTGCAGGCAGCAGGACACGCAGTACTCGTACACACTGCAGCATCCATTGGGTAGGCAGCTCTCACAGCTGTATTGTCTAGTACTGGCTATGAGATTGCAGCAGCCATTTGCCAGCAGTTCTTTGCGTTCACATACATAACCTGTTAAAATGGATAAATTGGTATAAATGAAAAAAAAAAAAGACACTTAATCCTAGTAGTTTTTAGGCATTGCTGTTATGGTGTACACCGTACTAAAAAGGACCTTGCAACAATTCTGCTCTTCAGAATGATTACAGAGATACCAAATATGTCCAGTTTTTATTTTAGTGGTGAAAAAGAAAATAAAAAAACAAAAAAAAACTTTGCAATAAAGAAAAATAGGGTGGGATTGTACCAACTTTAAGATTCTGCCCATAACACTTTCATTTTTCAATCGATGGAGCTACGCGACATTTTAATTACAGTAATACCATTTTGGCATAGAGGATGCTTTGATCACTTGTTACAGCATTTTCTGTGATATTGCAGCGACTAAAATAAATAAATACAAAAATCTTAGTTACTTACCGGTAACAGGATTTTACAGAACCCATGACAGCACCACCTGAGAGGGTATCCGCCCACCAGGACAGGAAACCTACTGAATATAAAGGCGGTACCTCTCCTTCGCATCAGCTTGATTTCAGAGCACGAGAGGACCTCCAGTTAGTAACACAACCGTCAAATACGTTTTTCTTAACACCCTTAAAAGTGCACACCACAAGTGACAAAGAGGGGGAGGGAACAGAAGGGTGCTGTCATGGGCTCTGTAAAATCCCATTACTGGTAACTAAGATTTTTTCCCTTATCCCATGACAGCACCACCTGAGAGATTTAAATAAATCAAAGCACTCTAGGGAGGGATCACCGTTTGCAATACCTTCCTCCCAAAAGGACAGGTCAACAGGAGGATAATTTGAGGCAATAGTGTCTGTAGAAGGTGGAAGGGGAAGACCATGTGGCTCAATTACATATCTTGTCAATGGACACCTCCGCTCTTTCAGTCCAAAAGGTCGCCATAGCCCTGGTGGAATGAGCTTTCAGATTTCAAGGAACTGGCCTATTGCTAGAGATGTAAGCGAAGCTAATGGCATCCCTTATCCATCTAGCTATGGTCCCCCTTGTAACACCACACCCCTTCCTGATTCCTTGGAATGACACAGATAAGGCCTCATCCTTCATCCATTGCCTAGTTCTGTCCAAGTGCTGCATCAGGGCCCTCCTGACGTCAAATGTGTGAAGTGTGCGTTCTTCTGCAGTCTTTGGTTCACTATAGAAGGAGGGAAGAACTACCTCTTGACTCCTATGAAACTTCAAGGCCACTTTGGGGAGATATGCAGGATCTGTCCTCAAAACACACTCATCTAACACCTGCATAAAAAGGGTGATTAATAGATAGGGCCTACAAATCACTAACCCTGTGGGCTGACATCAGGATTAGAATCACCGTGTTTACTGCCAGTATCTTATCTGGCACGTCATGAAGGGGCTCAAAGAGCGATTATGTTAAGGCTTCCAGGACTAGATTTAAATCCCACGGAGGCATTTTTTGGAGCTGGCACAGGCCTAGACCTGACATGCTTTAATGAACCTAGCCACCCAACTATCCGCCGCCAGGTTATAGTTGTATAGTGCCCCCGAGGCAGATACCTGCACCTTAAGGGTGCTGGTGGCCAGGCCCATCTCCATACCCCTCTGAAGAAACTCTAGAATATTTCTGATTGGGACCGTATCCCCAACAGACTGCCCTGAAAAAGCCAAAAACTTAGCCCATATCCTAGTTGTTATAGGCTTCCTACTCTGCATCAGAGTAGCCACTAAGCACAGAGAGAACCGTTTGTTAGCAGCCCCCTCAAAATCCAGGCTGTCAACTGTAGACCTGAGTTCTGAGGATGTGACACTGGGCCCTGCCTGAGGAGACCTGGAACGTCCAGGAGAATCCAGGGATCTGCCAAGGACATCCTTCTCATCAAGAGAACCATGGTCTCTTGGGCCAAAATGGAGCAATGAGGATGACATCTGCTCCTTCCTCCTGAATCTTCCTCAGAACTGCCGGGATGAACATTAATGGGGGAAATGCACAAGCCAGTTGGAAAACCCACAAGGAATCCGTAGTGCATCTACTGCATATGGTCTTTCTCTTGGGTTCAGGGAACAGAAGATCTTTGTCTTTCTGTTGGCAAATAAGTCTCTCTGGCTGCCCCCAAAGACTCACAATCTGTTGAAAGATGGAACTGGATCCATCTCATTCCTCCTGTTTTAAGGTTCTACGGCTGAGGAAATCTGCTTCCTCGTTCTCCTTCACCTTTAAATGTAGAGTCAATATTTGCAGTGGATAACCTGGAGAATTTCCCGAGCTAGCCACATTAGGGGCCTTGACCTTGTGCCCCCCTTGTGATTGGTATAGGCTACAGAAGTTCGATTGTCCAACATTATTCGAACGTGGCTCCCTTCTAAATGGGGAAGGAACTCTATCACTGCGTTCCTTATTGCTAGCAGTTTCCTGTAGTTTGAGGAACCACCTGCTTCTGCCTCTGACCAGATTCCCTGGATTATATGATCCCCGAGATGCGCACCCCATCCTTCCGCGCTGGCGTCCCTCACAATCGCGTCCGATATTTGGAGGGACCATGGAATGCCCTGCGATAGATTCCCTAGATCCAGCTACCAGGCCATGGAGTCTACTGCTTCCTGGGAGAGCATAATCTTTCCCTCTAGCCATCCAGCAAGCTTCCTTTCTCCCTCTAGGACAGGGTTCCCCAACTCCAGTCCTCAAGGCCCACCAACAGGTCATGTTTTCAGGATTTCCTTAGTATTGCCCAGGGGATAATTGCATCACCTGTGCAATACAAAGGAAATCCTGAAAACATGACCTGTTGGTGGGCCTTGAGGACTGGAGTTGGGGAACCCTGCTCTAGGACATCCTGCTGAAAGGCCCTGGAATGACACTGGGCCCACTGCACTGCTGGAATGCATGATGTCCTTGATCCTAGAAGGGACATGGCTTTCCTCAGAGACATGATCGGGTTGGTCAAAACTGCTGACACTAGAGCTATAATCCTGGCTTTCTTTTCCTCTGGTAGGAGATAAACTTGCTTCTCCAAGTCCAAAATAAGCCCTAAGAAGGATTGAACCTTCAGGGGCTGCAGCCTCTACTTTGATATTTATCATCCAATAGAGTCTGGACATAGTGGCTGAGATGTGATTTAGTTGAGAACTGCATTTGTGTTCTGCAGATCACTAAAAAAAAAAAAAAAAAAAATCATCCAGATATGGCACTAATACCACATTCCTTTCCTTAAATGTGCTGTCACCGCCAAAACAATCTTGGTGAAGATGCTCAGGGCCATGGACAGACCAAAGGGCAGAGCCCTGTACTGGAAGTGTCCAAGTTATCTGTTTATATAAACCCTTAGGAATTGCTGGCCTTGCTGATGAATGGGGACATGGTAATATTCGTCCTTCAAATCCAAGACTCATGCAAAAACCTTGGAACAAGATCTTTATTGCAGTCTTTATCGACTGCATTTTGAATGGTCTGTAAAACTTGTTGAGGCCTTTCAGGTTGATAATAGCCCTAAATGACTGGTAGGGCTTCTTTATCAGAAACTGGGGAGAAGAAAACCCGCTCCCCTGTTGCTGAACAGACACCTCCACCAGCACACTCTTTTGAAGTAGGAGCAACTTTTGCTTCCAGGGTCTCTTCCTTCCTGGATCTGGAGGACAAGATCCTGAAGCTGTGCCTGGAGGTGGATGTGAACTCTAGTCTGAGCCCTGATCTTATTATACTGAGCACCCAGGCACTGGCCGAGATTTCCTCCCAGGCAGTTTGGAAGTAGGACAGCCTTCCTCCTACCTGGGACCGCCCATCACTTGGAGGATTTTCGGCTCCTTGTCGAGGAACCCCCAAACATGAAACCCTTGCTTTTTGGTTTCTTATACCTCCAGTTGCTCTGTTCCTTGGAGGGTCTACTTCTGCTATACCTTCTCCTACAAAGGAACATTTAAACTGAGGACGGGACACTAGGGAAACCATTCTTCTTGTCGGCTGCCTTATCGAGAATATCGTCCAGAGCTTGACCAAAAACATATTTCCCTTCACACGGGATAGAGCATAGCCTAGTTTTGGACTAAGCATCTCCCGGCCAGCTTTTGAGCCATAGGGATCTAATGCTGCCCGTAGAGAGGTTTGCCAATCTTGCCGCTAAATAACAGTCGGCTGAGACATCAGCCAAAAAGGAAGCTGGTCCCTGCAACAGCGGAAGATCCACCAGGATCTTCTCTCTTGGGGTGATTTCTCTTAGATTGTTATCAAGCTGCTGTAGCCACACCATCATTGATCTTGCCATGTAGGTTGCCGTTATCGCCGGCTTTAATAAGCCGGCCGATGACTCCCAGGCTTGTTTTAGTAAGGCTAGTTTCACACTAGCATTCGGCAGGGCTGCATACTTCCTCCGTCAAGCCTCGTCCACTGCCGCACCTCTTCCTTTCAGCACCGCCTGCCTCTGCATGTGTCCCTTACCTTTAACATTGGGTACGCAGGCCATGTGGATGTATGTGGATGCTTCCGCATACATCCGCATGGCCTGCGTACCCAATGTTAAAGATAGAGGACACAGGCAAAGGTAGGCTGTGCTGAAAGGAAGAGGTGTGGCAGTGGGCGGGGCTTGACAGAGGACGTACGCAGCCCTCCGCAGGCCTGCCGAACGCTAGTGTGAAACTATTATTTATTATTATAGCGCCATTTATTCCATGGCGCTTTACATGTGAGGTGGGGTATACATAATAAATACAAGTACAGTAATCTTAAACAATACAAGTCACGACTGGTACAAGATGAGAGAGGACCCTATCCGCGAGGGCTCACAATCTACAAGGGATGGGTGAAGATACAGTAGGCGAGGGTAGAGCTGGTTGTGCAGCGGTTCGGTGGATCGGTGGTTGCTGCAGGTTGTAGGCTTGTCAGAAGAGGTAGGTCTTCAGGTTCTTTTTGAAGGTTTCCATGGTAGGCGAGAGTCTGATATGTTGTGGTAGAGACTTCCAGAGAAGGGGGGATGCGCGGGAGAAATGTTGTATGCAATTGTGGGAAGAGGGAAGGAGAGAAGGAGATCTTGTAAGGATCAGAGGTTGCGTGCGGGTTAGTACTGGGAGACGAGGTCACAGATGTATGGAGGACTCAGGTTGTGGATGGTTTTGAACTAGAGTCTTTGGTTAATGGGAGCCAGTGCAGGGATTGACAGGGGAGAGGCCGGGGAATAGCGGGGGGACAGGTGGATTAGTCGGGCAGCAGAGTTTAGAATAGATGGAGGGGTGCGAGAGTGTTAGAGGGGAGGCCACAGAGCAGGAGGTTGCAGTAGTCAAAGCGGGAGATGATGAGCGCATGGACTAGGGTTTTTGCAGATTCTTGGTTGAGGAATGTACGGATCCGTGAAATATTTTTGAGTTGAATTCGGCAGGAAGTGGAAAGGGCTTGGATATGTGGTTTAAAAGAGATCAGTGTCAAGGATGACCCCGAGGCAGTGAGCTTGTGGGACTGGAGAGTGGGCAGTCGTTTACTTTAATGGATAGGTCCATTGGAGGGGTTGCGTGAGATGGGGGAAAGATGAATTTTTTTTTTGTCCATATTAAGTTTTAGAAATCAAGAAGAAGGATGAAATAGCAGACATTGAGGGATTCTGTTTAGTAGGGAGGTGATGTCTGGTTCAGAGATGTAGATCTATGTGTCATCAGCATAGAGGTGATATTCAAAGCCGTGAGATTCTATGAGCTGTCCGAGGCCAAAGGTGTAAATGGAGAAGAGCAGGGGCCCTAGGACTGAACCTTGTGGGACTCCGACGGATAGGGGGCGTGGTGAGGAGGTGGTGTGCGAGTGGGAGACGCTGAATGTCTGGTCTGTTAGGTATGATGCGATACAAGATAGGGCCAAGTCTGTGATACCAAGAGATGAGAGGGTCTGTAGTAACAGGAAATGGTCCAATGTGTCAAAGGCAGAGGACAGGTCCAGAAGGAGGAGGACATAGTGTCGCTTGGTCTTGGCAGTTAATAGGTCATTGGTGACCTTAGGGCAGTTTCAGTGGAGTGGCGTGGCCGGAAGCCAGATTGTAAGTGGTCAAGGAGGGAGCAAGAAGAGAGGTGGGAGGACAGTTCAAGATGGACATGTTGTTCCAGTAGTTTTGAGGCATAGGGGAGAAGTGATATAGGGCGATAGCTAGATACAGAGGATGGGTCAAGAGAGGTCTTTTGAGGCATGTTTAAAGCTTGAGGGGAAAACACCAGTTGTTAGTGATAGGTTGAAGAGATAGGTTATGGGTTGGGATGAAAACTGTGGTGAGGTTTGGGATGAAGTGGGATGGGATCGGGTCAAGCACACAGGTAGTGAGATGTGATCTTGAGAGTAGAGTGGAGAGTCGATCTTCTGTAATGGGGGAGAAGTTGGTTTTGGAGGAGGAGGTCTGGGCAGTTAGAATCTTCTCCTTGAAAAATAAGGCAAAGTCTTCAGCTGAGATGAGGGGGGAGGGAGGAGGGAGGAGGTGCTGGGGGGCGGAGGAGAGAATTGAAGGTGTTGAATAACTGTTTAGGGTTGTGAGACAGGGAGGAGTGTGAAGGGTGAGAAGTAGGTTTGTTTTGCTGAAGCAAGTGTGGCCTTGAAAGTAGTGAGGGACTGTTTGAATGTGATGAAGTCTTCACTGGAGTGGGATCTTTTCCATCTCCACTCAGCAGCCCTGGAAGCTCGCCTCAGTTCTTTGGTCAGGCTGGTGTGCCAGGGCTGTCTGTTGATTTTGCGAGCTTTGGTATGTGTGAGAGGGGCGACCGATTCCAGAGCTGCAGCTATTGTGGTGTTATATAGGGCGGCAGCGGCATTCGCATTGTGTAGGGGACTTATGTCTGTAAGAGGGAGGAGGGATTCAGACAGTGAGTGTAGATCGAGATGTTTAAGATTTCTGTGAGGGTGTGCAAGTTTGTTCGGTGGGGATTGTGGACCTGGAGAGGAGAGGGAAGAGAATGTAAGTAGGTTGTGGTCAGAAAGAGGAAGAGGTGAGTTAGAGAGGCTAGATAGGGAGCAGAGGCGGGTGAACATGAGGTCTAGTGTGTGGCCATCTTTGTGAGTGGCTGCAGAAGACCACTGAGTGAGGCTGAAGGAGGAAGTGAGGGATAGACGTTTAGTGGCAGCTGAGAGGGAAGTGTCAATGGGGATATTGAAGTCGCCCAAGATGATATTGGGATGTCAGTGGAAAGGAAATGAAGTAGCCAGGTGGTGAAGTGGTCTAAGAAGGTGGTGGTTGGCCCTGGGGGGCGGTAAATGACAGCTAGTTGAAGGTTGGAGGGGGAGTAGATGCACACAGAGTGCACCTCAATGGAAGGGAGGTTAACAGAGGGTGGCAGAGGGATTGTGGTGAAGGAGCAGTTATCTGACAGGAGAAAGCCAACTCCTCCACCATGCTTGCTGCTGGGGCGGGGGGTGTGGGAAAGGTAGAATCCACCACACCATATGAGAGTGCAGCAGGAGAGGCTGTGTCAGAGGTGGTGAGCCAGGTTTCGGTGATGGCGAGAAAGGAAAGTTTGTTAGCAATAAAAAGATCATGGATGAAGGAAAGTTTGTTGCAGACAGAGCGAGAGTTCCACAGCTCCTGTTAGTGAGACTGGGGAAGCTGGGGCCGGGCGAATGAGCATAAGGTTGGAGAGGTTACGGAAATTTGTGATAGAGCGTGGATGACAGGTGGAAATGACTGTGGGGATGTGGTGAGGAAGTCCAGGTTTGGAGAGATATCGCCGGCAGTGAGGAGGAGCAGAGAGAGTGTTAGCAGGTGGGAACAGGAGAGGGCATGAGGGGGGCTGTCTGTGTTTGGAGACAGAGGTTTGTATGTTGAGAAACAGATCTGAGGAAGAGGTGAGATGGAAGGGGAGGATTGAAGAAGAGATGAACAGTTCCTTGCTTGTGTAGGAATTAGGGGAGTTAGCAGAAAGTGAAGGATTATAGGGGTCAGAGTGAAAGTGGACAGAAACATTGTTTACAGTGACTGTATCCAGTTACTTTCAGTTCCCTTCTGGTTCAATTCTGGATTAATTCATATCTCACACTTGTGAGATACACACTTATGGAATACACACTGCAGACTAAAGTCTTGGCAGACTTGTGCTATGCAACATATGTGCTACAAAGTGCGATAAGGTGTGAAGCACAGAGGAGTGGTCTGTGCTTATCTTGGTCAGACAATTTAAGGCACTACCACATTTAGCGATCGCACTAGCGATCACGACAACGACTTAACCTGGCGAGATCGCTAGTGCGATCGCTATGTGATCGCTAGTTAGATTCCAAACACAACTCATCAGCGATCTGTATAACAACCTCTGCGGTCGTTGGGAAAACTAGTCCCACCTGCGATGCTGGTGAAGTCGTTCATAAAGGGTGTCGCACTCAGCGACTCACACGACCCAAACAAAAACGGCTCGGAACGTTCATGAACGATCAGCGACATCTCAGCAGGGGCCACATCGCTGCTACGTCACACACAACTAAATCGCTAACAAGATCGCTGTGTCATAAATGGTGACACAGTAGCGATCTCGCTAGCGATCTCGCTTAGTGTGGCATACCCTTAAGAGTCCACCAGATGCATATGATCAAGCCAAACTAAACAAGGTCATAAATAACACTGGGGTAAAGGAGCAGGTAGTTGAAAGACATACTATATACTGGATACTATGAGCAGAGGTAAGAACAGTCTGTGTAGAAAGCTGGGTGACGTACCATGTGGATACTATCAGCAGAGGTAAGCTCATAGTAAAACTTCTGCCTTCTTGTCCAAGGGATCCCGGAGAGTCCCTAGATCTTCAAAGGGCAATGTAGATTTTTTTTTTTAGCTGACTTCGCAACCACGACAATTTTTGGGGTCTTGTCCTATATGCCCACCTCTTCCTCATCAAAAGGATATCTCCTTTTCATTAACAGGAAAGGAACGCTTCTTCCTTTGATCCAAGCCACCAAACAATGTCCTGAACTGTCTTGGTTGGCTTGGGATCAGATATGCCCATAGTGGACCTTATTGCCTTAACCAGCCTGTCAGTATCCTCAACTGGGAAGCAGGGCCTACCCACCGTGTCCTCATCGGAGGAGGAATAGGAGGTAGACTCCGGCAGGTTCGAGCTCTCCCCCTTGAACTTTGATCCTTCAGACTGACAACAATAGTCCTGGTTTTCCCTCTTTGGCCCATCAGGTGTTTTAAGGACTCCTGGACCTCCGATCTAATGATGGCTTTTAGGTCCATAGCAAACCCAGAGGTTTCTTCTGAGACCGTCTGCTGTATACACTCAGGACAGAGTCTCTTATAAGTGCTAGGTAGATTCCCTCTGCCCAGGGCACACTCCCTATTCTGCTTGGAACTACGTTTCAGGGGCCTTCCCTAGTAAAGGAATACACAGAGAAAGGGGGCTTGTTTTAATACAGTGCACCTTCATGTAAATCACTCACCATTCAGCTGATCAATCTACGGTACCGGAGACGGAGGCTGAGCTGGTTCCGAAGAACGTCTCTCCCTGGCGGTGGGCTCATGACCTGCCTTGCTCTTCATGTTGGTCCTGCTGCTTGTACGACTGCCATTGCGCCCTGGCTGATGCTGCCATCGGCGCTGAAAAGGCTCCTGTGTCAACTGCAGCGAAGATGGTGGTGTAGTGGCTGCTGCTGTGGTGGCGTTTGGCAACGCTAATGCTGTAGCTCAACCATGATTCAGATGCTGCAGGAAACGCCACCATCTTCCTGGGCACTTCCCTTTAAATATCAGGTGGCCCCATCCACCTCATCTCCTCAGTTTTCAAATCCGGCGATCCGTGTGCAGGCATTCCCTTAGCCCTGCGCACATGCAGACCCGGATGGCCGCTGAAGTCCTCGTCACGCTACATCACCAGGATGCGACGGATATACTCCTGTGTCCTGCACGTGCGCAGACCCGGGTGGCCTCGCTTTCCAGCACACTCGGCTACAGGCCATGCTGGCTTCCCCCAGCGTCCCTGGCCATGCACAGACCAGGAAGCACATCCAGGCGTACATCGCTGGGGCACTCCTGCAACCCCCAGCGCACGCAGCCCCAGGACCCATGTCGGCTAGGAGACATTTACCCAAGAGGTCTCAGCCTGCACCAACCTCCCGGTCGGCGTTACCTCACCTGCAGATGGCATCCTACATTCCTGGACACCCTCCCGGGTAAGTGTACCGCTTCATTCTGCAGGTTCCCACGAGAACAGGAAACTGAACTGATGCGGAGAGGTACCGCCTTTTTTATTGCAGTAGGTCTCCTGTCCTGGTGGGCGGATACCCTCTCTCAGGGGGTGCTGTCATGGAAGAAGGGAAAATAAAAATTCTACACGTTTAATATCTATAAACTCGTAATGACCGGGAGAATCATCATGGCAGGTTAGTTTTAGCATTTGATGAACATGCTAAAAAAAAAAATTCAAAAAATAGTTGAGGAATTGCACTTTTTTTTTTGCAATTTCACCACACTTGGAGTTTTTTTCCTGTCCGAGTACATGACATGTTAAAACAAATGGTGATGTTCAAAAATACAACTCGCCCCGTCCCACAAAAAAACAAGCCCTCACATGGCCATATTGACGGAAAAGACATAGTTACTTACCGGTAACGGGATTTCTCAGAGCCCATGACAGCACCACGGAGAGAGGGGGTCCACCCTTCAGGGACAGGAAAACTACAGATAAAAGGGCAGTACCTCTCCCCTGCATCAGTTGATTTACAAAGCATTGGAGGGCCTCCAGGTTAATGACAACAAAAAAAATATATTCTTTATCATACTGCTTAATAGAAAGACACCGTGCCTATACATGAACACACTACGAACAATAAAACGTGCTCAACACACACGCAATGGGAGGGAATAAGCGGGTGCTGTCATGGGCTCTGAGAAAACCCGTTACCGGTATGTAACTGTCTTTCTCTATCCCCCATGATAGCACCACGGAGAGAATTACAGAGATTTGAAACTTAGGGAGGGACCATAACCTGAATAACCCTTCTTCGAAGGTTAAGTCAGACGAAGAGGCTAGGTCCAGCCGATAGTGATTAAAAAAGGTAGAAGGTGATGACCAGGTGGCCGCTTTACAGATTTGTTCTATCGATACCTCTGACCTTTCCGCCCAGGAGGTTGCTATAGCTCTTGCGGAATGAGCTTCCAGCCCTCTGGGAAGACATTCCCACTGGATGAGTAGGCCAAGGCTATCGAATCTCTTATCCATCTTGCTATGGTACTCTTGGAAGCCTTGAGTCCCTTTCTAGGTCCCTGAAAAATACAAAGAGATCCTTCCTTCCTATACCTCTGGGTGGACTCTAGGTACTGAACCAGACATCTCCTCACGTCTAAGGTGTGAAATCTTTCTTCACTATTGTTAGGGTTTGAGCAAAAGGAAGGAAGAACTACCTCCTAAGACCTATGTAACCGGGATGCTACCTTAGGTAAGTAGGCCGGGTCCGGTTTTAGGATAACCCTATCATCAAGAATCTTTGTGAAGGGAGGTCCTGCAGATAAGGCTTGAATATCACTTACCCTCCAGGCTGACGTTAGAGCTATTAGGAGAGCGGTTTTTAATGATATTTTGAGAGGGATTGACTCTATAGGCTCAAATGGGGGACCTGTTAGAGCTGAAAGAACCAGATTAAGATCCCAAGATGGAAGCTTTTGACTATCGGTCTAGACCTTGCAGCGGCTGACAAAACGTGCTACCCACGGGTTGGCCGCTATATCCCGATTATATAATGCTCCCAGGGCAGCTACCTGTACTTTTAAGGTACTTACCGACAGGGCTTCGATCTAGTCCCTTTTGTAGAAATTCAAGGATCTCAGTAATTGGAACCCCATCCTGAAATCTTACTCCTGAAGAGGACAGGAATTTTTTTTCCAGGTCTTGCCATAGGCTTTTGTAGTGACGGTTTTTCTACTCTAACAACGTAGAAAATAAATCTGACGAAAACCCTCTTTCCTTCAACAGCGCCCCTTCAAATTGCACGCTGTTAAATGAAGGTTCGCTGCCTGAAGGTGGAACACCGATCCCTGAGACAGAAGGTCTGGGAGATCCGGGAGAACCCAAGGATCGGTGATCGATAACATCCTCAGCCAGGAGAACCAAGTTCTTTTTGGCTTGAAGGAAGATATTAATATTAGGTCTTGATTTGTCCTCCCTGACCTTCCGTAGGACCGCTGGGATGAGGATAGTTGGGGGAAAGGCATATACCAGACTGTGTCCAAGGAATTATGAAGGCGTCTAGGGCCTGAGGGTTCCCCTGGGGTCTAGAGAACAAAAGGCTTCCACTTTTCTGTTGATATTGGCAGACAGGTCTATGACTGGGATCCCCCCACATTTCCAATCTCCTCGAAAATGGACTGCTTTAAGACCTATTTGGCCTGTCTCAATTGAGTGCGGCTCATAAAGTCTGCCTTCTGATTTTCCACCCCCAAATGTGTAATGCAGAAAAGGATAGAAGATTGCTCTCTGCTAAGGTGAGATCTTGGAAGTAGTGTCCATTAGGGCTCGGGATCTGGTTCCCCCTTGATGGTTTAGGAAGGCCACCACCACCCGATTGTCAGAAAACACCCGAACATGATGACCCTGTAGAATATGTATGGAAAACTGATAGAGCATGACCCACTGCCCAAAGTTCTTTCTGGTTTGAAGATGCCTCGAACTCCCGTCCTTTCCATACCCCCTGAGTGACCCTGCTGCCCAGGTGAGCTCCCCACCCAGTGGGGCTTGCGTCAGTGGTAACGATCCGAGATAGCTCTGTTACCCAGGGGATTCCATTGGACAGGTTGTTGGCGTCCTTCCACCAAACTAGAGAATAAATAGTAGGAGAATTTAGAGTTATGTAGCCCTCTAAGTGACCCCTTAATGTAGCCTGTTTTTTTAACATGTCACACTGGAGATCCCTTGTGTGGAGCTGAGCTCACTGAACTGCTGGTTAACAGGCGGAAAGGGAACCCAGTAGCGACATCGCCTTTCTCAACGTCATGGAGGGGTTCAGCAAGGCCTTTCACACTAGGTCTACTATTTTCCCTTTTTTCTGAGCTGGGAGGCGGCACTCCTGTTCTCGAGAGTCCAATATTAACCCCAGGAATTCCTGAACTTTCTTCCGCTCTAGCCTTGACTTACTCAGGTTTAGAAGCCAGCCCAGATTCACTAGGGTACTCATTACTCTTGTCCAGCTGCTCTCTGCCGTGTTGCTTGCTATCAAAAACTCGTCCAGATAGCGGACTATTAATATGTCCTGTTCCCTCAGATGAACCATCATTTCCGCTACTAATTTGGTAAATACGCGGGGAGCTATTGATATTCTGAAGGGGAGGGCTTTGTATTGAAATTCTCTTATCTCCCCTTTTATGGAGACAGCTAGTATGAGGAATTTTTGGGACTCTTTGTGAATGGGGACGTGGTAGTAAGCGTCGCTTAGATCCAAGACAGTCATAAAACAGTTCGGAAACAGTATTTTGATGGTCGATTTTATTGACTCCATCTTGAATTTTTGAGTTCTCACATAGCCATTTAGTTTCAGCAAGTTTATGATTGTCTGGTAAGACCTGTCTGGCTTGGACACTAGAAATAACGGGGAGTAGAATCCCTTTCCCGATGAGGGACTTCCTGAAGGACGGATTTGTCTACCAGATCCATTACCTCTCATTCCAGGGCCTCTTGCTCTTGGAGGGAGGACCTCAGGGGAGTCACTACATAGTTTTGAGGAGGGAGGGAAAGAAAGTCTATCCGAAGGCCCGATTTGACCAGGTTTAGTATCCAGGGGCTGGTTGAAACTTTTTCCTAGGCCGTAAGGAAATTAGATAATCTCCCCCCCACACCCTAGGGTGAACTGTCACTTTGGGAATTCTTCCCAGGACAAAAAAAATCCTCAAAGAGGAAACCCCTGTCCTTCCTTTTCCCCTCATTCCATCTGTTTTGCTTCCTCGGGGGTCTTCTACGAAAATTTTTTTTAGTTCCGAAAGGACTGAGTGATGGTGTGGCTCAATTAGGGAAACCCTTCTTATCCCCAGCTTTTTGCAAGATATCATCCCGCATCTCCCCAAACAAAAATTGACACTCACAAGGGATTGAGCATAGCTTGACTTTTGTTTGTAAATCGCCCAGCCAGCATTTGAGCCACAGAGCTCTACGGGCTGCGTTTGAGAGGGCTGCATGCGCCCGTCGAGAACACGGAAGCCCCGCTTCACTTCCGGAGCAGCAGCCATTTTGGTACACCTCTAGGGCACACACTTCCGGAGCGGCGGTCATCTTACTGTACCATCAGGGCACCCGCTGTCCACGTATGCAACCCGCTCACCCTGCAGAAACCTCGGTCCCAGCGGTGGCGGCTTCAGACACCGCACCAGCCGTGGCAGGGGCCTCCCCTCTGCCAGAACCCGTACTGGCTGGCCCCGGATAATCTTCATTCAGGTACCGCAAAAAATGAATGTTCCCTGTCAGGAAATAAGGAAATCAACCGCACTCAATATTTCATGCAAGAGAAAAATATCCATTTATTTATATGCCACACACCAAAATGCTCTAGTAGACATGCGGTTTAGAAAAAATGACGGATGATACTGTTGGAGTTAACGTTTCGACCAAAATTTGTCTTTTTCAAACACTCGCTTATTAGTGAAGAGAGAAGGAGAAATGCAGAGGGCAGGTTCCGTGCACTTGAAATGATATCGGTAAGGGTTTATCTGTCCAGGTATAGAAGGTGTTTTCTTACAACCTGTTCCCTGTCAGGGACAGGAAACCAAATGATGCGGGGGAGAGGTACCGCCCTTTTATCTGTAGGTTTCCTGTCCCTGAAGAAAGGATCTCCTCTCTGTGGTGACGTCATGGGGGATAGAGAAATAAAAGTTATGGCTCTGGGAAGAAGGGAAGCAAATAAACGCAAAAACGAAAATGAGCTGCGGCGCGAATAGGGTTAAACAAGGCACAGTTGTAGCATAGTTACATCCTGTAGACTTTTTTTTTTGGGGGGGGGAAATCCATGAGCAGCAATACCAAACCTCCAGAGTTGTCAATCCCGTTCAGAGCGCCTTGTTAGCCTCTCTTGACACAGGAAAGGCTCACACTGATGGCTCACCTCACACAATGATTTGTGAATCAGCCATTACTATTAGGAGGAACCTGGAGGGCGAGTTTACGGAAGAGAGGCAAGAGCCTTGGCAATTAAGAGCTTTGCCTTGTTTGTTTATGTCACTTCCAGTCAACCCCTTTAAAGGGACTCTGTCACCCCATTTTTCGACTATATGCTGCGGCCACCGCCATCAGGGGCTTATCTACAGCATTTTGCAATGCTGTAGATAAGCCCCAATGTAACCTGAAGAGAAGGAAAAAAAGAGTTAGATTATACTCACCCAGGGGCGGTCCGGGGTCCGGCCCGGTGGGTGTCACGGTCCGGTGCCTTCCATCTTCTACCAAAGACGTCCTCTTCTTTGCTTCCAGTCGTGGCTCCGGCGCACTGCTCTGCCCTGTTGAGGGCAGAGTCAAACACTGCAGTGCGCAGGCCCTCTCTGATCTTTCCTGGTGCCTGCGCACTGCAGTACTCTGCTCTTCCCTCAAAAAGGGGAAGAGCAGTGCGCCTGCGTCGGAGCCACGACGGGAAGCAAAGAGTACGTCTTTGCTAGAAGATGGGAGGACCGGTCGGTGGACCCCCACTGGGTGAGTATAACATAACTCGTTTTTCTTCTCTTTCAGGTTACATCGGGGGCTTATCTACAGCATTACAGAATGCTGTAGATAAGCCCCTGATGGCGGTGGCCGTAGCTTATACATGAAAAATGGGGTGACAGATTCCCTTTAAAAGGATCTGCTGCTAATGTCTTAATGCCAGATGCCCCGGAACACAGGTCCTAAATGAGTACATGCATTGATACGGGGCAGGTGCACAAGGTGGATCTACACAATATCAGGCACATTATTGAATTTTTACCTAGATCATCTGTTATGAGGAGTTTGCCCTGCACAGAGTTGCGACACTGGTTACTTGGCCGGCTGCTGTTCCCAAGGTTAAACTGTATTTTCCAGTGAATGTTTTGATCTCGTTCTAGAGTCTGAAGAAGAGTTCTGTCTCTGATCGTCTTTTCTTCCTGATGGAGGCATTACAAAAGGATATATTACAATGTGGTCAAGTGAAAAGTGTGCCCAGCATAAACATGTGTATGCACATATATCTATTTCAAATTCACAACCATCATTCCAGCACAGTCCCCTATTAGAAGGCCAGCGTGCAACCAGCAAATACAGTACTGTATGAATTCCATGATTTACTTTTAATGATGACAAATAATTCCATTTTCTAAGTGAACACTGGCTGCCATTTTAAAAGGCACAGACAGCTACAATAAAGTGAACCTGTCATCAGGATTGAGCCGAGTAAACTACAGTGTCAGGTTGGCGCTGTTATACTGATTAAAAATTATACCTTGGTTGATGAAATCCGTCTTTTGGTTGTTTAATCTATTTGCAGTTTTCAGTTAATGATTCGCTCATGCTCCGGGGCAACCTGTGGATGGTGGGGGGGCCTTTATATATGGTGCTCTACTTACATTTTCATCTGTATGGCTTATGACAGGTCACTGATCCTTCACTGCCTGCCCCCTATTTTACATACTGTAGATACTAGCATGTATTAATTATGCCTAGAGTATTGTCAGGGGAAAAAAAAAAATAGAATTAGTTCTTACCGGTAATTCGGTCTCTAGGAACCATCCACGACAGCCACCTGGAGGACGTCTCCCCGTCCTAATGGGGAACAGGGACACACAAGAGGTTAAATCCCCCTCCCCTTCCTGCACTCTCCAGTGTTTTTTTCTGGATATATCGGCATGACTAATTACCACCAAAGTGCAGGAATCCATTATAATCATCATTTATTTTAGGGAGGGAAATTCGTGCTGTCGTGGAAGGTTCCTAGAAACCGAATTACCGGTAAGAACTAATTCTATTTTCTCCAGTCACCTTCCACGACATCCACCAGGAGTTATACCAACGATGGATTTCTTTAGGGGGGGGACCACAGCCTGCAGAACACATCTGCCGAATGTTAGATCCCTGTTAAAGTTCAATCTGTAATGCCTGGTGAAGGTGTGTACAGAGGACCAGGTAGCTGCCTTACAAATCTGCTCCGATGAAGCGTTCCCTCTCAATGCCCATGATATAGCAACTGATCGCGTAGAGTGTGCTTTTAACCCGGCAGGAGGGGGAAGGTCTCTTGCTGAGTACGCCAAACAGATAGCCTGCTTGATCTAGCCTGCAATTATGTTTCTGGCCGCTTTCTTCCCTTCATTGCGGCCTGCAAACTGAACAAAGATTTTGGTCGATTCTCCAATTACTGGTACGTTCAAGGTAGTGGAGGACCACTCTGCGCACATCCAGAGTGTGAAAATTTGCTTCTTCTGCATTAGAGGGATTAGGGAAGAATGAGGGCAGCACGATATCCTGGTTTTTGTGAAAATCTGAGACTACCGTATATACTCATGTATAAGCCGACCCGTGTATAAGCCGACCCCCCTAATTTTGCCACAAAAAACTGGGAAAACTTATTGACTTGCGTATAAGCCTAGGGTGAAAAATGATTATGCCCCCATATGATACTCCACAGATTATGCCCCCATATGCTCCACAGATTATGCCCCCATATGCTCCAGATTATGCCCCCATATGTTCCACAGATTATGCCCCCATATGCTCCAGATTATGCCCCATATGTTCCACAGATTATGCCCCCATATGCTCCAGATTATGCCCCCATATATTCCAGATTATGCCCCCGTATGATCCACAGATTATGCTCCCATATGCTCCATATTATGCCCCCATATGCTCCAGATTATGCCCCATATGTTCCACAGCTTATGCCCCCATATGCTCCATATTATGCCCCATATGCTCCAGATTATGCCCACATATGCTCCAGATTATGCCCCATAGTATAGGCCTCATTTGCTGCTGCTGCTGCAAAAAAAATGACATACTCACCTCTCGTCGCTGGGGGCCAGGTGCCGGTGTCCTGAGCAGGCGGTGACAGCGGCGCGCTATGGGGGACAGGTGCCGGTGTCACCGCTCGCTCAGGACCCCGGCACCTGAGATATTTACCTGTCCCTCGGTCCACCGCAGCGCACTGCTCCCTCGGTCTGACTCCTCTGTGTGTGAATGATCTGGCAGGGGGCGGGGCGCGCACTAACGACGTCATCGCGCCCTCTGCCTGATCATTCACACACAGAGGAGTCAGACCGAGGGAGCAGTGCGCTGCGGTGGACCGAGGGACAGGTAAATATCGCTATACTCACCCCTCCGCCGCGCGTCCCTGCAGCCTCTCCTCTTCTCCTGGCGCTCTCCGCAGCGCTTCAGTCCTGCAGCGGTCACGTGCTACCGCTCATTAAAGTCATGAATATGTGCATATTCATGAAAAAAATGGGCTGAAAATCTCGGCTTATACATGGGTATATACGGTACTTTAGGCATAAAGGAGGGGTCTAAGCGGAACACTATACTATCTACATTGAGAGATAAGTAAGGCTCTTGTATGGATAATGCTTGAAGTTCTCCTATATGTCTGGCTGTAGTAATTGCTACAAGGAAGACAGTTTTGAGTGTTAAGGTACTGCCACACTTAGCGATCTGGTTAGCGATCTCAATAATGACGCAAGCTAATGAGATCGTTGGTGTGATCTTTTTAGGTCGCTAGTAGCTGCCAAACAGGAGATCTCATTAACAACTCATCAGCGGTCAGCGATCTCTTTAACGACTTTGGAGGTCGTTAGGATCTGTCATTAGCATGTACTGAGCGCTTCTGATTCATAGGAATTTCCAGCATCGCTCCTGCTCTCTGCGTCCTGCTAGCCTGCTTTGCAACTTCTGCGATCCTCTCTGTGACGCAAAAGAGAACTTACAGATATTGCGATCCATTCCGTGACGCTAAACACCATATGCGTCACAAACGAGGTTGCTCGTCGTTCGCAAAAGGTGCCAAACACAGCGATATAGGCTCACCAGCGGGACACCAACGATCAAAAAACGGTCCAGAACTCTAGTGAGCGATCAGCGACATCACAGCAGGGGCCACATCGTTGCTACATGCCACACACAACGAGGTCGCTAACGAGATCGCTAAATAGTGAGTTTTAGTGATCTCGTTTGCGATCTCGTTTAGTGTGGCATACCCTTTAGGGTTTTTAGTGATAAAGAAGTTAAGGGCTCAAAGGGAAGCTGAGATAGACTATTAAGAACTAAGTTCAGATCCCAGGGAGGAACTCGGGTATGGTTCCTAGGGGGCATCCGGGTTGTGGAAATCATAAACTGCTTGATCCAGCGGTGTTCCGCTAGATTTTGATCAAAGACGGAACTTAGAGCCGAAATCTGGACTCTTAATGTACTTGGTGTAAGCCCTATGTCAAATCCGCTTTGAAGAAAATCTAGGATTTGAGCCACGTTAGCATTGAAAGGGTCTGGTATGTTGGGAAGACACCAGGATAAAATGTTTTCCATATTTTTCCATAAATGGCGTTGGTCACTGGTTTCCTACTTCCCTGCATTGTGTGGATCACCCTATCCGATAGACCCTTAGCTCTTAGAATGTCGGCTTCAACAGCCAAGCCGCAAGGTTTAGGTTGCCGGGATTCGGACACAGTATTGGACCCTGATGGAGGAGATCGGGTCTCTGACCCAGGTGGACAGGACCTTCCAGGGCCATTTCCCTCAGAGCGCTGTACCAACTTCGGCCTGGCCATAATGGTGCTATTAGGATCGTCACTACCTGATCTGATCTTTTGTAGTGTTTTTGGTAGCAAGGGAATCGGGGGAAAGGCGTAGGCAAGTTCGAAACTCCATGAATGGGAGAAGGCATCTATCCCCTGAGCTCCGCGTGATGGGTTGAGAGAGAAAAAAAGCTTTGATTTTTGTATTGTGGGCGTTTGCAAATAAGTCTATTTCTGGTTTTCCCCATCTCGATGTTAGGGATAGGTAGACCTCCAGGTTCAAGCTCCACTCTCCGGGCTGGACATCCCTTCTGCTCAAGAAATCCGCCTGGACGTTGTCTTCGCCTCTCAGATGTACCGCCGAAATAGACAGCAGATGTTTCTCCGCCCAGGAAAATATTCTTGCTGCAATTAGCTCTAGGCCGGCATATCTCGTGCCCCCTTGGTGACGAAGGTAGGCTACTGTTGTCACATTGTCGGAGTAAATGCGCATGTGGCGATTCTTGATGAGAGCTGTGGCCGCTTCTAGAGCTTCCTCCACCGCTTTTAATTCTCTCCGGTTCGAGGAACTGGTTTTCATATCCACGCCCCATAGACCTTGAAAGTACTCGTTCTCCACCACGGCGCCCCAACCTCTCTGACGGGCATCCGTGCAGAGCACTTTCAGGGGAAGTTGATCCCAATCCACTCCTCGCCTTAGATTTTTGCTGTCTAGCCACCATTTCAGGGACAGCTTCACATATTCTGGAAGTGGAATTTTCCTTAATAGCGTATTCCGACACTTCCGTGCGTGGAGCAGAACGTGGGACTGAAGGACCCGCGTATGTGCCTGAGCCCAGGCAACCGCCTGGATACATGACGTCATGGATCCTAGTATGGACATAGCATCCTTTAAGGTTGGCATTCTCTGTTGCCTGAACCTGGCGATTTTCTGGCGGACCTCCTGTTGGCGATCTTCGGGAAGAAAGGATGCCCTCTCTTCCGAATCCAGAAGCACCCCAAGAACTTCTTCTTTGGAGAAGGGAGGAGGTCCGATTTTAGCAGATTCGTAATCCAACCTAGATCCTCGAGAATTTCCAGGGTTCTTGCCACATCGTGGTTCAGTCGCGTTGCTGATGGCGCGATTATGAGCAGGTCGTCTAAATATGGGACGATGCATATTTGTGGTAGCCGAATAAAGATGACCGCTTCCCTCATGATTTTGTAAATATTCGAGGAGCAGGGGATACTCCGAAAGGAAGGGCACTGAATTGGTAATGTCTGATTTCCTGATTGCAAACCTGAGGAACTTTTTGTACTCCGGATGGACAGGTACACGATAGTAAGCGTCCCTCAGGTCTATTGTATCCATAACCCAATTCCTTCCGATTAGAGGTATCGCTGATCTGACCGATTCTATCTTGAACCTTCGGTACCGGACGTATTGGTTCAGAGGCTTCAGATTTATTATCAGTCTGTATTTCCCCAAAGGTTTTTTTTACAAGGAAAAGACGGGAATAATGGCCTTTGTTTATCTCTTTTTGGGGCACAGGGGAAAGTACTTTCTCTCGCATAAGGTCTTGCACTTGAAGATGCAAGAGGTTCTGGAGGTTTGGGTCCCGTTGGGATGTAATTCTCAGGGCCGAGGGAGGCAGGCTCTCGAATTCCAGTTTTAAGCCATACTGTATGGTATTGAGAATCCACCTGTTTGTGGATATCGACTTCCAACGGGCTAAAAACTGTGAGAGCCGCCCACCCACCGGGGAGTCATTGTTTGTCTGGAGTACGCTGGGTCTGAGGGACAAGAATGTTCTTGCCCTTACCTCCTTTGGGGTAGCTCCACCTGCCAGTTTTCCCCTTTCCTCTAAATTCTTTCTGAGAGGGTTGTTCCTAGGGGGGGGGGAGGGGGACAAAAAAAAACTCTTTCTGGTACTCTTTTGTTCAGGAAGTGATTTTCCCTTGTCTGATGCCTTTTGTAGAATGTCGTCTAATACCGGTCCAAAGACATGATGTCCCTGGAAGGGTATGGAACGAGTTTAGTTTTTGATGTTACATCTCCCCCCATGATTTTAACCATATAGCTCTTCTGGCAGAGTTAGACAGGACCAAGGACCTCGCCGACACCCTAACGGATTCCCCTGAGCCATCAGCCAAAAAGGCCGTGGCTTTTTGTAGAAGGGGCAGGGATTCTAGGATCTCTTCTCTAGAGGTCCCTTGAGAGATATGATTCTCTAGAGTGCGGAGCCAGAGGGAAAGGGCCCTAGCGACACAAATAGAAGCTATATTAGCCATCAATAAATTGGTCGAAGCTTCCCAGGATTTTTTCAGGTGACTTTCATTTTGCGGTCCATTGGATTCCTCAACTGGGAGGCATCCTCAAAGGGAAGAGAGGTCT
Source organism: Oophaga sylvatica (assembly GCA_033576555.1). Lineage (NCBI taxonomy): Eukaryota > Metazoa > Chordata > Amphibia > Anura > Dendrobatidae > Oophaga > Oophaga sylvatica. The sequence goes on along the minus strand of JARQOD010000001.1, from coordinate 827,818,170 downwards.
TTTTGACAGCTTTAGAGACCTGAACATCTACCTTAGGGATCTCCCACATTGAATTGTCTCCTCCAGAGGAAATCTATTCCTGAGCTCCGAGGGTACAGACAATCCTTTTTCTGGAAAGTTCCATTCCTGGAGTATAAGGTCTTGCACGTTTTCGTGCACCGGAAACCCTTTCTTTCCCCTGGGTTTTAGCCCCCAAACATTTCATCCTGTACAGTAAGTTTTGCCTCCTCTTCCTCCACACCCATGGTGTTTCTCACCATGGAAATTAACTCATCTAAATCCTCCGAGGAGAAATGATATTTTTTATGATCAGGCCTGGGTGCGGATGAAGAGGTGGAGCCCTCATCTTCCCAAATATCCTCTGAACCTGAAGTGTGAATCTCCCCAGGGTCAGAGTCAGTTTCAATCAGGGTCCTTTTCCTCTTTTTAGGGAGAGGAGTGAGTGGCGTTTGAGGAAGGGAAAATGCCGCCATAGAGGTTTGCACCTCTTGCTTAATGAGGGTCTTAATACTGTCAAACAGGGAGGGTTGTTCAGTGCGTATGTCGTCCGTGCAAGGTTGACATAGTTTTTTCTTATATGAGGAAGATAACTTGCATCCACACACGCCACATTTATGACTAGGTTTTCTTGCGCCCGAAGCCTTTTCTCCCTATAAAGAGACATAAGGTATGCTAAGTAACCCTTACATGCCTGGACAGCCGGGGACCATTTTTGCTACTCACGGTAGGAGGGGGAACGCTGGGCTCCGCAGATGCAGCAGAGGGGGTTTTATCACCGTCCATAGTAAGCTGTCAGTCAGTCACACAGAGGTATAGTTACTGCATCTTACCTGGAGCCAGCTTTGATCCTGCATTTAAAGGATTGCAGCAGCGTTCAATTTTGTGCCCCTCCTCCCTCCTGGCCCATGGGGAGAATCGTGAGAGAATGCCCCCATTGGCTGCGCCGGACTGGAGCCCCTCTCCAGGCCGAAAAGCGGCTGAAGTGCGTTCGTTCCAGCCTGAAACGCACCTTGGACGCGAAACCGGAAGTGCCTCGCTTGCCGACACTTCGGTCGCCCGGCTCAATGCGACGCAGCGAGGAGAGGGAGGAGGAAGCCGGGGAGCTGTACGGGACCCCGGCGCACATCATCGCCCCGCTTTACCTCTCTCAGAGGCGCGGGAAAGGTCCCGAGTCACATGTGGAACATGGAGACGGGAGCAGCTATCCGGAGAAAGGAGGAGGCGAACCCCCGCAACCTCGGCTGCCCGGCGGTAAGTTTCCTAAGGAGCTCCGCTCGCCAGCCACGGCAGCTCCTGTAGAACCTCTTCGTGCCCCACTGGGGAACAGGAAAAAACCACTGGAGAGTGCAGGAAGGGAGGGGTATTTAACCTCTTGTGTGTTCCTGTTCCCCATTAGGGCGGGAAGACGTCCTCCAGGTGGCTGTCGTGGAAGGTGACTGGAGAAAAAGTGCCTTCATCAAAATGGCACGCTTGTTCAGTACCATCTATCGGAACGCAATAGATGCTATTGCGCATGCGCCCCCCCCCCCCCCCCTCGCCAGCAACCATTTTGATTAAGGCAATTTTTTTTACCTGGCAATACTATAGGCATAATGCTTTACATGCTAGTGTGCAGACGCTGGCGCCATTTTGCACAAAAAATGTAAGTGTATTTTTTTCTAAACACATCATAGTATATGCAGCATGTAAAATAGGAGGCATTAAGTTATTTTATTTAAAAGGCCCTTTTACCAAACATTCAAAAGGCAAAAGACAATGTAACCACATCCCTGGTGATCCTATGACAATCTAGTACATCACTATATAATAATCAAGTGAAATCATCCCCGAGAAGAACTCATATACAGTAACACCATACAGGTCAGATTATAATCGGGACGTTCAGACTCCAGAAATGATAAAAAAAAAACCCTATGCCAAACAGCGATGAACCTGTTAGGAATGATGAAAATCAAAAAGCAAAAATAATGCCCAAGTGTGTGTGAGGAAGAAATATAATCCTAATAGGGCAGATGGCAACAGATATACACTAACACTAATGTGGCTTCCCACATCGCTCTAGTCCCGGGACTACTTTCCCTCTGACATGGACATCCTTGACGTACTCTGATGATCGCCTTATATGGTGACTCTGCAATACCTTTTTTTTGTTTCATATCGGTTTCCCTGTTCCCTTCGCATTTCATGCACACTTCATGTTGACATGCTCTTTTCCTGTTGGTGCATATTTCTTGCCACCTGCCCCATTAGGATTATATTTCTTCCTCGCACACACTGGAGCATATTTTTTGCTTTTTATCATTCCTAACAGGTTCATTGCTGTTTGGCATAGGGGTTTTTTTTAATCGTTTCTGGGGGCGCTCAGACTCGATTATAATCTGACCCACATGGTGTTACTTTATGTGATTTATTGTCAGGGATGATTTCACTTTATTATATAGTGACGTACTAGATGGTCATAGGATCACCAGGGATGTGGTTACATTGTCTTTGCCTTTTAAATGTTTTGATATTGTGGGTGTTTTTTGTCTTCAAATAAATTTTGTCTATTTATCATTCATCTGAGTGTGCGCCCTTTTTGCATGGATCTTTTTTGGTTTTTGACTTCATGTTGAACTGGACACCATGTAATTGTGGTTGCAGAGTAAAATTTTTTTCCATTTTACCATCTGACGAAGAAAGCAGTGATTTCCCAAACGCAATATAAAAGCATGGAGCAGGCAGGCTCCTGTACTAGAAGGCATCGTCGCATCAGACACCGCTTTCAGCTTCATGGATGCCACTGGTGTGGGCTCCACTGCTGTACAGCCCTTGTGTGCTTGCTTCCTTGGCTTGCACAGACCCCTGGATCAGAAACAGCATGCTTCTCTGGACATTTTCTCCTTCCACCCACCAATGGCAAGTTGGGCGTTGCATGTACCTAGCACTATTAGTAGGTTTTTCAGCTCTTAACCTATGGGTTGGCATCAGCTACTATGCTTCTTCTGCTCAGTGCACCAGTATAAACTTACATCAGCATTATCTGAAGGGTTACTTGGTGTTTCTGGTGTCACCAGGTGGAGCTTTCTGGTTCATAATATTTTCAGCATAATGTTTTACATTTTTTTCCCCACCAACATTCACTTATAGCACTAGCTTGCATTAATCACTGCCACAGGTATAAATATTTTTTAGGCATTGTACTGCAACTACCCTGTTGGGGCAAATAGAGCGGTGTGTTAGCTATGCTGGGCCTATACCCAGCTCTATTACGGCTTTTTGCATTGTAAACCACAACTATTTATACTTACGCTTTATGGTCACCATTTTTAATTCATCAATTGAAAGCATAGTTGTGTGAATCACAAACACCGTGCTTGAACTGTGACTGGGGCCCAAGGAGAAGGCAGACTTGTATACGAGGCTGAAGATGGTTTCTTATTCGGCAATTTTTTCTTTTCTCTTTTTTTATAGGTTTAACAAAAAATAAGTATCACAATCATAACATACAATGCAGCGAGGTGCCCTGATGTGAATATACTTAAAAACAGCTACAAAAATTACAAAACTGGCACGAAAATGGGCATCATAGTGGGCACCGAAGGGTGTTAATAAAAGCATTACATGACTTTGGGCCACTGACAGCACACTGCAGACATACAGAACAGGGAGCCCCACAGCAAACCCAGGTCACTGTAGACTGGCCCAAATGGGTTCCGGGCATCAGAACTGGCATCAAAGTGGGCAAACAGTCGACTTTGGCCATTTGAATAAGTAACTGATGTTTTTAAAGGTTTGAATGACTTTGGGCCACTGATTTCACACATCTTTTACATGCATATGCAACAATGGGGATAGGGGAAAATATGTGTAAGTGGGTTAAGAACTGGCTCATGGATAGAAAACAAAGGGTGGTTATTAATGGAGCACACTCTGACTGGATCACGGTTAGCAGTGGGTATACACAGGGGTCAGTATTGGGGCCGCTTCTCTTTAACATATTTATTAATGACCTTGTAGGGGGCATACAGAGTAGTATTTCAATATTTGCAGATGACACTAAACTCTGCAGGGTAATAAATACAGAGGAGGACAATTTTATATTAAAAAAGAATTTATGTAAACTAGAAGCTTGGGCTGATAATTGGCAAATGAGCTTTAATGGGGATAAATGTAAGGTCATGCACTTTGGTAGAACAGACAAGATGTATAATTATGTGCTTATTTGTAAAACACTGGGCAAAACTGTCACTGAAAAAGACCTGGGTGTATGGGTGGACAACAAACTCACATTAAGGCTGTGGCTCCCTCCAGCCAGGCCCAAATGAGTTCTGGGCATCGGAATTGGCATCAAAGTGGGCAAACAGCCAATTTTCACAGATTTGAATAAGTAACTGATGCTTTTTAAGGGGTTAAATGACTTTGGGCCACTGATGTCACACTATGAATACACAGATAGGGATGCCCTGCATCAAACCCAGGTCCCTCCAGCCTGGCCCAAATGTGTTTTGGGCATCAGAATTGGCTTCAAAGTGGGCAAACAGCCAATTTTCACAGATTTGAATAAGTAAATGATGTTTATAAGGGGTTAAATGACTTTGGGCCACTGATCTCACACTAAGAATACCCAGAAAGTGATGCCCAGAACTCAATTCGGCCAGGCTAGAGGGACCTGGGTCTGATGCAGGGCATCATGATCTATATATTCTTAGTGTGAGATCAGTGGCCCAAAGTCATTCAACCGCTTAAAAACATCAGTTACTTATTCAAATCTGTGAAAATTGGCCGTTTGCCCACTTTGAAGCCAATTCTGATGCCCAGAACCCAGTTGGGTCAGGCTGGAGACACATGGTTTTGATGTGAGGATCCCTGTTCTATGTCTGCAGTGTGCTATCAGTGGCCCAAAGTCATTTAACCCTTTTATTAATGCCCTTTGGTGCCCATTTTTGTGCCAGTTTTATAGTTTTTGTAGCCGTTTCACATCAGGGCACATCGCTGCATTGTATGTTATTATTGTGTTGCTTTTTTTTTTTTTTGTTTTTTTTTGTTAAACCTATAAAAAACAGAAAAGAAAAAATTGCCAAATAAGAAACTGATGAACGAGAAACCAACGTCAGCTCCGAATAAGAAACCAACTTCGCCTCCTGCGGTTGTTGCACAGCACTGCTGGCCAGACTGGCTGCTTGATGGGAGCAGTATGTGATCGGTCCAGCAGTTTCCGCCAATAGTAAAGCAGCTTTCTCCTGTGATGTTACCGCTGGCTGATGGCGAGGTCTGGTGACAACACCTGCTCTATGGCAGTAGGAGAACCTGGGATAGAAGTGTCACAGTCACATCCAAGAGAGATAGCTGGGCCACTCACCTCCTGACTGTAGTCAGGTCACTGTTCACATGCTCCGTTTCCCCATACCCCACAGTCTGTGCACACCCTGACAGACCGGCGGGACTCACCTGCTTGAGGGTGCTGGTGAGAAAGTAGATCAGAGAGAGCCCGAACACAATGCCCAGCACCCATCTCTTGCGCAGGATCTTCCTCCACAGCATAGACACCACCTGCACCATCCCTGCCCCAGAGGAGAGCTCCGCCTGTGTACAGCTGTCAGCGCCCGCAGAGCTCCGGCCGCCTGTCACACGCCGGACCAGTCATAACAAGCCAATGTATGGGGCTGTGCCCTCACACCGGACACACGGACATGGCGGCGCTGTGCCTCCACTGTAACCTCCGCCACAGGCTAGCGCGCCGTGCACCAAACCGAAGCTGTCAGCTCAAAGCCTATCTGCTCTACAGCACCCACATGATTACTAGTGATGTTATCTCCCCGGAAGTTATCCTTGCAGCTGGTTCCACTTCCTGCGTAAGGGCTTTGTTCCCATGGTGACGGTCCTGAAACGCCGTTCTCCGTCACGTGACATGTCGCAGTGACCCGGAAACGAATGAGAGCGCAGCCGGCTTCTGTCTGCAAAGGTGACGTCATCCGCTCTGCACCGCCCAAGACCAGGTGAGAGGATGCGGGAGGCTCCATAGATGTGAGGGACCGATCCTCCCGCTCTATTGTCCCCTGTTATCAGCCAGGGAGGCTGTGAGGAAAGCGCGATCCTCCCTGTACAGCAGCCATCTCCGCTCTGTTGTCCTCTGTTATCAGCCAGGGAGGCTGTGAGGAAAGCGCGATCCTCCCTGTGCAGCAGACATCTCCGCTCTATTGTCCCCTGTTATCAGCCAGGGAGGCTGTGAGGAAAGCGCCATCCTCCCTGTACAGCAGCCATCTCCGCTCTGTTGTCCTCTGTTATCAGCCAGGGAGGCTGTGAGGAAAGCTCGATCCTCCCTGTACAGCAGCCATCTCCGCTCTGTTGTCCTCTGTTATCAGCCAGGGAGGCTGTGAGGAAAGCGCGATCCTCCCTGTACAGCAGCCATCTCCGCTCTATTGTCCACTGTTATCAGCCAGGGAGGCTGTGAGGAAAGTGCCATCCTCCCTGTACAGCAGCCATCTCCGCTCTGTTGTCCCTGTTATCAGCTAGGGAGGCTGTCAGGAAAGCTCGATCCTCCCTGTACAGCAGCCATCTCCGCTCTGTTGTCCTCTGTTATCAGCCAGGGAGGCTGTGAGGAAAGTGCCATCCTCCCTGTACAGCAGCCATCTCCGCTCTGTTGTCCTCTGTTATCAGCCAGGGAGGCTGTGAGGAAAGCGCCATCCTCCCTGTACAGCAGCCATCTCCGCTCTGTTGTCCTCTGTTATCAGCCAGGGAGGCTGTGAGGAAAGCGCGATCCTCCCTGTACAGCAGCCATCTCCGCTCTATTGTCCACTGTTATCAGCCAGGGAGGCTGTGAGGAAAGTGCCATCCTCCCTGTACAGCAGCCATCTCCGCTCTGTTGTCCCCTGTTATCAGCTAGGGAGGCTGTCAGGAAAGCTCGATCCTCCCTGTACAGCAGCCATCTCCGCTCTGTTGTCCCTGTTATCAGCCAGGGAGGCTGTGAGGAAAGTGCCATCCTCCCTGTACAGCAGCCATCTCCGCTCTGTTGTCCTCTGTTATCAGCCAGGGAGGCTGTGAGGAAAGCGCCATCCTCCCTGTACAGCAGCCATCTCCGCTCTTTGTCCTCTGTTATCAGCCAGGGAGGCTGTGAGGAAAGCGCGATCCTCCCTATGCAGCAGCCATCTCCGCTCTATTGTCCCCTGTTATCAGCCAGAGAGGCTGTGAGGAAAGCGCAATCCTCCCTGTACAGCAGCCATCTCCGCTCTATTGTCCTCTGTTATCAGCCAGAGAGGCTGTGAGGAAAGCGCCATCCTCCTGTACAGCAGCCATCTCCGCTCTATTGTCCTCTGTTATCAGCCAGGGAGGCTGTGAGGAAAGCGCGATCCTCCCTATGCAGCAGCCATCTCCGCTCTATTGTCCCCTGTTATCAGCCAGAGAGGCTGTGAGGAAAGCGCAATCCTCCCTGTACAGCAGCCATCTCCACTCTGTTGTCCTCTGTTATCAGCCAGGGAGGCTGTGAGGAAAGCGCGATCCTCCCTGTACAGCAGCCATCTCCACTCTGTTGTCCTCTGTTATCAGACAGGGAGGCTGTGAGGAAAGCTCGATCCTCCCTGTACAGCAGCCATCTCCACTCTGTTGTCCTCTGTTATCAGCCAGGGAGGCTGTGAGGAA
>JARQOD010000001.1:827760053-827810453 GCA_033576555.1 Oophaga sylvatica | reverse complement strand
AGTTCCTTGAGGGGTCTAGTTTCCAAAATGGTGTCATTTGTCGGGGGTTTCCACTGTTTAGGCATATCAGGAGCTCTCCAAACACGACATGGCATCCAGCCAATTCTGCGTTGAAAAAGTCAAACGGCGCTCCTTCCCTTCCAAACTCTGCCATGCACCCAAACAGTGGTTTACCCCCACATATGGGGTATCAGCGTACTCAGGACAAATTGCACAATAACTTTTGGAGTCTTGTTACCCTTGTGAAAATAAAAATTGGGGTGAAAAGATCATTTTTGTGGAAAAAATATGATTTTTTAATTTTACGGCTCTACGTTATAAACTTGTGTGAAGCACTTGGGGGTTCAAATTGCTCACCAAAGATCTAGATAAGTTCCTTAGGGGATCTAGTTTCCCAAATGGGGTCACTTGTGAGGGGTTTCCACTGTTTAGGCACATCAGGGGCTCTCCAAATGCAACATGGCGTCCAATCTCAATTCCAGCCAATTTTGGTTGGAAAAAGTCAAATGGTGCTCCTTCCATTCCGAGCTCTGCCGTGCGCCCAAACAGTGGTTCCCCCCCACATATCGGGTATCCGCGTACTCAGGACAAATTGGACAACAACTTTTGTGGTCCAATTTCTCCTGTTACTCTTGGGAAAATAAAAAATTAGTGACTAAAAATAATTTTTGTGGGAAAAAAATAGGATTTTTTATTTTCATGTCTGGGCATTATAAACTTGTGTGAAGCACTTTGGGGTTCAAAGTGCTCACCAAAGCTCTAGATAAGTTCCTTAGGGGGTCTAGTTTCCAAAATGTGGTCACTTGTGGGGGGTTTCTACTGTTTAGTCTCATCTGGGGCACTGCAAACGGAACATGACCCCAACAACGTCTGCATTCCAAAACGTTACTACTTCCTTTCCAAGCCCTGCCGTGCGCCCAAACAGTTTCCCCCCCACATATTGGGTATCAGCGTACTCAGGACAAATTGGACAACAACTTTTTGGGTCCAATTTCCTTGGGAAAAATCAAAAATTTGGGACTAAAAAATCATTTTTGTGGAAAATTTTCTTTTTTTTTCACACCCAGGCATTATAAACTTTTGTGAAACACTTGGGGGTTCAAAGTGCTCACAACAGATCTAGATAAGTTCCTTAGGGGGTCTAGTTTCCAAAATGGTGTCACTTGTGGGGGGTTTCCACTGTTTAGGCGCATCAGGGGCTCTCCAAACGCGACATGGCATCCAGTCTCAATTCCAGCCAATTTTAGTTTGAAAAAGTCAAACGGCGCTCCTTCCCTTCCGAGCCCTGCTGTGCGCACAGACAGTGGTTTTCCCCCACATATGGGGTATTGGCGTACTCAGGAGAAATTGCACAACAACTTTATCTGTCCATTTTCTTCTTTTACCCTTGTGAAAATAAAAAAAAAGTTTGTAAAAGATCATTTTTGTGGCTAAAAAGATAAATATTCATTTTTTCCTTCCACGTTGGTTCAGCTCCTGTGAAGCACCTGAAGGGTTAATAAACTTCTTGAATGTGGTTTTGAGTACCTTGAGGGGTGCAGTTTTTAGAATAATGTCACTTTTGGGTATTTTCTGCTATATAGACCCCTCAAAGTGACTTCAAATATGAGGTGGTCCCTAAAAAAAATGGCTTTGTAAATTTTGTTGTAAAAATGAGAAATCGCTGGTCAACTTTTAACCCTTATAATTTCCTAAGAAAAAAAAAAATTTTGATTCCAAAATTGTGCTGATGTAAAGTAGACATGTGGGAAATGTTATTTCTTAACTATTTTGTGTGACATATTTCTCTGTTTTAAGGGAATAAAAATTCAAAGTTTGAAAATTGCAAAATTTTCAAATTTTCGCCATATTTGCATTTTTTTCAAAAATAAACGCAAGTTATATCGAAGAAATTTTACCAATAACGTGAAGTACAATATGTCACGAGAAAACAGTCTCAGAATCGCGAACATCCGTTGAATCGTTCCAGAGTTATAACCTCATAAAGAGACAGTGGTCAGAATTGTAAAAATTGGCCCTGTCATTAACGTGCAAACCACCCTTGGGGGTGAAGGGGTTACGTCCAATTCAACATGAAAAATCTGGTGATTGTTGTCAGGTCCTTTTTAACAAAGGACATATCCATCATTGGGAAGGCATCACCTCTGGATCCACAAAATTAACTGTGTGAGCATGACTAATATACCTAGTCGGGTTCCTGCTAAAACTTCAGGGATCAGTGACAATATAGGATCTAGGTGTTTAGACAGAGCGAGTTCCCTGTCAGCCCATTGCCCCCACGTGCACACCCCTTCTTGACCTGATCACAGTGGTGACACTGCATTACCATGGCAGCTGGGGGCCTAACAATGGCCCACGTGGCTGCCGTTTTAGTCCTCCTATGAGACCCAGCCAGAAGCTGGCAGACATAATACATTGCTGTACAGAGGTATCATATTGTGTTATATGAGTTATACAAGTCATTTTAGTTGTGTTTACCACCAGAAGCTATAATGTAGGTATATTCTGTTCTCTTAGTGAGGGGCAGGGATAAGATTGGCCATTATTAGCTTATTGAAGATCCATTATGTTTTGTTCTGCCTCACAGACAATCTTGCCGACTTTTAGACAGTTTATTTAGCTGTCTTCTTCCCGCTTCTGATCCCTTTAGTTTAACATCGGAGCCATGGAACAGATGAAGGCAATTTCATTGTCTCAGCTGACAGGTTATTGTACGGTATAGTGTGCACTATACCCGAGACTAAATCTTGTCAGATAGGATAGTTTAATCTTTACGACGATGCTGATTACAGGTATCAACGTAATGGGCAATTTGCGGAGGCAACAGATCCCCTGAGGCCGCCGTAATTGGCTTATTTGTGGATGATGTCAAGCTCTGTAAACCAAGGCATTTAGGGACATAAAACTTCTACCTTATTTCAAAACTTACCTGTGTCTCTGGATTCCTCTGATCATTAATTGTCTGTAAAGTTTAGCTTCATTGCCTAATAAAACGCCTTCTTATAATGTGTATATTGAATATGGCAATGTTTCTCTTCTATCTGCAGTCTTATCTTTCTGAAGCCAAACTTGGGGGCCATGGATTTCTTCGAGCTCATGTGGATCGTGGGCATCTCGGACTTTGTTCTGAAATACATCACAGTATCTTTGAAGTGTCTGATCCTCTCTCTTCCGAGGATTGTCATAGCTGTGAAATCTAAGGTAACTAAGCCTGCACTAATTTCTAACCTACCATCTCCACTTTAGTTTATTTAAGGGCCTTCGGCTCGGACTCGAGCCATGGCAACTTGATGAATGAACAGTCTGTAGGAAGATCGATCTTGTGCAAGCCTAGGTATCTCCACCAGGTTCTTCTCCGCCATTATCTTGATTGTATCAAGCCATCTGGTTGCTGGTCTTCCTTTTCTCCTTATCCCTTCTATTCTTCCGACCATGATGTCCTTCTCCAGTAATTGCTCTCCTTGTATGATGTGACCAAAGTAGAAAATTCTTAGCTTGGTGATCCATGCTTCGAGTACAATCTCCACTACACCAGTTTAATCTCATCATTTTTCATTGCTAGGTTGGCAGAGGGCAGGTAAAGTTAAAGGGGTATTGCAGTCATTTGAGTAATAAGATTGGATTTTTTTTTTCAATATAAATTAGTTATAGATTTTGATCAGTTTGAGAGTCATCGTTCTACCAAAAGCCACCCTTGTAACCTTGTGGCTTTACAATGAAGCTTGGCTAAGATATGGCATGGTGTTTTACTTGCATGCATTATGAATGCTGTGTGTACTGATCTTTCTTCCCCTGGGGAAGAGAAGCAAGTTAATATGAGTCTCACCCCAGGTAACACAAAGAGCAGTACATCGTAGTGTAACGGGTGCATGGCAAATGTAGTCCTAGCAACAGCCTATGAATTAGGAAACCAGTCCGGAGCATGTTGGCTGAGGTAGACGGTGGTACCATCTGGGGGTTGTGCCAAGGTAAATTAAGGATAGCTGCTGTCTATAAATTATGTATTACACAGACATGTCCATTGTTAAGTGATCCTTTCATAAACGGCTTCAAAGGGGTTTACTATTTTCACAAACATGCCCAAATGGTCCGCTTCTTATCTAGTCGCTTTGTTTTGGTTAGCCCTTTCATGTCATGACCACAGTGCACATCACCACTGCAGTCAGTCATTGTGCTCAGTGACTCTACTAATGTAGGTGGCATGAGCCATAGAGCTCAGTGATCAACTGCAGCTGTGATGTGATGTGGTCGTGAACTCACCGCTGCAGCCAAAACACAGCGACAAGGAGCCGCATTGAGTTCACGTGCATGGTGCACATCGCTGCTGCAGTTGATCACTGAGCTCCATAGTTTGTGCCATTTCCATCAGAAGAGCTATTGAGCTCAGTGATTGGCTGCAGCGGTGATACGCTGTGTATGTTGGAGATCCTGCCCTAGACTGGGACAGGGTGTGCACTATATGAGTTTAATAGTTTACAACAATGTAATTGCTTGGGTACCTCTTTTTTGAAAGTAGAAAACCCCTGTAAGTTATACTGTACGTCACAATAACAATTCAGTACAATCTTGTGGCATCCAGTAAAAATATATATGTTTAGCACAGAAGCCATGATGGATGGCATGCTTCACAGGTATTGTTCATAACCATTATTAACGTAAAGCCCCCTTCTTCTGTCTAACTTCTCAGATGTATTAGTTGCTATTAGGTGTTCATCTAATGGGTTAAACAGTGGGGATCTGAATGATCGGATCCTACATTTTATAAGGCTATCTGTAACGGCTGCACTTCTGCTGCTGACCTAGCTCGTACCATGCTGCATCCATGTATGATGAATATATCAGTCACTGGGTAACCCTTATTTATGGCCGACTGGTATACACCATTTACTGAGGTGGTTAATGTCTCCTGATCAAGGTGGCTCCTGTGAAACAATATATTGATTTCTCCGTCGCCTCATTGGGGAACACTGGACCATGGGTGTTATGCTGCTGCCACTAGGAGGACACTAAGCAATAAATCCTCAATCCTCAATCCTGAACCAGTTCTTGCTTAGTGTCTGTAGGAGGCACTAGGGTCTTTTTTCAAATTTTTTTCATTTTTTTCTAATTTTATTTTTCCAAATTATCTTTTTTTCATGGAATAGAAGGGCGACGGGGTCTTATAGAAAAGTCCCGATCTCCCAAAAATCTTCAACAGGCGGGAACGCGGAGTGTCGCCTCCCCGTACCCCCTCCTGCAACGATATCTCGCCTGAGCTCTTTTTGGGGCGACTGATCCCTTTAATGGGTCCGTTCTCCCCACACCTTCAACGGACGGGAACATTGGGTGTCGCCCCCATGTACCCCCTTCCGGAGCCAGGCCTTCAGACAGTCAGGAGTCCCCCTCTGCACCACCACTGCCATGAAAGAGCCTGGTGCTGGGAATTTAACCCTCTCCACCTCCCTGTCAAAGGGATGGTGGATTGAGGAGACATGGGCCGCTGGCCCCTGACATCAGTGAGTACATACAGCACCCTCCATCTCCGCTGTCTCGGCCTCCTCCAACAGCCGCTGCTCCATAGCAGCCGCTACCGAAGCCCCCTTCAGCACCGCGGCCTGGCCGAGCACCACCGCCGTGGCCTGCTCCAGCCACCGCGGCCTTCTCATAGGAGCCGCCGCCGCGGCCTTTTCATAGCAGCCGCCGCGGCTTCCCCACAGGAGCCTTCTCTGCGGCCTCACCTCCCAGTGGGCCTATTCCTCCCGAGTGAGCTACGTCCTTGGCACAGTCCATGGATTCCCTGACTAAGGCCTTGGAAACTTTCCGTGGTTCCTCCTCAAGCCAGGGCATTCCTTTACCGGCAGAAGGCCCTTCAGTTTCCAGAGAATCTTCCTCAGACTGGGGCCGGTCCGCGGCAGCAGCGAGGCGGCATTCTAGGAAACGTCCCCATTATTCGTCTTCTACGGCCCCTGCAACAGGAATTGATTTCAGTCTGGGACAGAAACCCAGCCTCCTTGAGTCGCCGCTTTTTCCTGCCGCCCAAAATCAAGCGGACCCTAAAATGGTGGACAGCTCTGAATCAAGGAAGGACCTTTCTTCCTGTACATTGGTTGGTGGTGACCACCGACGCCAGCCTTGTCGGATGGGGTGCGGTTTTTCGTCACCACACGGCTCAAGGTCGCTGGTCCCCTCAAGAAGCCCAACTTCCGATCAATATCCTAGAGATCAGAGCAATCAGGCTAGCCCTTCTTCATTTCCATAGTCTCCTGGCCGGTCGTCCTATCCGGATCCAGTCAGACAACACCACGGCCGTGGCGTACATCAATCGCCTAGGTGGCACGCGAAGCAGAAGTGCGATGCTCGAAGTGACGCACATTCTGCGATGGGCCGAGTCAAACCGCACACTCATCTCCGCGGTTCACATTCCGGGAGTGGAAAATTGGGCGGCGGATTTCCTCAGCCGCCAGGGTCTAGCTTCGGGAGAATGGTCCCTTCACCCGGAAGTGTTTCATCAGATTTGCCAGCGGTGGGGCACTCCGGATGTGGACCTCATGGCATCCAGACTGAATGCCAAAGTTCCGACATTCATAGGCCGGTCCCGCAACCCGTTAGCCATCGGCTCGGATGCTCTAGTCCTCCCTTGGAGCCAGTTTCGTCTCCCTTACATCTTCCCTCCTCTTCCGTTAATTCCCAGGGTCATTCGGAAGATCAAGGCGGAAGGCGTTCCTCTAATTCTCATCGTTCCAGAATGGCCACTCCGGCTGTGGTATGCGGAACTAATCCATCTAGTCGCCGAAGTCCCCAGGAGGTTACCGTCGGACCTTCTCTCTCAGGGTCCCATTTTCCATCAGAACTCGAGAGCACTGAATTTGACGGCGTGGCCATTGAATCCTGGATTCTAGCCCAGGTCGGTTTCTCACAACGGGTTGTGACTACCATGATCAACGCCAGGAAGCCTATTTCCATGCGCATTTACCATCATGTTTGGAAAACCTTTTTCTCCTGGTGTAAGGATAAAGGTCGTTCTCCGTTGGTGTTTTCCACCCCTTCCATTCTGGAGTTTCTCCAAACAGGGTTGGATTCAGGATTAGCACTGTCTTCCCTCAAGGGTCAAATTTCTGCTTTCTCCATGCTTTTCCAGCGAAGGATAGCGTCTAAGCCCCAGGTTAAGACGTTTATTCAGGGAGTGTCGCACCTTGTACCTCCATACAAGAGCCCTTTGGAACCTTGGGACCTTAATCTGGTCCTCAGTGCCTTACAAGATTCCCCCTTCGAGCCATTACAAGACGTTTCTCTTTCTCTTCTGTCGTGGAAGGTTGTTTTTCTTGTCGCAATAACCTCCATCAGACGGGTCTCGGAGTTGGCAGCCTTGTCTTGTAAACCTCCCTTTCTGATTTTCCACCAGGACAAGGTGGTGCTTAGGACGTCTCCATCCTTTTTGCCTAAAGTCGTCTCGGCTTTTCATTTAAATGAGGACATAGTCCTGCCCTCGTTCTGTCCTGCGCCGGTCCACCGTACTGAGCAAGCTCTTCACACTTTGGATTTGGTGAGGGCTCTCCGCAGGTACATTTCCAGGACTGCGTCTTTTTGCAAATCGGACGCCCTTTTCGTGCTTCCGGAGAGACGCAGAAAGGGCATACCTGCTTCCAAGGCCACTATAGCCAAATGGATCCGCCTTGCGATCCAAGAAACCTACCGTGTCAAGGGTAAGCCTAGCCCGGTGGGGATTAAGGCACACTCCACTCGGTCAGTGGGGGCTTCCTGGGCCATTCGGCACCAGGCTTTGGCACAGCAAGTGTGCAAGGCTGCGACTTGGTCCAGTCTTCACACATTTTCTAAGCATTACAATGTTCATGCTCAAGCTTTTTCAGATGCGGCCCTCGGCAGACAGATTCTGCAATCCGCCGTTTCGCATCTGTAGTCTTCTCTTACCCGTTTATTCGGTTATACATTTGGTTACGAGGTTTCAACTGTTGTCCTGTTTTCCCACCCATGGACTGCTTTGGGACGTCCCATGGTCCTGTGTCCCCAATGAGGCGACGGAGAAACAGGGATTTTTGTGTGTACTCGCCGTAAAATCCTTTTCTCCGAGCCAATCATTGGGGGACACAGCACCCACCCTGTTAGTCAGTTGCCTCATAGTTGTTTGGTTTTGACATATTGCATTTCTATTGTGAGCTCCTACTGCTTTGGCACCGAACTGGTTCAGGATTGAGCCAGCGGAGGGTGTATACTGCAGGAGGAGGAGTTAATCTTTTTTTGTGTATTGCTTAGTGTCCTCCTAGTGGCAGCAGCATAACACCCATGGTCCTGTGTCCCCCAATGATTGGCTCGGAGAAAAGGATTTTACGGTGAGTACACACAAAAATCCCTGTTTCTCCGTTCATGCAAGTATTAGTGTATAGGAAGGATTTTGAAAGACTGTATACAGCTAAAATCATGTTCATTAGGATCGTTCATTTGACGTTTTCAATGGCGTAACTTTAATAGGGGTGCAAAGGCAGCAGTCTGACACGGTGTCTATCGGGGCTCTAAGGCTGCATATATAGACATTAGTATTATAAATGGGGTCCTGTTATAGACTGTGGACAGATCGTCACTGCACTTACTGTAAAGATGACTTTGTTTTAATTTACTTAGTAAACATGCATAGAGCTACATACAGACTATGAAAGTAAAGCAGAAGATGTTCTACTAATGCAGTAATTAAAAGCACCAAATGAACACTTTAAATAAATAGAATCACTATGTACATTACCTGATGGCCTGGAATAATCAATAGGCGGCTCTATTAGGCTGGACAGGAGGATTTCTGTAGCTGACCACCATGTAATGCATGCTGCTATGACTCCCTTACTCCCTTTATAAACCAGTTAAGTGGTCTGTTGATTGGACCACTCTGTAAGGAGCAAATTGACCTATTACATAAAGTAAAAGTAAGCGAAGTAATGCAGAATTAGGGAGCCAAGTAGTCAGATATAGACATGACTTGTTTCTGTTATGTAATTGGTAAAGGGTTATCAATGTGTGTGGTGTCTTCTGTTTTCTTTACCTATACACCCTGGATGTCTCAGTCAGTGACAACAAAGTCCTGTCAGCTATTCGAACATCCTGTCCGCCATTTGATATTTCCATATCTGTG
The DNA here is from genome assembly GCA_033576555.1 of Oophaga sylvatica. NCBI lineage: Eukaryota > Metazoa > Chordata > Amphibia > Anura > Dendrobatidae > Oophaga > Oophaga sylvatica. Next base: position 827,801,335 of record JARQOD010000001.1, on the reverse strand, counting down.
TGTGGGGCTACCATAACTCCTACGTAGCACGTCCGCTGTCTTTGAATTATATTTAGCTCATTTCTTTTCTTTTACTCCTTATTTTCAATTATTTGCACCCACCTGCCACTAGCACCTGATAAAAAATCTTCACCATGAGCCCAGATTTGTTTTCAACCTAACTACCATAAGTCACTGAGGTTCTCCTCTCTCTAAACTCTTCCCTATCCAACCTATTCTGAGTGCAGCAGCCAAGCTTATATGTGTGGCCAACCATTACACTGATGCCTCCATGCTGTGCCAGTCACTACACTGGTGGCTCATTCACTATGGACTGCAAATTCAAACTTGTTAACTCAGACCTGCAATGCTGTCCACAGTGCTGCACTGCTCTATTTATCTGCCGTCATGCACATCTACTACACTACCAGTGTTTTCCATTCTGTCAATGATAGAAGATTGAAATCCTTCTGAATCTGAACCTCCCATTCACGTTTTGCAAATTTTGGCTGCACCAATTCTCAAGAATGCGCTACCCCATCAGATCTAATGTGTATGGTGGGCATTAGCCTAACTGCAATGAACACCATGTTTAAATGTGAATACTAATAAGGCCCCTTCCCCCATCCCTACAAGTCCACAAAAGTTCCACTGACTTTTCAGGCCTGTGGGTAATTATAAAAAAAAGTGTTTCCTTTATTTTAAGAAACGTAAGCAGTTGATTCAGTGTGTATCTGTATTAGGCCGGTGTCACACTTGCGAGAAAGTCGCGCGAGTCTCTCCCATCAACACCCACTGCCGCCGGCACTCGGGACCGGAGTGTGCGGCTGCATGTAATTCTATGAAGCCGCACGCTCCGGGCCGGTGCCGGCGGCAGTGCCGGGTGTTGATGCGAGAGACTCGCACGAAAATCGTGCGAGTTTCTCGCAAGTGTGACACCGGCCTTATAGAGAATCTGTCACCAGGTTTTTTCTACATGATCTAAGAGCAGGAAACTTTAGAGGCAGAGACCCTGATTCCAGCAATTTGTCACTTACTGGGCTGCTTGATGCAGTTTGTATAAAATCATTGTTTTATCAGGAGGAGATTATCCCTAAGAGGACTAGTATATAGACTGCCAGGTAGTCAACCTCACCCCCATTACTGTTTGATAACCCTCTACCTGTGCACGGTATAATCATAAAGCTGTCAATCAGTGATGTGGGCGGGGTTATACAGAGCTCCGCATTCAGAGAACTGATAAATCAGCAACAGATAAAACAGGGATGTTTTCAAACCTGCAATAAAGTAAGTGATACATCGCTGGAATCAGGATCTCTGCCCCTACATCATGCAGCTTTCAGATGGAGTTGCAAAACAAGTTAAAGACTTCCTTTAAAGGGAATCTGTCAGTTCATTTTTGCCCTGTGAGATAGGGCCACCGCCATCAGGGACTTATCTACAGCATTCTGGAATGCTGTAGATAAGCCCCCGATGTCACCTGAAAGTGAAGAAAAACGAGTTATATTATACTCACCCAGGGGCGTTCCGCCGTCCGGTCGGGTCCGATGGGCGTCGCGGTCCGGACCTGGGCCTCTCATCTTGTAGCGAAGCCGACCTCTTCTTTCCGTCCCGTCACGGCTCCTGCGCAGGTGCACTGCTCTGGTGAGGGCAGAGCAGAGTACTGCAGTGCGCAGGCACCGGGAAAGCTCAGAGAGGTCCGGCACAAGCGCACTGTAGAACTTTGCTCTGCCCTCACCAGGAGCCGCGACGGGACCGGAAAGAAGAGGCCGGCTTCACTACAAGATGGGAGGCCCAGGTTCGGACCGTGATGCCCATCGGACCCGACCGGACGGCGGAACGCCCCTGGGTGAGTATAATATAACTCGTTTTTCTTCACTTTCAGGTGACATCGGGGGCTTATCTACAGCATTCCAGAATGCTGTAGATAAGCCCCTGATGGCGGTGGCCCTATCTCATAGGGCAAAATGGGGTGACAGATTCCCTTTATCGATATTTCCTATTGCTCATTGAGGCGCTCGGGAGGGGACTAGATCTCGAGGTTGTGGTCTACACCTATTTGAAATATACGTGAAACACTTTTCATAGGTGAAAATGCAGTAGGCGCTAGATAGTGGTGAAAACGTAGGATTGTTTCTGTAAAGATTTATGCCAGGGATGATTTGTGGCAGGTACTGTACTGTATACGAGGGTCACACAATGCAGCACTAGTACATATGGCAGCATTTTGTATGAGTACATATGGCTCCACTATATATTTTAGAGCATGTCCCTGCACTATGTAAGGTAGGTAAATGGCTGCAGAGTATAGGGTGGGGGGCATGTAGCTAACTTTGTACTCTGGAGCATGCAACAATCATTATACTGGGTGCCGTCACTGTAAGTTGAGAACGCCGAGGAAGACATGCCAGAGGGTTTGTTACAGACTTTGCTCTGTTATTTGATATATAGAAGATTTTTTAACAAAAGGCTGGAAAACAGAATTAATATACACTGTACTCTGACCTAAATATCCATGTTCTTAACAAGCTTTGCTTTGGCACTAAAGTAGGTCAGCTTAGTACTTAAGTCATAATTACCATTTACATATATATGTCTTAGTCACATCCGCTCCGGAGTTTATGTGAGATAATATGCAGCGGGCTATTCATGGGTCAACTCCATTTCTAACCTAAAAACGTTGCTCTCTTAGCCCCGGACATGGATGGCTTATACAACTGTAGGCGCATGAAGTGTATCCAAGCCAGAGCTCTACAGGGACCAGGTTATCTCATCCTATGAAACTTTGCACGCTCACCTCCAGCATTCATTTTGATATCCTTAGACCTTCTAACCACAGTGCTGGACCTGCACATTACGGAAACTGTCCCCAAAAGGAACCCATCAGCTGGGGGTCGATTTTTGTCATAGATCCAGACAATTGAGGTTGAGTTTTCAGGTAATATTGTTCTCAATCACCTTTGGCTCCATCCTACCAGGATTCTGTTCTCATTTTATAGCAGAAGAAAAATAAAAAGTGAAAATCTTATGGCGCAATTATTGGTCATTGACACCAGTCAGAATCTGTCACAAAATAGGCCCGGGCAGATGCTTCATGTACATCGTAGATTTGTGAAAACTGAATCCCTTTCACCTGAGCTTCATCTGTCACTAGATTATCACTAGATGCCCAAAGATGACCTGGTTATGCACATCTAATGCATATGGCGACTTCTACCCTATTTACGATCGCACACATTCAGCTTGACTGTGACAAGTGGTTGATGGCCTCTACATCCAGGGAGGTGGGCATTTCTAAATCTAATTTGCATGCTATTTTTTTATACAATACACATAGAGATAGGCAATTTCATTGGTTCTGCTTAGTCTGGCATCCAGTCCGGTCTTTTGTGGTCTCTGTTTGCATTTCCATGCACCCAGCATACTGGACGTCCATGGTGCATGCTAGACCCTATATTGTCAGGATGTCATAGCGCAAAACACGAGTAGTGATGAGTGAACGTGCTCGGATAAGGAGTTACCTGAGCATGCTCATATGCTAACGTGTCTTTGACACTAGGTTAGAGTCCCTGCAGCTGCATGTGTTGTGGCTGTTCGACAGCCGCATCACATGCATAGTTTACCTGTTTGTTAGACAGTCCCTGCATGTGTTGCAACTGTCGAACAGCCGCAAGAAATGCAGCCGCGAGGACTCAAACCTAGTATCCGAGCACGCCGAATATACTCGGATAGCACCCGATCATGCTCGGATAACTCCTTATCCAAGCACGTTCACTTATCACTAGTCATGAGGCCTAAAATGCAGCCAAAGACGCTAAGGATGCCGGGCCAAGGATGGAAACAGACCACTGCAGAGGACCGTAGTGGACACTAGACCAGTGTAGTATGAAACCAATTGCTTAAATACGTAGAATTAGGATGTAATCTTGAGTTATGCCGGTGTCACACATGCAAGTCTCTGAATGAACACCCGGCAATGACGCCGGCACTCAGACAGGTATATCTATACAGCCGCAGGCTCCGGTTCGAGTGCCGGCGGCAGTGCCGGGTGTTGATGCGAGAAACTTGCATGAGAATCGTGCGAGTTTCTCACATGTGTGACCCTAGTCTCAAGCTCATCATAGAGTAGTCATTTAAAAGTTCTTTTTGGGCTAACAAGGGTTAAATAAATGAGAAAGCCATGAATTAGGAGGAATAAAAATATACACGTGGAGCCATTTTTAAGTGTAAGGTTTTTTTCATTGCGTCTATGCCGTGCAGTGTGAAGTTTTGTTCGTTTCTGTAGGCCGTGCTGCCGAGTAGTAATAACCTTTTGTCTTGTAAGTAGGCCTGGCCCCTGTGAAGTTCGGTCATTGTCAGCTCTCATTGGTCCACAATTCCCAGCTTATCATTGGCAGACAAGTGCCACCGGCAGATCAATTAACTTTTGGCACACAAAGAATGCAGCCAGGCAGCTCTTCATTCGTGCCTGGCCCCGCTCCAAGCTTGGCGCCCCCTCCTTCCTCCCTTTCTTTAGTATCTTTTTTGTTTTTGGAGAGAATTAATATGCTAAAGCTGAACAGACAGGAATGATCTCTCCTGAGATAAATTGCTTCATCGGAAAAGGTTGAGAGTCGCTCCGCATCCCCCACCACCATCCACCGACAAATGGGAGCAGTCATTAATCCTTGTCATCTTGCTAGTGGATGATAGGGAGGAAAGGCACCCCAGATTTTCACCAAGGCTTTGTCTCACATGAAGGATTCATCTTTTTCAGATGAAATCAGCATCGGACTAAGCAACAATAATGGGAGGCTTTTATTAACTCTCCACAGTGCCCCATGTCCGATGACTAACCTTCTGCTGCTTTACAAGGCAGTGCTGTTTTACTGTAGAAATTGTTTAACCTTAAGTATAAATTAATTTTTAGATTTTTATTTAGTGATTTTTATATATATATATATATATATATATATATATATATATATTATTTTTTTTTTTTTTTTCGTGACTTTAAAATCATATTATAATTTACTAATGATGTACACTGCAGTACAACATGGTCCAGGTCACATGTAATTCTACAATTCCTTACAGTTGTCATTTAGTTAAGTATCATTGTGTTGTAATCCGCGCATTCACATACTGTGAGTAAACTTATCACATTATCCCTTTGACTATGTTCACATAGTCAGCAATAGCTACTTACTGCTTATTTTGCAGCATTTTTGCTTGCTCTGTGCTTTCAATGGGTGAAAAAATGCTGTAAAAACGCTGAAAGAGTTGACATGCTGCAGATTTCAAGAAAGCTGCCGTTCTCCAATTCTCAACCGTCGGGCATAAAAACAAGCATGTGCCTAAGATTTCTGAAATCTCAAAGCTTTCACTGAAAAATGTAGCTTCTTTTTCTGCATGTTTTTTTTCTGCAGAGAGGAACGCTGCATGTGAACATAGTCTTATTCATATATCAGACCATTTTTGAACCATATGCACAATCCATTTTGCTTTGTGTCCATTTATACGATTACCGGGACATCCATTTTTCTCGTCTGCAAAAAAAAAAAAGTATAAACTTCTCCTACCAATTAAACAGTGAAAAACAGATAGTACTAGGCATCAAGACAGATGACATCCGTGTGATATCTATTCTTTTCACTGACCCATTCACTTGCATTTTCAAGTGTGCTCTGCAATACGGATCAAAAACTGGCATGTATGCGGTATTTTATACTGACAGGTGAAAATTCCCCAGTGCTATACGGGCAAGTTCACACGTTCAGTATTTGGTGAGTTTTTTGCATCAGTATTTGTAAGCCAAAACCAGGAGTGGGTGATAAATACAGAAGTGGTGACTTGTTTCTATTGTACTTCTCTGATTGTTCCACTCCTGGTTTTGGCTTAGGCCTCTTTCACACTTCAGTCTTTTGGCGTCAGTCAAAATCCACCTTTTTGAGCCAAAAATGGATCCGCCTTTTTTTGGCTGAATCCGTTTTTTTTCCCATAGAGTTGCTTTAGCAACTGATTGCGACGGATGGTTGTCCGTTCCATCCGTCATTCGACAGATCCGTCAGAATTTCGGCATCCGCTGCCTGGAGTCGACGGACTTTGGAACGTTTTTTGTGTGCGTCGAAATGGTGGATCGTGACGGATCCGTCGCGTCCGCCTTTTTCTAGAATGGCCGCCTATGGGCGGCGGATCAGTCATCATCCGTCATATGACGGAATCCGACGACGGAAGCCGTTTTTGTATACTGAGCATGCCCAGAAGACTTTCTCTTTCATAAAATTAACCCAGAATCCTTCTGGCATAGAATCAATCTCTCTCTCTCTTTTCTTTCCTGAAAAACATGAGTAAAGCCCTGATGTCTGAATGAGGCCTAAGGATACGTTCCTACAGCGGACTTCCAGCACCTAAACATGCAGTATGAACCCTGCACCTAAACATGCAGTATGAACCCTGTAACTAATAACACTCTGAAAATGGGGCTAAGCTTCATATTTTGCCCTATACAAGGCAACGTACGTTTCTAAACCATAGCACAAGTCAGTTTATGATGCGGATATTCTCCATACCATGGTATGCCCAGCTCTCATGCACAACTTTGGTATGCTAAAAAGCTGCGAGAGCTTTGAACCAAAATTCATAACATTTCTGCCTCATCAAAACGTAATGCAACTCTAGCGCACAAATTACGCTCTGCCTCATGGATAAATAATATTCTAACAATTTTAAAGTTTTTGCTTATTTGTAGTAGCATAACACAATGAAAGAAATATGGGTATGTCTTTTTTTTTGTCATTGAACTCTAGAGACTTTATTTATTTTATTCTTTACAACTACACTTTATCTTCTGACAAACTACATTTGTCCTTCTGCTGGATAAGGACAATAGAAATTGAATGCACGCGTTTGTATGAGTTGTTTAATGATCCGTGGACGTCCACAAAGTGATGTCCTTCACATGAAAATATTCATCTCTTCAAATAGTTTGCAGATCTGTGTCATGCAGAAATTCGGAAGATCCAAGCAGAAAAGAGAAAGAAGCGTCGGCTCCTCTTCTCCCTACCAAACGGTAGCATTGGAAATTGAATGGAAGCCATCGCCGTAGGTGAAGGTGGTGCTGGCACCAGTCCACATTATTAGTGCTGCGCAGTGAGTGGTCAAAACTAATTTGTTGTTTTGAGCTCAAGCCTAGGATTATCCCCACAGTAATGACAGTAAGCTACTTCCACCAGCCCTTGCATTTGTGTTCATTGGTTGGTTTATTCATGTTTACTTTTTAAGTGATCATTTTTTAGCTTTATTTGTTTTTTTCATTATTTATATATTCCATACAAAGATTGCAAGATAATCTATTGTTGTGTTTGTGAACTATGGGAGGAAACTCTGCATAAATGTCCTTTTTTTTCCTAGGTTCAAGGTATTTCTGTGTCTTGTTAAGCAAAGTAATTGTAGCAGTCCAGCATTAAAGAGTAACTGTCAATTATTTTTTTTTCTATATTTTATAACAGCCCAAACAATCAGACATTTTTTTAATTTGTTAAATTGCCTTCCAATACTGTTTTCTAGTGTTCTCCATCTTCCAAATAGCCGCCTGTTCCCTTCCATACTGTTGTTACTATGCCCATTCTCTGCTCACCTGTGTACGGATATTTGATGAAGGGGAAAGCCTCCATGTAACATGCGCTCCTGTTCCATGCACTTGGTGTCAGAGGCGAGCTCCTCACACTGGAGGATGATGAATGTGTATGCATCGGCTCTAATGACTGGTGGTACAGTATGCCAATAGATGACCATGTCCTGGTTGTAATAAAAGAGAACCCCACGGCAAAAATGTTTATCGTTTGCAAGTATTTTATTTCCACTGCTCTGTTTTTTTTCTTAAATCCGCCATATGGTTCCAGAGATGAGGGCTTTTTTTATTTATTGCTAGTTTTCTGGTCTTTACAAGAAGGCGTTACTCACAGGATCCTCGAGGGCGTGTCTTTAGGCTGCTTTGCATTATTACCCTGTGAGACACACCCCTTTGGTAAAGGCCATTAAAATTAACACTAAATGAAAAGGCCCACAACTCCGGAATCATATGGTGGATTTTAAGAACCACAAAAGGCAGAGTACTGAAGGGAGCAGTAGGAATAATGTAAGAGCAAACCTGTGTCACTTTTGGTCTGGTTATAGGTCCTGAGCAAGTAGCATTGCATCCTGGTAAAATGAGGCCAGACATCATGCCGGGTACGGGCAAGCTGGACAGAAGAAAAGTCCTGCCTTTTAAAAAAGAAGGAACAGGCTACTGTTAGGATGTAGAAAAGGTACTTTGGAAGCACCTAGAAGTAATGCAAGATGTTTATTACTCTCCATTAGTAATATATGCAGAGATTTTTTTTTCTTCTCCTGGAGTAACAGTTACGGTATTTGTTAAAGGATTTTTTAGTTAACAGAAAAAAATGAAGATGATGGCAAGAAATGTGAAAAAGAAAGTCAGCTGGTAAATTCCTCACCACTCGGGCATGTTTCTCCGGTTCTGATTTTTCTTGTGGTAATGCGCAGGTGCCCTCTTCAGTTAGTCACCAGCAGGGCCGGACTGGCAATTCTGGCAAATACCAGAAGGGTCTTTCTGGTCGTGGGCTGCCTTGTCTGCTACGTTGTTAACAGAATCGGTGTTCTCAAGACACCCATACTGTTAAGAGTTGTGAAGGAGCACAAAGTCACTGACTCCGTCACTTACCCCAGCAGCCACAGGTATCATTAGAAATATTGGTCTTGTAGTAAATCTTGCTTTCCGTCATCCAGGGTAATATTAGTAATATATCCACATCTGGTTCTTGGTGACGGGGACAACATGGGCCTGTGTGATTTCAAATGCCAGGGCTGAATTTTAGCCCCAGTCCATACTTGGTCACCAGCGTCATGGGCCTTATGCTGTATCTGCAAGCATCACCCCAAAAAAGAAACCCTACATTCACCCTTCCCTGGTACTTGTCATCTCCTGATGATCCTCCCCTGATGATGCCTTGTTCCTGGGATCTGCAACATATCTGCAAAATAATTTAGCATGCTATTGCGAGTTTTTACATGGGGCTGCTGCTAGATATTTTTCTGCAGCATGTAGATGAATGTGTCAGATCTTTTTCATTTTGTTTCTACTGTAATATATTGCCCACAAATCTGCACATAATATTTCCACCTCGTGCAGTACTTTTCCAAGCACGGCTATCACTCCATTGTCATTGCTCCGGGAATGCTCATGTGCGGCCCCAATACAACAGGATGGGATTCTTTTATGTTAAACATTCTGTATCCTCTCTTCCCTCTTGCTTTGTGCAGTAACACCCTGCGTTGCCCTAGTTGGCAGGACACTGCAGTAACACGTACTTGCTTGATTGATATGGAGCTGAAGGCTGCTTCCATGAGCCATTACCCAGCGTGTACCTTGCCCATTTAGGCTCATTTTTCAGTTACTATCTGCATGGATTTTGCCTTCTGGGACATATTTAGGTTTATTACGGTTTGTTCTCCACCCATGTACAGCAGTCTCTTTCTGTATTTTCAAAATCATATTGTTTCCATTCTCTGGGTTTTTTTTTTTGGCCATACGGGATAATGTGGACGGCTAACCTTATCTGCAGCTGGTAACTCGCGTGCAGACACTGATCTCCTCTGCTGGCCGCGGGTTCATGGTGCTCCGTGCCCCAGCTCATTGGAACACACAGGGCTTTTTCACACTATGAGAAAATGGCTCATTGAATCACTAAGCGGACAATTTAGTAGGAAAATAATAGAGGTACATTCATTTTAGCCGCACAAACACATCTGGTCGGCACTCGATCACAATACCAACTTATTGGGTGCCACTAGCTGAGAGCCGCGTACAGTCACAGATGCTGCTTGATGATTAAAGGTTGATCGCTTCCAGGTTTCTGCATGGTGATTTTGGTGTCCCCTTAGCCAACGTTTTGATTAATAAGTAGTCTTCAGCAGAGCTGCCAGCCGACCACATTTTGTTTACATAGCAATTGTTTCCACCGGTATCTTCATTTGCACTAATGGGAATGATGACGATCAGTCTTACAGATCATTTTCTAGTTTTTCATGTAGAATAAATCAAATTGCGACTGGCCAGTATTTTGTCTACAATTGCATATTATCTGATTTATAAGGTCAGTTTTATGTAAAATGCCCTAATATATTCTTTCCAGATTTGCTAAGTTGTAGCCTCTGATTTATACAGCCTGAAAGAAGGAAGGCATATTTTATGTTATAGAAATGAAATTCGCCATGTGACCGTTGACCAATGAAGAGCTCAAAATTGAGGCATAGCTAGAAATGTAATATACTATTAACATGGTTTAAGTCTATGTGACTTTCTGATGGGGAAGTCATATAAAAATGTTACAGATCCATCAGAAATTTAAGTTTTGACGCAGATGTGAATAAAGCCTAAGCCTTACAACGATCAATATAAGGCCGGGATCACACATGCGAGAAACTTGCACGGGTCTCTCACATGAACACCCGGCGCTTGATGCCGGCACTCGGACCGGAGTGTGCAGCTACATGTATTTCTATGAAGCCGCACGCTCCGGTCCAAGTGCCGGCGGCAGTGCCGGGTGTTCATGTGAGAGACTCGTGCAAGTTTCTCGCATGTGTGATCCCGACCTAATTCATATAAAATTGCTTGTTACAGAATGCACTTTAACCTTCTAAGTATATTGCCTAGTTTTAGCTTTAAGTTCCTGACTTTTTTTTCAGGCTGAGTATTACTTTTTAATGGCACCATTTGGGGAAATTTGTTTAATGGGAAATTCAGTTTTTACTTTATTTTTCAAGTCAATATTAGATATACATAGTCCATTAATTGTAGACAAACTCGGATACGACACTGCTTTCGTTCACATTGTGTGCGTTGAAACAGCAATGATGACACTATCTAGATTCAGCAGCTGATTAACCATTTTGATGATGTTCACCAGGAAATAGTCCAAATCGTAAATCAAGGAGAAAGTGGGGCACTCGCCACTGCACATTAAAATAAGCTTTATTTGCGGTTCCAATCAAAGATTGTGGAGACAATGTGGCTGACAACCGATTTGCGTGTAAGGCCGGTGTCACACTTGAGTGTGTGATGTGAGAAACTCGCACGAGTCTCTCGCATCAACACCCGGCACTTGGACCGGAGCGTGCGGCTTCATGTATTTGTATGCAGCCACACACTTCGGTCTGAGTGCCGGCGGCAGTGTCGGGTATTGATGCGCGAGACTCGTGCGAGTTTCTCACATCACACACGCAAGTGTGACACTGGTCTAAGTCAAACTTCCCCTGAGCCAACTTACAATGGCTAAATAATTTTAACTGGTCTCGGCGGTCAAAAAAGTGGAAACCGCATGAGGATGCTTTCCTACTTTAGGAAGTTTTGGGGTTTTTCTCCTGAACTTTTTTATTTTTTGCAGCCTCTTTACTTCTACTATTTACTATTCTTTGAAGAAGATCCTAATGGAATCTGATCAAAACTAGGCACTGTCCATGGCTAGTTTTGAGTGGATTCCATTAGGATCTTCTTCAAAGAATTGGTATGAACTTTTTTTTTCCTACCAGGCATTTTTCAAAACCTGAAAATATAAACAGCAAAGTGTTTTTACAAGAAAAAATATTATGAAGAGTCTTTCAGCTGCAGAATGGAAGGGAGGGAGACACAGGAATTCATTACTGATGGGTAGGCGGCGAGCCCCAGATCAGGATGTCACCTCAGATCAAAAGAGTGCTGACTGGCTGGCCCTCCAGCTCGGGCTCCTCCTACTCAGCTCCAGTCTAAGATTTGAGGTCCAGAGGATGGTCGCTGCTGGAAGCAGCTCCTCAGAAGATTTTATTATTTTTATCGGACAAGAGACTTGGACATGAGTCTGAAAGGTCTCAGGGGTCTCAGCGCTGCTGGACCCCACCTCTCCCCTGGCGGATCTGTATTTTACATAAATAGTCCCTGCAGAATCCTTGCCGGCCTGGGGGATGAGGAGAGCTTCCCTGGCGGGACGCAAACCACACGTGCGGTCACTGCGTTCCTCGCCCTGGGGGGAAGCATGGGCATAGCGCCAGAAACCCCTGAGGGTCCCTGTGGCGCTTTGGCTGGTGAGTACTCCACACAAAATTTTATTATTAATGTGTAAGTGCTTTAGCGTCTGATGGCAGCGCTATTACATGTATATCAGTATGCTTCAGCGCTGCGGTGACAGCGCTATTACATGTATATCAGTATGCTTCAGCGCTGCGGTGACAGCGCTATTACATGTTTATCAGTGTATCTCACCAGTCTCTCCCTTGGCGGATCTGTAACTACATAATCGTCCCTGCAGAATCTTGCCGGCCCTGGGGGATGAGGAGAGTTTCCCTGGCGGGGGGCGCAAACCACACGCTGGGGTCACTGCGCTTCCCGCCCTGGGGGGAAGCATGGGCATAGCGCCAGAAACCCCTGGGGGTCCTGTGGCGTTTCGGCTGGTGAGTACTCCACATTTTGGTAAAATGTGTGTGAGTGTTTTAGCGACTGCTGCGGCAGCCGCTGTACATATATATGCCGGTGACTAGTTTTTCTATGTCCGCAGGAGGATGCCTGCAGGACGAGGGAAAGGAGGGGAGTACGCGCTCTTTTTATTTTTTAAATTTCGCGCCGCTTCTGAGCGCGCGCTTTACTGCAGCCTCCATTTTTGGCTCCTCTACATGGAGCACATGGAGGCAGAGCGCGGCGGCCATTGCTGATAAAGCGCTGCAGGCTGAAAGCTCCCAGGATCGTTCTCCTCCCTCCCGGCAAGAATACGTGACCAGCTTGGTGAGTCGCTTCTAGCCCGCCGGGCAGAAGCTTAACCCCTTCACCTCCACAGCGCGGGCGCCGTCTGGGGCACTACTGAGTGACAGATTGAGCTGTCCTGCGGCTGTTCTCACATAAGGGACTCGCACACTCTTTTAATATTAATAAAGAGGCTGTGGAGAGTCTGCGACATTAATGCTGCCACTATACGTTTCCGCTGACGATCCTGTGGCGTCGCATAATATTGCGATCGTTTGTGTGTCATTTTTAATGTCGCTATTAGCTGCCAATCTGGGCGATCTCATTAGCATCGCATAGGCGATTAGCGATCTCCTTGACAACTTTGGCGGTCATTGCGTTATAAAAAACAGCGCAATTTTTTAGCGATCTTGTGGAACGTTTTTCTGTTTAGTGTGGCATGGCTGTCCTGCAGCTGCGACTTATAAGAGGCGCCTGAGATTCGCACACCTTTTTTTTTCATTATCAAGGTTGTGGGGAGTCAGCTACTTTAACCCCTTCTTAGGCGGTTAACTCTTAATGGGAGACAGCTGGGGTAGCTCTCGCTTTAGAGCTTTAACCCTTCAGCGTTTGTTTTTTTATTTAAGTACTGCTCTGGTTACTGACAGGTTTATCCTGCCATATACTATGCAAGGGTATGTCAGAGACCCTCTCCCAGATCCGTTACGGATCAGCCTCGCGTATCTGACACGCAGACCTCGACTCATACACGGTCAGAGGTTCCAATGGTGTCAAATGAAGGCCTTCACTGGTTTCTATTGATGACCTTTTAGGTTATGGAGTGTCAACTAGATCCTCTCAAGGGAGCGACACAAATCGGTTGTTTTTCCTTCTCGCTTAGCGAAGAAGTCCGATTCGGTTAAGGAGGATCGGCAGGGACACCCTGCCTCTCTCTCAGGGGCCGTACTAAAATTTCTGTGGAAGCCATGTGGACGTTACAGTTACCAGAGGAGGTAACTAGTCGTCCTGGTAAGTCGGCCCGGATGTTGCAAGGGTCGCATGGGTCGCGATGACCTTACAAACTGTATCCGTTTTTCTACGGAGTTATTTGTTAATTGGACCCCTTCTCCTGAAGTGAATGTTCCTTCATTCCAGCTTAGCAAATCTTCCTAGTAAAAGGGAAGACGAGTCTGCAGGACACGCTGGACAGAAAAACGGAGATGGCAACAATTTCCATCTGCGAGGCCGTGGATCATAGATTCGGTATTAAGGATCTAGGTGTACTTGTTAAGTTCCCCTGAGCGGTTGGACCGTCTAAGGACGGCGTGGCAAGTTTCCCTCTATCAAGGTAGATGGGCTTTTCTAGTTGAAGGATAATGCGTCACTGCTATCCAGGGCGCAATCCTCGGCAGTCACAGTCAGAAGAGCACTGTGACTTGGATGGAACGCAGTTTTCCAACAGGGTTTGCTATCTTTAGCTTAGAAAGTGGTCAGCTATTTGACTGACCTCACGGAGCTGATGCCAAGGCAAAGGCAAAAGAAGCAGCTTTACCGCAGCGCAGAGCTGTGACTTCTGCGTTTGGCAGGACTAGTGCCGATAGTTATCGGCAGTCCTTTTCGGTTCAAGGGATGATCTGACCAACCCTCTGGGGGTTTGTGTCGTCTCTCTCTTTTTAAAAAAAAAAAAAAAAAAAAGGGGGGAATTCTCAGAAATTCCGAATACCCTGGAAACAGAGCTTCTGTTAAGGCAGAAGCTGGCAAAAAAAAAAAAAAAAAATTCGCTAAGGCGGACTGACTTCTGACATTCCATTAGAGCCGAGCATGAAGTCGCTTCGCTCAGTTATGGCAGCCCTGTCGCAGAACGATCAATCGACATTCGCAACGCTTTTTGGCATGTTCCCATCGGAAGACCTCACCCAGGTTGTGGCTCGACCATTCGGTTTGGCTTTAACGCCCAGAATTTTTACAACGATTCTGACGCCAGAATCTCATGGCAATCCTTCAAAGACGGGGATTTACGATTCGTCCCTATTTGGACGGCCTTTTCGGTTGTGGCTTCAAAGGAGAAGTCGTCTCTGGAATCGTCGCAGGCAATCCTGTTTTTGAGGATGCATTTCGACATGGTACGGGAGGGGTTGTCCCTACCTCCAGACAAGCAGGCATGTCTGCTCCAGCATGTACAGACTATGAAGTCTGCGACAGCAGTGTCCCTTCGGAAGGTATGCGCCTTCTGGGTCTGACGGTGGCGTCCATGAGGTTTTTTCCGTTTGTCCAATTTCATTCCAGAGCTCTCCATAGGCTCATTCTGAGTCGTTGGGATCAATTGCAAGGTTCGCTGGATTGCAGCGTCATCATCTCTCACAGGGTGCGAGAATCCCTAGGATGGTGTTTATGTCCGGGAGCGTTATCCCTGGGAAAGCTTTTCCTCCCTCCGAAGTGGTCGGTCATAACCACCGATGCCAGCCTGACGGGCTGGGGGGGGGGTGTTTGGAACAATCTCTGGATTCAGGGAGTATGGTCATCGGAAGAGTCTGTTCTTCCGATCAACATCCTGGAATTGAGGGCGATTTTCCTTTGCCTCCAACATTGGACGGTCCCTTTGAGCGGTCTGCCAGTCCGAGTGCAGACAGACAACGCGACGGCTGTCGCGTATATCAATCACCGAGGTGGGACAAGGAGTTCCAGACTCATGGTAGAGGTGTCCCGAATTCTGATTTGGGCAGAGGCCAGTGTGCCAGCCATTTCGGCGATTCACATTCCAGGGGTTCAGAATATTACAGCGGACTTTCTCAGTCGCAGAAGGATGGATCCCGGGGAATGGAGCCTCCACCCGGAAGTTTTTTTGCACTACTGTGCTCTCGCTGGGGAACTCCCCAAGTGGATTTGATGGCATACAGGTCCAATGCCAAGTTACCGACGTTCATGTCCAGGTACAAGGACCCGAAGGCTGTGGCGGTGGATGCTCTAGTGGCTCAGTGGGATCAGTTCGAGCTGATCTATGTATTCCCGCCGATATCCTTACTTCCTCTAGTACTGCGTCGGATCAGACTAGAGAGAATTCCAGCTATTTTGATAGCTCCAGACTGGTCAAGAAGAGTGTGGTTCTCGACAATAATGTCGCTGTTGACGGCACCTCCTTTTCCACTCCCTCTTCAACCGGACTTGTTGACTCAGGGGCCCGTTTGTCATCCGGACTTGATGTCCCTGCGTTTGACGGCGTGGCTCTTGAGACCGAAATCTTGACCCGTAGAGGTTTCTCAGCCGAGGTCATTGCTACCCTTCGTGCTGCAAGAAGTCCGGCTACTACTAGGATTTACCACAAAATTTGGGAAACCTTCTTTTCGTGGTGTTTGGGGTCCTCTCGGAACCCGAGAAAATTTTCCATTCCCAACCTGTTGGCTTTTTCTGCAGCATGGGCTAGACAAGGGGTTGGCAGTCAGCACCCTGAAAGGTCAGATTTCTGCTCTGTCCTTATTGTTCCGGAGAACCATTGCTTCAAATAGAGACGTGCTCTCCTTTTTCCGAGGTATATCTCGTAAGTTCCCGCCGCGGAAGGCACCCGTGTCTCCTTGGCGGCTCAACCTTGTTTTGGAGGCTCTTCAGCATAAACCTTTTGAGCCTATGGTTTCTGCTAGCCTTTCTTTACTTTCTTGGAAGGTGGCTTTCCTTGTTGCAGTCACTTCCTTGAGGAGAGTTTCTGAGTTGGCAGCTCTTTCTTGTTCGCCTCCTTTTCTGGAGTTTTTTCCGGATCGTGTAGTGCTTCGCACTCGGGGTGATTTTTTGCCTAAAGTGGTGTCACAATTTCATGTCAACCAGGATATTGTGTTGCCTTCATTCTGCCCGGATCCGAAGAATGTGAAAGAGCGAGCTTTACACACATTGGATTTAGTGCGGGCCTTGGAGTTTTATCTATCTATTACTCAAGGTTTTCGTAAGACGGACTCCCTATTTGTGGTTCCAGTCGGTCGTCGGCGTGGTCAACGAGCTTCCAAAGATTCTATAGCTCGTTGGATTCGGTCAGCTATATTGGAAGCTTACCGTCTTCAGGGTGAATCTTGCCCGATTAAGATTCAAGCCATTCCACGAGGGCTGTGGCTTCATCGTGGGCTTTTCACCAAGGTGCTTCGGCAGTGCAGCTCTGCCGGGCGGCAACTTGGCGCTCTGTCCACACGTTTACGAAGTTTTATAAGTGGACGTCAGTGCTTCCGCTGATGCAGCCCTCGGACGTAGGGTCCTGCAGGCAGCTGTAGTTTAAAGTTCTGGATGAACTTGTGTTTAGCGCTGGTTGCGTTTTGTTGTTTAAGGTTGTTGGGTTTCTGCCTCTTGTTGGTTTTTTCCCACCCTTATTTTTGAACTGCTTTGGGACGTCCCATCAGTAATGAATTCCTGTGTCTCCCTCCTTCCATTCTGCAGCTGAAACACGGATTTTGGTAAGAACTTACCGGTAAAATCCTTTTCAGCGAAGGAAGGGAGGGAGACACAGCACCCTCCCAAGGCAGAAGTGTGTTGATGTTTTCAGATGCAGCGCGACCCTTATCTGATAGCGATTATCTGGGCTGAGGTCAGCGCGCTAAGGCTCTGTTCCAGCATCGCCAGCTCATCGCAGTAGTCAGGTTCCGTGAGTAGTACCTGGAACTCTGTGGTTTTTGGCTTTCTTTGCATGCATAACCTGTATCCTTGTGTTTTTTCTCTGAAGTTCCTTCAGAAGGGGTTATGTTGCTCCGCTGGTGATCTTGGCTCTTTTCCTTAAAGCTTTGGTACGACTGGAGCTGAGTAGGAGGAGCCCGAGCTGGAGGGGCCAGCCAGTCAGCACTCTTTTGATCTGAGGTGACATCCTGATCTGGGGCTCCGCCTACCCATCAGTAATGAATTCCTGTGTCTCCCTCCCTTCCTTCGCTGAAAAGGATTTTACCGGTAAGTTCTTACCAAAATCCGTGTTTTAAGCATCTTTAAAGTGATTTTTTTCTGGTGTTTTTTTGGAGTAGGTCTTTGCAAAACTGCTCATAAAACTCTGTTTACTCATAGACTTAAGGTAACACTGAGTTTTTTGAAAAGTTTTGTTTGGAGTGGAACTTCTCTTGGAATCCTCCTCAGATACTCTTGGAATACTCTTCCAGTTCATTTCTATGAACAATTTGGAGTTTTTTGTTTGTTTCTTCCTGAAGAGGTTTTGAAAACCGAATGATGGAAAAGAACAAGTTCACGGCAGTTTTTTAAAGAACACCATGAAGGAAACCTCTACAAATTACACACTGTGTAATCAAAAATTTACAAAAAACACCTAATATATAAAATAAAAATTTCCCAAACCGCTTCAGGAAAGCTCCTCAAAACAGTCAGCGGTGTCAAAAACTTGTGTTCTTTTTTTTTTTATTAAAAAATTCAGTGTGAGCAAGGTCTTAAACTTCCGGTGTTTGAGTTTTTGCAACCCTTGCCATTGTAAAAAGGGTTTCCTTTCTTTGCTACAGCTCACTCTAGCTGTTGATGGAGAAACACTGCTCCATACATTTACGTTGTTACACAGGAAAGATATCTTGCAGTGTGGTGAGGGGTTCATTTTTAGTTAAAGGGCTTGTGCAGTACTCTAATATGGATGGCCTATCCTTAGGATAGGTAATTAATATCAGATCGGTGTGGGGAGCGGGCGGCACCTGGTACCCTCTGCCGATCAGCTGTTCCCGATGCCAGCAGCAGTCAGATGTAATCATTTGCAGAGCTGCACAGCATAGCTTTGTGAACTGTTTTTTGGATGCAGGGGGGTACTGCAGATCCACCCCTATTCATTAGAATATGGACATATATGCAATACCCAGCCATATCATGTGATGAGGCTGTGCTGTGCAGCTCCGCAACTAATCGCATCTGGCCAGCACAAGCAGCTGATCTGTGGGGATACTGGATGTCACACCCCCATCGATCTTTTATTGATGACCAATTCTAAGGATATGCCATCAATATAAAGAAGTACTGAACAACCTCATTAATTGAGGCTTGGTAGTTGAGTCTTGTGTTTCCATAGCAAGAGCACACCACACTTTTAAAATAAAAATAAGTTATTAGCATAGAAAAATACTCCTCTGCAATTAACGAATGGAATGCATTATATTGCCTCTAGTGGTGCCATGAAAGTCCCTATAAATATTAAATAGCGGTCGTCTCATTTACATGCACGCTCACCACGGCCAAGGCCTTTTGTGTTGTGTACAAGAGAGCCGCTGCAAGGAATCTGGTAATGGCTTATCTGAGCACTGGACAAAAGGATTGGCCTTTCACAGCGGTAGCCCACATGCCTCCTCAGCGCCCCTCACCGTGCGGTTTCTCCCAACGTCAGGTCATCCCACTGAGTCTGCTCCTTGCAGCTTCTGCTAGGGCATTCATTTAGCCTTAGGGGGGCGTGGCCGGTCGCTGCAGGAATTTAACCCTGCTGTGTCCTGCAGAGATGAACTTCCTTGGCCTGTCCTTTGCTAGCAGGGCCTTTATTAGGCAGCATCTCCTACCTCTCCTCGCCCAAACGTTGGTTCCGGCTCTGTAAGCACACGTTTATGCATTCCTCTGTATTCCGCATCCCGTTAACAACTTGACTTGTTTACCTGTCCTGGCTGACCTCTCTGCTCCTGACCTCAGCTACGCCTGCAGATACTGCACTGCCTGCCCCGACCTCGGACCGTCTGACTATGCCTCTGTCTCACCCCTCTGTATCTCGTACATGCGCCTCTGACCTTCCGGTCAGCTGTTGCAGGCCCGAGGACTGCCTTAGTGTGGTAACTGGTGACTACTGGCGGCAAAGCCTATCCTCCTCATCGGAGGTTCTAGTGAATTCCTGGTGGTCACTTAGTTATGCCCCTCCAAGATGAGCCCGGCATGTGGCGCAGTGGGTCCACCCCCATTAGCGTTACGCGGCTGTTTAAATTCAGCAGGCCTGATCTTTCTCTCGTCATCTGTCGAGGAAGAGTTTTGGAAGGACCCCCATACACATTAGACTGTTGGACGGAATCTACGTTTTTTGGCAAACATTAGGCTACTGTATATGAAGGCCTGTAATATAGTAGACTGTATGCAGGTAGACAAAACGCTGTGATTCATCGTTAGATTAAAACGCAGACGATTTTAGATTTAGTAAAGGAAAATCAGAGGAAATTGTTGACACATTCGTAATCAGGGCATTGTCTTTATATTATACAAGCTTAAATTTTAATTTGAACACCTACAGTGATATTATTACATGGCAGACATTTTTCTGTGGCTCATTAAAGGAATGATGATTTACCCTCCTAAAATAGAACAGTTATATCACTCAATATGACAACTCTGTTTACAAGATAGGAAAATAGCTTCACTTTTCACTTATCCTAAAATATAGCAATAGTTTAAATAACTAAAAAAAACAAGTCTTAAAATATACAACATTGCATAGGGATTTTTTTTTTGTCTTACCACAAACCTGGAAGTCTTCAAACAGAGGCTGGATAGACATCTGTCTGGGATGATTTAGAGAATCCTGCTTTGAGCAGGGGGTTGGACCAGATGACCCAGGAGGTCCCTTCCAACTCTACCATTCTATGATTCTATGATAAACCTAAAGTATTCTGTGCATACTGAGTCCTCTACCTGGATACCCAATCAAAGGGTATCCCAAAAGGTGCAGTACTATATGGAGCAATAGCCCGGAAGAGGAAGCTCTATTAGATATCTGTCTTTCCTAGGTGTTTACTCTTGCGGTAATGCAGGAATTATTATTGAAGATCTAGGACCAAGTTACTGTTTACTGTTACAGTGGCAATATCAGTGTAATATGTGTATAACAGTGGTACAGGAACTTGTTGTGTAGACTCTCTGACAGATGGGAGAAACCCATTAAATGTTACGGATACCTTTGCATTAAGATGTCCCACCATCGGGCTGCAGTAGAGTATGTGTAACTGCTTCACCTAGCTGACTCTTTTGCTGAATCTGACATAAATGTGTACTATTCCTGGTTCTGTTGCCTCTCTGTGACTCCTGGCCCCTTATTTCAGTATTAGATTTTTTGTTTTAGCACTTAAAGCAGACCAGGTTTACAATGCCACCAGGTCTACAATGGCCAGGTTTTCGCTCTTATTTTATTTTTGCTAATTCCCTGAGTATTTTTCTTTTTTTTTTCTTTTTTTTTTTTTTTTTTAAATCTGCCATAGAGTTTCAGGGATAGGAGGCTATTTATTTAGTGCAAATCTTTGGTCTTCTACAGGACACCTCCGGAACACATCCGGAATGATCGCAGCGCTACATAGCCCTGTGTTATTTCCCTTGCGGCGACGCAGCGTCGCCGCAAGGGACTAGGACATGCTGCGGTCTGAAAAGACGCGCCGCATGTCCGGAAACACAGGTCTTCCACCTGCGTGTTTTTCAGCATAGTGGAGACGGGATTTCTTGAAATCCCCTCCACTATGCTGTAACATCTGGACGCTGCGTGTTTGACGCTGCGCCAACGCACAGCGTCAAACACGCAGCTAATCCGGATTGTTTCCTGATAGTGGAAACATACCCTTACAACC
This sequence comes from Oophaga sylvatica, assembly GCA_033576555.1. Taxonomy (NCBI): domain Eukaryota; kingdom Metazoa; phylum Chordata; class Amphibia; order Anura; family Dendrobatidae; genus Oophaga; species Oophaga sylvatica. Next base: position 827,780,095 of record JARQOD010000001.1, on the reverse strand, counting down.
AAATTTAACACCACCATAAGGACCTACAATGCTGTCAGTTCAGGAAGTTAGGTCAGGAAAAGATTGTATATAGGGGATTAGAGTGTGGAGAGGGTTAAAAGCATCTAAGTTAATGGGTGTTGCTGATAACACAAGCTGTGTATAGGGATCTAAGCATACACAAGGCAGATTGCAGTGGTTGGGTTAGAATCACGTAGGCTGTGTGTGATTGCGGAGAGAAAGCGGAGCATCTTTGGCAAACTGCAGGGGATGACTGATCACCTTCTTCTCTGAAGAAATTTTTTATAGGCTTTTTTAGAGGAGTAAATTTGCACTAGAATAAACTTGTTCTGATATACAATAGGCAGCATCCTAGACACAGCATTTGTAACCAACATATATTAGTCTGATATTAGGAGCAGATTGCAAGCTGCACATCAGAGGCTCTGAAAATGAATGATGAAGATTGTGACCCGAGACTTGTGCAACCTACTTAACTCAAGGTGGTGACCTCTCATGGTTCAACTCTGGTGGTTCAACTGTTTTTTATTTTATCAATATAAGGATGTATTTCAACTGGCCTCGAAAAGCCATAAGGCAACCGCCGATCAGCTACATTGAAGCTGATTATAAAGGTCAGTCGCACTTCCGTTAAGCAAAGAACAATCCGTAGCCAATCGTTCTGTGAGCATATGAAATAACATAACTCTGCCTGGAAAAGGTTTGTGTTCAAGCGGAAACGCGGAACATGATTGTTTTTAGAACATGGAATAAAAATCTACAAATTCTGTAAACTTACAAGTGATTGCTGGACTTCTTATGTTATTTGAAATGGAACGCCAACCCTAGACATAAGCACCACGGATTTAAGTGCCTACTGGAATTGGTGTTTACTGGGTTCTGTGAGCATAGAGCCGGACATGTGTTGCCTAGAACAATTTCCGTTTACAGAGGACAATGTTCTGATGAGAATCGTGTTTTTTAACCAAGCCTAAAAATTTTGCTCATTTGTTGGGTGATCGTCAGCCTGTTTACACCAGCCAACTATCAGGAAACTAGCTTTTTTTTTAGAAATGCTTGTTCACAAAATTGACTAATATAAAGACTGGTTTAAGATGTCAGAGGGTCTCCAGAACCAAACTTGATATCCTCATAAAATATATTACCTAGTGTGACACGACCCAACGGTTGGTTGGTCACCAAACAAGGGAAAAGCAGGGACACAATAATAATGGTGGGCCCTGTCGATAGGGAACGGGGAAATGGATATCTCCTGCACTCACCTGAGGATGTACCTGATCTCACGTCCCTATACGGGTTCTTTCACCCCGTTGCCGAGCAGGATACCTTAACCCCCACTTGCCCTTCTCTAATCCCTAGGTAAGGAGCTGGCAGGTGAGAGCACTAGTCCCACCACTGCACTAATACAAGACAAAGGAAAGGAACGACATACACCACAGGAACGAGAAAACAAAAATACAACACTTAGCTTTCTGCTGCAAAACACAGCAGAATAAAGTCACCAGATCAATGTAATAAGCTGAAGCACCACTGCACCTAGGAAGCTCCTGTCTCCAGCTAGGTTGTTCTCCAGAAAGGACCTGTATAACAGTCAGCTGATGCATCAGGTGACCTCTTGAAGGATGGTGGGGGGTGGTCACCACCCACATCAGTTGACCCCAGCAGCAATGCAATTACACCAGCAGGCCAGTGGGGAAAAAATGACATTAACCCCCGATGGCCTGAAAGAGAAAAAGTTTTAATCTGAGAAGCCAGATGTGCCACAGATCCAAACATGGATCGTGACAGTACCCCCCTTTCAATGAGGGGCATCTGAACCCTCAACACCGGACCTCACCAGAAAACAACCTACGGTGAGAACGTCTCGATCCACCAGAGTTCACCTGGGCAGTCACCTGACCTCACGTTTGGCAAACACGGACTGATGAAAGTGACAACAACGTATGCTCCGGAGGCGCCACAAATCTCCAGAGCGCTGACCTGAGGAATGAGTTGTGAACTTGCATTACTGGGGGTAACTCCAACTGGAAAGTCCCCGGGCCAAGAATGGCCGACACCCGATACGGCCTGATCACCCTAGAACTCCAGGCCGCAGTAGCACACTTCCACCTGATGTTTTTGGTGGACACCCACACATACTCATTCACATACAGGTCCGGACCTGAACGTTTATTGCCACGCATACGTCTGCCATAAGATGATGAACTCTTCGAGGAACCGACAACAGAGGCATCACCCTGTGTCGCCACACACACCCCACAATGCTCAGAGGGAACCACCACCCTCCCCTTACCCCTCCTCCTAAGAGGACTCCGACACTCAGGGTTAGCTTGTGGTGAGGGTTGAAACTTGCCCCTACTCCCTGACAGCACCTCTGCTGCCCCCACCAGAGAAGACGGGGACGGTTGTAGAAAGATGGCAGAGACAGTAGCCCCCGGGCAACAGCCCTCACACATCTGATCCCAGCTGACTACTTCCCTGGACCGCCAATCTATGACCGGGTTGTGTTTTTTTTTTTAAACCAAGGGAGGCCTAAAAGGATGGGTGTTTCCATTCCCCCCAAGATGTAGCACGACAGGGACTCTTCATGATGAGTCCCTATACGCAGGTATATATCATCTACGACTTGGGTCACCCTCCCCTGACTGAGTGGGACAGAGTCAGTGGCCTGAACGTTTTGGGATTTTGCTAGTGTCCTACACCTCAGGCCATGGGTCTGGACAAAGTGAGCATCCACCAGATTGACACCTTGCTCCACTGTCCACAAGCACCGGTATACTCTGTTACCCCGCCAACCACCACTTCAGCAGACAAGGTACACTGAGGAGAAAAAAATGGAGGAAATATACACACCCTGGTCGCCTCCCTCCACAAGACCAAGGGACGTGGCTTGACCAGTCTGCCCACAGAAAAAACATGCCCCCACACCATGGCAAACCGCAGGCAACCCCATTTGGGAACCAACTCCTCCCACCTGCATGTGTTCGTCCACCTGCATCAGTATGTCCCCCTCCCTAGCAAGGACAACAGGGGTAGATTTGGTGTATGCCTCTCCCTGAGGCGTTTATCCCTCTCCCTGAGGCGTCTATCCACCCGAATAACAAGGGACATGGCGACTTCCAACGACTTGGGAGCAGCGTACTGCATCTGAGTATTCTGCAACCTATGAGACAGACCCGGACAAAAATGGCTCCTAATCTCAGGGTCATTCCACCGCGTTTCAGTGGCCCACCTCCTAAACTCTGAGCAGTACTCAGCCGGCCGATCCCCTTGCTTGATCTTACGGAGTCGGGACTCAGCCAGGGAGACGCCATCAGGATCACCATACACAAGCGCCAATGCCGCAAAAATCTCATCCGACGACCGCAAGGATGGTGAATCAGTCAGCAGAGAGAAGGCCCAGGATTGGGGATCACCCTTAAGAAGGGAGACTATGATTCCCACCCGTTGTTCCACTCTCCCTGATGAACGAGGGTGGAGCCTGAAGTATAACTTGCAGGCTTTAAACACCAGAAACTTATCTCTCCCTCCAGAAAACTAGTCAGGGAGAGATATTTTGGGTTCTTGTAGAGCCTGTAACTGAGCCGAAGCCCAGATCCCCGTCAACTGCTGCAGCTGCTGCACCACCTCACCACGCATCACCTTGAGCTCATCGGTGAGGGTCTGGAGCAGTTGGACAAAGGCCTGCATCTGAGTCATGGCTCACCAGGAAAAAAAAATCAACGGTTGGTTATATGTCACGGAGTGACTGACCTAGTGTGACACGACCCAATGGTTGGTCGGTCACCAAACAAGGGAACACCAGGGACACAATAACAATGGTGGGCCCTGTCGATAGGGAACTGGGAAATGGACACCTCCTGCACTCACCTGAGGATGTACCCTGATCTCCCTAACGTCCCTATATGGGTTCTTTTACCCCGTCGCCAAGCAGGATACCTAAACCCTCACTTGCCCTGCTCTAATCCCTAAGTAGGGAGCTGGCAGGTGAGAGCACTAATCCCACCGCTGCACTAATACAACACAAAAGAAAGGAAAGATAGACACCACAGGGATCGGGGAAACAAAAATACAACACTTAGCTTTCTGCTGCAAAGCACCACACGGCAAGATAAAGTCCCCAGATCAATGTAATAAGCTAAAGCACCACTGCACCCAGGAAGCTCCTGTCTCCAGCTAGGTTGGTCTCCAGAAAGGACCTGTATAACCAACAGTCAGCTGATGCATCATGTGACCTCTTGAACGATGGTTGGAGTGGTCACCACCCATTTCAGCTGACCCCAGCAGCAATGCAATTATACCAGCAGGCCAACGGGGGGAAAAAGTGACATTAACCCCCGATGACCTGAAAGGAAAAAAATTTTAATCTGAGAAGCCAAATCTGCCACAGATCCAAACATGGATCGAGACATTGGCTTTCATGATCGGGTCAGGCGATCCGCTGCCAGTCCGTGCATCACGGTCCATACATGGACGTCTGAATTGGACTGGTACAAGCGGTTGCGCTCCACTACTCATTGCCTTCCATTTATCTACTTTGGCTGTCGTTCTTACACCGCCATGCTAGTCCAACTATAAAAGCTCATAACAAATGATAAGATATGCATTTTATGTGGCTTTCCTGTAAGACTTTATATGAGTTACCGTATGTAATCAGTGCTGTAATTCAGCGTATTAACCATACTCTACTCGTAGTATCATCCTTCCAATATTCTTCCTATGTGCTGACACAGAGTGTTTTTTTATGGAGTGCCTATGTAACTTTTCATAGATAATTCATGCGCCATCACTGAGAACCACCACTAAAGTATATCTAATTTATCGTTGAATTATTAAAACGTGAAGTAAACTTTGTTTTCACCATTTGCAGCATTTTTGTTTTTCTCTGCACATTATGGCGATGGCTTTTAAAAGCTTTAATTGAATGGGAAGTATTATCTATTTTCCATCATCGCACAACCCTGTACTGGAATGGATCACGTCATTACTAGTTAGGTAATTATACAGAACGGGGGAAAAACAATCACACGCTGAATTCTTGAGCATTTTTATACCATTTTACATATATAAAAGGTTTTTTGTTTTTTTTTTATCAAGCATTTTGCTTTAAGTGTAAGCCTTACTCTTATTCTGGTTTTGTGGACAGTAGGAAAAAATATTGATTCTTACACGAAAAAGTGCTGCAGTCAGCCCAACAGAGGGAGAGCGTGAGTCAAGAGACTTGTTTCTATATGGAGCAAATTACCTAATGCTGCTGCTTTGTGATAGCAACCGAAGTGCTTAGTTGATTGGTGCATTGCAAATTTCAACCCTTTAACTTTAGTGGTGGCTGTGATTGATGCGAGTGGGGATTAGTCTACCAGTGGCAATGCAGTATCCCAAACCATTACACTTCCTAATGCATTTACATTTACTTCAGCTTTTTCTCTATATCTGCCCTCAAATACCCAGCAATCTATCGTTATCCCTGCAGATCGAGGATTCCCTGCTTACTTCTCTGCCGGCAGCATTTATCCTAACATAATATTTTACATTATTTGGAATGCAAGTGATATCCCATACCTATATCAATGACTGGACATATAGGCTGCTGTATATTTTTGCTGCGTGTGTGGCATTGCAGATTTAAACCATTTTTTGTAAAGGAAGGATGTAAATCCGGTCATATTAAAATTTAGCAATATGTGTAAATATAAATTAACCCCTTCACCCCGAAGCCTGTTTTCACCTTCCTGACCAGGACAATTTTTTCGATTCTGACCACTGTCAATTTATGAGGTCATAACTCTGGAACGCTTTAACGGATCCCACTGATTCTGATATTTTCTTTTTTCATTACCTATTGTACTTCATGATAGTGGTAAAATGTATTTGATATGACTTGCGTTTATTTATGAAAAAAAATAAGTTTGGCAAAAATTGTTAAAATGTAGCAATTTTCAAACTTTTAAGTTTTATCTCCGTAAATCAGTCATGTCACACAAAATAGTTAATAAATAACATTTCCCACATGTCTACTTTACATCAGCACAATTTTTTAAATAATTTTTTTTGTTAGGAAGTTAGAATCAGTAAAAATTGACCAGCAATTTCTCATTTTTACAACAAAATTTACAAAACCATTTTTTTAGGAACTATATCACATTTGAATTGACTTTAAGGGGCCTATATGACAGAAAATGCCCAAAAGTGACACCATTCTAAAAACTGAACCCCTCAAGGTGCTCAAAACCACAATCAAGAAGTTTATTAACCCTTCTGATGCTGTACAGGAATTAATGGACTGTGGAAGGAAAAAATATACATTTAACTTGTTTTTACAAAAATGTTCCTTTGCATCCATTTTTTTTTTACTTTCATAAGGATAGCAACAATTTGTTGTGCAATTTCTCCTGAGTATGCCAATACACAATATGTGGAGGAAAACTACTGTATGGGCACATAGCAAGGCTTGGAAGGGAAGGAGCGACATTTGACTGTTTGAATGCAAAATTTTCTGGAACAACGCGATCGCATAGCGATGTTCTGATGGGAGCAGACAGGAAGCTCACTCCCTGTGCGATGCTCCTCGATGTTGCTGTCAGTATTCACAGTGGCATCAGGGAGGTTAAACATCCTTGATCAGTGCTAGCACCCATCCTGGGCGTTGCTGCAGGGTGTCAGCTCTCACATAGATCTGAGACCCGCACCCAATTGCCGCGGTTCTCAACATGAGCCCGCGTTATCATTGAGCCATATATACAGTACAGACCAAAAGTTTGGACAAACCTTCTCATTCAAAGATTTTTCTGTATTTTCATGACTATGAAAATTATACATTCACACTGAAGGCATAAAATCTATGAATTAACACATGTGGAATTATATACTTAACAAAAAAGTGTGAAACAACTGAAAATATGTCTTATATTCTAGCTTCTTCAAAGTAGCCACCTTTTGCTTTGATTACTGCTTTGCACACTCTTGGCATTCTCTTGATGAGCTTCAAGAGGTAGTCACCGGGAATGGCCTTCCAACAGTCTTGAAGGAGTTCCCAGAGATGCTTAGGACTTGTTGGCCCTTTTGCCTTCACTCTGCGGTCCAGCTCACCCCAAACCATCTCGATTGGGTTCAGATCTGGTGTTAATTCATAGTTTTGATGCCTTCAGTGTGAATGTACAATTTTCATAGTCATGAAAATACAGAAAAATATTTGAATGAGAAGGTGTGTCCAAACTTTTGGTGTGTACTGTATATGGCGTTTTGCGGGAACCACGCTCCTGCGGTGCCGTATTTATACAACGCATGTCGGTAATTTTAATCAAGAGATCTTGCAAAAATAATAAGTTCCACATTTGGATGTGTTTTAAAAAATATTCCTGTGCTGAGATAATCTTTTAAATGTGCCCCTGCTATGTACTCTGTAAAGGCTCTGTCTGACCGTGCAGGAACATGGTCTGATCATACCACAGCTCCTGGACAGGGGAGGAAGTAAAAAAGTATACAGACACCAGAGAGGCTGGGACCTAATGGGTTGCAGATCCCTAAACTAACCGCACAACTAGAAGTAGCCGTGGAGCGAACCTACGGTGATCCTAGACGCCTTGGCACAGCCGGAGAGTTAGCTACACCTGAAGATAGAAAGAATAAAGCTAACTGCCCGGAGCAGAGACCCCAAAGAAATAGGAAGCCCCCAAACATGTAATGGCGGTTAGACGAGGAAAACACGAACACAGACAGAAAATAGAATGTGCAAATGTTGGGGCCCAAATCTGTCTAGAAAGCAAAGTACAGGAGAGAAATTCTGTCTGCAACCCTGAAAAACCCTAACAAAAATACCAGCACTTCTGATTACAAAAAACCTGAGACCACACGATCTCCACCACCTATATCAGATCTCTGGTGTGACACACAGCTACCCAGAAGTAAAAAAATATCACAGGAACAGAGAACAAGTGCAAATATAAAATGAGAACAGGAGGCAGCGCAAGCCCCCAAAGGGGACCCGGCTGGTCCAAGGCAAGACTGCAAAAAAGCAAGGAAAATCAAACCACAGAAAAAAAAACAGAAAGTCACTTATCTGAATGATAGCAGGAAAGCAAGCTGAAATTCCAACAAAGACCTGCAAGCAACAATTGCTTACCGGCGAGGATCATGGGAGTTCAGCTCACTTATATCAGGCCAGTCACCCCCACCTGAGACCCATTCCTTAATTGGTTCAATACCCTCAGCAACCACCTGAGGGAGCCTGAGCTCCGAAGTCGTCTCCAAGACATTCACAACAGTCAGCACAGCCGTCTACCAGGAAATTTTAGAGCATTTCATACTTCTCTCTGTCAAGCTTTTTGGAGATGGAAATTTCATTCTCCAGCAGGACTTGGCACCTGTTCACACTAGTTTAAAAACAACAGTATCACTGTGCAATGATTGGCCGGCAAACTCACCTGACCTGAACTCCATAGAGAATCTGTGTCAAGAGGAAAATGAGAGTCACCAGACCCAACAATGCAGACAAGCTGAAGGCTACTATCAAAGCAACCAGGGCTTCAGTAACACCTCAGCAGTGCCACAGGCTATTCGCCTCCATGCCACGCCGCACTGGGCAGCACGGTGGCTCAGTGGATAGCACTGCAGCCTTGCAGCGCTGGAGTCCTGGGTTCGTATCCCACCAAGGACAACATCTGCAAGGAGTTTGTATGTTCTCCACGTGTTTGCGTGGGTTTCCTCCGGGTACTCTGGTTTCCTCCCACATTCCTAAAAAACATACTGATAGGGAATCTAGATTGTGAGCCCCATCGGGGACAGCGACGATAATGTGTGCAAACTGTAAAGCGCTGCGGAATATGTTAGCGCTATATAAAAAAAATAAAGATAAAGATTATTATTGATGCAGTAATTGATGCAAAAGGAGCCCCGACCAAGTATTGAGTGCATTTACTGAACATACATTTCAGAAGACCAACATTTCGGATTTTAAAATCATTTTTTCAAGCTGGTGTTGTAGAGTATTTTAATTTACAGAGATAATGACTTTTGGATTTTCATTGGCTGTATCCATAATCATCAACATTAACAGAAATAAACACTTGAAATAGATCACTGCTTGTAATGACTATATAATATGAGTTTCACTTTTTTGTATTGAAGAAGTGAAATAAATTAACTTTCTAATGAAATTCTAATTTTGTGAGAAGCACGTGTATAAGATTATCTCAGCACAGGAACATTTTATTTAAACATATCCAATTGTGTGAGTTAATATTATTCTAAGATGTATTGATTAAATGAACTTTAAAATTAACTTTGTGTTTGGGAAAGCCACTTTACGACTTTGGACTTAGACATACATCTAGGTCCGTACGTAGTTACCGACCTTGGATTTATGGATACATCATGTCTTTAATGCGTTGATCGCATTAAGGTGCCTGCTGATTATCACAGCAGGGCACCTGGTTTTATCAGCCCGGGAAAATTGACTGAACCTATGATTGGTGCTGTAAGAGCATTGAACATAGGGCGGAGCCTAGCAACCACAATGTCACCAGGGCCAGCTCTGATTGGTGCGATCGGACAATGACATCCATCTCACCAATCAGAGTGTACAGATGCGATCTGACCCCATAATAAACGCCTTGTACTGTTACTGTGTCGTTCTGTGCTGTGGTGGGCCTTTTGGTGCCACAGACATTTTGAAGCCTGTGCCATCACTTGTGCTGGTGCTGCTGAAAAAGAAAGAAGACGTCCCTGATCCTTGATCTTTCCTAATCCACCCCAATCCACTTTTCCCCCCCTTTTTCCTCTTTTCTTCATCCCCAACCCCCCTTTCTGCCACTGATCAGTACTTTATTGCTCAATTTTTGGCAGGTTATTTTTTTTTTGTGCACCCTGCAGCTGCCGAGAGCTGATCAGTGACACAAATCACTGATAGGAACTTGGGCTCGCTGTTTTCAATTGCTTTTCTTGTCCTGTCTATTTTTTCTACCCTCATTTGCACTACCTCTGTGCTTGCGTCCTGCAGTTGCTGAGTGCTGATCAGTCACACAAAATCACCGGTCCGCACTCTTTCTCGCTGTTTTCCTGGATTTTTTTTGTCCCTGTGTGTGCATCCTACAGCCGCCGAGCCGCTGATCAGACGTACATCACTAATTTAGCGTTTGTACTCGCTTTTGGCAAAGCCTTTTTTTTCTCCATCTATTTTTTTTCTTATCCCCTTTTTCCACCACATGCACGTGCAGTACAGCCGTCGAGCGCTGATCACTGACGCACAACAGTGATCGGCCTCCAGATGTTTTGGAGTTTTTTGCGTGAAAAATAATTTTTGTTAAATCAAATGTTTTTTTATTGATTTTTATAAAACGCGAAAAATAATTTAGATTAGTTGATAGGAATGAATTAGGGACAGTAAAAATATACTGTGGTAATTAGCGTGTACTACAGTATTTTTTTACTGAATTGAGTCAGGGTTAGTGTCAGATAACAAAGAGTAAAAAAAAAAAGATTAGTTGATAGTACTAGATTAGGGACAGTAAAATATACCATAGTAATCACAGCATCTACCACAGTATGTTTTACTGAATTTAGGTAGGGTTAGTTTCAGCGTGGAAAAAAAAGAATTGCATCCGTGCGTGCGTCCTACAGCCATCGAGCCCTTGATCACTAATGTACATCAGTGATTGGCGTCCGGTTGTTGCTTTTTTTTTCCTTTTTTTTGAGTGAAAAAAGGCGAAGATTAGGGACAGTAAAAATATACTGTAATAATCGGCGTCTACTACAGTACTTTTTTACTGAATGGAGTCAGGTTTAGTGTCAGTTGCGGGTGTTCAGTAATCATTTTTTAACTGACGTCCGTTTAGTAAGTTTTTGTTTTTTATTTTACCCAATTTTTATCTTTTTTGTATTTCTATCTTTTTCTTTCTAGATTCTTTTCTTTTTTTTTTTGTCTTTTTTAAATAAACAGAGGTTTATACCAAGCAATCACACAAGCACCTGAATAAAATTTGGTACAAACACTGCACACGTGAAAAAATGTTCCACTCCCCAAAACTTATGAGCCACTGATTTTGTGGCGCAATCATATAAATGAGTAAAATAAATAAATTAATCAGGAATTAAATTTAACACCACCGGCATCACAAATGTAGACTTTTTCAATGTCTTTTTCTTTGAGGATTTTGTAAATCTCATGGTGGCCCAAACAAATTTGTATGCCCAGCAATTTTTGGCACAAAACCACCCTTCATCATTTTCTAACAGGACCACTGTAGTCGCAGTAGAAATTATGACATTTTGCAGCCTGGTCCTTCACATGGGGTTAGTGAAGAAACCAGAAGTTTGGCAATATTGGCCCATAACCAATTTGAGGAAATCCCAAAAATTTTGCATTACAATGATAATGCACAAAGTCCTCCCCGAGATGACCTCAACTTTGACCAACTTTTCAAAGTTTGGCTAGTCATTGAACACTTCAGCAACAAGTTAGCTGAGGTGGACGTTCCCCAAAGGTACATCTCCTTGGATGAGTACCTAATACATTTCAAGCTGAGGCTCAAATTCCAGCAATACCTGCCCAGTAAGAGGGCCAGGTATGGAATTACCTCAGGGTACACCCACAGGTTTAGAGTTTATGAAGTGGACACCCGGATTGTACCCCCTTGATGTTCCCCTGTCCTGGGAGTGAGTGGGAAAATTGTGTGGGATTTGGCGCACCCACTGCTTTATCAAGTTTATCATCTCTACTTAGATAACTTATATACCAGCATCCCACTCTTCAAATCTCTCTCTGCTTGATATACCACAGCTTAGAGTACTGTCCACAAAAATCAGAGACTCCTCCCGAAGATGCTAACTAGGCAGCTGCTCAGACAGGGTCAGCGCAGAGCCCAATGTAGCGACAACATGCTGGAGGTCAAGGAAAAGAGGGATTTCATTTTCTTGACCACCATACATGGTGGTGGCAGCACCCCCACCGCTGTACAAGGTACCGCTACACAGGTCACCAAACCAGACTGTGTACTGGGTTAGAAGAACATGATGGGAGTTGTTCTCTCTGATAAAGTCCTCCAGCCATACAGTGCCATGATAAAAGTCAAGGTGAGGTTCAAGAAGATGGCCATGCAGATCGTACAGATGGCAATTGTAGTGAAATATGTATATGTATACATGTATGACCAGCAGTAAGTAACATTTGTCTTAGGCTGAGGTCACAGCATATGTTAGCCTGAGAGGCAGTCTCCTGGTCTCCAATCTCTCCAGGGTGCCTTCCTGAGAGCACATAGAATTGGAGCATTTCACACCTTCTGGCTCTTTTGAACTTAAGGGTATGCCACACTAAGCGAGATCGCTAACGAGATCGCACCTGCATCACCATTTATGACGCAGTAGCGATCTCGTTAGCGACTTAGCTGTGTGATTCCAAACACATCTCATCAGCGATCTGTAATTCCAAACACATCTCATCAGCGATTTGTATAACGACCTCTGCGGTCGTTGGGAAAACCTAGTCCCACCTGCGATGCTGGTGAAGTCGTTCATAAAGGGTGTCACACTCAGCGATTCAGGCTCACCAGCGGGACACCAACGACCAAAAAACGGCTCAGAACGTTCATGAGCGATCAACGACATCTCAGCAGGGGCCACATCGCTGCTACATGTCACACACAGCTAAAGTCGCTAACGAGATCGCTACTGCGTCATAAATGGTGACGCAGGTGCGATCTCGTTAGCGATCTCGCTTAGTGTGGCATACCCTTTAGATGCCAAATGCTAGCTATCTATGAGAAAGACCTAATCTTTGGAAGTCAGGAAGGAGCCTGTCCCAGTACTTCCGGTACTGAAGGTGTTTCAAACTGTACCACACACCCATAGACTACTAAATTAATCTCTGACTTGCGCAACTCATGTATGACAACCTGACTTGCACCACACAACTTGTGTATGCCACTACATTATGAAATTTACATATCGGGAAACACAAGATCAGTTGCAAAATGGGGTCACGTGTGGGTTTTTCTACAGATTAGGCACGCGACATAGCGCCCACAGACCATTCCATCAAAGTCTGCATTCCAAAACGTCACTCCTTCCCTTCTGAGCCCTGCTGTGTCCCCAAACACAAGCTTTCCTCCACATATGGGGTATCGGCTTACTCAGGTGAAATTGCGCAACAGATTTTGGGGTCTATTTTCTCCTGTTACCCTTGTGAAATAAACAAATTGGGCTAAAACATCATTTTTGTGGAAAAATGTGTTGTTTTTTTTCCCCTTTCATGACTCAACTTTATAATTTTCTGTTAAGCAGCTGGGAGTTCAAGGTGCTCACCACACATGCGTCTAGTTTCCATAATGGGGTCACTTGTGGGGGATTTGCACTGTTCAGGCACATCATGGGTTCTCCAAATGCAATATGATGTCCGCTCTCAATTCCAGCCAATTTTGCATTCAAAAAGTCAAACTGTGCTCTTTCCCTTTCGAGCCCTGCTGTGCACCCAAACAGTGGTTTTCCCCCACATATGGGGTATCGGCGTACTCAGGAGAAATTGCACAACAAAATTTGGGGTCAATTTTTCTTCTGGTATCCTTGTGAAAATAAAAAAAAATTGGGTCTAAAATAAGTTTTTTGTGAAAAAAGTTAAATGTATAGTTTTTCCTTCCACATTGCTTCAGTTTCTGTGAAGCACCTGATAGGTAAATAAACTTCTTGAATGTGGTTTTGAGCACCTTGCGGGGTGCAGTTTTTAGAATGGTGTCACTTTTGGGTATTTTCCGTCACAAAGACCCTCAAAGTCACTTCAAATGTGATGTGGTCCATAAAAAAAATGGTTTGTAAAAATTAACACTTATAACTTCCTAACAAGAAAAAATGTTTCAAAAATTTTGCTGATGTTAAGTAGACATGTGGGAAATGTTATTTATTAACCATTTTTTGTGACAACTCTGATTTGAGGGCATAAAAATTAAAAGTTTGAAAATTGCTAAATTTTCCAAATTTTCAGATTTTTTTTCACAAATAAATAAGTCGAACAAATTTTACCACTATCATGAAGTACAATATGTCACGAAAAAGCAGTCTCAGAACCTGTAGGATCCGTTGACGTGTTCCAGAGTTATTACCTCATAAAGTGACTGGTCAGAATTGTAGAATTTGGCCTGGTCATGAAGGTGAAAACAAGCTGGGGGGGGGTAAAGGGGTTAAGACATACGAAGATCTGAACTTTCCTCCTCTGTGAAGCTTTTTGAAAGTAAGCTGCTACACCATTACACAATGTCGGCCATCACAGACCTCATACGGTTTGTCACTCAGCAGGGGCATACGTAGAAATCATGGGCCCCCAAAGCAGAAGTTTCCAACCTGCCCAAAGGCGGTGGGATCACTGAAGAGCATAACTCACAACTTTGCAGCCTTTACAAAGTAATTTTCCTCCTACTGGAGTCCTGGATCCCCATTCCATTGCACTCATAAAGTCAACAAAAGTGCCCCACAAACGCTGTGACATACCCCCACACTGAATTCCTCCACCATACCCTCTACACACACAGTATGACCCTAGTGTATCCCCCTCAACTCCCCAGAAAAAGTATGGTGACCTCAACACAGTATGATCACCACACAGCCTTCTATGCAATGTACTGGGCCTACATAGAGTACAATGGCCCACACACAGCCCTTTCACAGAGTATGCTGGACCCCATACAAACCTTCATACTGTATAATTGCTTTCATACAGTATAAAAGCTCCCACATAGCCCTCCAGGTGTTATAATATCCCCTACATAGACTTCCATACAGTACAATGCACCCCCATAGTCTTCCTTATAGTATAATGCACCCCACCTTAGTCCTCTATTCAATATAATACATTCAACATAGTCCTCAATATATTATAGTGCACTTCCCTTAGTCCTTCATACAGTATAATGTACTCCTCATACAGTATTATGCACCCCATAGTCCTCCATACAGAATTTTGGCCACCACAATGTTCTTACTGATTTAAAAAAAAGATGCAATACTCACCTCTCCTGCTCATACCCCATCTATCTGGTCTCTTCAGCGAGCACATCTCAGCGCAGCGGGCGTCTTGTAGTGATGTCATCGTGCCCACTGTGCTGAGACGTCAGACGCCAAAACAAAATGATGGTGGAGGCTCACTCCCTCTTTTATAATAATAATAATAATCTTTATTTATATAGCGCCAACATATTCCGCAGCGCTTTACAGTTTATCATTGCTTTCAACTGTATCGGCGTCCAGAAAGCTGATACAGTTGAACTTGCAATGATGGGTGGGGGGGCTCGATGCCAGTGCCTTTACTGGTTCACTTAGGGGCCACGTGGCCTGCCACAATTGGCATTATGCCACTGTCACTCACCTTTCTACAAAGCCAGAATGGCTTAGCAATCTATTATTTACATAGTAACCCCCTTCACCCATACAGCTATTGTGTTTCCTTTATGGATGGCAAATTTTATTAAAAATCTGTGTGACTATTGACTTGTGAATCCTCACATAGTGTGTGCTGTGAGAATTCTCCGGTGCCGAGAGCAGCCTGTCATATGACCGCAAGTATGTGATATGCATACTCCCGGCCACATTTTGACTAGACTGGTTCCATTTAGTCAGAATGTGGCCAAGAGTATACATATTGAATACTTGCTGTCATATGATCATCCGCTCCTGACATCTGCACCAAGAATCCACACATCGTGCATTGCATGCCATGTGAAGCTGCACAAGTCTGCAGTCACATAGAGTGACTGCAGACTTGTAGACTAAGGGCGGAGAACCCCTTTAAAGGTTTATTCCCAAAATCACAAGTTAATTCCCCCTATCCTTTGCAAAGGGTATAATAACTTGCTATAGCTGACCACTAGTATCCCCAGTAATTCCGAGAACTGGCTCGGCAGCCCCATCTTGAATGGAGTGGAGGTGCACATGCTCAGCCTTCGCACCATTCATTGACTAGGAGACTGCAGAAAATAGCCGAGCTCCATGCTTGGCTTTTTCCTGCAATCTTATTGAATAGTTCTTAAGATGAGCATGTGCATCTCTGCTCCATTCAAGATAGAGCTACAGAGCCCTGAACTCTGGATGCATAGGTGTCCCAACAGTCAGTCCCCAGTGATTAGAAAGTTAATCTCTCTTCTATAGAAAGAGAATACATTTGTGATTTTGGTAATGGCCCTTTGTTATGATTCTTTTTATGAACAAAGAGGGTCTGGATGAACAGAGCATTAGGCTTTTTTACTTGTGGAAATAGTGAGTGTGGATGGTAAGAATATTTTATTTGTTTGAATAAATAATGATTACAGCTAGAAAGGAATGAAGTTTTTGTAACCTATTAAGGTAAACTGTAAGTGCACCCTTACAATATAATTTACCCCATAATACATACTGAGTAGCTATACTCACTACGGAGGGCTAGTCATTATCAACCACACACAAGACTGAATTCCTGCACAGCAAGGACAGGAAAGATTCACAATTATATATTTTGGTTACGTTTTGCAGTGTTCTTGCTTTGGATAAGTAAAAATAGGAAGGAGAACAGATCTGAACACTGCCTTATCATATTTTTTATGTATTTTATTCCACAGCTTGATATCAAATGGCAGAAGTGTGATAAGTTGTGGTCATTTAAGCCACTTCCATTAACAATTGCTTCTCTTTATCTCTCATTTCGGCTTTTTGGATTTAAATTTAAGGCTAAGACTCTG
Organism: Oophaga sylvatica; assembly: GCA_033576555.1. Lineage (NCBI taxonomy): Eukaryota > Metazoa > Chordata > Amphibia > Anura > Dendrobatidae > Oophaga > Oophaga sylvatica. The sequence goes on along the minus strand of JARQOD010000001.1, from coordinate 827,763,404 downwards.
CTCAGGGGGATACGGCTCTCATTGAGACCTAACTCTCTATGAAGACTTATTTTCAACACAATGCTCAATAGGAAAAAAAATATACAAAGTAGCACATATCAACCAAACTAGAGATCCATCTGTAGACAACTCTGTTCCGGGGTTCTTGCCACTCATCAGCATAGAGCAGGGTACTGGTTACATGAATGAGATGGCTTAGGTGCAGCTCAGGGGGTACTGGTTTCTTTTAAAGAGAACCAGCGCAATATGAAGACTTATTTTCAAGGCAAGCAGATTTACAATTCATTGCCGCTTAAGTGTAATATCACCCATGAGAAATGCTATTAGGTAATGGCACACACAGCTTTTTTCCAATCTTGCGTTTCGTATCAGAAACATTCTCTTTGGTTTCATTAATAGAGTTATAATAAACACGGCAGTACATAATTCAGACTAATCACTAGCCGAAAAGTAATTCACTGAAAAAATATATTACACCACAACATGTACAGTGGGTACGGAAAGTATTCAGATCCCTTTAAATTTTTCACTCTTTGTTTTAGTGCAGCCGTTTGGTAAATTCAAAAACGTTCCTCTTTTTCTCATTAATGTACACTCTGCTTCCCATCTTGACTGAAAAAAAACAGAAATGTAGAAATTTTTGCAAATGTATTAAAAAAGAAAAACTGAAATATCACATGGTCATAAGTATTCAGACCCTTTGCTCAAACACTCATATTTAAGTCACATGCTGTCCATTTCCTTGTGATCCTCCTTCATTGGAGTCCAGCTGTGTTTAATTAAACTGATAGGACTTGATTTGTAAATGCACACACCTGTCTATATAAGACCTCACAGCTCACAGTGCATGTCAGACCAAATCAGAATCATGAGGCCAAAGGAACTGGCCAAGGAGCTCAGAGACAGAATTGTGGCAATGCACAGATCTGACCAAGGTTACAAAAGAATCTCTGCAGGACTCAAGGTCCCTAAGGGCACATTGGCCTCCATAATCCTTAAATGGAAGAAGTTTGGGACCAACAGAAGTCTTCCTAGACCTGGCGTCCAGCCAAACTGAGCAGTTGTGGGAGAAGAGCCTTGGTGGGAGAGGTAAAGAAGAACCCCATGATCCCTGTGGCTGAGCTCCACAGATGCAGTAGAGAGATGGGCGAAAGTTTCACAAAGTCTGTTATTGCAGCCCTCCACCAGTCGGGCCTTTATGGCAGAGTGGCCGGATGGAAGCCTCTCCTAAGTGCAAGACATATGAAAACCCGCATAGAGCTTGCTAAAAAAAAACAAGAACACATGAAGGACTCCCAGACTATGAGAAAAAGTATTATCTGGTCTGATGAGACGAAGATAGAACTTTTTGGTGATAATTCTAAGCGGTATGTGTGGAGAAAGCCAGGCACTGCTCATCACCTGCCTAATACAATTCCAACAGTGAAACATGGTGGTGGCAGCATCATGCTATGGGGGTGTTTTTCAGCTGCATGGACAGGACGACTGGTTTCAATTGAAGGAAATATGAATGTGGCCAAGTACAGAGATATCCTGGATGAAAACCTCTTCCAGAGCGCTCTGGACCTCAGATTTGGCCGAAGGTTCACCTTCCAAAAAGACAATGACCCTAAGCACATCTAAAATAACAAAGGAGTGGCTTCAGAACAACTCTGTGACCATTCTTAACTGGCCCAGCCAGAGCCCTGACCTAAACCCAATTGAGCATCTCTGGAGAGACCTGAATATGACTGTCCACCAACGTTCACCATCCAACCTGACAGAATTGGAGAGGATCTGCAAGGAAGAATGGCAGAGGATCCCCAAATCCTGGTGTGAAAAACTTGTTGCATAATTCCCAAGACTCATGGCTGTACTAGCTCAAAGGGTGCTTCTACTCAATACTGAGGGTCTGAATACTTATGACCATGTGATATTTCAGTTTTTCTTTTTTAATAAATTTGCAAAAATTTCTACATTTTGGGGTTTTTTTTTTCAGTCAAGATGGGGTGCAGAGTGTACATTGAGAAAAAAATGAACTTTTTTGAATTTACTAAACGGCTGCAATGAAACAGTGAAAAACTTAAAGAGAGATACTTTCCGTATCCACTGTAATTGAAAGAGGTCATACTCACTGATACAAGGGCAGGTCACAGCCAAGTCAGGCTGCAACATGAGGTCTCACAGGTGGACCACCCACTCACACTCCTTTCGCCAATGTGTTTTTTTTTATCCCCAAAATTGTGATTCCTACAAAACCCAGCAAATTGGCGGCCAACTGGTAAGGGCTTAAAAAAAATCTTATACTCACATCTTCTTATCCCTCTACATATCTCTCCCGCCACTGATGGCCCTCCAATTGGATCCTGTATTCTATTTTCTTCTCAATCTCTGCCTTCAATGTTGGACTTCATTAGGCCATACACCGACAGGTGGAGCACTATCCAGTTCATTAACATTGCTAATGTGCGTGAATTAAGAGAGGAAGATAGAACATACTGGAGCTGATCAAAGGACAAGCAGTGGCGGGAGGGTTATTGGGAGAGTCAAGGAGAGGTGAGCTTAAAAGTTGGGTTTTTTGTTTGTTTTTTCTTAACTCTTTCCTGGCAAGCTTGTTTTGCACCGAATTTATGCCAATCAAATTTCTTGAACAAACCTAGCAAATTTATGTAGTGGCAGATTCACTCATGTCTATTGATAATACCTCAGGTTTTATTTTTTCTGCAGAATGCAGCTTGGCCTTGTGGTGTTGTGGGAAATCAGGGTGTAATTACTTTTTGAGATGTAGATAAAAGGTTCTGATCAGCGTGTGTGACCTTAAAGTATAAGCAAGGCCAATGAACTGTAAGCCAGCAGTAGTGCAATGCGGGTAACCTTGTGACTGGCACCTTATAGAAACCACCTCGCATACGAATGTTGGTTGTGTAACCGCCTTCCTTCCTATAGCACTATAGCATTGTGGATGTCTGTTCCTATTAATAACTGGCAAGGCATTTTAACTTGTCCTGGCATTAATGCGTGTATGTACATATGTGCATATATATATATATATATATATATATATATATATATATATTGTGGTACACCAAAGGGGGTCTTGATGGATGGGAGATATATTTCTCCTAGTAGACTAAAGTTTGGTCAGGATTTTCCCTGATCACAAGGACCTGTGATGAGGTCATAGTCACGTGATCAGGTCAGCTGATGTGTACCTCACCTGAGGGTGTGGACTAGGCCTATTTAACAAGGAGCTGTTGTAGTATGTGGGTGTGGAAGGAAGGAGTTTGGCTGGAGTCAGCCTGGAAGAGTGTTTTGTTACAGTGTGTCAGTGTGCACCAGGAAGCGAGCACCAGACCACCCGGAATGGCACCT
>JARQOD010000001.1:827702487-827759953 GCA_033576555.1 Oophaga sylvatica | reverse complement strand
AAAAATTGGGGCTAAACTCATTTTTGGGAAAATGGTTGTTTTTTTCCCTTTTCATGATCAACTTTATTTTTCGTAAGCAGCTGGGGTTCGGTGTCCCCCACTGGTCTATTTTTCCTAATGGGGCACTTGGGGGGTTTGATGTTCAGGCAATCTGGGTTCTCAATGAATATGGTCGCTCTAAATTCAGAAATTTTGCTTTAAAAAAAGTCAAACTGTGCTCTTTCCCTTTCGACCCCTGCTGTGCCCCAAAAAACAGTGGTTTTCCCCCACATTGGGGTATGGGCTTTTCTCAGGAGAAATGGGCACAACAAAAATTTGGGGTCAATTTTTTTGGGGTTTCCTTTTAAAAAATAAAAAAAATTGGGTCTAAAAAAGTTTTTTGTAAAAAGTAAGAAAGTTTTTCCTTCCCTTGCTTCGTTTCTGGAAGCCCCTAAAAGGGTAAAAAAACCTTTTGAATGGGGTTTTGACCCCCTTGGGGGGTTTGCTTTTTTGAAGGGTGTCACTTTTTGGGTTTTTCGTCAAAAAGACCTCGCCCTTTTAAAAATTGTGATGTGGTCCATAAAAAAAGGGTTTGTAAAATTAACCTTATAATTTCCTAACAAGAAAAAATTTTTCAAAATTTTTGTGATTTTAAGTTGCAGGGGAATGTTATTTTTTAACCTTTTTTTGTAACACTCGGATTTTTGAGGGCAAAAAAATTTAAAAAAAGTTTAAAATTGTAAATTTTCCAATTTTTAAGATTTTTTTTTAAAATAAATAGTCAAACAAATTTTACCACTTTCTGAATTTCATTTGTCCGGAAAAAAGCAGTTCAGAAACCGTGGACCCTTTGCGTGTTCCGGTTATTACCTCATTAAAGTGCGGTAAAAATTGTGAATTGGCCTGGTCTGAAAGGGGAAAAAAAGTGGGGGGGGGTTAAAAGGGGGTTTGAATCGAAGATCTGAACTTTCCCCCCTTCTGTAAGCTTTTTGAAGTAAGCTGCTACACCTTTCCAAAAGTCGGCCATCCGACCTCATACGGTTTGTCATAGCAGGGGCATAGTAAAAATCATGGGCCCCAAAGCAGAAGTTTCCAACCGCCCAACGGGGTGGGCACGAAGAGAAAAACCACAACTTTGCACCCTTTAAAAAGTAATTTTCTCCCTCTGGAGTCCTGGTCCCATTCCATTGCCTATAAAGTAAACCAAAAAGTGCCCAAAAACGTTTGTGACATACCCCACAAAATTTCCTCCCCCCTTTCCCCTTACACAAAAGTTGACCTAGTGTATCCCCTCATCCCCAGAAAGTATGGTGACCTCAACACGTTTGGGTCACCACACAGCCTTCTATGCAATGTACTGGGCCTACATAGAGTACAATGGCCCACACACAGCCCTTTCACAGAGTATGCTGGACCCCATACAAACCTTCATACTGTATAATTGCTTTCATACAGTATAAAAGCTCCCACATAGCCCTCCAGGTGTTATAATATCCCCTACATAGACTTCCATACAGTACAATGCACCCCCATAGTCTTCCTTATAGTATAATGCACCCCACCTTAGTCCTCTATTCAATATAATACATTCAACATAGTCCTCAATATATTATAGTGCACTTCCCTTAGTCCTTCATACAGTATAATGTACTCCTCATACAGTATTATGCACCCCATAGTCCTCCATACAGAATTTTGGCCACCACAATGTTCTTACTGATTTAAAAAAAAGATGCAATACTCACCTCTCCTGCTCATACCCCATCTATCTGGTCTCTTCAGCGAGCACATCTCAGCGCAGCGGGCGTCTTGTAGTGATGTCATCGTGCCCACTGTGCTGAGACGTCAGACGCCAAAACAAAATGATGGTGGAGGCTCACTCCCTCTTTTATAATAATAATAATAATCTTTATTTATATAGCGCCAACATATTCCGCAGCGCTTTACAGTTTATCATTGCTTTCAACTGTATCGGCGTCCAGAAAGCTGATACAGTTGAACTTGCAATGATGGGTGGGGGGGCTCGATGCCAGTGCCTTTACTGGTTCACTTAGGGGCCACGTGGCCTGCCACAATTGGCATTATGCCACTGTCACTCACCTTTCTACAAAGCCAGAATGGCTTAGCAATCTATTATTTACATAGTAACCCCCTTCACCCATACAGCTATTGTGTTTCCTTTATGGATGGCAAATTTTATTAAAAATCTGTGTGACTATTGACTTGTGAATCCTCACATAGTGTGTGCTGTGAGAATTCTCCGGTGCCGAGAGCAGCCTGTCATATGACCGCAAGTATGTGATATGCATACTCCCGGCCACATTTTGACTAGACTGGTTCCATTTAGTCAGAATGTGGCCAAGAGTATACATATTGAATACTTGCTGTCATATGATCATCCGCTCCTGACATCTGCACCAAGAATCCACACATCGTGCATTGCATGCCATGTGAAGCTGCACAAGTCTGCAGTCACATAGAGTGACTGCAGACTTGTAGACTAAGGGCGGAGAACCCTTTAAAGGTTTATTCCAAAATCACAAGTTAATTCCCCCTATCCTTTGCAAAGGGTATAATAACTTGCTATAGCTGACCACTAGTATCCCCAGTAATTCCGAGAACTGGCTCGGCAGCCCCATCTTGAATGGAGTGGAGGTGCACATGCTCAGCCTTCGCACCATTCATTGACTAGGAGACTGCAGAAAATAGCCGAGCTCCATGCTTGGCTTTTTCCTGCAATCTTATTGAATAGTTCTTAAGATGAGCATGTGCATCTCTGCTCCATTCAAGATAGAGCTACAGAGCCCTGAACTCTGGATGCATAGGTGTCCCAACAGTCAGTCCCCAGTGATTAGAAAGTTAATCTCTCTTCTATAGAAAGAGAATACATTTGTGATTTTGGTAATGGCCCTTTGTTATGATTCTTTTTATGAACAAAGAGGGTCTGGATGAACAGAGCATTAGGCTTTTTTACTTGTGGAAATAGTGAGTGTGGATGGTAAGAATATTTTATTTGTTTGAATAAATAATGATTACAGCTAGAAAGGAATGAAGTTTTTGTAACCTATTAAGGTAAACTGTAAGTGCACCCTTACAATATAATTTACCCCATAATACATACTGAGTAGCTATACTCACTACGGAGGGCTAGTCATTATCAACCACACACAAGACTGAATTCCTGCACAGCAAGGACAGGAAAGATTCACAATTATATATTTTGGTTACGTTTTGCAGTGTTCTTGCTTTGGATAAGTAAAAATAGGAAGGAGAACAGATCTGAACACTGCCTTATCATATTTTTTATGTATTTTATTCCACAGCTTGATATCAAATGGCAGAAGTGTGATAAGTTGTGGTCATTTAAGCCACTTCCATTAACAATTGCTTCTCTTTATCTCTCATTTCGGCTTTTTGGATTTAAATTTAAGGCTAAGACTCTGCTCAGGGGATACGGCTCTCATTGAGACCTAACTCTCTATGAAGACTTATTTTCAACACAATGCTCAATAGGAAAAAAAATATACAAAGTAGCACATATCAACCAAACTAGAGATCCATCTGTAGACAACTCTGTTCCGGGGTTCTTGCCACTCATCAGCATAGAGCAGGGTACTGGTTACATGAATGAGATGGCTTAGGTGCAGCTCAGGGGGGTACTGGTTTCTTTTAAAGAGAACCAGCGCAATATGAAGACTTATTTTCAAGGCAAGCAGATTTACAATTCATTGCCGCTTAAGTGTAATATCACCCATGAGAAATGCTATTAGGTAATGGCACACACAGCTTTTTTCCAATCTTGCGTTTCGTATCAGAAACATTCTCTTTGGTTTCATTAATAGAGTTATAATAAACACGGCAGTACATAATTCAGACTAATCACTAGCCGAAAAGTAATTCACTGAAAAAATATATTACACCACAACATGTACAGTGGGTACGGAAAGTATTCAGATCCCTTTAAATTTTTCACTCTTTGTTTTAGTGCAGCCGTTTGGTAAATTCAAAAACGTTCCTCTTTTTCTCATTAATGTACACTCTGCTTCCCATCTTGACTGAAAAAAAACAGAAATGTAGAAATTTTTGCAAATGTATTAAAAAAGAAAAACTGAAATATCACATGGTCATAAGTATTCAGACCCTTTGCTCAAACACTCATATTTAAGTCACATGCTGTCCATTTCCTTGTGATCCTCCTTCATTGGAGTCCAGCTGTGTTTAATTAAACTGATAGGACTTGATTTGTAAATGCACACACCTGTCTATATAAGACCTCACAGCTCACAGTGCATGTCAGACCAAATCAGAATCATGAGGCCAAAGGAACTGGCCAAGGAGCTCAGAGACAGAATTGTGGCAATGCACAGATCTGACCAAGGTTACAAAAGAATCTCTGCAGGACTCAAGGTCCCTAAGGGCACATTGGCCTCCATAATCCTTAAATGGAAGAAGTTTGGGACCAACAGAAGTCTTCCTAGACCTGGCGTCCAGCCAAACTGAGCAGTTGTGGGAGAAGAGCCTTGGTGGGAGAGGTAAAGAAGAACCCCATGATCCCTGTGGCTGAGCTCCACAGATGCAGTAGAGAGATGGGCGAAAGTTTCACAAAGTCTGTTATTGCAGCCCTCCACCAGTCGGGCCTTTATGGCAGAGTGGCCGGATGGAAGCCTCTCCTAAGTGCAAGACATATGAAAACCCGCATAGAGCTTGCTAAAAAAAAACAAGAACACATGAAGGACTCCCAGACTATGAGAAAAAGTATTATCTGGTCTGATGAGACGAAGATAGAACTTTTTGGTGATAATTCTAAGCGGTATGTGTGGAGAAAGCCAGGCACTGCTCATCACCTGCCTAATACAATTCCAACAGTGAAACATGGTGGTGGCAGCATCATGCTATGGGGGTGTTTTTCAGCTGCATGGACAGGACGACTGGTTTCAATTGAAGGAAATATGAATGTGGCCAAGTACAGAGATATCCTGGATGAAAACCTCTTCCAGAGCGCTCTGGACCTCAGATTTGGCCGAAGGTTCACCTTCCAAAAAGACAATGACCCTAAGCACATCTAAAATAACAAAGGAGTGGCTTCAGAACAACTCTGTGACCATTCTTAACTGGCCCAGCCAGAGCCCTGACCTAAACCCAATTGAGCATCTCTGGAGAGACCTGAATATGACTGTCCACCAACGTTCACCATCCAACCTGACAGAATTGGAGAGGATCTGCAAGGAAGAATGGCAGAGGATCCCCAAATCCTGGTGTGAAAAACTTGTTGCATAATTCCCAAGACTCATGGCTGTACTAGCTCAAAGGGTGCTTCTACTCAATACTGAGGGTCTGAATACTTATGACCATGTGATATTTCAGTTTTTCTTTTTAATAAATTTGCAAAAATTTCTACATTTTGGGGTTTTTTTTTTCAGTCAAGATGGGGTGCAGAGTGTACATTGAGAAAAAAATGAACTTTTTTGAATTTACTAAACGGCTGCAATGAAACAGTGAAAAACTTAGAGATACTTTCCGTATCCACTGTAATTGAAAGAGGTCATACTCACTGATACAAGGGCAGGTCACAGCCAAGTCAGGCTGCAACATGAGGTCTCACAGGTGGACCACCCACTCACACTCCTTTCGCCAATGTGTTTTTTTTTATCCCCAAAATTGTGATTCCTACAAAACCCAGCAAATTGGCGGCCAACTGGTAAGGGCTTAAAAAAAATCTTATACTCACATCTTCTTATCCCTCTACATATCTCTCCCGCCACTGATGGCCCTCCAATTGGATCCTGTATTCTATTTTCTTCTCAATCTCTGCCTTCAATGTTGGACTTCATTAGGCCATACACCGACAGGTGGAGCACTATCCAGTTCATTAACATTGCTAATGTGCGTGAATTAAGAGAGGAAGATAGAACATACTGGAGCTGATCAAAGGACAAGCAGTGGCGGGAGGGTTATTGGGAGAGTCAAGGAGAGGTGAGCTTAAAAGTTGGGTTTTTTGTTTGTTTTTTCTTAACTCTTTCCTGGCAAGCTTGTTTTGCACCGAATTTATGCCAATCAAATTTCTTGAACAAACCTAGCAAATTTATGTAGTGGCAGATTCACTCATGTCTATTGATAATACCTCAGGTTTATTTTTTCTGCAGAATGCAGCTTGGCCTTGTGGTGTTGTGGGAAATCAGGGTGTAATTACTTTTTGAGATGTAGATAAAAGGTTCTGATCAGCGTGTGTGACCTTAAAGTATAAGCAAGGCCAATGAACTGTAAGCCAGCAGTAGTGCAATGCGGGTAACCTTGTGACTGGCACCTTATAGAAACCACCTCGCATACGAATGTTGGTTGTGTAACCGCCTTCCTTCCTATAGCACTATAGCATTGTGGATGTCTGTTCCTATTAATAACTGGCAAGGCATTTTAACTTGTCCTGGCATTAATGCGTGTATGTACATATGTGCATATATATATATATATATATATATATATTATATATTGTGGTACACCAAAGGGGGTCTTGATGGATGGGAGATATATTTCTCCTAGTAGACTAAAGTTTGGTCAGGATTTTCCCTGATCACAAGGACCTGTGATGAGGTCATAGTCACGTGATCAGGTCAGCTGATGTGTACCTCACCTGAGGGTGTGGACTAGGCCTATTTAACAAGGAGCTGTTGTAGTATGTGGGTGTGGAAGGAAGGAGTTTGGCTGGAGTCAGCCTGGAAGAGTGTTTTGTTACAGTGTGTCAGTGTGCACCAGGAAGCGAGCACCAGACCACCCGGAATGGCACCTGGCGGTCTCTGCTGACCTGCAGCTGCTTAGTTAAGCCCGTCCCAAGCAAGGGTGAGTCTGGGACCAGTGGTTCTCCAAACTGGAGTGATTTATATTCTTGTTTTGATTTTGTTATCTGGACTTTTGTTGAACCCGTCATTAAAACTGTAACGGGTCCGGGGGGCGGAACCTCTGAGCTACTATACAAGGGGGCGGTCCTTGTAAGGGAGCGGGTGGCGACCAGGGTAGACGGACAGGCAGTCACAGCAGGTAACCGGGGCAGTCTCTGCATGAACGGGCAGGAGGTCACGGCAAGTGACCGGGGCAGTCTCTGGATGAACGGGCAGGAGGTCACGGCAAGTGACCGGGGCAGTCTCTGGAAGAATGGGCAGGAGGTCACGGCAAGTGACCGGGGCAGTCTCTGGATGAACGGGCAGATACGACCTGTGATGGCTGAGCCTCCCGGTAGGCTAGCAGGCAGATAGCAGATGAGCGCTCCCAGGTGAGCAGGCGAGAGTCTCTGGAGTAGCAGGTGGTCACCGAACGTGACGGCAGAGCCTCCAGGTAGGCTAGCAGGCAGGCAACAGATGAGCGCTCCCAGGTGAGCGGGCGAGAGTCTCTGGAATAGCAGGTGGTCACCGAACGTGACGGCAGAGCCTCCAGGTAGACTAGCAGACAGGCAACAGATGAGCGCTCCCAGGTGAGCGGGCAGGCTGATTCATAGACAGACTGGCAGGTGATGGTGGGCAGACTGTCGGACGGCGGAGCCTCCAGGTAGGCTAGCAGCTGGTAAGTGGAATATCAGACAGGAACAGACAGCAAACTGGCAGGAACCTGGCAGGTAACTGGCAACAGAACCTGAGGGCTGAAGCAGAGTAGTGAACAGTGCAACAACATTGCTCGGGCACCTCCATTTTGGGGGAGGTGCCTTATATAAGGTGAAGTCCTCCGGCCATTGGCCGGGGACTCCTTAGCACGGCGCGCGCGGCCCCTTTAAGAGGAAGGGTAGCGCGCGCCCCCTAAGCACAGTGGCCGGAAAGGAGCGCGCGCTGCCAGCAGAGCGGGAGGAGGACGCCGGCCTCGGAGCAGAGGGGTGAGGGGAACAGCGTCCCTGCCTAGCAGAGGGCAGGGACGCCGACGCTACAGTACCCCCCTCTTTAGGCCCCCCCTTTTTTAGGCCAGAAAGAAATTTAGCTAGGATGAGAGGGGCATGGATGTTCTCCCGAGGCTCCCACATTCTCTCCTCGGGACCAAACCCCTTCCAATCCACCAGAAAATAGGTCCTCCTTCTTACCCTTTTGGTGGCCAGAATGTTCTCTACCTCAAATTCGTTTTCAGCTGAAACCGGAGCAGGAGGTGTACCTGTAGACTTGGAAAAATAGTTAAGTACCACCGGTTTGAGGAGAGATACATGGAAGGAGTTAGGGATCCGCAAGTTGGCCGGGAGTTTCAATTTATAGGCCACCGGGTTGATCTGACTGATGACCTCCAGAGGACTGATGAACCGAGGCCCTAGCTTATAGGAAAGAATCTTGAGCCGGACATACTTGGACAAGAGCCAGACCTTATCCCCAGGACGGAATTGAGGAGGATCCAGACGTTTTTTGTCAGCATGTTTTTTCATATGCTCGGATGACAGAAGAAGTGCGGACCGGGTACTCTCCCATATGGAGGAAAATTTGTTAACAAGAGATTCCGCAGCCGGATTGTCCACTGAGGTGGAGACGGGAAATGGGATCCAAGGATGCTGACCGAAGACTACAAAAAACGGGGATTTGGAGGAAGATTCGCTCTCGTGATTGTTGTAAGAAAATTCGGCCCATGGCAGAAGATCCACCCAGTCAGAATGGTGGGCGTTAACGAAGTGCCGGAGGTAACTGGTCAGGATCTGATTGATCCGCTCCACTTGACCATTGGACTGTGGGTGGTAAGCAGAGGAGAAGTCCAGGGTGACGTCTAGCAATTTACAAGTGGCTCTCCAGAAACGTGAGGTGAACTGTACCCCACGATCCGACACGATGTGGCGGGGCAGGCCATGAAGACGGAAGATGTGGCGGATAAAGTCTTTAGCCAGCTCGGGTGCAGACGGGAGGCCTGGCAGGGGAACAAAGTGAGCCATCTTGGAAAAGCGATCAGCGACCACCCAAATGACCGTACAACCAGCAGAGACGGGGAGGTCAGTTATGAAGTCCATGGCTATATGCTGCCAGGGGGCAGCGGGTACAGGAAGCGGAAGGAGGCGACCGGCAGGCAGGTGTCTCGGCACTTTGTTGCGGCCACAGGAGGCACAGGCAGAAACAAAGTCTATTACGTCCTTGTGCAGGGTAGGCCACCAGTAATGCCGGGAAATAAGTTGGAGGGTCTTTCTCTGACCGGCGTGGCCAGCTAGTTTAGACGAATGGCCCCAGTGTAGGATCCTCTCCCGATCGGGTACCGCTACGAACGTCTTACCGGGAGGGAGACGGTTTAGACTCACGGGAGCCACCTGCATGACTCTGGCGGGATCGATGATATGTTTAGGTTCCTCCTCGAGATCCGACACCAGGAAGGATCGGGACAAGGCGTCCGCCTTGATGTTCTTGTCAGCCGGGTGAAAATGTAGAACAAAATCAAAGCGAGCAAAAAATAAGGACCACCGGGCTTGGCGCGGGTTAAGTCTCTGGGCATGCTGGAGGTAAGCCAAGTTTTTGTGGTCAGTGTAAATAATTACCGGATGAAGAGCCCCCTCGAGTAGGTAACGCCACTCCTCCAATGCCAGCTTGATGGCCAATAACTCTCGGTCTCCTATGGAATAATTGCGCTCAGAGGAGGAGAAGAGTTTGGAAAAGAAGCCACAAGTTACCATCCTCCCGGAAGACGATTTTTGAGTAAGTACCGCTCCGGCTCCAGAGGAGGAGGCGTCAACCTCCAGGAAGAACTGCTTGTTGCCGTCCGGGCGATGCAGTACCGAGGCGGAAGAGAAGGCCTGTTTTAAGGAAAGAAAGGCCTCCTCTGCTTCGGGCGTCCACTCTTTGGGGTTAGTGCCCTTACGGGTGAGCGCGGAAATTGGGTCAGTCCGGGAAGAGAAGTGCGGTATGAAGAGGCGGTAGTAGTTAGCGAAGCCCAGGAACCGCTGAATGGCCTTCAATCCCTCCGGTTGGGGCCATTTCTCGATGGCAGACAGTTTCTCTGGATCTATTCGTAGACCGGTCTGAGAAATAATGTAGCCCAAAAACGGAAGCGAGGTCTGCTCAAAGAGACACTTCTCATATTTAGCGAAGAGGTGATTCTGCCTGAGCAGAACCTGACGAACGTCCCTCCGGTGAGTCTGGAGATCCGGAGAGAAGACCAAGATGTCGTCCAGGTACACCACTACGCAGGAGTAGAGAAGGTCCCGGAAGACGTCATTGACCAACTCTTGAAAGACGGCAGGAGCATTACAGAGACCAAAGGGCATTACTAGATACTCATAGTGGCCGTCCCGGGTGTTGAAGGCAGTCTTCCATTCATCACCTTGACGGATACGGACTAGGTTGTACGCCCCACGGAGGTCCAGTTTGGTGAAGATTCTAGCCCCCCGCAGACGATCAAATAATTCTGGAATGAGCGGAAGGGGGTACTTATTCTTCACTGTAATCTGGTTAAGGCCTCTATAGTCTATACAGGGACGGAGAGAGCCGTCCTTCTTCTTTACGAAAAAGAAGCCTGCTCCCGCCGGGGAGGTAGATTTCCGGATGAATCCCCTGGCCAAATTCTCCTCGATATATTCGGACATCGACCGGGTCTCAGCAGCGGACAATGGGTAAATACGCCCACGGGGAGGCGTAGTACCGGGTAACAGGTCGATAGGACAGTCGTATGGTCTGTGAGGAGGTAATGTCTCTGCCTCCTTTTTATTAAAGACATCAGCAAATGACCAATAGGGAATCGGAAGTCCAGGTAGATTAGTTGGGGTAGGAGATGGACGGACGGGATGAACAGGAACCAAACACGTCTTATGACAATCCTGTCCCCAGCGAAGAACCTCTCCGGTCTGCCAGTCGAGCACGGGTGCAAGTCTCTGGAGCCAAGGTAGACCTAGTAAGAGGGCGTGAGAGAGTCCAGGCAGCACATGAAAAGAGATGCTCTCAGAATGCAGCATTCCTACCTGCAGAGTTATGGATTCGGTGATGAGTTGGATGGGACGTGGTAAGAGACCCCCATCCACAGCAGCGACAGATAATGGTACAGCCAGAGATTTGGTGGGAATGCGGTATTTTTCTACCAGGGACTGTGAAATAAGATTCCCGGCTGCTCCAGAGTCAAGTTGGGCTAGTTCGAAATAACGGTTCTCCCCGCAGAGAATTGAGACTGACAGCAGCAGAGATGGAGAGGATTTATCCTTGTCTAGGTCGACCTCTCTGAGCGAACCTAGACACAGGCGTTTCCCGACCTCTCCGGGCAGGTACGGATCCGGTGCTCCTTACTGCCACAGTAGAAGCAACTCCCCTCGGCACGGCGTAAGTCCTGACGGGTTTTGACCATCTTGGTCTGGTCGACCTGCATAGGCTCAGGAGAGTGTAATTGGGGAGAAACGGAGGGAGTGACGGGTTTCTGAAACGTAGGAGCTAGACGTGGAAACCTCCTCTCACGGGTGACCTCTTTGGCCCGCTCCTGGAACCGTAGGTCAATCCGGGTGGCAAGAGTTATTAGGTCATCGAGAGTGGTAGGAATGTCCCGACCGGCGAGTTCATCTTTAATACGACCGGACAGACCTTCCCAGAAAACAGATACCAGAGCGTCGTTATCCCAGGCCAGCTCCGAGGCAAGGGTACGGAACTGTATGGCATATTGGCCCACGGTGAGACTTCCCTGACGGAGGCGTAGCAGAGATGATGCAGATGAGACCTTCCGTCCAGGTTCGTCGAAGACCTTCCGGAAAGCCGCGAGAAAGGCAGACAAGTCGGACACCAGGGGGTCTCCTCTCTCCCAAAGAGGATTTAGCCAGGCCAGGGCCTCCCCGGTGAGATGGGACATGATGAAGGCAATTTTGGCCCGGTCGGAGTTAAACTGGTGGGACAGGAGTTCAAAGTGCAGGGTGCACTGATTAATGAAGCCCCGAGCCCGAGCGGGGTCGCCTCCGAAGCGAGGAGGTGCAGAAAGCCGGGGTCCGGGACAGGAAACCACGGAATGGGTGGAGAGCGGAGCTACCGGATTGCGAGTCATGGCACCAGCGGTGGTTGCTGATGGAGCGGCCAGAGTGTCCAGGCGAGAATTGACATTCCGCAGGTGACCCAGGATGGACTCCTGTTGGGACCTCTGACGGGACAATTCATGACACAGGTCCGAGAGCGAGGGAGCTTGGGTGCCACCGGGTTCCATGGCCCGAGCAAACTGTAACGGGTCCGGGGGGCGGAACCTCTGAGCTACTATACAAGGGGGCGGTCCTTGTAAGGGAGCGGGTGGCGACCAGGGTAGACGGACAGGCAGTCACAGCAGGTAACCGGGGCAGTCTCTGGATGAACGGGCAGGAGGTCACGGCAAGTGACCGGGGCAGTCTCTGGATGAACGGGCAGGAGGTCACGGCAAGTGACCGGGCAGTCTCTGGAAGAACGGGCAGGAGGTCACGGCAAGTGACCGGGGCAGTCTCTGGATGAACGGGCAGATACGACCTGTGATGGCTGAGCCTCCCGGTAGGCTAGCAGGCAGATAGCAGATGAGCGCTCCCAGGTGAGCAGGCGAGAGTCTCTGGAGTAGCAGGTGGTCACCGAACGTGACGGCAGAGCCTCCAGGTAGGCTAGCAGGCAGGCAACAGATGAGCGCTCCCAGGTGAGCGGGCGAGAGTCTCTGGAATAGCAGGTGGTCACCGAACGTGACGGCAGAGCCTCCAGGTAGACTAGCAGACAGGCAACAGATGAGCACTCCCAGGTGAGCGGGCAGGCTGGTCCATAGACAGACTGGCAGGTGATGGTGGGCAGACTGTCGGACGGCTTAGCCTCCAGGTAGGCTAGCAGGCTGGTAAGTGGAATATCAGACAGGAACAGACAGCAACCTGGCAGGAACCTGGCAGGTAACTGGCAACGGAACCTGAGGGCTGAAGCAGAGTAGTGAACAGTGCAACAACATTGCTCGGGCACCTCCATTTTGGGGGAGGTGCCTTATATAAGGTAAAGTCCTCCGGCCATTGGCCGGGGACTCCTTAGCACGGCGCACGCGGCCCCTTTAAGAGGGAGGGTAGCGCGCGCGCGCGCCCCCTAAGCACAGTGGCCGGAAAGGAGCGCACGCTGCCAGCAGAGCGGGAGGAGTACGCCGGCCTCGGAGCAGAGGGGTGAGGGGAACAGCGTCCCTGCCTAGCAGAGGGCAGGGACGCCGACGCTACAAAAACCACTGAACTTTGAACTGAAAGCCTGTGTGTTTACCTCATTACTGCGGCCCGGTCCCTGCCTACCAGAGCGGATCCCTACAATAATATATATATATATATATATGTAATTATATATACACTGCTCAAAAAAACAAAGGGAACACTTAACTGAATATAACTCCAAGTAAATCAAACTTCTGTGAACTCAACTGTCCACTTAGGAAGCAACACTGATTGACAATCAATTTCACATGCTGTTGTGTAAATGGAATAGACAACAGATGGAAATTATTGGCAATTATCAAGACACACTCAATAAAGGAGTGGCTCTGCAGGTGGGGACCACAGACCACATCTCAGTACCAATGCTTTCTGGCTGATGTTTTGGTCACTTTTGAATGTTGGTTGTGCTTTCACACTCATGGTAGCATGAGATGGACTCTACAACCCACACAAGTGGCTCAGGTAATGCAGCTCATCCAGGATGGCACATCAATGCGAGCTGTGGCAAGAAGGTTTGCTGTGTTTGTCAGCGTAGTGTCCAGAGGCTGGAGGCATTACCAGGAGACAGGTGTTGTGAATGGGTTTGAGATGAGTTCTGAGCAGAGGCTCCCTCTGGTGGTTACAAGCGGTGCTAGTGAAGATTGTGAGGACTGGGAATCAGGTGTTACTGACTGGTCTTATATAAGGGAGTCATTTTCCCATCAGGGTTGCCGGTGATCAATTGTTCTGGTCTGAATCCTTCATTCCAGTTTCCCTTGTAGCCTGCTGTGTCGTGTCTGCATCTCCTGCTTACAGATAAGACTTTTGCTTCTTTTGTGTTTGTGCTATATTTTTGCATTTTGTACTGCACTTCTTTGGGGCCTTCGGGGTCCCCTCCGGGGGCTCTTGCCCTCTCAGTTTAGTTCAGCCACTGAGTTTTGTTCTTTTGCTTTTTCCAGTTTTTTTAGTGGCTGCTGTTTTGATTTTGTTACACCAGAGAACTAATTTAGGTGGTAGAGGTCGTGTGTACTCAGGTTATTTTGAAATTAGTAGAGTTGGTGCTTTTCAGGGTTTTCTGGGATTGCAGTAAGTACCCTTCCTATCCTTTTCTATTTAGATAGTTTGGGCCCCAGCGTTTGCTCATACTATTTTCTTTCTGTGTCAGTATTTCCTCTTGTCTAACCGCCATTACATGTTTGGGGGCTTTCTATTATCTTTGGGGTTCTGCTCCGGGGCAGATAGCTTTCCTGTTTCTGTCTTTAGGTGTAGTTAGTTTCTCAGGCTGTGACGAGGCGTCTAGGACCAACGTAGGAACGCTCCACGGCTGCCTCTAGTTGTGGTGGTTAGTCAGGGTACTGCAATCTCATAGATTCCAACTGCTCTGGTGTATTGCCTTTTTGCCTGCTCTCCTCAGCTACCGTAACATAACAGACAGGCCAGTACACCAGGAGACATGGAGGGGGCAGTAGGAGGGCAACAACCCAGAAGCAGGACCGCTACCTCTGCCTTTGTGCAAGGAGGAACAGGAGGAGCACTGCCAGAGCCCTGCAAAATGACCTCCAGCAGGCCACAAATGTGCATGTGTCTGCACAAACGGGTAGAAACCGACTCCATGAGGATGGTCTGAGTGCCGACGTCCAGAGATGGGGGTTGTGCTCACAGGCCAACACCGTGCAGGACGCTAGGCATTTGCCACAGAACACCAGGATTGGCAAATTTGCCACTGGCACCCTGTGCTCTTCACAGATGAAAGCAGATGAAAGAAGGTTCAAACTGAGCACATGTGACAGAGTCTGGAGACGCCGTGGAGAGTGATCTGCTGCCTGCAACATCCTTCAGCATGACTGGTTTGGCAGTGGGTCAGTAATGGTGCTGGGTGGCATTTCTTTGGAAGGCCACACAGCCTTCTATGTGCTCGCCAGAGGTAGCCTGACTGCCATTAGATACCAAGATGAGATCCTCAGACCCCTTATGAGACCGTATGATGATGCAGTTGGCCCTGGATTCCTCCTAATGCAGGACAATGCCAGACCTCATGTGGCTGGAGTGTGTTAGCAGTCCCTGCAAGATGAAGGCATTGAAGCTATGGACTGGCCCGCCCGTTCCCCAGACCTGAATCCAATTGAGCACATCTGGGACATCATGTCTCACTCCATCCACCAACGTCACGTTGCACCACAGACTGTCCAGGAGTTGGCGGATGCTTTAGTCCATATCTGGGAGGTGATCCCTCAGGAGACCATCCGCCGCCTCATCAGGAGCATGCCCAGGCGTTGTACAGTAGGGAGGTCATATAGGCACGTGGAGGCCACACACACTACTGAGCATCATTTTGACTTGTTTTAAGGACATTACATTCCATTTTAATTTTGGGTGTGACGCCAAATCCAGGCCTCCATTGGTTAATAAATTTGATTTCCATTGATGATTTTTGTGTGATTTTGTTGTCAGCACATTCAACTTTGTACAGAACAAAGTATTCAATGAGAATATTTCATTCATTCAGATCTAAGATGTGTTATTTGAGTGTTCCCTTTATTTTTTTGAGCAGTGTATATACATGTATAGTAATATTGTGTGTGTATATATATGAATTGTATGGGTTCACGCTCTCAGGAAACACTAGAGTTCACACAGGCACCAGATTCTTTTGTCAAAGCAGGTTGAGGTTAATTGAACTTCAGAAACTTGCACAGCTCTTTAAATGAAAAACAGCCTTTTTCTGGACAATAACAAAATTCACAGTTGATTGAGCAAACGTGCTCGGGTGCTAACCGAATGTCTTTGGCATGCTGAAAAAATATGTTTGAGTCCCACGTCTATATGCTTGCGGCTGTAACGCAGCCGCAACACATGCAAGGATTGCCTAACAAACATGCAATCCCTGCATGTGTTTCAGCTTTTGAACACCCATGACATATGCAGCCATTGGGGATCGATCATATTTTTCAAGTGTGCCAGAGACACTCGATTAGCACCCAAGCATGCTCCGATAACGCCTTATCCGAGCATGTTCGCTCATCACTAATCACAGTTTTTCCAATGAAGGGAAAGCATTAACAGGGTCTCACCCAGCCAGCAATTCAGGACCTGCTTCAGGCTCAGTGGGCTAACATTCACTGGTCACTCTGACATGGCTGAGCTAGACCCAGTTCGGTCACACAAAACAGCTTTTATCCATAGCAAGCAGTGATACTTGCAGTTTGGTGCAGACGTTCTGTGCATTCTCCTCTCAGGGAGATTTTCGCTTGTGTCTCTCTTAAGCTCCAACACAACCCACGCTGCTCAGCTCCCTGAACTGACAGAGAGTCAAATAAACACACTGCTTGGTTCTAATCATAGCTATCCAGATGCAGCTAATCAGGACTAGTGATGGGTGAACCCCTGGATGTTCGGGTCCGGCGGGTTTGGCCGAACAGTTAAAAAAAAAAAAAATTCAGTTCGTGTACCAGAATAGTACCCGGACCCCATTCACATTATTGGGGGGCCCAACCATCCTGTGTTTGCCACACTGTCATGTGCATGACAGCGCAGCAAACACTGCCTCTGATCAGCAGTAAGATCATTATTGTCGGGCAGAGAGCCGCGTGATCCTACAGCTGTGCCCGGAGGTAAAAAGTTTACATTCGTTCACAGGTGTCGGCTGATGGGATTAATACTCCTATCAGACTATGCCTGCTGCTGCTAATAGCAGCGAGAGCAGACGCGGCTGAAAGGTGTATTCATGACCCAGCGCCTGCAGTATAAATAAGAAAAACATGACGTGAGTTCCCCTGTATTTTTGATAACCAGCCAGTCAAAACTGACAGCTGCGAACATCAGACCTCAGCTGTCAGGTTTAGCAAGGCTGGTTATCAAGAGTAAAGGTGTCTCCATGCCTTAAATTATTTAAATAATTTAAAGCCGACTGCTGGGGGCTGGTATTCTCAGACTGGTAAGGACGTTTTTCTTTTTTTTTTAAAAAAAAATAGCAAACACTGTTATACTCACCTAATGCTCGTTCCATTAAATCCATCTCCTGTAAAATAAACAAAAATGAAAAACAACCATGTCTCTCACCTGTTCGACGTTCTGTCCCACGCAGTACTCCATGTCTGCTATTTAAATGGTTTTCAATCTGGATGGTGCCAAGATGCGACCATTCAGACTGAAAACCACTGGAGAATGAGCTGCTGCAAGCATAGCCTCGGTGACTAGCAGTGACGTAATCAAGGTTACCGATGGTCACTGAGGCTGCGTTCCCAGCTGGGCCAATGAACTGCTGTGACCTCAATGAGTACATTTTCAAACTTTTAATTTTTATGCCCTTAAATCAGAGTGTCATATCACACAAAATAGTTAAGAAATAACATTTCCCACATGTCTACTTTACATCAGCACAATTTTTGAAACATAACTTTATTTCTTGGTAGGAAGTTATAAGGATTAAAGGTTGACCAGCAATTTCTCATTTTTACAACAAAATTTAAAAAAAACATTTTTTGAGGGGCCTATATGACAGAAAATACCCCAAAAAAAGTCACCATTCTAAAAACTGTACCCCTCAAGGTGCTCAAAACCACATTCAAAAAGTTTATTAACCCTTCAGGTGCTTCACAGGAATTAATGGGATGTGTAAGGAATTTTTACAAAAAATTTCCTTTAGACCCAAATTTTTTTTACTTTTACAAGGGTAACAGGAAAAAATTAACCCCAAAATTTGATGTGAAATTTCTCTTTAGTACACAGATACCCAATATGTGGAGGAAAACTATTATTTGGGTTCACAGCAGAGCTTTGAAGGGAAGGAGCGCCATTTGACTTTTTGAATGCAAAATTTGCCGTAATAGCGGATGCCATGTCGCGTTTGTAGTGCGCCAAATGTGCCTAAACAGTGGAAACCCCCACACCATTTTGGAAACTAGACCCCTCCAGGGAACTTATCTAGATTTGTCGTGAGCACCTTGAACCCCCAGGTGCTTCATAGAAGTTTATAACGTTGAGCCGTGAAAATAAAAAAAATCTAATTTTTCCCACAAAAAATGTTTTTTAGCCCTGAATTTTGCATTTACACAGGAGAAAATGGACGCTAAGTATGTTGTGCAATTTCTCCTGAATACACCAATACCCCATATGTTGTCCAAAACTACTATTGAGGCGCAGTGCAAAGCTCAGAACGAAAGCAGCAGCATATTAAAGTTCAGATTTAGCAGGACTGATTAGATGGTGCCATGCCACATTGGTAGTGCCCCTGAGGTGCCAGACCAGCAGAACCCCCATAAGTGACCCCATTTTACAAACTACACATCTCAGTGAATTCATATAGGGGTGCAGTGATCATTAACAACACAAGTGTATCACAGAACTTTATACCATTGGGCACCACCATGATTTTGTGGTAGCCCCAGATTTTACATTTTCATACTGGGAAATGGGTAAAAATGGCACCAAAATTTGTCCCACAATTTCTGCTGAAAGTAGAATTACCCCATATGTGGCTGTACAGTACTGCTTAGGCACACGGCAAGACTCGGGAGGGATGGAGCACTATTTGCCTTCTGGAGCTCAGATTTTCCTACAATAATTTGCGGACTCCATATACAGAGCCCCTAAATGCTAGAAAAGCAGAATCCCCCTCAAGTGACCCCAATTTGGAAATTATACCCCTTTGGTAATTTATCTACAGGTATAGTGATGGTTTTGACTCCATGGGTGTTTTCTAGAAACAAGCAGTAGTGGATGTTGCTGAGTGAAAATTACAAACTGTCATTGTAGTGACCAGTACGTTGTAGTGACCAGCTCATGCTTTTGGAGACACGTACCCGTAAATTAGGTGGGCTTTCATCGCTACTGAAATGCCAGATACAGTGGTTACGGAAAGTATTCAGACCACTTTAAATTTTCCACTCTTTGTTTCATTGCAGCCATTTGGTAAATTCAAAAATTTTCATTTTTTTCTCATTAATGTACACTCTGCACCCAATCTTGACTGAAAAAAAACAGAAATGTAGAAATTTTGCAAAAAGAAAAACTGAAATATCACATGGTCATATGTATTCAGACCCTTTGCTCAGTATTGAGTAGAAGCACCCTTTTGAGCTAGTACAGCCATGAGTTTTCTTGGGAAGGATGCAACAAGTTTTTCACATCTGTATTGGGGATCCTCTGCCATTCTACCTTGCAGATCCTCTCCAGTTCCGTCAGGTTAGATGGTGAACATTGGTGGACAGCCATTTTCAGGTCTCTCCAGAATGCTCAATTGAATTTAGGTCAGGGTTCTGGCTGGGCCAATCAAGAATGGTTACAGAGTTGTTCTGAAGCCACTCCTTTGTTATTTTAGCTGTGTGCTTAGGGTCATTGTCTTGTTGGAAAGTGAACCTTCGGCCAAGTCTGAGGCCCAGAGCATTCTGGAGGAGGTTTTCATCCAGGATATTTCTGTACATGGCTGCTTCATGATTTCTTCAATTGCAACCAGTCGTCCTGTCCCTGCAGCTGAAAAACGACCCCGTAACATGATGCTGCCACCACCATGTTTCACTGTTGGGATTGTATTGGGCAGTTGATGAGCAGTGCCTGGTTTTCTCCACACATACCGCTTAGAATTATCATCAAAAAGTTCTATCTTCTTCTCATCAGACCAGAGAATCTTATTTCTCATAGTCTGTGGAGTCCTTCATGTGTTCTCTTTTTTAGCAAACTCTATGCGGGCTTTCATATGTCTTGCACTGATGAGAGGCTTCTGTCGGGCCACTCTGCCATAAAAGCCGGAATGGTGTAGGGCTGCAGTGATAGTTGATTTTGTGAAACTTTCTCCCATCTCCCTACTGAATCTGTTGAGCTCTGCCACAGTGATCTTGTGGTACTTCTTTACCTCTCTCACCAAGCTCTTTTCCCACAATTGCTCAGTTTGGCTAGACTGCCAGGTCTAGTAAGACTTCTGGTGGTCCCAAACTTCTTCCATTTAAGGAATATGGAGGCCAATGTGCCCTTAGGAACCTCGAGTCCTGCAGAAATTCTTTTGTAACCTTGGCCAGATCTGTGCATTGCCACAATTCTGTCTCTGAGCTCCTTGGCCTGTTCCTTTGACCTCATGATTCTCATTTGGTATGACATGCACTGTGAGCTGTGAGGTCTTATATAGACAGGTGTGAGCCTTTACAGATCAAGTCCTATCAGTTTAATTAAACACAGCTGGACTCCAATGAAGGAGTAGAACCATCTCAAGGAGGATCACAAGGAAATGGACAGCATGTGACTTAAATACGAGTGTCTGAGCAAAGGGTCTGGATACTTATGACTATGTGATATTTCAGTTTTTTGTTTTTAATAAATTTGCAAAAATTTCTACATTTCTGTTTTTTTCAGTCAAGATGAGGTGCAGAGTGTACATTAATGAGAAAAAAATGAACTTTTTTGAATTTGCCAAATGGCTTCAATGAAACAAAAAGTGACAAATCTAAACGGGTCTGCATACTTTCCGTACCTACTGTATGTGGACACTAAATGTGGTTTAGACACACTGGGGCTCAGAAAGGAGGGAGGCATTTGGATTTGGGAGTGCAGAATTTGCTGAATTTCTTTTGGGGGCGAGGAGCTATTTAGCTTTTCCAGAGCCTTTGTACTACCAGTAAGGTGGAAGCCTTCTATGTTTCCGTTAACAGATGACGGACCTGAGTGGAGACTTGCTTCTTTGGTGTATTGAGTTGAAGCTTTTACTGTGAACATTTTACATAACATTTAGGATCACATTTATCCTTCACTCTAACCGGAGCACGCACTTTGGGGTTTCCATCTAAGGCCGGTGTCACACTTGCGTGTGTTATGCGAGAAACTCGAACGAGTCTCTCGCATCAACACCCGGCACCGCCGCCAACACTCGGACCGGAGTGTGCTTCTGCATAGAAATACATGTAGCTGCACGTTCCGGTCCGAGTGCCAGCGGCAGTACCGGGAGTTGATGCGAGATACTCATGCGAGTTTCTTGCATCACACACGCAAGTGTGACACCGGCCTAAATCTCCCAAGTGACTTGACAGATGAAACCCATGATGGATCGATTCACTATAATGAGACAGCAGAGTTACTCTGTACTCCATCTGGCCTCTGTTCAGCGGTGTCTTCTTTTCAGAAGTGCGCAAAATTGAGGTCGACCATGCTTTTGCGCACATTACGCACACCTAAAAAGACGGACATCACCAAAACACAGGTCAGATTGCTTCCACAGTGCCTCAATATGCCTCATTATAGGGAATCTTCTGCCGGGGGTTCCGTCTTAATCATGAATTTTAGAGATTTACATGGAAACTCTTGTGTAAGCGCAGACTGCAGGATAAATGTGAGCCGAGCCTTACTGCGATCTTTGGGGAGGGAGAATTAACAAATAAACATAAAGGGAAGAATTGGTTTTATTTATTTTTCATGCCAGTCCTCATGCGGTATAAGTGATTAGGCGACTTTATTCTTCGGGTTGGTGCGATTACAGCGATACCAGATTTATATCAGGTTTTTATGTTTGGCTGCTGTCACAAACCAAAAGACTCTCTTTATTGCGCATCCCCATATTTAGACAGCTAGACTTTTTCTATATTTTGGCAGACAGAGTCACGTTACAGCTTCTTTTTTGCGGGACGAGTTGACGATTGTATTGGCACCATTTCCAGGCACATGACATTTTTTGATCGTTTTCTATTCCGATTTTTTTTGGCAGAATGAACAAAAACCAGCAATTCAGGAATTGTTTTTTGCTGATGAGAGCAGGCAGGGAGCTCAGTCCCTCTGCGATGCTTCTCACTATTATCAGCGGCATCAGAGGGATTAATGACCGCGATCGGTGTTAGCACTGATCATGGCTGCTTCTGCAGGGTGTCAGCTGACACCAGTACTTGATCTCTGTGCGCTCAGCGCGAGCCCACACGATCAAGAAGTAGTATACAATTTGTCCCTGGTGTCCTCAGACAGCTCTTTGGTCTTGGCCATGGTGGAGAGGTTGGAGTGTGATTGATTTGAGTGTGGAGACAAGTAATGAATTCAAACAGCTGCAATTAATACAAGTAATGAGTGCAGAGTAGGAGGACTTCTTAAAAAAAAAAAAAAACTAACAGGTCTGTGAGAGCTAAAATTCTTGCTGGTTGGTAGGTGATCAAATACTTATTTCATGCAATAAAATGCAATTTATTTATGTAAAAATCATGATTTTCTGTTTTTTATTTTAAGATTCTGTCTCTCACAGGTGAAGTGTACCTATGATAAAGATTGCAGACCTCGCCATTCTTTGTAGGTGGGAAAATTTGCACCAGATACTTACTTTTGTTACTCTGTGTGTGTATATATATATATATAACAGATAGATAGAATATTTGTACAGGGGGATAATACATATCTGAAATGCAGGCGTCCAAATGTAAAAGACCTCTGCTGACAGTGAAGCAAGGCTGGTAATATATATTGCTAATTCCAGGTAAATGTACGCCCGTATTGACATTGGATGCCAGCGCTTACTTCTTCATGGTACCCTCTAATAGATGTGCCATGGTTGGTACCCGCTGGCGTGTGCATTCAGTAAAGGCTAAATAGGCAGGGACAATTCATGTTGTTCTCACACCTATGGAGTAAAAAGTAAATGAAGACGATGTCAGCGAGATGCTGTAAGGGGATGAGAATGCGAGCTCGCTCACAGCCCACCGGAGGGGTATGAGATCATAAGAATGCCAAAGCTCTGAGCAATGAGGCTTATTCCTAGCAGCGGGACTGTAAAATGCAAGACATGCGGTATGATCTCACCTCGCTCCTTCCCTCAGCCTCTAAACACGGTCACAAACACACACACACACTCCTCCTTTTACAAAGACCTCCGGGGACAGTAGGACTGAGCAGGCTCTAATCCATGTCTGAGTCGTTAATCAGTGTAGCACACTCGCCGCTCTTTTCATCTGCAGCACAGCAGTATATGCCGCGCACTGCCCGGTGCCATAGCACATGTCCCTGCACTGGAGAGATTGAGGGGCCTTTGGTGCCAGTTTCCTAAGATCTTAATGAGCTGATGTCGGCGTGTGTACCAGGCACACATGCTCGTCAGTAATTGGTGCCATCATTAGTTCACAAGCCAGAGGCCAGTATTCGGACCGAGGCTGTAAACCCATGGAGTCACGGCACTCATGAATAAGTAAACGGTATCATTCTATTGTACTTTTCAATATTTTTAACATGTCAAGCTGTTTAGCACTCAGCCGAGAGATCCTTTGTATTTGGTATTGTCCAATCAAAAGAAAACAAAAATGGTATAACGTGGTTACAGTAGTATGGTGTGGCATGGTATTTAGGTTTTTTTTTACATAGGCATCTAGTAAATATTAGTTGTATGTGTAGTATTTGTTTTTTACGTTTCTGTGCTATGTATTATGTTCTGTAATCTTTAGATTAATTGTCCTGGACCTCTGAGCATTGCAATTGCTTATTATATATTCTCCAAAGGTTCGCCATCTCCAATAAAGTAATGAAAGCCTCCGTGTTAGTCTGTCTTGTCTCTCTGGCATTAAATGTTTAACTGTGTCTCTACAGGGTAAGTTTTACCTGCTGATTGAAGAGCTGAGCCAACTAGTACGTTCCCTGGTGCCCATACAGCTGTGGTATAAATACATCATAGGTGACGATCCTTCAAGCACATATTTCTTAGGAAGCATCCTAATAATCCTGTATAGTTTGTGTAAGGTGAGTCGGACATATCTCGTCACAGCAAGCACAGTGTTACCTGCTCTGAGATTATCTGTGCCGGTCTTCTGACGGCCACTAATTGGGGGTAGATTAAAGTAGAAATAAATGCTCAAAGGCTTAACCTATGTTTGTACATGGGAGTCGTAGTTGTCGGACCCCAGGTCAAGGGGGAATAACTCTTTAAAGTGCGTGTGGTGTAAAGAAACAAACAGGAGCCTACTTATACTCTGTTGGTGTCTCCACCAGTCTCCTGGCTTCCTCTTCCATCAAAGTCCATCAATATGATGTCAAGTTTTGGACTCCACATTTTAAAAAGGATATTGGGAATTTAGAGTCAGTTCAAAGGTGGGCAACTAGAATATTACACGGGATGGAGGGTCTCTTATGTGGTGAGACATTGGAAAAGTTGGGCGAGTTTAGCTTAGAAAAAAGATGCCTCATAAGGTGATCATAGGTGATCTCCTCTATATTTATAGATGTGTATTTGGTCAATACAAAGAACTGACACATGATTTGTTCCTTTACAATCACCTTACATAAGGCCAAGGTACATCCATTGCATCTTGAGTAAAAGCAATTTCGGCAGCTAAATAAGAAAGGGTTCTTTACAGTTAGAGCAGTCAGACTGTAGAAATGCCCTTCAACAAGAGGTAGTAATGGCAGACATATGGCTGACACTATGTTGGTATTTAAAAAAGGGCTGGGTTATAAATAATCTAGCATTAGAGAATGTATTATTGGTGTAGGAAGGTTGAACTTGGTGGGCCGATGTCTTTGTATTACCTGTGTAACCATGTAAGGTGACTGTTGGACCCAATGGCTGCATTGGTCATGGTTATGTGAGCTAGAAGGAACAGTCTCTTAGCTTCTTCTGGCTCTGACGGAAGGTGACCGGTGCACCCAGTGACTGTTAAGGTCATTGTTCACTGTTTTGCTACCAAAATTGGAACCCAGGAGAATGAGGCCTGGGTATTTTTTTTTCCTCCCCCAATCATTTGGGCCCATTATTCATGTTAAAGTAGTATATAACCCCTTAAAAGTGTACCTTTTCAAATGTATTGCACTTATTATCCCGGTTCGGAGTAACGCCCTCTGTTACAGTTTAGTGCTTTATTAAACTTCTGTTGATTTTTGTTGGAAACAGTCAGCAAGCTTGCCTGTCATGGAACAGTTAGCAATAGTGACATGGCACCTTCATCATGCTGACTGCCAGGAGTGATGTAGGTAGAATCACTACCTATTAACCAGTATTGGCCTAAACTAATGATAGACATCACATGATGATAGAGATATAATGCTTACATTCTATAAATCCAAGAAGAAACTGCTTTAAGGACTTTCTTGAGGTCTTTGTCTATTTAAAGGGAACCTGTCAGATTAATGCTCCTCGAACCACGGGCAAGATGAATCAGATACTGGCTGCGCTGTTCTAGCCACATGTCTGACACGCTGTGGTGATCAGAGTACGTATATGTTAGCCCGCCATAGTCTGTGTCTCAGCTGACCAGATCCCTGACAGCGTATACTCACCCCACTCCCCAAAACTGTCAGGTACCTCCTTATGAAAGCAAATATTTTTCTTCACAATATTAAATAAAGATCACTTCACAATAAAGACATGAACCTACAGTCATGGCCAAAAGTTTTGAGAATGACACAAATATTAATTTTTACAAAGTCTACTGCTTCACTTTTTCTAATGGCAATTTGCATATATCCAGAATGTTATAAAGAGTGATCAGCTTAACAGCAATTACTTGCAAAGTCAATATTTGGCTAGAAAATGAACTTTATCCCCCAAAACACATTTCAACATCATTGCAGCCTTGCCTTAAAAGGACCAGCTAACCTCTTTTCAGTGATTGCTCCATTAACACAGGTGTGGGTGTTGATGAGGACATGGCTGGAGATCAATCTGTCATGATTAAGTAAGAATGACACCACTGGACACTTTAAAAGGAGACTGGTGCTTGGCATCATTGTTTCTCTTCTGTTAACCATGGTTATCTCTAAAGAAACACGTGCAGTCATCATTGCAATGCACAAAAATGGCCTAACAGGGAAGAGTATCGCAGCTAGAAAGATTGCACCTCAGTCAACAATATATCGCATCATCAAGAACTTCAAGGAGAGAGGTTCCATTGTTGCTAAAAAGGCTTCAGGGCGCCCAAGAAAGACCAGCAAGCGCCAGGACCGTCTCTTAAAAGTGTTTCAGCTGCGGGATTGGGCTACCAGCAGTGCAGAGCTTGCTCAGGAATGGCAGCAGGCAGGTGTGAGTGCATCTGCACGCACTGTGAGGCGGAGACTCTTGGAGCAAGGCCTGGTCTCAAGGAGGGCAGCAAAGAAGCCACTTCTCTCCAGAAAAAACATCATGGACAGACTGATATTCTGCAAAAGGTACAGGCAGTGGACTGCTGAGGACTGGGGTAAAGTTATTTTCTCTGATGAATCCCCTTTTCGATTGTTTGGGACATCAGGAAAACGCCTCATTCGGAGAAGACAAGGTGAGCGCTACCACCAGTCTTGTCTCATGCCAACTGTTAAGCATCCTGAAACCATTCATGTGTGGGGTTGCTTCTCAGCCAAGGGAATCGGCTCTCTCACAGTCTTGCCTAAAAACACAGCCATGAATAAAGAATGGTACCAGAATGTCCTCCAAGAGCAACTTCTCCCAACCCTCCAAGAGCAGTTTGGCGATCAACAATGCCTTTTCCAGCATGATGGAGCACCTTGCCATAAAGCAAAGGTGATAACTAAATGGCTCAGGGAACAAAACATAGAGATTTTGGGTCCATGGCCTGGAAACTCCCCAGATCTTAATCCCATTGAGAACTTGTGGTCAATCATCAAGAGACGGGTGGACAAACAAAAACCTAAAAATTCTGACAAAATGAAAGCATTGATTGTGCAAGAATGGACTGCTATCAGTCAGGATTTGGTCCAGAAGTTGATTGAGAGCATGCCAGGGAGAATTGCAAAGGTCCTGAAGAAGAAGGGTAAACACTGCAAATATTGACTTGCTGCATTAACTCATTCTAACTATCAATATAAGCTTTTGGTACTCATATGTTTGCAATTATATTTCTGTCTGCGATAAAAACATCTGTCAAACACACATAAAAACCAGAGGGCAGCAGATCATGTGAAAATATAATATTTGTGTCATTCTCAAAACTTTTGGCCATGACTGTACAGCGACCATGAAGGAGCAGGCGATCATATATGTAAAATATAACAAATTTTATTAATAGATAATTGGACATTTAATAACCAAGACAAAAAGGTAAACCTATTGGGGAGATGCACCTTGGCGTGCGATTCACCGCCACCTGCTGACCTCCTGATGAAACCACAGGTGGTGGTGAAACACGCGTCGAGGTGCATTACAGCTCACTACCTTCCCCTATTATGGCTATAGATAAGAGATATTCAACAGGAGCAACGATTATGTGTGTAAAATATAACAAATTTTATTAATAGATTATTGGACATTTAAAAAACCAAGACAAAATAGCGAACCTATTGGGGAGATTTCACCCGCCGCCTGCGGACCTCTTGTCGAAACCACAGGAGCAGTGAAAAGTGCATTGAGGTTCATTACAGTCCATAATCTTCCCCTATCATGGCTACAGGTAACATATATTCAAATTGATTACTTATTACACTATATTTATGGCTAACATATGTGGTCAGTGAGGTGCACGTTAGCACATATATTCTGTGTTAGTGTGGTGACAAGCAACATATTTTGTCAGTAATTTAGAGGACCCCATCCATAGTTTACCTGTGTGACCATAAAGGCAATGCTAACAGTCATTAGTTTAGGGTATAGCCAACCTTATGATGCTTTATTTTCTTCCACCATGTTATTCATCAATGTAGGTCTTTGAATTCTATACCATATTGGCGTGTTTAATGTTTAGGTATTATACCTTTATTTAATATTTTGTGATATAGATTCATTGACTTATTGTCATCTACAGTGTGGAACCAATACTGTTATCATACATATATGGTTGGTTCTTTGGATATATGGGTGTCTTTTCTGTATATGTCCCACAACGTGGTGTTTTTATCTCCCAAATAGGTTTGTTGTTTTGTCTTGGGTTTTAAATTTCCAATTATCTATTAATAAAATTTGTTAGATTTTACATATATGATCATCTGCTCCTTCATGATCGCTGTAGGTTCAGGTCCCTCCCTGTGTCTGTACACAGGACGGACATGGAGCTGGCCTGGAGAACTCAGCAAGGGGCTGCGTAGGACTAGTGGGGTCTCTCCTTATAGTCCCTGGTGGACTTTTCAAACTGTTTTATGTGAAGTGTCAAAGTGTTTCAAAGTAAAACACACCTGGCTGCAATAGTGCAGCTATGTTCTGAGTCATGCTGTCCGTGGTTCATGCAGTCTGAGTCTAGTGACAGGTTCTCTTTAGAGGCCCTTATACACATTACATAGCGGTCACCCAAACAATCAGTCAGCTGACAGCCGTGTCCCCTGACTCCTCCATACACTGGAACAGTCGGTGAGCCTGAGAGCGTCTGCGTCCTGCATAGGAGAGCACTGGCAGCAGCTTATTTCCAGGGAGAACAAAGGAATCGGCAGCAGGCCAGGTCCTTCTCGGCCCCAACGTTATTTTTCTGCTGAATTGGGAGGCCCTATACACATTAGACTGCCTATCCTGCGGATATCGGCGGGTTCAGCTGACTTTCGTCTAATGTGTATGGGGAGTGGAATATTGGGAAAATATGATAATGTAATTCAATTAAAAAAAAATGCATATCACACTTTAATCCTTTCCCTCTGTCGTGTATAATGATATGATGCAGCTATAGAAAGTGTACACCTGATTTTTGGAGCACAAATAGCTGAGCTAAAAAGATTGCACATAGCTACCGCACAGCACAACAGCCCTGCTAATCGTTCATTACGGGTTGACTGTATACTTCGGGAAAATCAATTTACGACCTTTTATTTTTAGATTTACCATTAAACCATATTTACTGTAATTTGATAATATACAATGATGCTTATCAATATTCTTTAATATCTTTTTCTCTTCTAGTCTTTTGACATTTGCGGTCGTATTGGAGGATTAAGGAAAGCCTTAAGGGTTCTTTGTCATCCCCAGGTAATGTGTAGTTTAAAGTTGCAGGATTAAATGTAAAGAAGCACTCCCAACATTTTATTTAATCGCTAAACCTATGTAAATGCATGTGTAGTGTAGTGTGTTAATATACTCACCCATTACCATATCCCCCCGTTTCCAGCGCCACTCCAGTCCTCATTCTGACACTCCATTGACTTACATTGTGTCTTCCGGCTCACAATAAAGCTCAGCGTTAACCTGCAAGGTGGAATAGCCATCACGTGAGTCAGAAGAGGACCGGGAGGCACTGGAAACCAGAGAAGACAGCTGTAGGTCAGTATATTAGCTCACACTACACTAGACAGGTTTAGCCAATGAAAAAAATATTGGGTGTGCTTCTTCAAGGGAACTATAAACATTTTAAGTTTACTCCCCCATTCTGCTGTCTTATCTCCTTATGACTTTTGATTTACATGGTTTGTAGAAATGTATAAGACTCTGCTACTGGATCAATGCTCTGGCAATGTAGGGCATTGGGCCATATGAAATTCCAGGGGAAGATGCTTCAGAGCTGCATTCATTAGTCTGCTGGATTTTATGGGAAGCAGCAGTTTGTTAACGGCAGTATAGTTTTGGGCTTGCAGTGCAGTCGCCTCAAATAAACTACGTCGTGGGACCACACTGAGTGCTGCCTTATCTGAGGCTAGAAGCCTGCAGAATTGTGACTGTGTGAGGATGATGGTTATGATACAAGATCCATAATGCAAAGTGTATTAATGTAAACCATAAATTAGCAGGAAAAATGAAGCTACGCCATCTAAAAAGACTCAAAAAAGATTGAGGCATCTGTAATTGTCCAAGATGAATTAATGACTCCAAAGTGACATTCAGGCAGCCTAAGTATCTGAGTCTGCTATCTGTGACTTCTCATGGCTTCGCTGAATGGCAGAAACCTGTTTTTTGAGTACAAAGACAAATGTTACTGCAACACTCTTCATTCTAGGGAAAGACGCTGTTCTGCTGTTTCTTACACGGTGGCTCACCGGGAGGATCACTAGGGACCTGGTAGTTGGACCCTTACCAATGAGGAGGTGCTCCCTTTAAGAAATCATTCAGTTACTGAAATTACCGTACATTTCCTCTTGCACTTTCTAGATTAAATTAAAGGGGTTTTACTGTCTTTATTAAAATTAAGCTGTGAGAAAGTAAATTACAGAAAGAAAGAAAGAAGACTCCCCAAGTCTCAACTCCAATTCTGCCTCTGTGACATTCTCTGCCAGATCGGAAGAGATGACATCATGACCACCAGTCCCTGACTGCCGAGGCCAATGATTCGCTGTAAGGTAAAGTATCTGATGGTCAGGACCTAATCTCTTCCAGTCCAGCGGAGATGATTGGAGTGCAGATCCTGAAGGTAAGTATGACTTCTTTGTTTCTTTTAGAAGCGTCTATTCCCACTGCTTCATTTTAATAAATGCCAAAAAAAACCTTAGGGCCCCGTCTCACATAGCGACGCACCAGCGATCCCGACAACGATATGAACTTGTCAGGATCGCTGGTGTGTTGCTACATGATCGCTGCTGAGCTGCCAAACAGGCAGCGATCAGGACAGCGACCCTGCGGGTAACGTCGCTTAGTAACCCGCAGTGTACGCTGGATACCAGCCCGCTGATCCAGGGAGCTGGTAACCAAGGTACACATCGGGTTTCCAGGCGGTGCTTGGAAACCCGATGTGTACCTTGGTTACCAGCTCCCCTGCAGCAGCGCGCTGGTATCCAACATACAAGTCGGGTTTCCAGGCACAGCCCCGCGTCTGGAAACCCGACGTGTACCTTGATTACCAGCTCCCCTGCAGCAGCGCGCTGGTATCCAACGTACACATCAGGTTTACAGGCACAGCCCCGCGCCTGAAAACCCGATGTGTACCTTGGTTACCAGCTGATGGCTTGTCTCCTGCCTTCCACACGCAGCGATGCGTGCTGGCCAGCGGGAGACCAGCGATCAAACAAAAGTCCTGGCATTTCTGACACGACCAGCGATTCACAGCAGGGGCCTGGTCGCTGGTACGTGTCAGACATAGTGGGATCGCTACTGAGATCGTTGTTGCGTCACAAAACTTGTGACTCAGCAGCGAACTCGCTATGTGAGACGGGGCCCTTAAATGTAAAGGTCCTGGTGGTTGACTTCATATTTAATTCCACTGTCCTCTCCCAACACCTACTGCATTTCTTTAGTCACAAGTCCTGAATGAGAATTTCCCTCCTACAATCATTGCCTTCCTAGTTCCCAAACATTGCACTCAATTCCCTGACACACTGTGCCGGAGTTTGGGAATTACAGATCGTTGATTCTAAATTACATATTCTTCTGAATAATAATGGACATTTATTCTTTACAATGTTCCTTCATCTTCCCGAGTGATTTCATGTGCCACGGATTGAGCTAGCTTATATAGTAGCATTTAGGTCACATTTTCTTGCCAGCTATAGAAGGTGTTATCTCACATTTTAACACTGATTACTGGGTGGAGCTGTGACCCACAGTTTGTCATTTTGCACATTTGCATTTTAAAAGAAGTGAATAGTTAAGAGTTTGACACTAATTCGATATTTCCGTCACCTTTCCCAGTTTTGTTGTACCAAGAAATATTCATTTAATTTTTATGCCTGAAAAAGAGAAGTCTATAAATGCAAGTAGTTCCGATATGTTAGCATTATTGTGCCACAAGTTGTACGTAACATATTGTACAACATACATCGTTACACTGTTTCAAAAAGAGTCAGGTCCAATAAGACCAACCTTTCTCCACCAGTTGTACATTCTCTATCGCTAGATTATTTATAACCCACAATGGAGCTATATAAATAAATAAAAATAATAATAAAAATAAAATAATAAAAGGTATCAACCACTGAGGACTCTCAAGTCTAAATATTTTTCTAAGAATAATAATGTCATTTTTGCCTAAAAAAGCACCCAGTCCTTCTATAAATGTCGTTATAGTGTTTGCCATTATTACCTCTTGTGATGGGGCATTCCACAGTCTGACGGCTCTAACTGTAAAGAATCCTTTCCTATTTAGCTGCTGGAATCGCCTTTCTTCCACCCGTAATTAGTGCCCCCTGGTCCTCAGTACAGTCTTTGGAAGGAATAAGTCATGTCTTTGTACTGACCAGATATATATTTATACATATAAATGAGATCCCCTCTGAGGCGTCTTTTTTCTGAGCTAAACAAGCCCAACTTCTCCAACCTCTCATCATATGAGAGGCCTTCCATCCCTTGTAATAATCTAGCTGCCAGTCTTTGAACTGGCTGCAACTTCCCAATATTCGTTCAGAATGTGGAGCCCAAAACTGCATCCCATATTCTAGATGTGGCTTTAAAGAGAACCTGTCACCAGACAAAACTCCATTAACCTGTAGAGATGGTGTTAATCTCTAGGTTAATAGCGTTATTAACTTGCCCAGCGCCCACACTTAGCTGAACGCTGTTAAGAGAAAATTAACTTTATTCTCCCCCCGATAGAGTTCAGGTTTCAGTATACAGAGCGGCTGTAACCTAATTGCTGGTGCTGACTGACAGCCGGCCCTAATGCAGACTAATGTATTCTCAGAAATGTTACTGAACCCAAGCCTTCACCGCCTCGTGTCTGACACCGGAACACTGCCGGGGAAATAGTTCATTTTCCCCCCAGAACGTTTGGCTAAGTGCGGGCACCAGGCAAGTAAGTGATGCTATTAACCTGCAGATAAAGCTCATCTGTGCGGATTAATAGTATTTTTGTTATTTTATATAGGGGTAACAATACATTAGGATCACAGGATTCATCTCTTTTTATGCACCCTAAAATCTTGTTTGCTTTTGCAGCTGCTGCCTGACATTGAGTACTGCTGCTCAGCTTACTTGTAACTAGAATACCCAAGTCTTTCACCTGTTCAGTAGTCTCGAATACACTCCTATTGTTTTGTGCCTAACACAAATCCTTGTGGCTTATGGACTTTCCTGCATAGCCATGCCACCTCCAACTGCAGTGAAAAAGTCAAATTGGCTCTGTCTATTGGTTCTTATGACTGGAGGGGGTCCTGCCATTCAGCTTCCAGCAAATCATGACCTTTAATAACCAGGGACTCTAAAAGATCACATAAATTGTATGTAATCCAATTACAGTAGAAACAATGGAATTTGTCATTAAACTTTCCACTTGACCCCTTAAGGGTATGCCACACTAAACAACATCGCTAACGGGATCGCTAAAAAACGTCACTATTTAGCGATCCCGTTAGCGATGTTGTTGTGTGCGGCATCTGTCAGCGACGAGCTCCCTGCTGAGATCCTGCTGTGATCTCGCTCGTCGCTGGAATCGTTCCGGACCCTATTTTCTCGTCTGCGCTCCCGCTGGGTAAGTATTATCGCTGAGTGTGGCACCTTTTCTTAGCGATTTAGCGGTACTTTTGTACCGCTAAAGACGTTAAGGAGATCGCTAACCGCGATAGCGTCCTTAACGATATCGCTAAGTTAAGCCGCACTCAGCGATATATAAACAATCCCGCTAGCGATCGCATTAGTATGCGTCGTTATCGTGATCGCTAGCGGATTGTTTAGTGTGGCAGTACCTTTAGTGACCAAACCAATTTTGACCTTAATGACCAAGCCAATTTTTACAATTCTGACCATCACTTTGAGGTTATAGCCCTGGAACGCTTCAGCGTATCCCACTGATTCTGAGACTGTTTTTTCGAGACATATTGTACTTCATGTTAGTGGTAACGTTTCTTTGATAAGACTTGTGTTTATTATATGAAAAAAACTGAAATTTGGCAAATTTTCAAACTTTTCATTCTAGTGTCCTTAAATCAGAGAGTCATATCGCACAAAATAGTGAATAAAAAACATTTCCCACATGTCCGCTTTACATCAGCACAATTTTGTTAGGAAGTTATAAGGGTTAAAAGTTGACCAGCAAAAAAAACCCATTTTTTTAGGGACGGGTCAATATAACAGAAAATACCCAAAAGTGACACTATTCTCAAAATTGCACCCCTCTAGGTGCTCAAAACCACATTGAAAAAGTTTATTAACCCTTCAGGTCCTTCGCGAGAACTAAAGCAATGTGGAAGGAAAAAATTAACATTTAACTTTTTCAATTTCTCTTGATTATACCAATACCCCATATGTGGGGGAAGTCCACTGTTTGGGCGCATTGCAGTGCTCAGAAGGGAGAGGGCACCATTTGACTTTTTGAACGCAAAATTGGCTGGAATCAATGGCGGGCACCATGTCGCATTTGGAGACTCCCTGATGTGCCTAAACAGTGGAATCCCCCCAATTCTAACTCCAACCCTAGCACAGCCCTAAACCCAACCCTAACCCCAACACAACCCTAATCCCAACACAACCCTAACCCCAGCTCTAACCCTAACTGCAAAGAATGGAAAAAAATAAAAAGATTTTATTTTATTATTTTTATATAACTAAGGAGGTGACAAAGGGGGGTTTGATTTACTATTTTTTTTTTATTTTGATCACTGTGATAGGGTCTATCACAGTGATCAAAATTAACCAATAGGAAAACTCTCCTAATGTTGCCAGGTACCGGCCGGCAGATCTCGGCGGGCTCACTACGCATTTGCCCTCCATTTTCTTCTAGGAAGATGTCGTAAAGGGACGGAGCAGGAGGATCTGGGAATGGCGGAGGGCTTGGCGACCCCATTTCTCTCTTCTCTGGTGTGCTAGATCATATCAGAGGCGTGAGAAATGAATGGAAAATCAGACTTTTTTTGTGATTGCCGTTATTCACCGAATAACGGCGATCACGTGACAGAGGACGGTAATAACCGACCTGAATCATGTTCTCCAGTGTCTCTGCTACACCCGGTAGCAGAGACCCATGAGATTTTCCGAAGCCGGGGGGGGCTATACACTTAATTCTCGGCGCCGCTAAAAAAGCGGTGCTGAGGAATAAGGTCCCTTAACTGCCGCGGTTAAAAGGCGTATCGGCGATCGTTATGGGATTAAAGTCTGATAAATCCCACAAACTGGACTCTGCTACACTTTATGTAGGGATTTATCAATAGCATAAGGCAGGGTGTCACATTGTGTCAAGGGACTCTGGGTTCCGACCCGATC
Organism: Oophaga sylvatica; assembly: GCA_033576555.1. NCBI lineage: Eukaryota > Metazoa > Chordata > Amphibia > Anura > Dendrobatidae > Oophaga > Oophaga sylvatica. The sequence continues at coordinate 827,725,004 of JARQOD010000001.1, read as the reverse complement.
CCTCGAACTAGGGGCACCCTAGTCTATCCCTGTCCCTCGGATAACTCCTGAAAGTGGAGAAGCCGGGTTTTTGTATCTATCTGTGCTCCTAACTTATCCGTATTCTGATCCCTCTTTCACCCAGGGAGGTGAGGAGCTGAAGTGTATAGGAAAACACTAACCAGACAGAAAGGGTTAACAGAATTTTCTCCTTCACCACCAAACCAGGAAGTAGAAATATCACTGGCAACTCCCAAGTGCCAGTGGGGAGCATATATACTTGAGGGGAGTGGCAAACACTGAACAGCTGAGACAATTCAGGATGGAGGGCTCCAGGAGATCAACTGAACTGATTAACCCTTCTCATGACAGCATGTTATCTAATTATTTAATTTTATATATGGGTCAGAACCAGCCATTTAACTTGTGTTCTTTGATTTCATACTATTTTCTATAGGTTCTCTTTCTCATATCATAAAAATATTGGGGTTAAGACAATATTGTGTGAATTAAATGTGACTAAAACCTAATGTCGCAAGAACTTCGACTTATACGGATGCGTCCTTCCTTGCCTCACCTTTTAGCTCAATATAACCAAAGTTGTATAGTTCAAGATACAAAGACAAGGATAGTAGATACTTTCCTAAAGCTGTGTAAATGATTATCCTTCATTTTCGACATTGCTGACTTGCCATATGTTAGCATGTGTCCATGTCAATAATGTCCAGTGTATAGTGCAATAACACAAATATTATGGAGAAGGCTCATTTCACAGTAATCAACAATAACCCATATAAAAATCTATACAGGAAAAACGAAGAGATCCCAAATAATAACCAAAAAGACTTTATTATTCACAATAAAAAACACAAACAAAAAGAAGTAAAAAAGCAAAATGCCGTAAGGGACACCAAAATAAGAACATACAAGGTACTGTTCCCAGCCACATATAGTCCAAAAAATACCAATATTTGCTGTTAAGACAGTGCTCAATAGTAATCTACCAAAAGAGGTGCAAATATGCATATATATTCAGCAATGAATTAATGGACATAATTTTGTAATGGCCCTCTGTATGTAAACAAGAAACACACCACCAGGGAATACCTATGGCTGTTTTAAAGTACGGTAACAACAAAAACAAGTGGTAAGATATAATCTCTCCTTATAATGCCATGTCATACCACATATTGGTGATCGACTCATCCACATATAATAGAATCAAGTATATTACCTGGCGGTGGTGATATTAGTGGTGTCCCTTCACCCCGACACGCGTTTCGCCTCCTGCTTCTTCCGGGGGCGTTATTTGGGATCTCTTCGTTTTTCCTGTATAGATTTTTATATGGGTTATTGTTGATTCATGTGGTTGAAGTGCCCCTTGGACATTTGGTGATATTATATCATTTCACAGTAAGCATATTTGCTAATAACAATGTATTGATTCAACGTTCATTAGTGTTTGTCTGTATTTTCACCAATCTCTCTTTACAGAAGTATGGTGTCCGTGCCAGCAGCCAGCAATGCAGCGAAGCCGGGGACATATGCGCCATTTGTCAGGCAGATTTCAAGGATCCCATTATCCTAATATGCCAGGTAACAATCTCAGTTATTCGTCACCATTGGTGTATGGCCACCACTGCCTTGAAGCACTGTCAGCTAAATGTTTATTCCTTAATCCCTTCCAAATATGTATGTAATGTTAGAGCATTGATCTATTTGCTGTTAACATTCTTCTCCAGTTTCTTACTGAGCACCAGTCCTACTCTGTATCACGTGGTCACTCATCAGCTTCAACGGCCCACTCGGTGTGCAGCGGTGCTGCTTTCCAATTGTAAGCCTATAAGACTCAGAACATGGCTACATAGACTTACTGTGACGCTAGTCACTACTCACGGATTTAACGTGAGGCAGGATAGTCTAAGGTTCAGGGTCAGTACCAAGAGGGCTCATAATAAACAGAGGGTTGAAACAAAAGTGTAATTAGGTAACAGTCCAAGCTCAGAGAATCAGGAAGGTAGCAGATCAGAACAAAGGAGTAAGTCAGACGGATGGTCAAAAAGGCAAATCCCAGGTCGGTAACGGAGATCAGAATATAACTACAGAGAAAACACACACCACTTGAGCAAAACTAAAATTATCAAAGGTCTTACAATTGACCGAGTGCTAAATAGCCCTGTATTCACCCAGAATGGATGACACCTGCAGGAGATCCCACAGACCCAGCCAAATGGGACAGCTGAGCTGTCGATCACAATATTAACACCTCTGCCTCAGATTGGGACGTAGAGCTGTCACTCGCAATGCTGACAGCTCAGCAAGCCCTCGATCCCAAAGCTCAGCAAGCCCTCGATCCCAAAGGGCCGCAGAACTGTCATTCACAGCGTCCCTAGGACACTGTCAGTGGTGGAATCTTGACACTTAGGCCTCATACTCACTGGTGCCGAAAACGGATGAAAATCAGACGATAAAAAATCGGATGCAAATCTGACCAATGTTAGTCAATGGGTGAGTTCTCATTAGCGATTTTTTTCTCATCAGATATTGGTGTGAGAAAAAAATCGCAGCTTGCTGCGATTTGATGCGATTTTGGGATGAAAATCGCCAATGCAAGTCAATGGGTGCGATTAAAAAACTAACAGCACTCGCACCATGCAAGTGCTGTCCGATTTATATGCACCAGTCTCCTTTGAAAAGCCGGTAATTCATCCCCGGCTACTGTAAAATCACACTGACAGCTCACAAAACAGTAGATATATACACATAGAATACATATATATATATATATATATATATATATATATATATATATATACATGTCATTGTAACACATACATATATATATATTTATAGTTCTTACACTTCTACATACTGTAATAGCCGCTAATTCAATTGCCGGCTTTTGTGAAATCACAGAAGCCGACATGAAATGATACATTGTTTCCACACAGTTAACCATGTCATTTCCTGTATTTTGATATATGGTTTGAACTTACAATTACATGAGTGTATTTGTACAAAATTTCAGACATGTAGGGGTTAATTAAAGGTGTAAATTCGTTGAAAAAAAATGCGTGGGCTCCCGCTGTATTTTCTCCACCAGACAGACAAAGCCAGCGAGTGGGGGCAGATAATAATAGCCTAGAGAGGGTACATTTTTTTTGTGCCCCCCCCTGGCTACTAACATCTGCCCCCAGACACCCCAGAAAGGGCAAATCTATAATTAAATTCGCCCTTTCTGGCACTTTGCCCGTCTATTCCCATTGCCCTGTAGCGGTGGCGAATGGGTTAATAAGGCGTTAATGTCACCTTAGTATTGAAAGGTGACCTTAAGGCAGGTTAATAATTGAGAGCTGTCAATTAGACAACTATCAATTATTAATCCTATTGTATGATACAAAAATCAAACACACACAGTTTAATAAAAAATAAGTTTAATGAAATAATCACACAGTTTTTGACCATATTTTATTTTCCTGCTAAAACCATTTCCTGTAATAAAAATAAAATAAAAAAGCAAAATTATTCTTACCAATCCAATGTACAGTCAGGTCCCACGCTGTAATCCATCAGAAAGGGTTAACAGGTTAGAGCTCGCAGAGAGCTAATGCTGTCTGCTGAGCTCTTACCCCCTGAATGAATAACTTCAGTCTTTGTTTCATTGCAGCCATTTGTTAAATTCAAAAAAGTTCATTTTTTTCTCATTAATGTACACTCTGCACCCCATCTTGACTGAAAAAAACAGAAATTTAGAAATTTTTGCAAATTTATTAAAAAAGAAAAACTGAAATATCACATGGTCATAAGTATTCGGACCCTTTGATCAGTATTGAGTAGAAACACCCTTTTGAGCTAGTACAGTCATGAGTCTTCTTGGAATGATGCAACAAGTTTTTCACACCTGGATTTGGGGATCCTCTGCCATTCTTCCTTGCAGATCCTCTCCAGTTCCGTCATGTTGAATAGTAAACGTTGGTGGATGCTCAATTGGGTTTAGGTCAGGGCTCTGGCTGGGCCAGTCAAGAATGGTCACAGGGTTGTTCTGAAGCCACTCCTTTGTTATTTTAGCTGTGTGCTTAGGGTCATTGTCTTGTTGGAAGGTGAACCTTCGGCCAAATCTGAGGTCCAGAGCACTCTGGAAGAGGTTTTCATCCAGGATATCTCTGTACTTGGCAGCATTCATGTTTCTTTCAATTGCAACCAGTCGTCCTGCCCCTGCAGCTGAAAAACACCCCCATAGCATGATGCTGCCACCACCATGTTTACCTGTTGGGATTGTATTTGGCAGGTGATGAGCAGTGCCTGGTTTTCTCCACACATACCGCTTAGAATTATCACCAAAAAGTTCTATCTTCGTCTCATCAGACCAGAGAATCTTATTTCTCATAGTCTGGGAGTCCTTCATGTGTTTATTAGCAAACTGTATGCTGGCTTTCGTTTGTCTTGCACTGAGGAGAGGCTCGACTGGTGGAGGGCTGCAGTGATAGTTGACTTTGTGGAACTTTTTCCCATCTCCCTATTGCATCTGTGGAGCTCAGCCACAGTGATGTTGGGGTTCTTCTTTACCTCTCTCACCAAGGCTCTTCTCCCACGATTGCTCGGTTTGGCTGGACTGCCAGGTCTAGGAAGACTTCTGGTGGTCCCAAACTTCTTCCATTTAAGGATTATGGAGGCCAATGTGGTCTTAGGAACCTTGAGTCCTGCAGAAATTCTTTTGTAACCTTGGCCAGATCTGTGTGTTGCCACAATTCTGTCTCTGAGCTCCTTGGCCAGTTCCTTTGACCTCATGATTCTCATTTGGTCTGACATGCACTGTGAGCTGTGAAGTCTTATATAGACAGGTGTGTGCCTTTACAAATCAAGTCCTATCAGTTTAATTAAACACAACTGAACTCCAATGAAGGAGTAGAACCATCTCAAGGAGGATCACAAGGAAATGGACAGCATGTGACTTAAATATGAGTGTATGAGCAAAGGGTCTGAATACATATGACCATTTGATATTTCAGTTTTTATTTTTTAATAAATTTGCAAAAATTTCTACATTTCTGGGTTTTTTTTAAATCAAGATGGGGTGCAGAGTGTACATTAATGAGAAAAAAAATTAACTTTTTCAAATTTACCAGATGGCTGCAATGAAACAAAGTGAAAAATTTAAAGGGGTCTGAATACTTTCCGTAATCACTGTATATTATAACTATAATTCTCTGCGCTGATAAAGTAATTTTATGTTTATAAAGACCTAGTAAAGTATGATATCATGTGGTAGGTCCTAAATGCAGTATATACTATTAATTATTTATTTATGTTTAATCTTTGTGTTATTTTGCTTCTTTTCCCTAATTATTTTACTGTCTATACTTTTAATTATTTTGACATTTCGGGTTTTGTTTTTCTGCTTTCTACCTCTCAGCACGTGTTTTGTGAAGAGTGCTTGTGTCTTTGGTTTGACAGAGAGAGAACTTGTCCCCTCTGCCGTTCTGTAGCTGTGGAAACTCTGCGCTTGTGGAAAGACGGCTCAACATCTGCCCACTTCCAGGTGTACTGACATAGACGAATGGAGCAAGTTACTTCTTATCACTACCAGTGTTGACCAATCATCATCATCATCCAAACACCTTCAATGCAACTTACTTGATTCTAAAGCTATACTCCCGTGCCTCTTGGGTTTCTATACACACCTCTATTTCTCCTCCAATGAAAAACATAGAGGTGCCATGTGTAGATGATGCTTAAGAAGATTCAAGTGTTAATGATTATAAAAGGATTAAAATCTTGAAAATCTTAATGTTTATATACAGTTGTGCTCAAAAGTTTACATATCCCAGCAGAATTTTTGCTTTCTTGGCCTTTTTTCAGAGAATATGAATGATAACACCAAAACTTTTTCTCTACTCATGGTTAGTGGTTGGGTGAAGCCATTTATCGACAAACTACTGTGTTTTCTCTTTTTAAATCATAATGAAAACCCAAAACATCCAAATGACCCTGATCAAGAGTTTACATACCCCATTTCTTAATACCGTGTAATGCCCCCTCTAAGTTCAATGACAGCTTGAAGTCTTTTGTGGTAGTTGTGGATGAGGTTCTTTATTTTCTCAGATAGTAAAGCTGCCCACTCTTCTTCGCAAAAAGCCTCCAGTTCCTGTAAATTCCTGGACTGTCTAGTATGAACTGCGCGCTTGAGATGTCCCCAGAGTGGTTCAATGATATTGAGGTCAGAAGACTGAGATGGCCACTCCAGAATCTTCATTTTGTTCTCCTGTAGCCAATGACAGGTCAACTTGGCCTTGTGTTTTGGATCACTGTCATGTTGGAACGTCCAAGTACTTCCCATGCGCAGCTTCCGGGCTGATGATTGCAAATTTGCCTCCAGTATTTGCTGATAACATGCTGCATTCATCTTTCCTTCAACTTTGACCAAGTTTCCTGTGCCTTTGTAGCTCACACATCCCCAAAACATCAGCGATCCACCTCCGTGCTTTACAGTAGGAATGGTGTTCCTTTCATCATACACCTTGTTGACCTCTCTCAGAATGTAGCGTTTATGGTTGTGGCCAAAAAAATCATTCAGTTTTGGTCTCATCACTGCAAATTACCTTGTTCCAGAAGTTTTGAGGCTTGTCTCTGTGCTGTTTTGCGTATTGTAGGCATTTGCGCTGTAATGTCTTTCCTCTGGTGACTCAACCATGCAACCCATTTTTCTTCAAGTACTTCCTTAATGTGCATCTTGAAACAGCCACACTACTAGTTTTCAGAGAGTCCAGTATTTTAGCTGATGTTATTTGTGGGTTTTTCTTTGCATCCCGAACAATTTTCCTGGCAGTTGTGGACAAAAATTTTTTTGGTCTACCTGACCATGGATTTGTTTTTATAGAGCCCCTGATTTTCCATTTGTTAATCACAGTTTGAACGTTGCTGACTGACATTATCAATTCCTTGGATATCTTTTTGTATCAATTTCCTGTTTTATACAGTTCAACTACCTTTTCCTGTAGATCCATTGGCAGTTCTTTTGCTTTCCCCATGTCTCACAATCCAGAAACATCAGTGGCTGGATGAAAGATGCAAGAGTCTGTCTGGATCCCCGAAACTCAGCTTTTATGCACACACTGATTACAAGCAAACAGGTCACAGGTGAGGATGTTACATTTAGTAGCCATTCAAACCCATTTGTGTCAACTTCTGTGCATGTCATCATGCCAAAATCACCAGGGTATGTGAACTTTTGATCACAGTCATTTGGATGCTATGAGTTGTCATTATGATTTTAATAGAGAAAACACAGTAGTTTGACAGTAAATGGCTTCAGCCAACCACTAATCATGAGTGGACAAAATGTTTTGGTGTTATCATTCATATTCTCTGAAAAAAGGCCAAGAAAGCAAAAATTCTGGGGGTATGTAAACTTTTGAGCACAACTGTATTCATTCCCTGTTTAAGAATTACATCTGTGTGTTTTATCCTGTCACGTACACATCATTTTACTCCTAAACTATTTTTCTGCTAAAAAAATTGAGTATGAATGAGATCCATGCAATCTGAGACTAAAACAATTACCAAATTGAAGAAAACAGCGGAGTAAATTGAGGAAAGTGATCACTGTCAAAATCCAGGCTCTCAAATAAAAATATTTAAGAAGCCAAAATGTATGATTGTATGAATTTGAAGACGCTTAGATAGACCCAGATGTTTAAAGGTGTTTACTGTGATCTAAAAGAATAACTGGATTTTCATAAAACTTATAATTGTCACAATTATATGTCAAAAGTTTTGATTTATGGCGGTCTGAGACTTTCACTAATTGCTAACACAGAGAGGTAGAAGTGCTCTATATGACACTGCCCTTCCTAAGAACTAATCAAAATAATAAGTCCAGAGCACAAAGTAAGCATTAGTCCCTTCAAAAATTCATCAGAAAAACTAAAGACAGGTGATGGGTAAATACATCTGACAAGAAGAGATTCCCAAAAATCAAAAGATAAAACAATCTAAAAGTGACACGAGTCACTATAGTAAATATTAGTCCCAGAAGTGGAGCAAAAGACTACAATGACAGGTAATAAAAATATATGATACTTACTGAATAAAGTAAATGGAGGTCAAACAATCGAGGTCAGGCCCAGGAGATGGAGCAGTAGAACAGGGGAAGTCGGAGACGAAATCCAAAACACGAGCCGAGGTCAGGAAAGCCAGAGAGACAAAACAGTTTACAGGGAGCTGGCACAAGAGAAGTCAGGTCACATGCAAAGGGTCTGAGTCCGGGGAAAGAATCAAGTCAAGTTGGGTCAGGCACAGAGCACAGAGGGATCCCTCTTACACAGGTAACAGCAAGTGTACGATTGACATTGGTTGGAGGAGTTAGCCTGCTTAAATATAAGACTAATCAAGGAAAGTGAATGCAGATGATTGCAGCACAGACCCAGTACAACCAATACACAAAGAAACGTATCAGACAGGAACAGAGTGGAGATCGTGACAATATTTTTATTGATACACAATATTAAAACCATTTAAAAAGACAGGGGATATGACCTCCAAAAAAGGGAGGGGAAGCTGCTGTAAGCCAAGAAATAACCTGTTGATAATGGAGAGATAAAGACAAGGAAAGCAAGGAGGGGAGGGGGTTGTAAAATGAAGCTGTATGTTTATATCAGGTGAGTAAGTGTGCTGATTCCATGTCATGCAGTCCTTTATGGGGCTCTGCAGAATGTGCAAATACAGTTACTTATCACTACAGAAACACCTATTAATTAACGTAGGTATGTATACAATCCCTTGCCTCAGTAGTGCATACCAAGCTCTGTGTGAGCATAGAATTTGTTGTTATTTACCTCCACAAAGATGGTAGTGTAGTCAGGATGCTGTGCGGTATTCCCCTCGCACCTGACGGGCGCCGTTTCGCTATTGCTTCTTCCGGGGGCGCCTCCTATTTCTTGGCTTGCAGTAGCTTCCCCTCCCTTCTCTTCTTGTCAGGTGTATTTACCCATCACCTGTCTTAATTTTTTCCTTCCTAAGAACTGTAGTCGGTCTCAGTATAAAGTCTGCGTCCCTCTCTAGCTATGGAGGAGACACAGTGCACCCAACTGATCAAAACTTCTGAAATGCCTCAATGGCACTTTTAAAAAGTATCTACACTTTCACAAAGTTTTGAAAGGGTAATTTCACTCTGAAAACTTGAAGTGTTCCAGCTCCTTTAATAAAGTCCAAAATGTATTCAATACACATTAACCCCTTAACGACCAGATGTATTTTTGGGTTTTGCATTTTCATTTTTGCTCCCCTTCTTCCCAGAACCATAACTTTTTTATTTTTTGCTCAAAATGGCCATGTGAGGGCTTGTTTTTTGCAGGACGAGTTGTACTTTTGAACGACACCATTGGTTTGTCGTGTACTTGAAAACGGGAGAAAAATTCCAAATGCGGTAAAATTGCAAAAAAAGTGCAATCCCACAGTTTTTTGGGTTTTTTTTCAGCATGTTCACTAAATGCTAAACCTGAACTGCCATTATGATTCTCCATGTCATTTTGAGTTCCTAGACACCAAACATGTCTAGGTTCTTTTTTATTAAGTGGTGAAAAAATTCCAAAGTTTGTTAAAAAAGAAAAAAAAATTGCGCCATTTTCTGATACACGTAGCATCTCCATTTTTTGTGATCTCAGGTTGGGTGACAGCTTATTTTTTGTGTGCCTAGCTGATGTTTTTAATTATACCATTTTAGTGCAGTAACAATCTTTTGATCGCTTGTTATTGCATTTTAATGCAATGTTGCAGCGACCAAAAAAACGTAATTCTAGCTTTTTGAATTTTTTTACCATCGCAGTTTAGCGATCGGGTTAATTTTTTTTTATATTGATAGATCTGGCGATTCTGAACACGGCGATACCAAATATGTGTGAACAGACATTTCAACAAACATTTTTTTTTCTATTTTTCTATATAATGCAGTCTTCGCAACTTGCGCATTTTCACACTTAGGAGGTGCTGGTCAGGTTTTTCTGTATATTTAACTATTGGATGTTGGCTGCCTCCAGTCTGATTCTGCACTCCTCCCATTGACCTGCAGGTGGCCGTAATCAGTTCTACCTGCCCATAAATTGTAGTCTCCAAACTCGGGAGAGACATGTTAATAGCCCGAGAGTGACATATACAGTAGAACAGGGACCTATCAGAGGGAGGTCACCTTCCGTGGTTTATGGGTATACATGAATTGGCCAATTTCTACGCTAAGAACTTTCATTTTTGTAATTACATCATTTTTCAGTATTTTTACATGGTTTAAACTTATACATAGTGCTGCTGTGCCTTTTTTTATATATAATGCAGTCTTCGCAGTTTGCACACTTAGGAAGTGCTCGTCAGGTTTTTCTACACATTAAAATGTGGTGAAAGCCCCAGAACCGCACTCAAACAGGGTTGGTACAGCAACGTGTTTCGATCGCTGAGTCATTTATTGAATACATTTTGGATTTTATTGAAGTAGCTGGAACACTTCAAGTTTTTATTGCTAACCACATAGACAGAGTTCTGTGTCCTACTGTGGCTGTTGGTGAGCTGGCTTTATTTTCCATGCATATCTTGGCTCTGCCAACTTCCCAGAAAATGAAAATGAGCATTAGGTATTGTGCAATTGTACTATAATATAATACCTGTGGAAATACTGGGAAGCAGAATAAGCACAAAATAGGTCTTAACTGATAACCGGAATACTGAGTGCCTGTACTTGGTTTTCTGTGCTGACAAATTAGGCTTCTTACACACATCAGTTTTTTGCCATCAGTCGCAATCCTGTCGAATTTTGACTTGTATTAGCGACGGATGGCCTCACGTTTCATCTGTGGTTCACTGGATAAGTCGGAAATTGTTTCTCTGGCAGCCGGAGACAACGGACAAAGGAACGTTTTTTGTGTACGTTGAAAAAACGGACAGCGACGGATCCGTCGCTGTCCGTTTGCTGGAATGGAAGCCTATGGGTGCCGAATCCGCAAATGACGGAAACCGGCGACTGACTCCATTTTTTTTAACTGAGCATGCTTGGATCCAATTGCCAGCCCCCAAGTAGGAAAAGTACCTGCCTCAAATATTGGTGAAGAACTCGGCACTCAACTTAACGAAAAGGGTAAATATTTATTGTAGTCCACGGTAGTGAAACGTTTCTGTCCTAAATTTCGGACCTTCATCAGCCACATTAAGTACTGGGAGAGGGTAGAAATACCCATTTCAAAGGTAAGCAGTAGATACTGGTGGGATCAGGTAGATCTCCAAAGTAAGCCCTGATGTAGGGGTTAAAGGTGAGTATCTGGGTGAGAGTTCTAAGTCTGGTCTCCGCTGTATGCCGTGGGAAGGACGCGGTATCCGCCGCTGGCCCTTGTGCAGTCAGCGGATACCGCATCCCTCCCACGGCATACAGCGGAGACCAGACTTAGAACTCTCACCCAGATACTCACCTTTAACCCCGACATCAGGGCTTACTTTGGAGATCTACCTGATCCCACCAGTATCTACTGCTTACCTTTGAATTGGGTATTTCTACCCTCTCCCGGTACTTAATGTGGCTGATGAAGGTCCGAAATTTAGGATCGAAACGTTTCACTACCGTGGACTACAATAAATATTTACCCTTTTCGTTAAGTTGAGTGCCGAGTTCTCTCTTTATTATTTTCACGGTGTAGGAACCTACTCTGACACCTTTCAGGCTGTGCACACAATTTATCTTTCTACTTCAAATATTGGTGAAAACATATATGTCAGTGAGACACATAATAAATATATATATATTTATATTTCATAGAGATATAGAATATAGGTAGCAGAATAGGTGAAAATGCAATTGGCATCTGTAAAATCATTACAGAACCCAACAGGATATGAGAACTGGTTTACATACAGTAAACCATTGCATATCTGTTAGATTTATATATGTCCCTCACTAATAATGTTAATAGTGTATGTGTGTAAAATTTTGGAGCTGTAGGTGTTAAATAAAGGATTAATTCACGGAAAAAACTGGCGTGGGTTCCCGCGCAATTTTCTCCGCCAGAGAGGGCAAGCCAGTGATTGAGGGCAGAAATTAATAGCCTAGAGAGGGATCATTGTTTTGGCCCCCCCCCCCCGGCTAAAAAAAATCTGCCCCGAGCCACCCCAGAAAACTGATCCGTCGCATCAGTTTTTCACAATCTGCGACGGATCCATCGAGCCAACGGATTGTGACTGACGGCGAAAACTGATGTGTGAAAGAGACCTTACCATCTCTTACAGATGTGAAATAGGATTGTGAACAATAAGTCTCTACCCTACCAAAAGAATGTGATAAAAAATGCCAGAATATGCTAATTCATGTTGTAGGAAGCAAAGCCCAATCTTCATTACAGATGTGAGACTGGCTGTCTACAAGCAGGAGAGAATTGTACAGGTGTAGCCAACTAAGGTCTAAAAAAGTCCCCAGCACAGCTCAGGAGGCAACTTTGCCAGTGGAAACCTACTTGTGGACTTACTTGAGTGGTCAATATTTGGACTTTTTGATTTATCGACCAACGGCTGTTGAGAAGAGCTTGACTTCACGCCACCTGTTTTTTTCTCAACCTGGACTTGTGACTTTCATTGTCAACCTTTTACATGTACAAATGATATACCATTTAAGTATTTCTTTTGGGAAGATTGAAAACTGTACCAGCAAATAACTTTACAAGATTATCTTTCTACTAAAGCTAATGACTTTTTTGTACGTGTAAATTAAGACATTGGAAGAAAAACCTGAAAAATTCAAATTTCTCTAGAGCCTGAATCTTCATCAGTAGCGGAAGTATATACACCACTTTCCTTGATCAAGATAATATAATATCTGGCACTCGCATGCATGCTATCACCAGCCCTTATACCTCACAAAGCGGAAGCAATCGGAGCTGCAGTATCACTTTAACCCTGCTGTGGAACCATGAAAAAAATCACTGCTTTGGTACCATGGGGTCTATATGACCCCAGGCTCAAAATCGTCATATTTCATTAAAATGAACATGCTGGCTGTTCAGAATAATCAAGTTTTATTCTGTCATCATTTCAGAACACAGTTATGAAATCAAACGTAACTCTGAAGTGATTTATTTGTCATCTTCAAACACAAACTGAAATTTATACCAAAATGCTTTACTAATAACTAAAAGTATTCAAATTCAATTACAAAAAATGCACAATAACTGCAATTGTGTGGATTTTAGTAAAAACATAATGACAACGAATGATCTGGCTATAAATTTAACCCTTGCATTCACTGCGCATCATAGTGCCATGTTCTTCACAAATGAACTTCTTGCAGTCATTACAAACAAATCTCGTCTTTTTGTCCTTCGATCGAGGACAAACATAGCACCGTTTGCGCTGTCCTGTAAGGCTATGTGCCGCCTATGTCGCATCAATAGTAAAAAGATCTAATGTAAAAATAATAAAAAAAATAATGATATTCTCACCTTCCGGCGTCCCCCTCAGCTTTCCCGCCTCTCAGCGACGCTCCCTTCAAATCGCGTTCCCAGGAGTCCTTTGCGACAATCATTCCGATGACGTAGCATCACGCGAGACTGCTACGTCATCTGGGTGATCTCGCAAAGGACTCCTGGGAACGGGAGCGTCGCTGAGAGGCGGGAAAGCTGCGTGGGACGCCGGAAGGTGAGAATATCATTATTTTTTATTTTAATTATTGTTTTTACATGGATATGGTACCCAGGGCTTGGAGGAGAGTCTCCTCACCTCCAGACCCCGGGTACCATCCGCACATGAACTGCTTACTTTCCGCATGGTGGGCACAGCCACATGCGGAAAGTAATTGGTTCAATGCATTCCTATGGCGGCAGAATCGCCGCGGTTCCGCAAAAAAGAATGAGCATGCTGCGGATTCTCCCGCGATGCGATTCTGCCGCGGAAAAACCCGCAGCATGTGCACAGCATTGCGGAATCTCATAGGCCTTAATGAGTTGTATTGTGTAAGCGGTTTTGCCGCGGTTTCGCGGCGTTTCCGCCGCGGCAAAACCGCTAAGAAAGCGCAACGTGTGCACATAGCCTCACACTGCTGGGTCGAAAATGACGCAGATCTCGTCTAGTCATTGTTTATTTACAATTATATTACAAAACCTGTGAATAAACAGAAAATATTTCAAAAATGTCAAACAATAAAGGTGCTATGGGGTCAGGAGAGTCCCAAACACAGAAAATTGAAAATAACTTTGAAACAAAATTGAAAAACAAATTCAAAATATCATCAACGTAAGCAGAAATATGTTACTTGAAAATACATAGAAGGTCAATGTCTGAGATTGACCAGTTTTAGAAATATTTCAGTTTATTCAGCGCTGGCGTCTATATGACCCCATGGTTCCACAGCAGGGTTAATATTACTGGCTCGTACATGGGACGTCCAGCAGTCAAGCTACTAAATGAAGGAACAATGGTACTTGAGCATCACTTTTACATAACTGGTTTCCAAGTCAGAGTGCTGCACATAGGGTTGTTTCTGTTCCTGAGATTGCAACTTAGTCCCAAGCACAACCACAACCCGATGTATGTCATGTGTGTCTAGGTATGCAATAAATCATCCATTTGATCATTGGAGGTAAGTGGCACCAATGAAATATTATTGATGACTTTTCCTAAGAAAACTTCTTTACACAAATTGAATGTCCTAAAACTCATGAGCAAAAGAAGAAAATTGATGTAAAAGAAAAACTGTGTGTTATGATTTGGTAGCTGAGGAGAGCAGGCAAAAACGGCAATACACCAGAGAGGTTGGAATCTACTGGATTGCAGTACCCTGACTAACCACCACAACTAAAGGCAGCCGTGGAGCGTTCCTACGTTGGTCCTAGACGCCTCGTCACAGCCTGAGAGGTTAACTACACCTAAAGATAGAAAGAGGAAAGCTATCTGCCCCGGAGCAGATCCCCAAAGAACATAGGAAGCCCCCAAACATGTAATGGCGGTTAGACAAGGGGAAATACAGACACAGACAGAAAATAGTAAGAGCAAACGTTGGGGCCCAATCTGCCTAGAAAGAAAAAGGATAGGAAGGACACTTACTGCAATCCAAAAAACCCTAAAAAATACCAACTCTACTAATTGCAAAAACACCTGAGATCACACGACCTCTACCACCTAAATTAGTTCTCTGGTGTAACAAAACTAAGCCGCAGCCACTGAAAAAACTGGAAAAGGCAAATGAACAAATAACAGTGGCTCAGATAAACTGAGAGGAGCACAAGCCCCCGGAGGGGACCTGGCTGACCTCCACAGAAGTGCAGGGAACAATGCAAAAAGCAAGCACAAAAATAAAAACAGAAAATATCTTATCTGAGAGCAGGAGAAGAGGCAAGACTCAGCAAGCTTCCAAGTGAACCAGGAACCACAGTTGAGACAAGAACAATTGATCACCGGCAACCATGATGGGAGGGAACCTCCCTTATATAAGACCAGTCTGTAACTCCTGATTGCCAATCTTCATTGAATGGTTCAGTACTGTTTGTAACCACCAGATGGAGCTTCTGCTCAGAATTCATTTCTAACACATTCACAACAACTGTCCTTCAAAAGGTTTCCATAAAACACCTATAAAAGATGAGAAATTATCGAACGCAAAAATTGAAAATAAAACTGTAAAACTCTCACTTAAGTAGTGAAAGATAAGCATACAGCTGGCAGTTCATTGTACTGTTCAAAATGATCAGTATAGAAACCGTAATGTAGCAGCAAATACTGGGAATACAACCATGGGCAGTCAACATATTTTGTCTGACAACAGGATAACAGCAGGATAAGAGAAACATATAAGGATTACAGAGAGGTCTCAAAGCCAGTGTCTTTTGACCACATTTGCAATGCATCAACTGTAGTTGTTGGGGGGAAAAGTGCCCTTTCATACAGGGCTCTGTAGGGTTCTGACTTACTCTTCACATTTCTGTTGGCTGTTTGATTATTTAAGGTACCAATTGTTTTAGAAGTTATTTTCTTATTTATATTTGTTAGAATGTTTAGGTATTTACAAAACAGCATGTTATGAGGACAGGTCTTAAATCCAGCATCGATTGTACAACCCCTGGCAATAATTATGGAATCACCGGCCTTGGAAGATGTTCATTCAGTTGTTTTATTTTGTTGAAAAAAAAACAGATCACTGACATGGCACAAAACTGAAGTCATTTCAAATGGCAACTTTCTGGCTTTAAGAAACACTAAAAGAAATCAAGAACAAAAAATGTGGTAGTCAGTAATGGTTATTTTTTTAACCAAGCATAGGGAAAAAATTATGGAATCACTCAATGCTGAGGTAAAACATTATGGAATCATGAAAAACAAACAAAAAAACACTCCAACACATCACTAATATTTTGTTGCACCACCTCTGGCTTTTACAACAGCTTGCAGTCTCTGAGGCATGGACTTAATGAGTGTCAAACAGTACTTTTCATTAATCTGGATCCAACTTTCTCTGATTGCTGTTGCCAGATCAGCTTTGCTGGTTGGAGCCTTGTCATGGACCATTTTCTTCAACTTCCACCAAAGATTTTCAATTGGATTGAGATCCGGACAATTTGCAGGCCATGACAGTGACCTTATGTGTCTTTTTTCAAGGAATGTTTTCACAGTATGGCAGGATGCATTATCATCTTGAAAAATGATTTCATCATCCCCAAACATCCTTTCAATTGATGGGATAAGAAAAGTGTCCAAAATATCAACATAAACTTGTGCATTTATTGAAGATGTAATGATAGCCATCTCCCCAGTGCCTTTACCTGACACGCAGCCCCTTATCATCAATGACTGTGGCAATTTGCATGTTATCTTCAGGCAGGCATCTTTATAAATCTCATTGGAACGGCACCAAACAAAAGTTCCAGCATCATCACCTTGCCCAATGCAGATTCGCGATTCATCACTGAATATGACTTTCATCCAGTCATCCACAGTCCACGATTGTTTTTCCTTAGCCCATTGTAACCTTGTTTTTTTCTGTTTAAGTGTTAATGATGGCTTTCGTTTAGCTTTTCTGTATGTAAATACCATTTCCTTTAGGCGGTTTCTTACAGTTCGGTCACAGACGTTGACTCCAGCTTCCACCCATTCGTTCCTCACTTGTTTTGTTGTGCATTTCCTGTTTTGGAGACATATTGCTTTAAGTTTCCGGTCTTGACGCTTTGATGTCTTCCTTGGTCTACCAGTATGTTTGCCTTTAACAGCCTTCCCATGTTGTTTGTATTTGGTCTAGATTTTAGACACAGCTGACTGTGAACAACCAACATCTTTTGCAATATGGCGTGATGATTTACCCTCTTTTAAAAGTTTGATAATCCTCTCCTTTGTTTCAATTGACATCTCTCATGTTGGAGCCATGGTTCATGTCAGTCCACTTGGTGCAACAGCTCTCCAAGGTGTGATCACTCCTTTTTAGATGCAGACTAATGAGCAGATCTAATTTTATGCAGGTGTTAGTTTTGGGAATGAAAATTTACACTGTGATTCCATTATTTTTTCCCTCAGAATTGAGTGATTCCATATTTTTTTCCCTATGCTTGGTTAAAAAAACATTACTGACTACTACATTATTTGTTCTTGATTTCTTTTAGTGTTTCTTAAAGCCAGAAAGTTGCCATTTGAAATGACTTCAGTTTTGTGCTATGTCTGTGATCTTTTTTTTTCAACAAAATAAAACAACTGAATGAACATCCTCCAAGGCCGGTGATTCCATAATTTTTGTCAGGGGTTGTATACACTTTGTAGCCACCATGCAGATTTATTCTGTGGGTCAGCACCAATTTTGTTCACTGTGCATTCACTAAAATAGCACCATCATGTTTCACAACATTATACAGACTTCCCCATTGGGGCTCACAATCTAAATTCCCTATCAATATGTCTTTGAGTGTGGGAAAAAAAAACAACGCAAACACATGGAGAACATACAAATTCCTTCCAGCTGTTGTCCTTAGTGGGATTTGAACCCAGGAATTCAGAGCTGCAAAGCAACAGTGTTTACTACTGACACACTATTAAAATGTAGTTTTATTTCAAAATTATATGGTTTATTTTAAAGGAAGCTCCTCCGGCATGTGCCCCACACTGCCATTCATTGTAATCAATGGCTGGGAGTTTTCCAATATTGGGTCCAATGTCTTCTCCTTGGGGACTAAGCTAGGCTGACACAGATGTATTACTATGGAAGCGACATGCATAGAAAAAGAAAATGTCTGTTTTACTTAATGCAGCTTCTGTGACTAGTGACAATTCATTTCTACATAGACTTTAAGTTTTGTGTGAATTAAAGAGGTTTAATACTTCTAATGATCACTAGAGCTGCCCATACATATAAGCTGTCGCTGATGTTCGTTCAGTAGATAGTCACATCTCAAGGCTTCTACATACAGATAAGCACTTGTGTCGACCAAGTCTTCATGTGTTTTCAATGAGGAGAAAGGAGAACGCGTTTACTGAACACTCCTGGCAACGGGTGTTGAAATTCCAGCTGTCTGATCCTTATTCTCTCCCCCAACATCATCTGTAGGGGAAAAGTTGAGACGCTCCTCAAAAACATGAGGTGATCAGCAAATTTGGCAATCTTCAAGAGATGTCATCATGGTATAGGTGCGCTTTTCGTCCTCGTAGAAGATGACAATGACTTCATGGTTTAGCGGAGGATCAGTGGCTGTGGGTCCGGAGGTGACTGATGATACGGGCCCTGAAGGCTCGCCCACATATGTGACATAAGTAGATGTGGTCAGGAGGACAGTAGACACCAAGTAGATACCGCTTGTGCCGTACACACAGCTTTTTTTTGCCTAAAAGATTTTCCTATTTTCAGCTGCACATGCTCCTTAGGTGATCATGCCTCGCAGAGCTGGACGGTCCAGGGCAAGCTTCTCCCATTCGTTAATGTCGACTTCCAGGTTTTTGATAGATGCCCCGAGCTCGTTTTCCCTGACACAGTTCTCCATACTTCAGTTGTTTAGGCAATTGGCTGTCTGGCATTCTGATCACATGTCCAGCCCTGGCTTGGGCTTTCAGCAGGAGAGAGTAAATGCTGCAAAGTTCAGTTTGTTACAGGATTGCCGTGTCAGTGATATTGTCTTGCCACCTGATGTGGAGAAGTCTGTGGAGGTAGCTCAGGTGAAAGCTGTTTGGCATGCCAGCTGTAGACAGCACAGGTCTCTCTGACATAGAGTAGTGTGGCAAGGACAACTGTACAGTAGACCTTCAGCTTGGTGGTAAGACTGAGTTTCCGTCAATCCCAGACATTCTTACGCAATCTCCCGAAGGCGTTGGCTTTGGCAACTCTGTTGTTGACCTCCTCGTCTATGGTCAGTATGTGGGAGAATGTGATGTCCAGGTAGATGAAGTTGTCACCTGCTTTGAGGTGTGCTCCTTCACCATAATGATTGGCTGTTCGTATGTTTTCTCTGGAGCAAGTTGGTACATAACGTCGGTTCTTCTAATATTGATAACAAGACCCAAGTTGTCGCAATCTTGTGAAAAACAGTCCATTTTGTGCTGCATCTGATTTTCCACAGGCTGTCTCTGCTGACAGTCATAAGCCTTGGTTAAGTTGACAAAGGTCTCTGCATTGCTTCTGGCACTTTTTCTGGAGTTGACTCTCCACAAAGACTATATTTGCTGTCCCACGTTCAGCCCGGAAGCTGCACTGTCTTTGTGGTAGTAGACCTTGTTCAAGGTACTGGATGGAGTCGGTTGAGCTAAAGGCGAGCCAAAATCTCCCCAACAGTGGACAGAACAGAGATACTTCTATGGTTGTCACAAGATTGGCGGTTGCCTTTTCTCTTGTAGATGTGGATTATGCTGGCATGTTTCAGTTGAGGAACCTGTTCCTTTTTTCACATGGACTGAAATAGTTTAGTCATCACTTGCATCAAAACAGGGCCACCTGCTTTGTATACCTTGGCAGATATGGAAACAATTCCTGGCGCTTTGCTACAGGAGAGTTGATTTGCTGACTTCATCTTCACTGGGAAAAACATTCAGGTCCTTGTTGATTTCTACATGGGGCAGTTGTGCAATGGCCTTATCATTAATAATGGAAGGGAGATTAAGGACACCATTGAAGTGCTTAGCCCGCTGTTCCACCATTCCAGAATCTGTTTCATTTATGTCAGTAGCATTGAGGAGAGATTAGGAGATGGATGATTGAGGTCCATATACAGCCTGAAGTGTTATGAATGTGCTAGAGATGGTTTCTGAGCAGAGGCTCCCTCTGGTGGTTGCAGACAGTGCTGAACCTTTCAGCGAGGAGTGGCAGTCTGGAATCACGGACTGTTCTGATATAAGGGAGGTTCCCTCCATGATGGTTGCCGGTGATCAATTGTTCTTGTCTCAATTGTGGTTCCTGGTTCATTTGGAAGTTTGCTGGAGTCTTGCCTGCATCTCCTGCTTTCAGATAAGATATTTTTTTGCTTTTCTTTTTGTGCTTGCTTTTTGCATTGTTTTCTGCACTTTTGTGGAGGTCAGCCAGGTCCCCTCCTGGGGCCTGAGCTCCTCTTGGTTTTTCTGCAGCCACTGTTATTTGCTCATTGGCTTTTTCCTGTTTTTTCAGCGGCTGCGGCTTGGTTTTTGTTCACACTGAGATCTGATTTAGTGGGTGTCGAGATCGTGTGATCTCAGTATTTTTGTAATCAGAATTGTTGGATTTTTGTAGGGTTTTCTGGGTTGCAGAAAGTAATCTCTCCTGTCCTATCCTATTTAGTCAGCTTGTGGCCCCAGCGTTTGCTCAGTCTATTTTCTGCCTATGTTTGTATTTTCATCTTGTCTAACCGCCATTATATGTTTGGGGTCTTCCTATTTTCTTTGGGGATCTGCTCCGGGGCAGATAGCATTCATCTTTCTGCCTTTAGGTGTAGTTATCTCTCAGGCTGTGACGAGGCATCTAGGATCAACGTAGGAACGCTCCACGGCTACCTCTAGTTGTGTCGTTAGTTTAGGAATCTGCAACCCATCAGTTACCAACATCTCAGGTGTTCGGCTGCCCTGCTGTTGTTCCTGTCCTCCTCAGCTACCGAAACATAACACTGAAGTGCATCATAGAAGTGCTTCAGGCTGTAGCTGTCTTGGATTTCATCAACCTTCTTGCTAAACAAGCTGTCCTGCATCTTTGTAGTTTTATCTGTACCTTTCTTTTTGTGTTGATAAAGGCATCCTTCTTAGTAGCGACACTGGGTCATTTTGATGCACTTTGTACTGCTGATGTTTCTCTTCTAGGAGTGCCTTTATTTCTGCTTCTTTTTCATCAAACCAATCTTGGTAACTTCAGGCTGCTGGTCCGAGATGCTCCAGGGTAGTATTGTAAATAGCATCTTTAAGAATCATACACTGTTCTTCAACGCCAGTCTCATCTGCCTGCATTGTGTCTCACAGTGTCACGCTGTTACTGCATACAGGAGGTCTGGGGTCTATGCTGACCCTAAGCTGGGGTCCTGACTAATCCCTCTACCTGGAGGTACTGTTGATGGTACAGAGGTCCAGGCCGCCAGCGTAATCCCTACCTCCTGAGGATCCCTGCACCTCAGTGATCCAGTCCTGAGAAGGACCCTGATCACAAACACGGGGACTGGTAGGTATATGCCTAAACACAGTAATAAACGAACGAGACAGTACAAGGGGTAAACTAAAATCCACCTTGCATACAAAAGTCATACCACAGGAAACAGAGGGGACACCAATGGGTACGGAGATAAATAATAAAGCGAGGAGGGGAAAAAAGACCACACAGGTACTCTTAACTTCAGCCTTCACCATACAACGATCCGCTCTGCTGGTCTGCATGAATGCTTTCACCGACACTTCCCCAGCAGACAGGCAGGTATTTCAAGGAAACCAATTACCACAACATTAATTGCAGCTGAGCGAGGCTGGTCTAGTCCAGCACAGAGAGAGGAAGAATGAACTCCCTCTCTGCCGAAAAACACCCAGCACCACAAACTCAGCTGTGAGAAGTCAGGGTGTGCAATCGCGATGATCTTCGCAGCGACACACCCGTGACAGTACCCCCCCTTCTACGAGGGGCCTCCGGACCCTCAGGGCCGGGTTTATCTGGGTGAGTAGTGTGGAAGGCCCGAACCAATCGGTCTGCGTTAATATCCGACGCAGAAACACACGTCCCCTCCTCAGGACCATACCCCCTCCAATGAACAAGGTACTGAAGGGACCGGCGATTCAGACGTG
Organism: Oophaga sylvatica; assembly: GCA_033576555.1. Lineage (NCBI taxonomy): Eukaryota > Metazoa > Chordata > Amphibia > Anura > Dendrobatidae > Oophaga > Oophaga sylvatica. The sequence goes on along the minus strand of JARQOD010000001.1, from coordinate 827,702,819 downwards.
AATCGATGCCTCTCGACACCTGGAACTCCAAGTTACCACCTCCCTATGTAAGTTAGGCCACCAAAACCGGCGCGAGAGGAGATCCTCAGTTGCTTTACTCCCTGGGTGTCCTGCCAAAGCTGAATTATGGTGTGCCTCGATCACCTTTTGTCGCAACTGATTTGGAACAAACAGTCTCCCTGGAGGTCCTACAGGGGCGTCCCCCTGAGCCTCCAATACCTCCTCCTCAAGCTCAGAGCATACTGCCGACACCACCACCCCCTCCTGAAGGACCGGAACCGGGTCCTCCGTATTCCCAGCCCCTGGGAAACAGCAAGATAAGGCATCCGCCT
>JARQOD010000001.1:827677716-827702387 GCA_033576555.1 Oophaga sylvatica | reverse complement strand
CCTCCCACTCCCGACTCCAAGACTTCTCCCGCGCTGCGCCAATCCTCTGGAATGCTCTACCCCAAGAAATTAGGACTATCCACAATGTGCATGGTTTCAGGCGCTCCCTCAAAACACATCTGTTCAGAGCGGCCTATCACATTCACTATTCAAAGTAATTCTATGTGTAAGTGTGTGTGTGTGTAGCCCATTCACTATCTCCATCCATCCCTCACTGCCTCAAGATGGCTGGACCATCATTGTAAATGCACCATTGTATATATACACACCTGTACTTTGTATTTCCCCCACCTCATTGTAGATTGTAAGCTCTCACGAGCAGGGGCGGCTTATTTTGCTTTAATTATTGTGTTGTTAACGTTGTTACTTATGACTTGTGTTTTGAAACTGTTCAACTGTAAAGCGCTGCGGAATATGATGGCGCTATATAAATAAAGATTATTATTATATAATAAAGATTATTAATTATCTTTAAAAAAAAGGTATTTTATTGTATTTTTTTTTTTTACATTTATCATAAAACAAGCAGAGAAATTGTATCCAAAAGATACTTTTATATTATCATTGCACACAGAAAAATAAAGCAGCCAAACAGTAAAATAAAATCATGTAGTAGTGCACTTGTATATATAATAAAACATTTTCTTCCCTTTAAAGAGCTTTCATTATATAGTTCTTTGTACTTCTGACAGCAGAACAAATGTATCCTTTTGTTGTGTTCTTCAGTTTTTGCCCCCAATTGGATTCTTTTCCTCTCTGATGCAATTTAATAAAATAAAAGTTGTATCTGAAAGGAGTGAAGCTCTGAGGTTCTGATGAGGATGAAACGAATGACACGAGAAAAATTACATTCAGCCTTCTAAATAATATTCTCATAAAATAAATGTCATTCAGACTTGTAGCTGTGTACTTCACATTCCTGCAGAATGTTATACCATATTGTCTGAACAGATATGAAATGGATTCATCACTTAGGAGAGAATAGGGAGAACCTTCCCTGTGGTCCTAAATCATTGAGCGCTCTCTCAGGCACTGGGGACCTTTCAATCTTGGTCAAATATTTCCAAAAGGCTGAATATACAATTCAACTCTATGGAAGCTACAAACCGGTGGACTGAACTTGTACTTCAAATGATAAGCACCTTTCTTTTATGGGAGAGCTCTTGAAAGATTGTCACAATTCTGAAAATAATAAGTGTGCGCTGAATTAATTAGCCATTGGTTGGAGAGCACTAAAACCTTTTTGATCTATAGCAATGAAATAGATTTTTATACAGGACATGTTACTAGCTCAATCTCCACTCGTTGTGCAGCGGGAGATGTACCCTTCCTGGTGTGACCTAAGATCAATGTCAATAAGATGTCTTCTCCCAGCTGTTGTCTCCTTTTATCACTTATAACTGTATCTACATCGCCCTCCTCCCTTCAGTCTTTGCCTTTTGAACATTCTCAGGAAAGGGAAATACAAGGTGAGACAGATAAAGTAAAAAGTTCCATACATTCACATGTACTACATATATATGTAAAAAAAATATGAAATGTACATTTCCACTGGAAATACATATATTTGAATTATAAATTTTTATGCTATAACAAAACTGAAACTGTTGCACCAATAAGGAATAACTGTGTTGCCATGTATAATCAGAAAATTTTTTAAAAGCCAGTAGTGTTGTCCATAGATGGTAATAAACCCTCTAGAATTTAATATTTTAGTTGTTTTTTCATTGTAGAATAATTGCTTTTTTTACTGCAAACATATTAACTTCATTATAATATATTATTTATTGTATTATCAGCAATAGTAATAAAAAGCTATAAAAATGTAATGAAGCCCTTCCATGAACTTATTTTCTCTAAATGTATGTATATGTAATGTAGTGTGAGTGTATTAATATTCTTGCCTTCCGCTGTCTTCTCTGGCGTCCATCGTTCTGCTCCTCTTCTCAGTGAGTCAACGCTCTGCCAGCTGTCTGGGTTATGTAGCGCTCTATGTGACTCGGAAGTGACTTTTACAGTGTAAGTCTATGGAAGGTCAGAATAAGACTCCATAGGCTGTCATTGTATACAGCATAAAGTGAGCCCACTAGTCTGAAGTGCAGCGATGTCACTGAGAAGAGGAGCAGAACGGTGCTGGATCCCAAAGAAGGCGAAGGTAGGTGAGTATATTAATACACTCACACTATATTGCATGCACATATACTCAAATTTAGAAAAAAAAAGTTATGGGAGTGCTTCTTTAATATATTGCAAATATTTCCTTAAAAGTGACCGACTTTGGTGGTGATCTCTAAAATGTTTTTGTCACTATGTGTCGCATAGTTAAAATTCATATCAAGGCTGAAAAGTTTAATTTCCTAACGTCAATATTTGTTTTGTCTTTAAATTCTAATTTTAAATTCTCCAAATTATATAGTGGTTAATAAGAAACATATTTTTATTGCTATTACCGTAATTGAAAAACAATTCCTTACAGGTTTATTATTACGAAATACGCTTATGGCAAAAGAAAGGTGGTGAAAGAAGGCAAAGACTAGAGGCTGTGTTGGTATAAGCAACCAATCAGATTCCAGGTTTTATTTTCCAAAAGGACTCTGGGAATTTAATGCTGTATTTTGATTGGTTGTTATATGCAACACCTTTTCTTTGCATTAGTTACAATAATTCTCCTGTATTACCTCTTCCTTTTCCTATACAGTGAAAGGCTGCGTATAACATGGCTAAAAGTATCTGAAAGGCAGTACAGGTGCAAACCTTCAACCTACTGTAGGTTTTATTGACAATACAGTGGTTTTTATGTAATATTTTTGATTGGTAGCGTAGTTTTATATTTTTCTTCATTTTTAAGTACTGACTTTGTAAGACAGAAAATTAAGTGGCTCAACCGTAGTTTCTGATTGGTTCACATGACAAGACAATTAATCATACTGAGAGAATGACCCAAAAGTGATAAGAAAATGTTTCATTAAGAAAAATGTCCATATCTTTAATAATAAAAGTCTATTGATAGAAGATTTTAGCTTTACCATGTAGTCCTACAAAAAAGCACCCCTTGTGCTGGTTCTTACATTGAAAGTGTCACTTTTTGGAAGCTTCGATGCATAAAATGTTTTGTAGTCCATTTATTCATAGATAAATTTCATTTTATTTGTGTTTTATTTTTTTTGTTGTTGTTGTTCTTTTATTAAACTATCCAACAGCCCTTACAAATGATCAGGAAAATGTAGCACCACAAACACAGTAATTAGCACCAGACCAAAATAAAGTCCACTTCATTGCCAAATACACGGTACAACACTCTGATTGTTACCAACATATATACAAGCCTGCGGCCTGTTGGCAGCAAACATAAATTTCTTTCTTGGTTCCTTTTACTCACAGCCATTATTGATAAAGTTCCACTAAATCCACAGCACCAGCCTTGATGTGCACAGTCACACTAGGCTCTAGCACCAGATCTTACATAATTCCTCCCAGGACCAGCCTAGACTCAAAGACCCTCTACTATTATCAACTCAATAGTATAAGGCAGAACAATAAACCCTTAGCACATTATAAAGAAAATACACATTTGGTTAATATTATACAGCTCAAACAGTCATGTTGTAATATTATACTGTATGCTTAGCCTTGGTGATCTATAGACTAAGGTAATCAAACGAGGCACTTCCGTAACATTGCTAGATTCTTCTTATCAATAAAAAACAGTTATGTCACCAGATTTTTATGTAGCACCAAATGCTTGTTGCACAATTTTTAGTAAACAGGGTCTTAATTATTCAATACGACAATAGGCTTTTTGTTAGCTGGCATAGAACTGCAGTGCTAAACTTTTCTTCAGTTTTCTGAGCCAATAGTGTAATCTTGTATGTAGGTTTCATCAAACCTTTTATGAAAAGTCCTTTTAGTTATACTGAAAATGATCAATTATTTAAATGATATGAAGTCAATGACGGTAAAGTCAATTGCCTAAATGATTGCTCGGGACTCGGAGTATGAAGAAAATTAACAGAAAATATAATTGCTTCCACTCCTCAATCATTCTTTTGGATAGATCTGTTATTAGCAGACCTCGATAATGCATTGATTAGTGAAAAAAAAACAACTTTGGGTTCTTATGATTATATTTCAGTCTTTTATATCTGGGGACTTCTATGAGGTTGTAGAACTGGTAATTATTAAATGTAGGAGTCTTCATTTTCCTAAAAGTGTAACTTATTACAGCTATAGACAGTCCACTCACTATGGCAGCACGTTGGATCTCAAGAATTAATATTCGAGATATAAAACAAATTATAAGTAATATGGAAAGTGGATATTTGGGTTGTGAGCTCTTCTATTGTCAGGTAAAGATACCTTTACTAGAAAAGAGATTACTCCTTAAGGAATCCCTGCAAGAAGTTATGCCACAATGCGTAACATTTCATTAGTCGCGTGGGGTCCACTGGACCCCAAACGAGTTTACTTTCGACATTTCAACAAGTATGAAAGGTAGGTAACCGTCTGTTTCGGTAGCTGCCTAGCTCGGTCGCCCTTCCCTCTTCAGTGGGTCGCGGCGTCGATTATACCATAGTGCGGTGCGCGGCTAATAGTTTAATTGTTTTAGCTCGTCTAACTGAAGGTTGCGTAGTATGCCCAGGTAACAATAATCACCATTGTTGCTATATAGCTCACTTGGTTTTGATTTTAGAACTGAAAACGTGACATTGTGTACATTTTCTAAGTATTTTTTTATGTAGAAATGTGTCCAACTTTACATTTCAAGAGATTTTGTGAAAAACTTTAAATTCTCATGAAATCATATATAGCCTTAACAATGCCCAAGAGATCAATGCAAATTCTGTTTTCAGAGTTGATAATCTCATTCAATTCATCTGTATTTTTAGATATTTTCTTCTTATAGAAAACTTACTGGTGACAGTGACTGCTTTATTTACTCTTTTATACTATTCCCACTTATTGATGAGAAGACATATTTACAATATTAGGCGTAATTCCAAGAAATGTTACTGGATACAATCTGTAAAGATTATTTGTAGGAGATCACATTAGTCAGTAGTCTGGGGAAGATCTGGGCAATGTGCTGTACAATGGATGGAGATATTTAGCACATTCATCAGACTCTTTAAGTAAGTGCCTGTTTGACCATTTATTTACATGTACACCTCTTTAATAAAACACCATCTGAAAACATTATTTTTGATCATTACGTTAAGAATTTACGTGTAAACAATGTACAAGAGTTTGCTGTAAAAGAGCTGATTTGATTTGCACATACTTGTACCGGTTAATAGAGCTGACTCTAAAAAATGAGTCTCGGTGATTATTACTGTATAAATGGCCTGTACTCTGTACAAATGAGAGACAGATCTCCTAGACCACTCCGCTGGATAATGATAAAGTTCTAATTTGTAGAACATCTTACAGTAAATCACCTTTTACAGCACCTAAAACCATTAAGGCTGTAGCAGATAGAGCAAAATAAACACGATAAACCTTATGTAACAGTTTTTCCTTGATTTTTTTCTTCTTTTTTTTTTAGGAAAGATAATAAATCAGTTAAGAAGTAAATTTTGCTTTCATACAAGCAATTAAACTGATGGATATAAATGTAAAAAAAATGCCACTGCCGTTAATGGTACAGAAAAGTGTTTAGAGGTTGAAAAGAGGAAGGCCTTATGTACAATAAATAGACTCTAGTAGGTACTTACAATATGTTCTACACATTTGTGTATTAGAGAAACGTTAAAAAATCCACACATCTGCAAACGAACTTCTCAGCCTGGAAGCAGCTGCTACCCGGTAGCGTCTTGTGGTATTGTTATGACCGACCATGACACTATGGGTCTAGCTTATTGCTCTCCAGGAGAGCTTCACCATACTGCACACATTATAATCAGGCCATTGCACATTCTCCCAGACACTGCTGGCTAGTGGCAGCTGCCTACTGAAATGCTGCCCCTTCCCATTAGAGGATAGTAAGGTTGAGTGTTCATTGCATGCACTGAAGCTCAACCATCATCAGCCTTCAAAGCCAATTCTTATGACTGCTCCTTCATCTGCACTTCGTGTTCAGCACAGGAATATCCTCTTCATCATCAGGCACCAATGGCTTCAATTACTCCTCTTCATGAGGACACCATACTTTCTAACCTGAAAGAGAGAAATGAAGAACAAGTCACCCACTTGTATATTTATAAAAATGTACTGCTATATTTACAGGACAACGACCCTAGACATACTGTCATGGGTACAATGGATGATTTAGATCAAAGCATGTTCATGTATGTGACTGTTCCAGTCACAGTTCAGCCTGAATCCCACTGAGAATCTGCGTCAAGACTGGAAAATTGCTGTTTAGACTCCTCCATCCAATCTCACCAAGCTAGTTTGCAAATAAAAAGGGGAACAAATTTCAGCCTCTAGATGTGCAAAACTGGTAGAGACATACGCCAAAAGACTTGCAGCAGTAATTGCTCTAAAAGGTGGTCCTAAAAAGTCTTGATTATGGGGTTGAATACAAATGTACATCACAATTTTCAGATTTATATTTTTAAAATAATTAAAAAATCATGTATCGTTTCCATTGCACTTCACAAATACTTGCTACTCTGTGTTGGTATATCATATAAAATCAAATAAAATACATTTGTTTGTGGTTCTAAAGTGAAAAAATTTGGAAAAGTTCATGGGGTATGAATACTTTGTAAAGGCACTGTGCGTATGTGTATATACAGCTCTAGCAAAAATTAAGAGACCACTTTCAAATGTTCAGTTTGTCTGATTTTTCTCTTTATAGGTATATTTTTGAGTAAAATGTGAATTGCTCTTTTAGTCTATAAACTTCTCACAATATGTCTCCGAATTTCCAAGCGATAAATTTTATATTTTTTTTCTGGCAAAGAAAAATGGTCAAAATTTAAAAAAACAACAGTGCTTTCAGTCCTCAATAATGCAAAGAAAACAAGTTCATAATCATTTAGAAACAACAATACTAATGTTTTAACTCAGGAAGAGTTCAGAAATCAATATTTTGTGGAATAACCGTGATTTTTAAAAACAGCTTTCATGCGTCTTGGCATGCTTGCCACCAGTCTTTCACACTGCTTCTGATGCAAAAATGTAAGCAGTTCTTTGTTTAATGGCTTGTGACTATCCATCATCCTCTTGATTACATTCCAGATGTTTTCAATGGGGTTCAGGTCTGGAGAAAGGGCTGCCCATGACAGGGTTTTGATGTGGTGGTCTCTTAATTTTTACCAGAGCTGTATATTCATGCATGCACCAAATGCAGGATAAATACATCATACCAATACAGTTCTGTGAGTATATTGCTCTTTTCTCAGAAGCGACTGAAGGTATAATCATGAATCCCCGAAGACTGCCTGTTGCTGTTATGTACAGGGCAGTATGTTTGGGAGCTGTCTGGCACGCTATGGCTGATGTGAGAGCACGAGATAAACCACTTGAGGTTCTTGTAACTTGGGACTTTTCAGTCTGGGGAATGGGGTGTATTTATTTTTTAACCACTTGGGACATTTCTGAGTTCATATGTGAAGATAATCCAGCGCTAGTGAACAATATGGCCGACATGCAGACATTGAGCGGTTAGGTCCAGGTAACAATTGACCATTATCACTTTGCTGCATTATGTCAGGAATCAAACTAGAGTTTAGTCTACGCCTGTTACTTTGTGTGATTATTCTTATCAGTTCAGATCACTACTTGTAGGAATGTTTTACAACTTTACACCATATGGTGACTTCTCTCAGATGATAGTTTATGTATAGTTTCCCCCACTACGACTAGACACGATTTTAGACACCGATAAAGCCAATCCTAATACTGATGTTTCTATATAAATCCATTGCCTGAAATTACAATAAAGGGTCTGTTTTTCCAAAATGGCACCATTCTACATAGACTGCGTAGGGCATTAAAGTTTAAGCATATTAATATTAAATTTCCTTTTTGTTCAATCCTAAAGTTTTTCTAACGCCTAAAGTGCACACAGGACTACAGTTACAAAAGTATACACTTTAAACTGCATTTATTTTGTCATTTTAAACGACCTTCAATAAAAAATAAATGAATTTCCAGAAAAGTATTTTAGTGAACCTTGATTTGTGCCAGTAAAATAAGCCTTTTCTACCCTTCTGGCAGGGCGTTAGTATATACTTGTCGCAGATTACATTTCATGTTTTCTTGTATACTTTTAAAGTGCATTGTAACAAAATGTAATTCAATTGCATCTTCCTAATATATGGAACGCTGTCACAATACTTCATCGCTCATCCATCATATACTTCACTTCTTTTCTATTTCAGTGCTCAGGTTAGAAATCATGATTGCCAAGCAAGCAATTTGTTTAGTTTCTCCCCAAAAAGATTAACAGTTTTGAAAGTGAAATGATGCTATTTTATTTAACCAACATTAATATTGGATCTTTTTTCAACAGCTTTCTGTTCAGTCATTATGCCTGTAATAAAATGACAAAAGCCGGTTATGAAATATCGTCCTTGGTGTTGTTTCAATTTAGGCAATAATCAGTGTAAGCCCCAAAAATGTAGCAGCAATCAGTTTAATATGCTGCATATAATATTTACCACAGGTGCCCTCATTGGTTACACAATTACATATGGGCATGTTGATAGATGAGCACGCCATCTCATTTTATTTCTCTGACATAAATTTGGTAAGAATATCTGGACACTGCCAGACATTACATCAGATTGTTCAATCCATCAACGTTTCTCTGCTGATGAAAGCCACGCAATATCAGTGTAATAATTCTCAGGCTGTATGGTATTTATTAAGATAGGGGTCACATAGAAGTATCTGAGGGTAAGAAATGTTCATACTTCGAGCCTACAGAATAATAAAAGGATATTCTGTACATATTTATACTTGTAAATGTATTCGTCATTTGTGTGCACATGTCCACCATGGTCAGCCCTAGAGTCAGTTAAACCCTTATTAGAAGAGTATCCGTCTGGAGTGTTGCTCTTAGTTTACTAGTAGTAGAGCGTTCAGCATTAATAGTAGACATCTAGCAATAGTCTTGGCTCTGTCATGAGTGCATTTGTAAAGCTTTTGCTTGTGATAGTAGTATAGTTATACAGCTCTTGAGTCAATTAGGTAAATATATTTGTAGCTTTCTACTTTAGCTGTTTACTTGATTCTGTCAGCATAATAGCTGTCTAGCTCATTGCTTAAATAAAGCAGTTAAATAGTTGTCTGGCTCTTTGTTAAGTATACTGGTAATGTAGTTGTCTTGCTCTTTTCTATGGTACACTGGTGGTGTAGCTGTTTAGCTCTTTGTTCGGAATACTGGTTTACTTGTCTAACTCTTTGTTGGGTAAACTGGTTAAGCTGTCTCGCTCTGTGTTGGGTATACTGGTGGTATAGCTGTGTAACTCTTTGTAGGATTTACTGATGGTAGTTATCTTGCTCTTTGTTGGGTATACTGGAAGTGTAGTTGTCTAGTTCTTTGTTGGTTATACTGGTACAGTAGCTGATTAGCTCTTTGTAGGATATACTGGTGGTATAGTTGTCTTTCTCTTTGGGTATACTAGTAGTGTAGTTGTCTAGCTCTTCGTAGGCTATACTGATGGTATAGTGGTCTTGCTTTTTGTTGGGTATAGTGGTGGTATAGTTTTCTAGTTCTTTGGGTATACTAGTAGTGTGGCTGTCTAGCTCTTCGTAGGCTATACTGATGGTATAGTGGTCTTGCTCTCTGTTGGGTATACTGGTGGTATAGTTGTCTTGCTCTTTGGGTATACTAGTAGTGTAGCTGCCTGGCTCTTTGTTGAGTATAATGAAGTGTAGTTGTCTAGCTCTTTGTAGGATATACTGGTGGTATAGTTGTCTTCATGTTTGTTGGGTATACTGTTAGTGTAGCTGTCTAGCTCTTTGTTGGTTATATTGGTAGGGTAGCTGTCTAGCTCTTTGCAGGATATACTGGTGGTATAATTGTCTTGCTCTTTGTTGGGTATACTGGAAGTGTAGTTGTCTAGCTCTTTATTGGGTATACTGGTATAGTAGCTGACTGGCTCTTTGTAAGACATACTGGTGGTATAGTTTCTTACTCTTTGCTGGGTATACTGGTATAGTTGTCTTTCTTTTTGGGTATACTAGTAGTGTAGCTGTTTGTGGGATATACTGGTGGTATAGTTGCCTTGCTCTTTGTGGGTAGATTGATGATGTAGTTGTCTAGCGCTTTGTTTGGTATACTGTTAGTGTAGTTGTTTAGCGCTTTGTTGATCTATTAGTAGAGCAGCTGTGTATCTATTTGAATTTCTATTAGTAATATGACTGTCTTGTTGTTTAGCTATAGCAACATACTAAAGTTAAAGGGGTTGACCACTTTAGCTTTACTTTGACATATATGTTGACAGCATGACTTTGGGTTCACTTACTATTATATAAGTATGACAGGTTCTCCTCCTGCACTTGTTAGTACAGCTTTCCTTCAACAAGTCTGATCAACTAAAGATAATGTCTGTGGCCAACCCTGTTAACTGAATTTGAATCCAGCAAAAGACAATACAGAAGCTATAGAAGACTAATCATGCAAAAATTTTAATGAAACCTAATTGCAAAAATCATTTTAACCCCAATTTTATTTACATAAATGCATGCAATTGGGACTAAAAATGATTTTTGCAATTAGGTTTCATTAAAATTTTTGCATGATTAGTCTTCTATAGCCTCTGTATTGCACTGTCTTTTGCTGGATGCAAATTCAGTTAACGGGGTGGGCAACATTATCTTTATTTTATCAGACTTGTTGAAGGAAAGCTGCACTAACAAGTGCAGGAGGAGAACCTGTCATACTTATATAATAGTAAGTGAAACCAAAGTCATGCTGTCAACACATATGTCAAAGTAAAGCTAATGTGGTCAACCCCTATAACTTTAGTCTGTTACTATAGCAGCTATCTTATTTTAATTTGTTAGTAGTTTTGTTGTGCAGCTCCTTGCTTAGGTGTATTGGTAATGTATCTATTTATCTATTTCTTTTCATGGGCCTGTTATTAGTATATTTTTCTTTTCTACTTGGGACAATAAGTACTATATCTTTAAAGTTCTGCTTAGGTCTTTCAGTAGTTTATCTTTGTCTTTGCCAGGGTCTATAAAGGGCTTTTTAGTACTTTACCTGCCTATTTGATTGCTTGAATCAATTATCTAGTTGTCTAGCTCTTTGTTGAGTCTATTAGTAGACTAGTTGCTGTCTAGCTCCCTGTTTGGGTCTATGACTAGTGTAGCTTTATAGCTCTTTGCTGGAGTCTGTTAGAGGTTTGCTGTCTCACCCTTTCCTTGACACTTTACCTTTAACACTTTATAGTCGCCTATTGGCAAGCTTCTGGTACAAAATGCTGAGGAACTTTACAATAGCACATAAAGTATTGTAACCTTCCCTTATATGAACCCATTTATCCCAATATCATGTCCTAAATATCTATTAATATTCCAATAAAATATTTTTATTCAATATACCTGATATTCATGTTGTCATTATTGTAACATTAGTAATTTTGTATAAACATTTCTGGACTATTTTCTTATGGTGTTTTTTCTTTCAGGTAAATTATTTGAACAGTTAAGTTTACTAAGAGAAGAAAGTGCAAGTAAAATATCTGTTTGTTACATCTGAAGTTATTATCGTACATACAGCAAACGAGTAAATGGCAAGTTCAGCTCTGCTTCACCTGTATGACTTTGGAGAGCGAGTATCATTAGTTCAGTATCTCAACTCCACTGTAACGCTAGACTAGTAAGTGGTTCAGAAACTGTCCACATCTCCTCAAAAAAGTTTCATGCGGCTGAATTGGTAAGCTATTGAATGCGTAGTTTCATAGTTTTAAGGTTGAAGGTGGACGTAAGTCCATCAAGTTCAACCTGTAACCTAACATGGATTGATATGTGTGATAATCTTTGGAATAGCACAAGTGTTCCTGGGCTACCTATTGTCCCCACCTATATTCAGAATATATATTTGGACTTTGTCATTGGACAACTTGGGTATTTTGATGAAGTTTATTAAGTGTGTGTGTGTGTATATATCTATATGTATGATTATGCAGAACTGTAGAATGAATGAACTTAGTTGTTTACATCCACAATCTGATATTTTCTATCCACCCTTTAGATCAGAACCTCTAGTTTTTACCACTAATTTGACTTTTCGCATACAGTGTATGTAAAACTTCTGTAACACAGTGAAGGAATTAATATAACTGAAGCCATGACCTACAGCAGGACCACCTCATAGTTCACGCTGAGTTCACTGCTTTACATAAATGGGTTAAAGTAACCCTTGAAGGATTCTAGTTTGATAATAAAAATAAAACTGCCTTAGAGACGAGCTGCCCGGGTAATTCAGCCCACAAGGACTTGATGAACAACAGCCTCGTGATGGAGCGAAACTGCAGAGAACAAATATGGATCTCTATAGGGACGCCATCCACGACTATTCCTGGAAGGGACAGGCCTCTCTGGACTCCCGGGCTTAAAATATTTTGTGTGTGGTCTGTGGAGAAATATTTGTTTATAGGCTAAAAGTGAGCAGGGGAATAACCAGAGAGGAGAGACATGAACGCAGTGTAAAGCAATGTTATAAGTCCTGTTCATAGGAGCCGGTGGGTTAGATGTTGTTTACATGTCACATATTGAGTTTCCCATGACAACGTTATCTCATCTACCTACTATAGACGGCAGTGAAGCCACATGGCGGTACATGCACTTCACCCAAATCAAGTCCTCATATGTTTACACCACTGCCATAGGTTGTTAAGTCATCTGATGTCATTCTGGTGTAATGCAATACATTACTCATATTATTATCACAATCTGCAGTTAGATTCTTATCCACTGTAGCAACAAGTCTCACAGGGTAGATTAGATTAATACAGACCCAGGAGGGCACAGGACCTGATGGAGTTCTCATTGTCCTACATGCAAACCTAATGCTGTGAGATACAGATCTAATATATGGAGATAATCAGTAAGTGCCGCTGAAATATCATTTAAGAATGAGCGATAGCTTTCCAATGTGAGATAGATAATGAGATAGTTATATAATTAGCTGGGTAGATATAGATAGTTCTATAAATACTTATATAATTAGATATAGATACATAGATGGATAGATAAGGTGAATAGATATATATATAAAGATAGATATATAGTTATATACTTAGATACAGCAGTATGTAGATAGATAGGTAGAACTTTACTAATTACTGTTATTAGCCCCAATCACTATTATATCACTATTTGTAAGCATCTGAGATGTTTTGATACATTTCTGTATTTATTTACATTTTAGTTAAGATTTGTAAGAGTATACAAGGAAATGAGTATTAAGTCCACCCCTGGCTGGATACTGCCCTGTGCCCAGCATTACTGCACACTATATACCCCATGTGCCACCTTGATGTAATGGGTGATTATTATGCCAGAGGACAGTGATCTGTAAGTGTCCAGCAGTAATGTAGCTGTGTATATCCTTGTGTATCCCTGTGTATACCCCTGTGTATATCCCTGCGTATATCCCTGCGTATACCCCTGTGTGTATCCCTGTGTATATCCCTGTGTATATCCCTATGTATACCCCTGTGTGTATCCCTGTGTATATCCCTGTGTATATCCCTATGTATACCCCTTTGTATATCCCTGCGTATACCCGTGTGCATGCCTGTGTGTGCATATCCCTGTGTATACCCCTGCGTATACCCCTGCATATATCCCTGTGTATACCCCTGTGTATATCCCTGTGTATATCCCTGTGTATACCCCTGTGTATACCCCTGTGTATACCCCTGTGTATATCCCTGCGTATATCCCTGCGTATACCCCTGTGTATATCCCTGTGTATACCCCGTGTATATCCCTGAGTATTCCCCTGCGTATACCCCGTGTATATCCCTGTGTATATCCCCGTGTATACCCCTGTGTATATCCCGTGTATATCCCCATGTATACCCAGTGTATACCCCTGCGTGTATCCCCATGTATATCCCTGTGTATATCCGTGTATACCCCTGTGTCTATCCCTGTGTATACCCGTGTATATCCCTGTGTATACCCCTGTGTATATCCCCGTGTATACCCCTGTGTATACCCCGTGTATACCCTTGCGTATTTCCCGTGTATACCCCTGTGTATACCCCGTGTATACCCCTGTGTATACCCCCGTGTATACCCCTGTGTATACCCCCGTGTATACCCCTGTGTATCCCTGTGTGTACCACTGAGTATACCCCTGTGTATACCCCTGTGTATACCCCTGTGTGTTCCCTGTGTATACCCCTGTGTATCCCTGTGTGTACCACTGAGTATACCCCTGTGTGTACCCTGAGTATACCCCTGTGTATACCCCTGTGTGTTCCCTGTGTATACCCCTGTGTATCCCTGTGTGTACCCCTGAGTATACCCCCATGTATACCCCTGTGTATATCTCTGTGTATACCCCTGTGTATCCCTGTATATACCCCTGAGTATACCCCGTGTATATCCCTGTCTATACCCCTGTGCATACTCCTGTGTATATCCCTGTGTATACCCCTGCGTATATCCCTGTGTATACCCCGTGTATACCCCTGTGTAGACCCCTGAGTATACCCCCGTGTATACCCTGAGTATACCCCGTGTATATCCCTGTGTATACCCCCGTGTATATCCCTGTGTATACCCCCGTGTATATCCCTGTGTATACCCCCGTGTATTTCCCCGTGTATACCCCCCTGTATTCCCTGTGTATACCCCCCTGTGTATACCCCTGTGTATACCCCTGAGTATACCCCTGTGTATATCCCTGTGTATACCCCCGTGTATACCCCTGAGTATACCCCCGTGTATATCCCTGTGTATACCCCGTGTATATCCCTGTGTATACCCCCTGTATTCCCTGTGTATACCCCCGTGTATACCCCTGTGTATACCCCTGAGTATACCCCTGTGTATATCCCTGTGTATACCCCGTGTATATCCCTGTGTATACCCCCGTGTATATCCCTGTGTATACCACCCTGTATTCCCTGTGTATATCCCTGTGTATACCCCCCTGTATTCCCTGTGTATACCCCCCGTGTATACCCCTGTGTATATCCCTGTGTATACCCCCCTGTATTCCCTGTGTATACCCCCGTGTATACCCCTGTGTATACCCCTGAGTATACCCTGTGTATATCCCTGTGTATACCCCGTGTATATCCCTGTGTATACCCCCGTGTATATCCCTGTGTATACCACCCTGTATTCCCTGTGTATATCCCTGTGTATACCCCCCTGTATTCCTTGTGTATACCCCCCGTGTATACCCCTGTGTATATCCCTGTGTATACCCCCCTGTATTCCCTGTGTATACCCCCGTGTATACCCCCGTGTATACCCCTGTGTATACCCCTGTGTATACCCCCGTGTATTTCCCCGTGTATACCCCTGTGTATATCCCTGTGTATACCCCCGTGTATTTCCCCGTGTATACCCCTGTGTATATCCCTGTGTATACCCCCGTGTATATCCCTGTGTATACCCCCGTGTATATCCCTGTGTATACCACCTTGTATTCCCTGTGTATATCCCTGTGTATACCCCCCTGTATTCCCTGTGTATACCCCCCGTGTATATCCCTGTGTATATCCCTGTGTATACCCCCCTGTATTCCCTGTGTATACCCCTGTGTATACCCCCGTGTATTTCCCCGTGTATACCCTGTGTATATCCCTGTGTATACCCCCGTGTATTTCCCCGTGTATACCCCTGTGTATACCCCTGTGTATACCCCCGTGTATTCCTGTGTATACCCCCCGTGTATACCCCCGTGTATACCAGTTATCTCTAGCGGTAGGTGAGGGCTGTGCAGGCAGTGTGCTCCTCCTGCCGCTGTACCTGTTGCTGGTGCTGAATGGACAGCTCCGTTTCTCCCCGGGTCTACAGGCTCCTCTTGCCCCGCAGTAGTAGTGCCAGTACCGCCAGGTGAGCGGCAGTGTAGAGCAGGTAGAAGCAGGTGCACAGCCTCCTCCGGCCCAGGCTTGTTCTCCTCCTCACCGTCAGCTGGTGCAGCTCGTCCCCGACCATCCTGAGGCGGGCAGCGGTCAGCCGGACGCCGGGGCCCAGCTCTCCCGGGCGCTCAGAGCTGCAGACGCACACCTCTGGCAGGCCGGCATGGACAGGCAGCGGGCACATGGCTCTTGTTTTCTCCAGCTGAGATCAAAGCTGCAGACATAAGGGGGAACGTGTGCGGAGCTGTTATTGTGCTAACAGCTCCATTATTAATTCACAGGTCACATGGTGTTTAGGGGAGGTGAGATGGGGAACAGGGAGGAGGATGAGGAGCGTTTACATCATCTTCCCCCAATGGAGCCTTTCCATGGGGCTGGGAGGTGAGATTAACCCGCGCCTGGCTGCCTGCTCTGCTCCACTGCCAGGCTAATGAGGAAACTGCCTGGCAACAGGCTCCTGTGCTGCCATGCCTGCTGTACATCAGAGGAGCACCTGAGAGTCTGTGTATTTATAGCCCCACAGCTTCCACAAATCTGCCCAGCAATTGCTGTATGAGAAGTGTCTGTGCAGCTCCCTCAGATGCCTCAGGGATGTGCAGCCAATTAAAGCCTCGGAGACCCACAGATATAATGCCGGCTACACCGAGTCCGAGAGGCCCGTGAAAAAGAAAAGTTTCTGACGATTCAATAATAACTGGTCATAAAGATCACTTGCCCAATGTGATGGAATGTAACTAAAGATATGGAGCTCCCATGTGATCGCAGGTGCAGGAGCCGTGCAGCACATCATGAAATCCTTAAAGCGCCACTACAGAGTTTGTTTTTTACCGCTGGAGTGGTGCTTTAAGCGTAAATCCGCTGCCCCCGGTCATAGTGTCTCTTCACCGTTTTTTTGGCGCTGGTCCCATGGCGCCATCTTGTGAGCGCAGCTTCTAACTGGCCGGAAGCTCTCAATGTAAGTGTATGAGCGCCAGAACAGAATAATATGCTTGAGTCCCCATGGCTGCATGATTCACAGCTGTTCAACAGCATCAACACATGCGGGATTGCCTAACAAACAAGCTTGTGTTGCTGCTGTCTAACAGCCACGAATCATGCAGCCGTGGGGACTCGAACATATTATCCGAGCGTGCCCAAGCTACTTGAATAACACCCAAGCATGTGCGGATAAGATGTCATCCGTGCACGTTCGCTCATCACTAATAATAATTGAACAATTATCTCTTTAATGACCTGCCAGGGCTATCCCCTTGATAATCCATCATCCAGGGCCGGGGCACTGAGCAAGCAGGAGGGCCCACTCGCTGCCAGGGACACTGGCACACTATGAGGCCCTTGAGTTGGGGGACCTGCTTGCTTAAGTCCACGGTACTTACCTCTCCTTGTTCCTCCGCAGCTCCCATGTCTTCCACATTTTCTGACTCTGTGACGGCTCAGGGCAGTCAATACAGTTCAAGGTGCTCACTACTAGAGATGAGCAGATTTGTTTGGATTTTGTCCCCGAATCTGATTTTGACATATTTGAGCCATATTCAAACACTATTCGTGCCGAATGTATGTCTTATGATCGGTTCCGAATATATTCGGTAATTTCTACTTCCATTGACTTTAATGAAGTTTGGATGTGTTAGATGAATATTACAAAAACAATATTCGATTCCGATCATATTCGGAACCAAATCCGAACAAATTCGCTCATCTCTACTCACTACACCTAAAGATATGTTTCTTGAGAGGTGTAGCTTCCAAAATGGGGTCACTTGTGGGGGGTTTCCGCTGTTTAGGCACATCAAGGGCTCTTTAAACACAACATTGCATCCACTATCATTTCCAGCCAATTTTGCATTCAAAAGTCAAATAGTACTCCTTCCCTCGAGAACCCTGCCGTGCATATGAGGTATTGGCGTACTCAGGAAAAATTGAACAACAAATTATATTGTCCATTTTCTCCTGTTACTCGTGAAAATGCAAAATTTGGGGCTAAATCATCATTGTTGTGAGAAAATGTAAGATTTTCATTTTTTTCTTCCAGATTGCTTTAATTCCTCTGAAGCACCTGAAGGGTTAATAAACTTATTGAATATGGTTTTGAGCACTTTGAGAGATTAAGTTTTTAGAATGGTGTCACTATTGGGTATTTCCTGTCATATAGGCCCCTCAAAATCACTTCAAATGTGGTATTCCTTAAAAAAAATGGTTTTGTAAATTTTGTTTTAAAATTAAGGAATTGCTGATCAACTTTTAACCCTTCTAACTTCCTAACAAAAAAATGTTTAAAAAATGATGCTGATGTAAAGCAGACATGTGGTAAATGTTATGTTAGTTATATCACACAAAATTTTTAATTTTTATGCTTGTAAACCAGATTTTATTAAGTTTGAAATTGCTAAATTTTTCAACAAAATTCTAATATTTTCACAAATAATTGCTAAAAATATATCGGCCTAAATGCATTCCTAACTAGAGATGAACGAACTTGTTCGGATTTTGTTCCTGAATCTGATTTTGACATATTCGAGCCATATTTAAACAATATTTTTGCCGAACGTATGTCTTATGATCTGTTCTGAACACATTCGGTAATTTCTACTCCCACTGACTCTAATGATGTTCGGCTGTGTTCGACGAATATTGCAAAAACAATATTTGATTCAGACCGTATTCGGAACTGAATCCGAACAAATTCGCTCATCTCTATTCCTAACATGAAGTACAATGTGTTGCAAAAAACCATTTTAGAATCACTGGGATACGTTGAAGTGTTCCAGAGTTATTACCACATTAAGTGACACTGGTCAGAATTGCAAACATTTGGCCTGGGCATGAAGGTGAAAACAGGCTGTGAAGTGAAGGTGTTAATCAGCCTTAAAAATAGAAAAGCCCGATTAGAATCTGGCAAAAAAACATCTAAAGAAGCCAGCCCAGTTGAGGAAAAGCATTCTTTGGTCTTTGGACTGATGAACCTAAAGCCCGGGTCTCACATAGCGATACACCAGCGATCCCGACAACGATCAGGATCGCTGGTGTTTCGCTATATTATCGCTGCTGAGCTGCCAAACAGGCAGCTCAGGCAGCGATCAGTACAAGCGACACTGCGGGTAACATCGCTTAGTTACCCGCAGTGTACGTTGGATACCAGCGCCCTGATGCAGGGCGCTGGTATCCAAGGTACACAGCGGGTTTCTAGGCACAGCCCCGCGCCTGGAAACCCGCTGTATACCTTGGTTACCAGCGGATCGCTGGTCTCCCGCCTGTCACACGCAGCGATGCATGCCTGTCAGCGGGAAACCAGCGATCAAAAAAATGTCCAGGACATACAGCGACGATCAGCAATACCCGGCAGGGGGGCTGATCGTCGCTGAATGTCACACACAGTGATATCGTTGGTGAGCTCGCTGCTGCGTCACAAAACTAGTGACTCAGCACCGATCTCGCTAGCGAGATCGCTGTGTGAGATGGGGGCTTAAGATCAACTTGTACCAGCATGATGGGCAGAAGAAAGTATTTAAAAGGCTTGGAATGGCTCATAATCTAAAGCAGTGTTTCTTAACTCTAGTCCTCAGGACTCACCAACAGGTCATGTTTTCAGGATTTCCTTAGTATTGCAAAGGTGATGGAATTAATGCTTGAGCAGGTGATAAAATTATCACCTGTGCAATACTAAGGAAATCCTGAAAACATGACCTGTTGGTGGGTCCGGAGGACTGGAGTTGAGAAACACTGATCTAAAGCACACCACATCCTCTGTAAAACATGGTGGAGGCAGTATGATGGCATGGGCGTCCATGGCTTCCAATGGCAATGGGTCACTAGCATTTATTGATGATGTGACTGAAGACAAACGCAGCCGGATGAATTCTGAAGTGTACAGGGCGATACTTTCTGCTCAGATCCAGCCAAATGCAGCAAGGTTGATTGGCTGGCGTTTCACAATACAGATGGACAATTACCCAAAACATATTGCAAAAGCAACACATGAGGTTTTTTTTAAGGCAATGAAGTTGAATATTCCACAATGACCGAGTAAATCACCAGATCTCAAGCCCATCGAGCAGCATTTCACATGCTTAAGACAAAACGTAAGTGGTTGTACTGGCTTTCTTTATATGTTATGTTTGGACCTAGGCTGTAGATTGCTGACTGTTTGTAATATACTGACTGTCAGCATTCTGCACTGTTGCTTAGATACCAAACCCTCACTCTTGATTCTGGAGGAGCTGGCCAAACCCCAACTAGCATTTTCCTGTCTAGAGTCTGGTCATAAATGATAATACACCCAGTCTCCAGAAAACCCTCATCCTTCTACTCTGCAAGTGATACCAGCACTTGCAGTAAAAGCCTTTCTCCTAGAGACATCTCACCTGTCAGCTGATTGGACAAGCTCAGTTCAATCAGCAGTTTCAGCACTGGCTCCTGCTGTCTCAGCTTTGTCCTGGAATTCCACTCTCTTCTCTCCAACGTCTTTATCGCTCTGTAGCTCCTCCTGCTCAGGGGGCAGGGACAGTATCTCTCTGCTTATACTTAAAATTAAATTGAATAGCTAATTCTCTTCTATCCTTGAGATCAGGTCTCCCCAGGTCTCAAACTCACAACCTTCATCATTGCAAACAGTAGATAAAGCTATGATCCACACAGACTGCACTGACAGGCATGGGTGAATTTTGCATACTTGAAGCTGCAGTGCATGCTCTGAACCCACAGGCAGAATATACTGGTATATAGAGATACAGTTGTGCTCAAAAGTTTACATACCCTGGCAGAATGTTTGCTTCCTTGGCCTTTTTTCAGAGACTATGCGTAACTCACTTGACCATTCGTGTGCTCGTGATGCTCTTTACTCAGCGAATATTTTTTGAATGCTCGTGTTGGAGTTAGAGTCCCCACCCCGCATGTTTGGCGCTTTTTAGACAGCCAATAAACATGCGGGGATTGCCTGCCTGCCACTATAATGCCGTAGCCATCTTGGTTGTGGCATTACTGTGATTGGCTGGCCGCATAGCGTCATCGGGTTTATATAATACCCTGTCACGATCCATTTTTGGATTTGTGGCAGATCTGGTTCCACTCAGTTAAACCTTTTTCCCTTTCAGGCCAGCAGGGGTTAATGTCAGGTTTTCCCCGCTGGCAATCTGGTGTAATTGCATTGCTGCTGGGTCAGCTGATGGGGCGGTGACCACTCCCACCATCCTTTAAAAGGTCACCTGATGCATCAGCTAACGGTTGATGATAGAGCAATCTACAGTGACCAAGCCGGAGTAAAGAGCTCTCTGGGTGCAGTGGTGTTTCTGCTGAGTTCGCTCTCCTGGTGCTTTTATTCTGCTGTGCATCAGAGAAAGCTAAGTGTTTATTTACCCGTCACTTTCGTGTTTGTCACTGTCCCCTGTGTTGCATTATCTGTAGAGGCTAGGCAAGCATCCTACACCGGCCAGTGCACTAGCCAGGGCAGAGTTAGGTGACAGCGAGAGACGAGGTATCCTGACGGCGGCACTCATTAGGTGAGTGCTGTCTGTAAGCAGCTTTGTGGTAGTGTGCTTTGGGGTAGTGTGCTGCCACCTGCAGGTCATTTTTCCTTACTGCAGGTTTATGAAAATTAATGTTTAAACTGTATTTTGTGATCAAATCGTGGATGTGTGGTTTGTTTGGCTATTTTCTTGCTGAAGGGGGCAAGTTTACCTTTCAAATGGTGTATCATTTGCGTGGGTGCAGTATGAACGGAGATACAAAGTAATCACCGAAAAACAGTGTTTTGAGAAATAATAGAATAGCTATGTTGTAAAAAAAAATAATAATTTATTTTCTTTATTTGCTACGAACCTTTGTGCTTATATTGTTTTGCTTGGCATCTTGAAGTTCCTTTATTGGATACCACACTATGGTATGGCAATGCACATCATTTATTATGCAGTTGCTTGAATGCTGGACTGTTCAGACAGCAAGTAGACCATGAACAACACTCTTTGTGGAACCACGTATTTCTGAGACATCCAGCTTTGCACTACCATAGTGGCCATCAGTACTTTATGGAGCATGTTTATATGGTTAAAATAAAAGCTACTGTATATACTCGAGTATAAGCCGACCCGAGTATAAGCCGAGGCCCCTAATTTTGCCACAAAAAAACTGGGAAAACTTATTGACTCGAGTATAAGCCTAGGGTGGGAAATACAGCAGCTACTGGTAAATTTCAAAAATAAAAATAGATACCAATAAAAGTAAAATTAATTGAGACATCAGTAGGTTAAATGTTTTTGAATATCCATAATGAATCAGGAGCCCCATATAATGCTCAATACAGTTCATGATGGCCCCATAAGATGCTCAATACAAAATACGCCCCATATAATGCTCCATAAAGTTGATGCTGGGCCCCAAACAAAAATATGTCCCATATAATGCATCACAAAGGTTAATAATGGCCCCATAAAATGCTCCATATTAAAATATGCCGCATATAATGCTGTACAATGGTTAATGAAGGCCCCATAAGATGCTCCATATTAAAATATGCCCCATATAATGCTGCATAAAAGGTTAATGATGGCCCCATAAGATGCTCCATAGACTAACATGACCCATATGCTGCTCCATAAAAGTTGATGGCCCCATAAGATGCTCCATAGAATAATATGCCCCATATGCTGCTCCATAAAGGTTGATGGCTCCATAAGATGCTCCATAGAATAATATGCCACATATGCTGCTCCATACAGGTTGATGGCCCCATAAGATGCTCCATAGAATAATATGCCCCTTTTGCTGCGATTAAAAAAAAAATGACATACTCACCTCTCGTCGCTGGGGGCTAGGTGCCGGTGTCCTGAGCAGGTGGGGACACCGGCGCTGTGGGGGCCATGTGCCGGTGTCGCGGCTGGCTCAGGCCCCCGGCACTTGCGATGTTCACCTGTCCCCGTTCCACTGCCGCCACTGCTCTGTCTTTCGGCTCTCTGCAGTGACTGTTCAGGCAGAGAGCGCGCACTAAACACGTCATCGCGCCCTCTGATCTGAACGTCACAGCCAGAGGACGCGGAAAACAGAGCGGAGCGAAGCGGTGAAACGGGGACAGGTGAATATTATCGCATGACTCTCCCCGTTCTCCCCGTCAAACTCACCCCTGGGGTCTGCAGCTGCACGCCTATGGGAGTGGAGTCGCGTGCATATTCATTAATTTAATGAGCGGTACTACGTGACCACTGAACACAGGAAGAGCTGCCGGTGCCGGAGACCATCTGAGAAGCAGGGAAGTGCAGAGACCTTGCAAGGAGGGGGTGAGTATGATCTGACAGCCGCCGACTCCTGCGCTCCTCCTCCCCTGCCTACCCCCTGGGACAATGACTCGAGTATAAGCCGAGAGAGGCACTTTCAGCCTAAAAAAATGGGCTGAAAATCTCGGCTTATACTTGAGTATATACAGTATGTTATAAATTGTATTTTGTTTCCTTACTGAACCCTTCCTGTTTTTGATGTTCGTGCTACAGCTGCTCTGACTTTGTTCGTGCGAGGAACTGGTAGCTCCACACCCTGAAAGGTGAACTGACTATTTGTGCATTTTTTTTAAAATAACATTTTTTTCACCATTTTTACTGTGGCATTTGTGCATCAAAAGCATACAGCCAGACAAGTCCATGTAAAGTGAGCGAATTTGTGTGTTCTAGTAATCCTGCAAATTTTTTTCAGCAATATTATATACCATATACTGTGCCAATTCGGCATCAAAATAATAAAACCAGATTGTTTTTTTTAGAAATAGCATCGCTATATCGCTCTGGCACAGTAGCAAGTCCATATGAGGTGGGCGAATTTGTGTATTCTAGTATTCCTGCCAATTTTCTTCTGCAGATAAATATTATACGCCATATACTGTGCCAGTTTGGCATTAAAATAATAAAGCCAGAGCTGTTTTTTTTAGAAATAGCATTGCTATATCGCTCTGGCACAGTAACAAGTTCGTGTGAGGTGGGCAAGGCACGTGGTAAAGGACAGTGAAGTGGACGTGATGGTGATGGTGGGTGCTGAGGCTGTGGACAAAGTGAAACTGCCTGCCATGAGAGCACAACACACACATCATGTCGATCTAGCTTCCTGTCCCACTTTGTAGGGGGTGCAGAACACCACTCTTGAAAATGTTTAAGGTGTGAAAATGTTGGATGGATAGCAGATAATTCTTCCAGTCACTTTGCCAGCACCACGCTGCCTTCCACACGGTCCAGTCTCACTAGCCGTGCTTCTGGACCACATAATCCTCACCCTGATCCTTCTTCCTCCCACCATGCCAAGTACCCGGACACAAGTGATCCCACACTTGTATACTCTGTAGAGCTGTTCACATTTCCATTTATAGATTCTGGCCTTTCACCCTGGCAGTTTCAAGTGGGACATGAGGAGATCGCATGTAGCGATCCCCAAATATTTCAACAGCCATGCTCACAAGAAGGTGACGGTGGGAAAATGCAATTACTGTTACAAGATGTGGATGATGCTGAGACACAATTGCCAACAAGTGATGTTGTTACGTCAGCAACTCAGAACCAGGACCAGGGTGCAGAAGTGGAGGACGAGGTGGTGAACGATGAAGTCACTGACCCAACCTGCGAAAGTGACATGCAGAGCAAGGACAGCAGCGCACAGGAAGAGGGATCTGCAACACCACAACAGGCAGAAAGAGGC